>OZ038487.1:10461803-10871803 GCA_964036315.1 Acanthosepion esculentum | reverse complement strand
TTTCTTTTATTGCACTTCTTGCCTGTGGATTTTCCTTCTGATTTCTAGCTTCTCTACAATCTTCAAAAATTTAAATCCAACATCAATTGCCATTTCTGTGTTTTTGAATTCTGTTCCTTTATTGTCCCTTTCCTCATTTCTTCTCCCTGTAGTCTTTTCATTCTCTTTCACTCCCAGTAACCCCTTGCGTCCTAGTGGCATTATCTCAGCCAAGAAAGTCTAATATTTAATAAATTTAGTCGGGTACAATCTAATGAGAAAAGGGACACCTACTGAGAATTGAAACTGCAATAGTTGTAATAGGCTGTGAGGCATGTTTGTTAACCATTCTTTCATGCTAAGACGGTGAAGTTTACTTTTTTTATTGAGTGGCTCATATTTGTAATGCCAAAAATGTACTTATAGATTCCTTATAATTTTGTTCTTCATGATGGCAATTAAACTTACTGGGAGCTTTCTTATAAGGATAAGGCCTCAAGCCTTGTACTTATAAAGACTGAACTTTGAAGCTGTTTGTTAAAAGCAATTAGAAATTGTATATATTTCAGCTGAGAAAATCTACTTTTGCCCTGTTGGCCAAATAGCACAGGTCATCTTGTGGTAGTGGGTTTGTCATTTTGCCTTTGGAAGCAGATGTTTTGTCTTGCTACTAATGATTTCTAAAAGAGTAACCAGTTAGCTTTATAGATGGAGGGGTGGCAGGGAAACCCCTATTCTGAGGTTTACACAACATCAGAGATGAAATGCACTTTATTCAGAATAAGCACTTCTTACATCTTTTAAAGGTCTTCAGTAAAAAATAATTAAATAATTATTCCCATTTTGGGATGGGTTACAAAATAGACTATTTGCTTTTACATTAACTTTAGTCCCAGTTTTTGCTACTTCTATTAACATTACTGTGGTTTTCGTTTTTTGTTTCTCTTCTCTAGAATACGCAATTCTATATTATGTTTAAAATTGGCATAGAAGTGTTGAAATAAAAGAAGAAAAAAAAGAACAATTTCGTTTTTGGTTTGTTTATTGAAGATTTAAGCTAGAGCCAAACAGAAGCTACTTTGCTGAACAAAAACTTAATTTGGGTAAATAAAGATTTCATGTGGGTGTTTCAAGATACCAAAAGGCTCTGTATTTTGGTAACTGACAAAGATTGCCATGGTCTGCATCTTGAGTCGAAATAATGTATTCAAGAAAAAAATGTTTGTTTCATACTTTAGAATAAAATGTTTAATATATGAACTCAGCAGCTACATGAGAATAGATTGCTAGAAAAGAAATTTTGAATCATTATAAATTTTTTACTAATAATTTTTTCATCTAAATTTTAGTTACTTTTCGTCACAGCTATTCAAACTGTTGGTCTATGGCTATCAGTAAACATCACTGATAGTCTCCCACCTTACCCCAAGTTACATTGGGGTAGGGTGGGAGGTATCTTGGGAATCCTGTCAATGGATGACAGCTGCCTTATGATAGGCGATCACATTTACCCATACAGACTTTTATTTATGAATGTAATTTTAAGACATTTTTTGATAATATTTTGTTTTTATTTCAACCAGGCTCAATTTAGCCACCAAATGGCTTAGTGAGTTAACACAGATACAAAAGTACTGAATCCCAATATTCAATCTGGAGTCAGTTTATCAAACCCAGACATATATATATATATATATATATAAGAAAAATGAGCTGATTAGTTTGATTTTATTCTATTTTGCTGTTAATTTATAATTTGAAACAATATTAATTCATATTATAAGTTTGTCAGATACTTAATCCAACTTAATTGTTTTGAATTTATGGTAAATGATATAGTTGTTTGCTTAACTTGGTTTAGTCTGGCAGAATGCTGCAAGCACCAAGAGAATATTGAACTCTCTCAATCAGTATATGATCTGTGAGATGATCATCAGTTGTATATAATATGTTGCATGAAGTGAAGATGCTGAAATATAATAAATTTAAGGGAAATTTAAATTCTCTCAGAATCGGTTTTAGTAAAGGATTATTGGGATATATAAGTTTAACTTCTTAATATGGTATGACCATATTATAATATGATTATTGATATCTGTGACATTTTATCAAAGTGGCATTATGCTAGCAAAAAAAAAAAAATAGTTAACTCTGAACTATCAAATTATATCTATTGAATTGGGGGGTGCATAAAATTGGGGTTTTATTGTATATTCTTTAAAACCATAAATGTATTTTCTTTAAGCATGCAATTTGAAAATGTTAGTGTGTTGATTCACTATGATACCCAGTGTATCAATGTGTGTTTGAATGTAATTTAATGTTATCAAATTTATTTATTTTTTATGTCATCATACTCTGCTTATCAACCACATAGCATAGGAGAACATAAAAATTGACACCAAAAAAGTATGGAATCTCAAAAACAGTAAAACCAAATATGAGAAATAAGTGGCTTAAAGGGTTCTTATGACTCTTACCTTTTTATTGTCTTTTAAGCTAGGAAAATGTTTTAAAAAAACTAACAAACCAAAGGGACAGGAAAACTAAAGGTTAAATTACTTGTTAAACATTCAATATGCAGTCAGTCTTTAAATATCTTGTCAGTGGTTGGTTGATTTTATTGCATAAGTAAAAATATGGCATTAATGTTTTTGTTTTTTTTAACTGCAGGTCACTGTAGATTTGGCCATTGCAATTCCATGATTCATCAGTGATTCAGAGAAATTTCTGTTGAAGTTAATGGATTAACCTACAGTTCAAAGATAGCATTGTTTAGTTTTTGTATAAAACGAATACAGCAAATGCCAATCTTGATTCATTTAAACATTAGTAATTTCTTTTTCATTTTTCGTTATTCACAGATTTGGAAATTCCAAAGCTTTTGTGTAGTTAACCAAATTTTAAAAATGGCTTGTTGGTTTGTTATTATAAACAGATGCAGCAACATTTATGGATTGTGTATGTTTTTCATGGAAATTGAAATCTGTTAGCTCCCAATTTTGAAATATGAAGAAAAAAAACAATCACAGACAGATTTTTGGAATATAAAGAAAAAAATTGAAAAATCTGTCAGCCACACACACACACACACACACACACACACACACACACACACACACACACAATTTGCTTTATAAGGGTTATTAGATGAGCCTTTTATTCAGCTTTTCTACACAACTTAATAACATTAAGTTGTGTGTAATGTTATTATTTCCAGGTGTACAAAAATAATTTACACACAAAAAACAACTTAGTTAGTCAGGAGGAAGTTTCAAGTAGAGGGCATGTCATGGTTGAGCACATTTTCAGGAAATAGTAGGGGTTGATTAAGAAAAAAATTTATAGTGCAATTATGATTGGTCTTTGTGGGATTTTCTTATTTCTGCACCTCATTAAAAAAGATAAAAATGCTGTACATAGTAGATCCAATATGGTGATTCCATATGACAGAGGCTGGACTAGATTAACTTGTTTGATTCTAGGAAGTTCCACATTGGCAATTTTTTTGTGGTTATGCAAATCATTAAATAAAGGGAATTAAGTAGGAGTTATTTTGTCATTTTAGTTAAGCAATGTGGTATCAGGTTTGTATGAAATGGTTGAGAGTTTAAGGTAATAAAGTACACTGAGAAACCAAACAAACTTTTACTATTTACTGGTTGTGTCTAGTTATTAAGGATAGTGTGAATGTAGATGTTGCATTATTTTTTAATTCTTTTATGAAAATTTAATGACATAAGGAATTAGTTGTGATGAATAAGATTTCATTAGTCATCCAGATTTTATCTCTGTCTCTGCATTTTCTCTTTTCTCTCTCTCTCTCTCTCTGCATTTTCTCTTTTCTCTCTCTCTCTCTCTGCATTTTCTCTCTTCTTTCTCTCTCTCTCTGCATTTTCTCTTTTCTCTCTCTCTCTCTGCATTTTCTCTTTTCTCTCTCTCTCTGCATTTTCTCTTTTCTCTCTCTCTCTCTCTGTATTTTCTCTTTTCTCTCTCTCTCTCTGCATTTTCTCTTTTCTCTCTCTCTCTCTGTATTTTCTCTTTTCTCTCTCTCTCTCTGTATTTTCTCTTTTCTCTCTCTCTCTCTGTATTTTCTCTTTTCTCTCTCTCTCTCTGTATTTTCTCTTTTCTCTCTCTCTCTCTGTATTTTCTCTTTTCTCTCTCTCTCTCTGTATTTTCTCTTTTCTCTCTCTCTCTCTGTATTTTCTCTTTTCTCTCTCTCTCTCTGTATTTTCTCTTTTCTCTCTCTCTCTCTCTGCATTTTCTCTTTTCTCTCTCTCTCTCTCTGCATTTTCTCTCTCTCTCTCTCTCTGCATTTTCTCTCTCTCTCTCTCTCTGCATTTTCTCTCTCTCTCTCTCTCTGCATTTTCTCTCTCTCTCTCTCTCTGCATTTTCTCTCTCTCTCTCTCTCTGCATTTTCTCTTTTCTCTCTCTCTCTCTGCATTTTCTCTTTTCTCTCTCTCTCTGCATTTTCTCTTTTCTCTCTCTCTCTGCATTTTCTCTTTTCTCTCTCTCTCTGCATTTTCTCTTTTCTCTCTCTCTCTCTGCATTTTCTCTTTTCTCTCTCTCTCTGCATTTTCTCTTTTCTCTCTCTCTCTGCATTTTCTCTTTTCTCTCTCTCTCTGCATTTTCTCTTTTCTCTCTCTCTCTGCATTTTCTCTTTTCTCTCTCTCTCTGCATTTTCTCTTTTCTCTCTCTCTCTGCATTTTCTCTTTTCTCTCTCTCTCTGCATTTTCTCTTTTCTCTCTCTCTCTGCATTTTCTCTTTTCTCTCTCTCTCTGCATTTTCTCTTTTCTCTCTCTCTCTGCATTTTCTCTTTTCTCTCTCTCTCTGCATTTTCTCTTTTCTCTCTCTCTCTGCATTTTCTCTTTTCTCTCTCTCTCTGCATTTTCTCTTTTCTCTCTCTCTCTCTCTCTCTGCATTTTCTCTTTTCTCTCTCTCTCTCTCTGCATTTTCTCTTTTCTCTCTCTCTCTCTCTCTGCATTTTCTCTTTTCTCTCTCTCTCTCTCTGCATTTTCTCTTTTCTCTCTCTCTCTCTCTGCATTTTCTCTTTTCTCTCTCTCTCTCTCTCTGCATTTTCTCTTTTCTCTCTCTCTCTCTGCATTTTCTCTTTTCTCTCTCTCTCTCTGCATTTTCTCTTTTCTCTCTCTCTCTCTGCATTTTCTCTTTTCTCTCTCTCTCTCTCTGCATTTTCTCTTTTCTCTCTCTCTGTCTCTGCATTTTCTCTTTTCTCTCTCTCTGTCTCTGCATTTTCTCTTTTCTCTCTCTCTCTCTCTGCATTTTCTCTTTTCTCTCTCTCTCTCTCTGCATTTTCTCTTTTCTCTCTCTCTCTCTCTCTCTGCATTTTCTCTTTTCTCTCTCTCTCTCTCTGCATTTTCTCTTTTCTCTCTCTCTCTCTGCATTTTCTCTTTTCTCTCTCTCTCTCTCTGCATTTTCTCTTTTCTCTCTCTCTCTCTCTGCATTTTCTCTTTTCTCTCTCTCTCTCTCTGCATTTTCTCTTTTCTCTCTCTCTCTCTGCATTTTCTCTTTTCTCTCTCTCTCTCTCTGCATTTTCTCTTTTCTCTCTCTCTCTCTCTGCATTTTCTCTTTTCTCTCTCTCTCTCTGTATTTTCTCTTTTCTCTCTCTCTCTCTGTATTTTCTCTTTTCTCTCTCTCTCTCTGTATTTTCTCTTTTCTCTCTCTCTCTCTGTATTTTCTCTTTTCTCTCTCTCTCTCTGTATTTTCTCTTTTCTCTCTCTCTCTCTCTGCATTTTCTCTTTTCTCTCTCTCTCTCTCTGCATTTTCTCTCTCTCTCTCTCTCTCTGCATTTTCTCTCTCTCTCTCTCTCTGCATTTTCTCTCTCTCTCTCTCTCTGCATTTTCTCTTTTCTCTCTCTCTCTCTGCATTTTCTCTTTTCTCTCTCTCTCTGCATTTTCTCTTTTCTCTCTCTCTCTCTGCATTTTCTCTTTTCTCTCTCTCTCTCTGCATTTTCTCTTTTCTCTCTCTCTCTGCATTTTCTCTTTTCTCTCTCTCTCTCTGCATTTTCTCTTTTCTCTCTCTCTCTCTGCATTTTCTCTTTTCTCTCTCTCTCTGCATTTTCTCTTTTCTCTCTCTCTCTGCATTTTCTCTTTTCTCTCTCTCTCTGCATTTTCTCTTTTCTCTCTCTCTCTGCATTTTCTCTTTTCTCTCTCTCTCTGCATTTTCTCTTTTCTCTCTCTCTGCATTTTCTCTTTTCTCTCTCTCTCTGCATTTTCTCTTTTCTCTCTCTCTCTGCATTTTCTCTTTTCTCTCTCTCTCTCTCTCTGCATTTTCTCTTTTCTCTCTCTCTCTCTCTGCATTTTCTCTTTTCTCTCTCTCTCTCTCTCTGCATTTTCTCTTTTCTCTCTCTCTCTCTCTGCATTTTCTCTTTTCTCTCTCTCTCTCTCTGCATTTTCTCTTTTCTCTCTCTCTCTCTCTGCATTTTCTCTTTTCTCTCTCTCTCTCTCTGCATTTTCTCTTTTCTCTCTCTCTCTCTCTGCATTTTCTCTTTTCTCTCTCTCTCTCTCTGCATTTTCTCTTTTCTCTCTCTCTCTCTCTGCATTTTCTCTTTTCTCTCTCTCTCTCTGCATTTTCTCTTTTCTCTCTCTCTCTCTCTGCATTTTCTCTTTTCTCTCTCTCTGTCTCTGCATTTTCTCTTTTCTCTCTCTCTGTCTCTGCATTTTCTCTTTTCTCTCTCTCTGTCTCTGCATTTTCTCTTTTCTCTCTCTCTCTCTCTGCATTTTCTCTTTTCTCTCTCTCTCTCTCTGCATTTTCTCTTTTCTCTCTCTCTCTCTCTGCATTTTCTCTTTTCTCTCTCTCTCTCTCTCTCTCTCTCTCTCTGCATTTTCTCTTTTCTCTCTCTCTCTCTCTGCATTTTCTCTTTTCTCTCTCTCTCTCTGCATTTTCTCTTTTCTCTCTCTCTCTCTCTGCATTTTCTCTTTTCTCTCTCTCTCTCTCTGCATTTTCTCTTTTCTCTCTCTCTCTCTCTGCATTTTCTCTTTTCTCTCTCTCTCTCTCTGCATTTTCTCTTTTCTCTCTCTCTCTCTCTGCATTTTCTCTTTTCTCTCTCTCTCTCTCTGCATTTTCTCTTTTCTCTCTCTCTCTCTGCATTTTCTCTTTTCTCTCTCTCTCTCTGCATTTTCTCTTTTCTCTCTCTCTCTCTCTCTCTGCATTTTCTCTTTTCTCTCTCTCTCTCTGCATTTTCTCTTTTCTCTCTCTCTCTCTCTGCATTTTCTCTTTTCTCTCTCTCTCTCTGCATTTTCTCTTTTCTCTCTCTCTCTCTGCATTTTCTCTTTTCTCTCTCTCTCTGTATTTTCTCTTTTCTCTCTCTCTCTCTGTATTTTCTCTTTTCTCTCTCTCTCTCTGTATTTTCTCTTTTCTCTCTCTCTCTCTGTATTTTCTCTTTTCTCTCTCTCTGTATTTTCTCTTTTCTCTCTCTCTCTCTGTATTTTCTCTTTTCTCTCTCTCTCTCTGTATTTTCTCTTTTCTCTCTCTCTCTCTGTATTTTCTCTTTTCTCTCTCTCTCTCTCTGCATTTTCTCTTTTCTCTCTCTCTCTCTCTGTATTTTCTCTTTTCTCTCTCTCTCTCTGTATTTTCTCTTTTCTCTCTCTCTCTCTCTGCATTTTCTCTTTTCTCTCTCTCTCTCTCTGCATTTTCTCTTTTCTCTCTCTCTCTCTCTGCATTTTCTCTCTCTCTCTCTCTCTGCATTTTCTCTCTCTCTCTCTCTCTGCATTTTCTCTTTTCTCTCTCTCTCTGCATTTTGTCTTTTCTCTCTCTCTCTGCATGTTCTCTTTTCTCTCTCTCTCTGCATTTTCTCTTTTCTCTCTCTCTCTCTGCATTTTCTCTTTTCTCTCTCTCTCTGCATTTTCTCTTTTCTCTCTCTGCATTTTCTCTTTTCTCTCTCTGCATTTTCTCTTTTCTCTCTCTCTCTGCATTTTCTCTTTTCTCTCTCTCTCTGCATTTTCTCTTTTCTCTCTCTCTCTGCATTTTCTCTTTTCTCTCTCTCTCTGCATTTTCTCTTTTCTCTCTCTCTCTCTCTGCATTTTCTCTTTTCTCTCTCTCTCTCTCTGCATTTTCTCTTTTCTCTCTCTCTCTCTCTGCATTTTCTCTTTTCTCTCTCTCTCTCTCTGCATTTTCTCTTTTCTCTCTCTCTCTCTCTCTGCATTTTCTCTTTTCTCTCTCTCTCTCTCTCTGCATTTTCTCTTTTCTCTCTCTCTCTCTCTGCATTTTCTCTTTTCTCTCTCTCTCTCTCTGCATTTTCTCTTTTCTCTCTCTCTCTCTGCATTTTCTCTTTTCTCTCTCTCTCTCTGCATTTTCTCTTTTCTCTCTCTCTCTCTGCATTTTCTCTTTTCTCTCTCTCTCTCTCTGCATTTTCTCTTTTCTCTCTCTCTCTCTCTGCATTTTCTCTTTTCTCTCTCTCTCTCTCTGCATTTTCTCTTTTCTCTCTATCTCTCTCTGCATTTTCTCTTTTCTCTCTCTCTCTCTGCATTTTCTCTTTTCTCTCTCTCTCTCTCTCTCTGCATTTTCTCTTTTCTCTCTCTCTCTCTCTGCATTTTCTCTTTTCTCTCTCTCTCTCTGCATTTTCTCTTTTCTCTCTCTCTCTCTCTGCATTTTCTCTTTTCTCTCTCTCTCTCTCTGCATTTTCTCTTTTCTCTCTCTCTCTCTGCATTTTCTCTTTCTCTCTCTCTCTCTCTCTCTGCATTTTCTCTTTTCTCTCTCTCTCTCTGCATTTTCTCTTTTCTCTCTCTCTCTCTCTGCATTTTCTCTTTTCTCTCTCTCTCTCTGCATTTTCTCTTTTCTCTCTCTCTCTCTCTGCATTTTCTCTTTTCTCTCTCTCTCTCTGCATTTTCTCTTTTCTCTCTCTCTCTCTCTGCATTTTCTCTTTTCTCTCTCTCTCTCTCTGCATTTTCTCTTTTCTCTCTCTCTCTCTCTGCATTTTCTCTTTTCTCTCTCTCTCTCTCTGCATTTTCTCTTTTCTCTCTCTCTCTCTCTGCATTTTCTCTTTTCTCTCTCTCTCTCTGCATTTTCTCTTTTCTCTCTCTCTCTCTGCATTTTCTCTTTTCTCTCTCTCTCTCTGCATTTTCTCTTTTCTCTCTCTCTCTCTCTCTGCATTTTCTCTTTTCTCTCTCTCTCTCTCTGCATTTTCTCTTTTCTCTCTCTCTCTCTGCATTTTCTCTTTTCTCTCTCTCTCTCTGCATTTTCTCTTTTCTCTCTCTCTCTCTGCATTTTCTCTTTTCTCTCTCTCTCTCTCTGCATTTTCTCTTTTCTCACTCTCTCTCTCTGCATTTTCTCTTTTCTCTCTCTCTCTGCATTTTCTCTTTTCTCTCTCTCTCTCTGCATTTTCTCTTTTCTCTCTCTCTCTGCATTTTCTCTTTTCTCTCTCTCTCTGCATTTTCTCTTTTCTCTCTCTCTCTCTCTGCATTTTCTCTTTTCTCTCTCTCTCTCTCTGCATTTTCTCTTTTCTCTCTCTCTCTCTCTGCATTTTCTCTTTTCTCTCTCTCTCTCTGCATTTTCTCTTTTCTCTCTCTCTCTCTCTGCATTTTCTCTTTTCTCTCTCTCTCTCTCTGCATTTTCTCTTTTCTCTCTCTCTCTCTGCATTTTCTCTTTTCTCTCTCTCTCTCTCTGCATTTTCTCTTTTCTCACTCTCTCTCTCTGCATTTTCTCTTTTCTCTCTCTCTCTGCATTTTCTCTTTTCTCTCTCTCTCTGCATTTTCTCTTTTCTCTCTCTCTCTCTCTGCATTTTCTCTTTTCTCTCTCTCTCTCTCTGCATTTTCTCTTTTCTCTCTCTCTCTCTCTGCATTTTCTCTTTTCTCTCTCTCTCTCTCTGCATTTTCTCTTTTCTCTCTCTCTCTCTCTGCATTTTCTCTTTTCTCTCTCTCTCTCTCTGCATTTTCTCTTTTCTCTCTCTCTCTCTCTGCATTTTCTCTTTTCTCTCTCTCTCTGCATTTTCTCTTTTCTCTCTCTCTCTGCATTTTCTCTTTTCTCTCTCTCTCTGCATTTTCTCTTTTCTCTCTCTCTCTGCATTTTCTCTTTTCTCTCTCTCTCTCTCTGCATTTTCTCTTTTCTCTCTCTCTCTCTCTGCATTTTCTCTTTTCTCTCTCTCTCTCTCTGCATTTTCTCTTTTCTCTCTCTCTCTCTCTGCATTTTCTCTTTTCTCTCTCTCTCTCTCTGTATTTTCTCTTTTCTCTCTCTCTCTCTCTGCATTTTCTCTTTTCTCTCTCTGCATTTTCTCTTTTCTCTCTCTCTCTCTCTCTCTGCATTTTCTCTTTTCTCTCTCTCTCTCTCTGCATTTTCTCTTTTCTCTCTCTCTCTCTCTGCATTTTCTCTTTTCTCTCTCTCTCTGCATTTTCTCTTTTCTCTCTCTCTCTGCATTTTCTCTTTTCTCTCTCTCTCTCTGCATTTTCTCTTTTCTCTCTCTCTCTCTGCATTTTCTCTTTTCTCTCTCTCTCTCTGCATTTTCTCTTTTCTCTCTCTCTCTCTCTGCATTTTCTCTTTTCTCTCTCTCTCTCTGCATTTTCTCTTTTCTCTCTCTCTCTCTGCATTTTCTCTTTTCTCTCTCTCTCTCTGCATTTTCTCTTTTCTCTCTCTCTCTCTGCATTTTCTCTTTTCTCTCTCTCTCTCTGCATTTTCTCTTTTCTCTCTCTCTCTCTCTGCATTTTCTCTTTTCTCTCTCTCTCTGCATTTTCTCTTTTCTCTCTCTCTCTGCATTTTCTCTTTTCTCTCTCTCTCTGCATTTTCTCTTTTCTCTCTCTCTCTGCATTTTCTCTTTTCTCTCTCTCTCTCTGCATTTTCTCTTTTCTCTCTCTCTCTCTGCATTTTCTCTTTTCTCTCTCTCTCTCTGCATTTTCTCTTTTCTCTCTCTCTCTCTCTGCATTTTCTCTTTTCTCTTTCTCTCTGCATTTTCTCTTTTCTCTCTCTCTCTGCATTTTCTCTTTTCTCTCTCTCTCTCTGCATTTTCTCTTTTCTCTCTCTCTCTCTCTGCATTTTCTCTTTTCTCTCTCTCTCTCTCTGCATTTTCTCTTTTCTCTCTCTCTCTCTCTGCATTTTCTCTTTTCTCTCTCTCTCTCTCTGCATTTTCTCTTTTCTCTCTCTCTCTCTCTGCATTTTCTCTTTTCTCTCTCTCTCTCTGCATTTTCTCTTTTCTCTCTCTCTCTCTGCATTTTCTCTTTTCTCTCTCTCTCTCTGCATTTTCTCTTTCTCTCTCTCTCTCTCTCTGCATTTTCTCTTTTCTCTCTCTCTCTCTCTGCATTTTCTCTTTTCTCTCTCTCTCTCTGCATTTTCTCTTTTCTCTCTCTCTCTCTGCATTTTCTCTTTTCTCTCTCTCTCTCTGCATTTTCTCTTTTCTCTCTCTCTCTCTGCATTTTCTCTTTTCTCTCTCTCTCTCTCTGCATTTTCTCTTTTCTCACTCTCTCTCTCTGCATTTTCTCTTTTCTCTCTCTCTCTGCATTTTCTCTTTTCTCTCTCTCTCTCTGCATTTTCTCTTTTCTCTCTCTCTCTGCATTTTCTCTTTTCTCTCTCTCTCTGCATTTTCTCTTTTCTCTCTCTCTCTCTCTGCATTTTCTCTTTTCTCTCTCTCTCTCTCTGCATTTTCTCTTTTCTCTCTCTCTCTCTCTGCATTTTCTCTTTTCTCTCTCTCTCTCTGCATTTTCTCTTTTCTCTCTCTCTCTCTCTGCATTTTCTCTTTTCTCTCTCTCTCTCTCTGCATTTTCTCTTTTCTCTCTCTCTCTCTGCATTTTCTCTTTTCTCTCTCTCTCTCTCTGCATTTTCTCTTTTCTCACTCTCTCTCTCTGCATTTTCTCTTTTCTCTCTCTCTCTGCATTTTCTCTTTTCTCTCTCTCTCTGCATTTTCTCTTTTCTCTCTCTCTCTCTCTGCATTTTCTCTTTTCTCTCTCTCTCTCTCTGCATTTTCTCTTTTCTCTCTCTCTCTCTCTGCATTTTCTCTTTTCTCTCTCTCTCTCTCTCTGCATTTTCTCTTTTCTCTCTCTCTCTCTCTGCATTTTCTCTTTTCTCTCTCTCTCTCTCTGCATTTTCTCTTTTCTCTCTCTCTCTGCATTTTCTCTTTTCTCTCTCTCTCTGCATTTTCTCTTTTCTCTCTCTCTCTGCATTTTCTCTTTTCTCTCTCTCTCTGCATTTTCTCTTTTCTCTCTCTCTCTCTCTGCATTTTCTCTTTTCTCTCTCTCTCTCTCTGCATTTTCTCTTTCTCTCTCTCTCTCTCTGCATTTTCTCTCTCTCTCTTTCTGCATTTTCTCTTTTCTCTCTCTCTCTCTCTGCATTTTCTCTTTTCTCTCTCTCTCTCTCTGCATTTTCTCTTTTCTCTCTCTCTCTCTCTGCATTTTCTCTTTTCTCTCTCTCTCTCTGCATTTTCTCTTTTCTCTCTCTCTCTCTCTGCATTTTCTCTTTTCTCTCTCTCTCTCTCTGCATTTTCTCTTTTCTCTCTCTCTCTCTCTGCATTTTCTCTTTTCTCTCTCTCTCTCTCTGCATTTTCTCTTTTCTCTCTCTGCATTTTCTCTTTTCTCTCTCTCTCTCTCTCTCTGCATTTTCTCTTTTCTCTCTCTCTCTCTCTGCATTTTCTCTTTTCTCTCTCTCTCTCTCTGCATTTTCTCTTTTCTCTCTCTCTCTGCATTTTCTCTTTTCTCTCTCTCTCTGCATTTTCTCTTTTCTCTCTCTCTCTCTGCATTTTCTCTTTTCTCTCTCTCTCTCTGCATTTTCTCTTTTCTCTCTCTCTCTCTGCATTTTCTCTTTTCTCTCTCTCTCTCTCTGCATTTTCTCTTTTCTCTCTCTCTCTCTGCATTTTCTCTTTTCTCTCTCTCTCTCTGCATTTTCTCTTTTCTCTCTCTCTCTCTGCATTTTCTCTTTTCTCTCTCTCTCTCTGCATTTTCTCTTTTCTCTCTCTCTCTCTGCATTTTCTCTTTTCTCTCTCTCTCTCTCTGCATTTTCTCTTTTCTCTCTCTCTCTGCATTTTCTCTTTTCTCTCTCTCTCTGCATTTTCTCTTTTCTCTCTCTCTCTGCATTTTCTCTTTTCTCTCTCTCTCTGCATTTTCTCTTTTCTCTCTCTCTCTCTGCATTTTCTCTTTTCTCTCTCTCTCTCTGCATTTTCTCTTTTCTCTCTCTCTCTCTGCATTTTCTCTTTTCTCTCTCTCTCTCTGCATTTTCTCTTTTCTCTCTCTCTCTCTCTGCATTTTCTCTTTTCTCTTTCTCTCTGCATTTTCTCTTTTCTCTCTCTCTCTGCATTTTCTCTTTTCTCTCTCTCTCTCTCTGCATTTTCTCTTTTCTCTCTCTCTCTCCCTGCATTTTCTCTTTTTTCTCTCTCTCTCTCTGCATTTTCTCTTTTCTCTCTCTATCTCTCTCTCTGCATTTTCTCTTTTTTCTCTCTATCTCTCTCTCTGCATTTTCTCTTTTTTCTCTCTATCTCTCTCTCTCTGCATTTTCTCTTTTCTCTCTCTCTCTCTCTGCATTTTCTCTTTTCTCTCTCTCTGCATTTTCTCTTTTCTCTCTCTCTGCATTTTCTCTTTTCTCTCTCTCTGCATTTTCTCTTTTCTCTCTCTCTGCATTTTCTCTTTTCTCTCTCTCTGCATTTTCTCTTTTCTCTCTCTCTGCATTTTCTCTTTTCTCTCTCTCTGCATTTTCTCTTTTCTCTCTCTCTGCATTTTCTCTTTTCTCTCTCTCTGCATTTTCTCTTTTCTCTCTCTCTCTGCATTTTCTCTTTTTCTCTCTCTCTCTCTCTCTCTGTATTTTCTTTTTTCTCTCTCTCTCTCTGTATTTTCTTTTTTCTCTCTCTCTCTCTCTCTCTCTGTATTTTCTTTTTTCTCTCTCTCTCTCTCTCTGTATTTTCTTTTTTCTCTCTCTCTCTCTCTCTCTGTATTTTCTTTTTTCTCTCTCTCTCTCTCTCTCTGTATTTTCTTTTTTCTCTCTCTCTCTCTCTCTCTGTATTTTCTTTTTTCTCTCTCTCTCTCTCTCTCTGTATTTTCTTTTTTCTCTCTCTCTCTCTCTCTCTGTATTTTCTTTTTTCTCTCTCTCTCTCTCTCTCTGTATTTTCTTTTTTCTCTCTCTCTCTCTCTCTCTCTCTCTGTATTTTCTTTTTTCTCTCTCTCTCTCTCTCTCTCTCTCTCTGTATTTTCTTTTTTCTCTCTCTCTCTCTCTCTCTCTCTCTCTCTGTATTTTCTTTTTTCTCTCTCTCTCTCTCTCTGTATTTTCTTTTTTCTCTCTCTCTAAACTGAAGTAATGTTATATAATTGACCAACACTAGATGAAGTTTCTAACTCTAGACAAAGAACTAGCATGAAAAGAGATGGTTTTTCAAACAGTTTTGCTATATATTTTCGTGGATTAAATTTGTATGAAATAAAACTGAAATTAGCAAGTAATTCAGTTTGGTTATAAGTTTAGTCCTCTTTTAAAACTGTCTTGTTTTACTTGGGATACATTGTGATTTTATACAACTTGTCCATTATAACTTATGCAAATTATGACAAATATCATGCAAGTTTCTTGAGTAAAAGGTGGCATTAATGCTTTTGTACCTTCTCAGAAATATCAGGTGAAACCAAAATCTTCTGATTTCCCATCTGCCTGTTCAGTCGCTATAGCCCACAGAAATCACTTTCTCTGGCTGGTTCAATGTGATAGTTCCAATCACAACAGATGCCTTTTTGTATGCTTATAATAATTGAAAACATGTCCTCAAAGATGCTAAGTCTTTCTTTGCTGACAGAATGGCACGTTATAGTGTGTAACAATTTCGGATCTCATGACTACTGGCAGCTCTGTAATAGTGTGTTAAATAAGAGTAAGTCTTTTTCCCTCCTCTCTTCACTCAATTTGAGGTGTTAACATCTTTTGCTGATAAAGCAAAATGTTTTGCTTGTAAATTCTCTTCCAATTCTACTCTTGACTCATCTGGAATATCTTTGCCTGATTTTTCATTTGGAACTGAATCTCTATTGAATGTTATTCATATAACTCTGTCCTTGATTTCTGCTGTCATCTTTAAACTGGATTCCCACAAAGCATGTGAACTTGATGGTATCCCTGCAATAGTGTTTAAGAAATGAGCTTCTGTTCTGTCTAAACACTGCAATAAATGCCTTGCTACTTTTGCCTTTCCTGCTTGTTTGAAATTTTCTTCTGTAGTTCCTGTTTTTAAGAACTCTAGTGAACCATCTGATCCTTCTAACTACTGGCTTATCTCTTTTTGACAAAGTACTAGAGGCACTAATCAACTCTGAATTGGTTAAGCATCTCACCTCACAGGGTCATCTCTCAGTTGATCAATATGGCTTTTGCTACTCTAGGTCATCGGCTAATGATTATTGCTGAAAGTCTATCAAGCTTTAGATAAGAATTGTGATGCTCTGGCTGTTGCTTTGGGTATCTCAAAGGCATTTGACAGGGTTTGGCATACTGTCACCTTCACAAGTTAAAAGGTTATATGTCATCAGGTCTCAACTTGGTGCTGATTACAACTATCTACTCCTGTCTTAATGGTAAGTTAGATTGGTTCTGATAAAGTTAAATTGACAGCTGATCTAAAAACTGGCCTTCAATCTGTTGTTAATTGGGGCAAGAAATGGCTTGTTAATTTTAACACCTCCAAAATGAAACTGCTGTCTTTTAACTGACTTTGTTTGCTTTCCATTGGCATGGCTGATGCTAACCTCCAGGAAAATTACTCCTTGCACCTTCTCTAGCTAATGTTTTCCAAAATATATATTCTGGCCATCTTCTGGTGATTTATATACAATTTTTGAACTAAAGGTGTTGCCCCCACTTGCCTTCATGTTTCCTTATTTTCAAAACCACCCACCATTTTTTTCCTCATCTTTTGGTCTGAGAACAAGTTGGCTTACTGTGACTAGCATTTTATCAAAAGTCCCTATTTCTCTTTGTGATCTTTGGCCATGTTAATCTTCAAACATTTCATCTTTGCTTTTATTTCCTGCACACATCAAAATTGTTAATATTTGTAATTACATCCACATGGCTTTTTTTACTTTCCTTTTCTATTCCACTCCCCAACCAACATTTTCCTTAGAGGCTTCCAAAATAAAAGATGATTTTCTTTTTCATCTCAAGTGTCTGTTGAAATTACCTGAAGCATTCTATGTAACCTCTGTGAGTTTTCCTTGCTAACTGTCCAGATGTTAAATGCTACCTCACTTTTTCTTTTTTCAAGACAATAGAACATTTAATCCGACTTCAACAACCTTTGATATTCATTTCTGTATTCAAGAGCTGGTTCTGGAAATTTCTCAACAAAACAAGAACAGTGTCCTTTAGACACAAAATGTAAATGCTTTTCCACACCATGTGATTTGACATGTGTTGCACATTGTTACTCAATCTTCTTTTACATTGCCAAAAGAAATTTTGATGTTTTCTTCTTGAAACACCAAATTTTGAAAGGGGATCAGGTTGATAACTTTTCAGCTCTCTTTTATCAGTTTGCTTTTTAACACCTCAAAAATAAATATTCTTTTTCCTAGGAATATAGTTATTTGTAAAGTGTACAAACCAGGAAAGCCATTTACAGTTAATTTAGTTTTTCCTATTGTCCTTGTGCTAGATTGTCTAATCCATCTTTTGAAATGCACATGCTGTTTTATTTATTTCATACATTTGAGTTACGATGAGCACCTGCAGTAGAGTAAATCAATTGTGCAGATCATTAGTATTATAGTGAGTTTGATCTTCACCAAGTGCCTCAAATTTTGACCTTGTATTGTACTAAGCTCATCAGATCTCTGTATGATTTGCATTTCTTTTTTTTTTTTTTAAGCTTTTCACCCCAAGCAAGGCAGGAGTGCCACTAGCATGCAAGGGGTTACAGAAAATGGGAACAATAATAAAGAGGCGTGATAGAGGAAAGTATGAAGAGAAGAACGGAGAATAGATCAAGGCATCTGGAGATGTCACTTGATATTGCATTATCTTAATTCTCTGCAAAACCGGCCTACCTCCCATTTGTATTTATTCAGGTCCTTTTGAATGAGTTTGTATGTTGAAACTTTTAGATAAATTTTTTTTTTTCAGTGGGGAGTGCTTTTTATTTTCTATAAGAGTTAACAATTTTGTCTGAGAAAATATTTAAAGCAGTGTTTGAATTTCTGAGAAAAAAGTCACCTCTACTTGTAGGTTGTCATTATTTGGATATTAAAAAAGAAATTGTTATTGGTTTTCTTAATGTTTTTTAATCATTTCACCCAAGCAAAGCAATAGAGCCACTAAACCGCAATGCGTTACTATGTGTGAAAGAATATGAGAAAAAGAAAACATTAAGGAGAGCGAACAATAAAAGAACAGGAATTAAGAAGATAGAAGATAATGATTGACGTTGTATTTAAGTTTTGAAGATCAAAGTTATCTGGAAAGTAAGTAGCTGGAAAAGAGTTCCACAAGTGAGAAGTGTGAGAGAAGTAACTGTTAGCATGGAAATTATGGTTACATCTAGCCATTTTAATTGTAAAATGATTGGATCTTGCTGCCAATCTGGTGCTGCACTTAAATTCATAAAGTCTTGGTGCCATAGAGAAAAGTTCATCAGAACAAATGCAATAAAAATATTTATAGAAAAGGCAGAGGGAAGCTATGTTATGACAGTGGGAAAGTGACTGAAGCCGAGATGCCAGGTCAGGACCAATAACATGTTTGTTCAGAAAGTTTTTTTCCTTTTAACCAAGTTGTACATTTATTTTTACCCAAGTAATTAATATATGTGAGAAATAATTTGCTGACTCAATTTTCTGTGATAAAGATAAAATAAAGTTACGTTGTACATCTGAGATAAGAAATGGGCAAATGTCATGTGTGTTAAAATAAATTATGACTGTGAAAGTTAAAATATTTCTAAAACCTTTTTCATAAAATTCAGTTATTTTCTTTATGCTAATTGTAGATACCAGTTTTAATTATCTTTTAAACTTTTGAGATATAATTTTTTTTCTTAGATTTAATTTGTAAAAATAAAATTAAATAAGCATGAAAGAGTTATGTAGGAGACACTGAAATCTTGGTTTATGTGGGGTCACCAATAAATGATGAAAACATCCAATAAAAATAAATAAATAAATAATATCATATCAGTTGTAACAGTAATTCACTGTTGTAAGTTTATCTAACTCTTAAAAAAAAAAAAAAAGGTATTAGAAAGCATAAAGTGTAAATGGTTGTCACTTCCATCTCATAACAAGACAAGGTCAGTTCAGGATTAGATGAACTTTGAAAAGCTTTTTGTCATGTTGATAGTGTTTATGACACCCTTGAAGTCAGATTTCGCAAGTGTTGTTGACAGTTAGGGTCACTTATTTTATGTGTATTTATCAGGGTGAAATGTCTCTACACTCCAATCTTTTGTAATTTTGACTACTTGCTTTCTTTTGTAAAGGGGGGAAAACTGTTTCTCTGGGAAACAATTGTGTTGTGGGGCAAGAGCATACGAACCCTTCACTTTGAAAATATAAACATCTGTATTTTTATTGCTTGCTTCTCCCCACTCCCCACCTGTAGTCATGTCTATTATATTTCCCCTCTTTTATGTATTGAATGAGATCATTTCATGGAGTTAATAAAAACAGAGAATGACTAAGTGAATACAGGGTGATTGAAAAGTAACTCCCTATCTTATGTATGATGAACTCTTCCTGTTGTGTAAAAATTATAGTTAGTCAGGAGAGTCCATCATACATAGTGTGTTACTTTTCAATCACCCTGTAAATTGGTTGTCTATCACTAGCTTTGTAATTATAATCTCTTTTCCATTTTATAATACTTAATAATAGTTACATATGGATTCACTAAAAATGAACATACCATGATGAAAAAATGCACCAAAATATTTATTAAGACAAAAGACCAAAATATTTTTTTATCATTAAATATATTTTTTGATCTTTTTTAGAATGTTTGAAATTTTGGTTAAAAATCTTGTTTTTCTTATGTCAACAGAGTGAGTGGGGAAGTACCAAAGACAAGCATAGGAAATTTTAGCATCTTCTTTGTGGTGAAAAAACATTGATTTGGAAATTCTTGCAAAAATCAAATCATTATCAGGTTTTAATGAAACTTTCAGGACTTCTTCACAAATGAATGAAATTATTTTAGAATTTTTTTTTTTTTACATCTGTTCCACTCAATTATTTTTATGAAGTTTCAAAAAGTTAATTTTTGTACTGCTTAATGTTCATATAAGTTATAAGCAGAACTCCTTGGAGAATTTAAATTATCATTTTTTTTTTTTTTTTTTTCATCACTTATTAAAAATCTACTCTGAATTGTAAAATAAAAAGTACAATAAAACTAAAACATTATTTAATTAGAAAATCTTTTGATTGCTTTTATGAATAAGATATTTTATAGACACTATTGTCTCGAAAACATTTTCAATGAATAATTAATTTTTACAAGAATTGTTTTAATATTTTAAAAATTAGATTATGAAGAATATTTTAAGTTTTTAAGATTACTGGGTAGTTAAAAAATTATATAAAATAGGTGCCCACATTATATTCCTTAAGTAATTTTTACAGATATGTCCACCATAGAAAAAAAAATTAGGTAAACTTCTGTCTATTAGTCAACCTGTCAACACCTTAAATAAACAGCTACTGCAGTGTTAAAAAATGCATTCCTGCAGTGTTTTAAACTTAGTTAGTAATATGTGTTTCAAATCAGATTAATTAAACTTTAAATCCATTAACATTCCTTAAATAAAGTTTCAGAAAAGTATATTTTATTTTTGAAAGATTTTTAATAAAGAGAATTACATAGTGATGACAGATGGCTAAAAATGGCATTAAAATTAGCGATTTCAAAACAAAAACTCCTTCCAGTCAATTTAAATTATTTTTTAAATACAGAAAAAGTATTTTGCTTATTAGAAATATTAAATTTAATATATTAACTTGAAATTAAAACAAATAATCGCTTCAAGAAAAATTTTTCATTTGTAAATATTCATTTTATGCCTTAGGTAATGTATTTCTGTGGAGGTAACTACTTAAAAATGAATTTAATGGAAGTGAAAACGAGGTACTATTCAAAATTTGGGGTAAATGATGTAATATGAATTTTTGTCTTTCCACTTTTTTGTATATTGAAGGGGACTGTAGAAACTAGGGTCTATAGTAAGTAATATTACTTTCCCTTAATGTCCAAATTCCCCAGACTTTTGGGTGGCAACTCCTGTTATAAGTAAAATTAAATTGAGTGTGGATCCCTATTTTCTTCAAAATAATTTTTCAAATTCTCATTGCACCAGCTGAAACAATGTCATAAATTAAAATATGTGATTGATTTTGTGTTTTTTTTTTTTTTGTAGCTTACCAACAACCCTTTGTGGGTTATTTAAATCCAAAATATACTTTGGATTGTAAGAATAATTTTTTTTTGTGAATGAATATCACATTAACAATTTCTTTATTAGAATTTATTAGAATAACAATAATCTTTCCAGATACAAGTCCTACTATTTAACCTATAGATGGGGGAGGAAATTGATTCATACTTTTCTCAAGGGTATTTGTACATAAATGAATGCAACAAATCTGACTGAAATTGAAACACAGCTATCTGATTTCTCTTTCAAAGTCACTATCCATTATACCACCTGAACATCCTTATTGTGGTAAAAACAACAAAGATGAGGATATTAGTCTGAATGTAAATTATATAAATAACATTTCATCCCAGAAATTCAGACAAATTCTTGTTTTTGCTCAAATTTATTGAACCATATTTTGAAAACCATTAGATTTTGGCTTGCAAGATGAAATCAACTGCTTGTCCCAATTTGTCAAGACTTGTCTTTCTGAAATGCAAATGGCAATAGTCCTGTATCAGCATGTGCAGTATATTATATATAAAGAATGAAATTTTTTTAAAGAGATTAAATCTTTGAATGTTTTCATGTCTTAAAAGAAATCAATCCATAGAAGTGTCATAACTAAAAATCTGTTTGGTACGGATTTCGATAACCAAATAAATTTCTTGAAGTCTTTGTTTTTTATCAAACTTTTTTTTTTTTAACTGTCTTTTTACAACCCCTTACCAAATATTGATATGTTGGATTATTAAATTGAAACAATGCAGGAAAAGTTGGCTTGCAGCTTTTTTCTAGATTTCTTCTTATGGATTGATAGATTTTACTCATCATCAGGTTTATAGAATCATGATTTCATAGTTTTTTGCAAACTAGTTTCATTCAGTAACTTTTGTCATTAGGCATAATTGCCTTTAAACTTTATTTTCTGTAGTTCTTTCAGAATATAACTTGTGGAAAATTTGTCAGTTTTTTATTTTTTAATTAAAGAGGAACAAAACATGTTTTATTGAGTAAAAACATTTGAATTCTTTATTTTTATGCAATCTACAAACTGATTGAATTTCAGTTTGAACTGTTTCTGTTCACTTGACTCTAATGCTCTTTGGGAAAAGTATAAATAAAGTTTTCCTTTCTCTTTTTCCCATTAATGGCTTGCTATAATAGTTGACAGGGAAGAATGGGGAAAATCACTGCTTTACCTGCCCAGACATTAGCAATAAAAAGTGTAAGGTTTCTATTTGAGGCATTTACACACATAAATGGGTGATGAAAATTCTGCTCAAATTATTTTCCAGTTTTCCTGAACACATGATAAAGTATAAGATTTTTATTTATTTATTCTTTTAATAGCATCATCATTGGGCTAATTTTTCTCTTTAGTGGCTATAATTTAAAACTTTTTCTCTATTTTTTTCTCTATTTTTTTCTGTGCTGCTTGTTACCAAGTCATTTTGTGTGAATAATTGTGGGACTGCCATGAAATATTTAGCTTTCATTTATCTTAATCTCAAGATAAAACTTTCAGGCTCATTTACTGTGGGGTATGTTGATGAACTTTCATATGAACAATGTTGGTTCAAGAATCAACTGAAACAAATTACAGGGCTTTTCAAGCTCACTCTTATTAGTTTTGACAGAAACAAAATAATAGGAAGAGTGTGTAACACGCACACATCCATACACATATCTCTTACTCTGTCTCTATATACACCTTTCTATATATCACTAATGGTAGTACGGTGGAGCAATGGATAGTGGCTTGGATTGAGGAAGCCAAAGAGCCAAGTTCGAATTCCAGTTGGGTCCATTACATTCACTTATGTGCTAATACCCTTGGGAAAGGTATGAACCCTCTTCTTCTCCCCACAGCAATGGATAAATAGCAGAACAGACTGTGTTCTATAGCCTTGAGTGACAACCAGTCTAGGAACAGGTAACTCTGAATTCAAAACCAGCCTGGAGAGGATTGGGCTCTGTCAGGCTATCTTGCCCAAAAAACACCACTTCTACTGTGGCTACAGTACACATGGTGCTCCTACAACCCTACAGGTCACGGGATAAAAAAAATATCACTATCTCTCTATCTATTGGGTGCTTTTAAACATAATACATATAATGTTTATATACGTATATTATATCTGTTCCAAATGTTGTCTGAGCTACAAGTGATAATAAGAATAAGCTTTCACTATTTATAAAAAGCTTCCATGGCTTGCATCTTACTTAGTCTGACAACTAATTCCAAGAGTGAAGGTGGAAAACTCTGACTTCAAACAACTGCTGCCTTGTGGTCATATCCAAACATGGAAAAGACTATGGAAGTAAATCCAGGCAGCAAACACTGAGTGGAGCCTCGAAGGCGTTGGTTGTCAACACTGATAACTTTCCAGCAACACTTCCAGCCAAAATGGCCCCAAATATATTGACCTGTATTTCTTTAGATCTTGTTAGTATGGCCAAGAGAGGTGCCCATGTATTCTGGGTAATGCACAGCATCCATATACCATCAGCCAGGCCTTGTAGATGTCACTTCAGTCTCACTACCAAAGGAATGAATTTTGACCAAACATGGCACTACTCACAAGATAAACAAATACCTACTACCATATCTATTTGTCTATATACAGCGTGCATCAGAAATACCTTCCACATCATGATAAGACATTAGCTAGATGAAGACACCATTGCCACTAACATCTTACCATTATGTGGGAGGTATTTCTGCCACACCCTATATAATGTATCCTTGTTACAAAACTCAGAATTTGAGTTTTACCAGGATTTAAATTCTTATAAATGGTATCACCGAATTCTTTAATATGGTGACCTGCCAATTTCTAGGAGTTTAGGCCAAATACTAAATGCCAATTTTATGTGATCCAATTTAACATGAATTTGGATACAAGTCAAAAATATTTTTTTTTATTATTTTTCTTATGTTTTGACAAAATTATTTTACAACCCAATTTAACTCAAGCTTGCTGTTTTTTGCAATGACATTTTATAAATCTCAACAATTCACTTTGACACTCTTATGCCAAAAAGAAAGAATGCTTCTTAGTATTCTGCATGCACTTGATAAAAGAAAATTCTTTTACATTGTGCAATAAACTAATGTAATATCAAACTATAGTTCTAAAAGTTCTCTCAATGTTGATAACCAACTTTGAGAACAAGAGGCATATACAAGGTCTGTCGAAAAATATCCATCTATTTTTAATATCTTAAGAACCAGTTGTATGATTGGTCGGAGTGGACCATACTACACACGTGAACAGACACTCTCCTATGGGGTTATTCATTCATCTGTGAAATTCCACTGGGAGAGCCTGGGTACTGTGTAGCAAAGTATGAAAATATTTTTTCACATTTTTTTCTTGAATTATGATAATAAATTTGTAAAAAGATAAACCATAATTTAGAAGTAAAATACATTTTTGTCTTGAATTACTTTAATATGTTCTGTAATTTTCCATTTGTTTGTTCAAAAAGTGTCTAGTTATTTATTGAATTTTGCTTTATTCTTATATGTAGGCCTCAGGTTGCTATTCCTTGGGGGGGGGGGGTCAACCATGTAAGTATTGAGCAGGCTTATTGCTGTTTCTCTTTGATCTGGTATGAGTTGCTCAGAGTTCAAAAGATGGGAATCTTAAATCTTCTATATTTCTGTCCATGAAATCTGTCCATAAATTTGTCATTTTTCATTTTAAAGCGATCAATAAATATGAGTAAAGACAAATTCCAAAAGTAAAGCCTGTCTTCTACACTTTTATTTGATTGGTTGACTTCATATCTGAGGGTCAAGGAGTGCTATATGAAACTTTTGTTCTTTTTGGTATCTCATAAGTCAAACGAAGTATCACATGACAGACAGTAATAAGTTATATGGTACTGATATTTATTGGTAGTTATAAGGAAAATTTTGGTTATGGTTTTGTCTTTACTTTATATTAATGGACTTAAGACATGAATCTACCACTCCCTGCACTATAAGAAGATGTATTAAAAAAATTCTGGCCTATAAATTCCATTATTATTAGCCTGTAAGCTAGTACTGTTAGTCTTCTATTATTTGGAGAGTAGATCAGTACTGACAACAAACTTCTTTTGCTCTCACATCACAAAGGCTTTGTATGGTACTCTAACAAGATTTTGGGATCTACTATATAAATATGGTGAAGTAATGCTATCGGATTACGTCATTACAATGTAAAGTTTGTCTAAATATTTCAATAATTTGTATTTTGACTGGTGCAAATGTACACTGACATTTTGCATACATTCTTTTTTCCAAAAAGACTGTCTTTTCATTATAGCCTTTTATTCCAAAAATATGTAGGCCTTAATATCAACGGATGAAAATAACACTGATGTTATTTAATGATAAAGAAACATACTCAAGTACCAGCACAGTTTCAAACAATCAGACTTTAGAAGGAACTCTTTGTCGTCAAGGAATACGAATAGACTTACATGCTAAGATTTCTTTTTTGCTTGTATTCTATTACAATAAAAAAAAGGTTTGCTTGAAATTTATTCTTATTCTTTGTAATTTAGGTAATTTACTTTTGATGTTTAAACAAATTAATCCATGTTATATTATGGCACATGGTAACTTGGAAAAATGATTATATATGATCAATATTCGATTAATAATATTCTGACAATGGTGTGAATAAGACATTAGGAAATTAATCCCCCTCCCCCACTCTTATCCAACAACTGAAATCTTGACTACTTAAGAACATGCTTTCTTTTAAACTGTATAGTCAAAATTGTGTGTTTAGATTTGGCAATCTTTGGAAGTTTTAAGTTTTAGGTTTTATGATTTGAAATGTACAGATAAAGACTTGAACACTTTACTTACTACTGTTCCAACAGCATTAAAAAGGGTCAAACTTTGGAGAAGCATAAATCAAATACCATCAGTAAAATCTCAAATTGTACTTATCAAACATGGATGATAAGTTATTCAGTAAGTAATTACTCATTTAGGAGTGACTGAAAAGATTTCCCTAGAGAAATTTCAAGACAATTTGTAGATAGTAAATGAAGGCAGTGAAAGCAATGATTGTCCTGGAGTAGTTGGTAGTATGCTTTACTAATGTCAAACAACAATATCGCAGGAACCCATGTTACCATTTACTTACGATGGTTGGACTTGTTCTAATCAATGATTAGTTATTGTAGTGTCTCGCAAGTAATTTTTATGCTAAGTAACCAAATCCTATTAAGTCACAGATTCTTTGCAATGATTGACTAGGTAAAGATAGTGGAGTGGTTTAAGATTGTTTTCTCCAGTTTTGAATTCAGAATTATTGCTCTTCTGTACTTCCTTGCTAATGATTAAGAGTCAATTCTACTATGTTAGTTAACCCATAGCTGGAGAAAGATGAGTTAGATTGATACCTTGCCCAAGGGCTTCAGAGCAAAATGAATGCAATAAACTTGGCTGTAATTTGAATTCAGCCTATCATTTGCATTTTATATACCAGTAACAATTACTCACATCAATCGCAATAGATAATAATAGTTAATAGAGGGTGATCTCTATAAAAATAGGGATTTTTTTCTCTTATTATTGAAAACTTGAAGTTTCAACAAAATAATCTTTGCATTATTAATTGCTCCTTTTTGTTAAATAAAAAAAAATTATGACTTCACTAGTTTTTAGTGACTATTGAACAAATAAGAAA
Organism: Acanthosepion esculentum; assembly: GCA_964036315.1. Lineage (NCBI taxonomy): Eukaryota > Metazoa > Mollusca > Cephalopoda > Sepiida > Sepiidae > Acanthosepion > Acanthosepion esculentum. The sequence goes on along the minus strand of OZ038487.1, from coordinate 10,845,817 downwards.
CTGTACAGAGGCAGACGCTCAATTGTTTATTTATTTTTATAGCATTTTTACCACAAATAATATATATTAGAGATGTGTGGTTTAACCGAAAAGACGACTTTTTTAATTTTATCAACATTTATACCGTTATTGTAAGAGAAAAAGATTGAACAAAAATATGTTAAAAACATAACTTTTATGAAGTTGATCTTTTGTAAGGGTTTCCTGCCAATCACGGAAATGTTGTTGTAAACAAGAAAAATGAATGAAGATTTTTTTATTTTTTTTATTAAATTTGTTTTTTTGTCTAGGGAATGCACCTAAATTAGATATTAAGAATTAAAAATTAAAATAGTTCTTAATTTCACTTTTAAAATTTGTATATTTCCAGATATGCGGGTCTCTCAAATAAAATTGTTTGTTTTCTACAAATAAAATGATGTTTCTATCTAGCGAATACACCTAAAATTAAATATTAAAAAAAATGAAGTTTTAATCTCAGGTTTAAAATGTGTACATTTTCAAAACTGCCAGACATTTTTCTTAAACCCAAAGTAAAAATTATTCTTTTTTTAGCCACTATAGTTTGGTGGGTTTTCAGCCTATAAAATTCTTCTAAACAAGGAAAATTAATTCACTTTATTTTATTTTTACAAATATCTTTATGGTTTTATCTAGCGAATACACTTAAGTAACATTAGAGTAAAATGATTAAAATAGTTTTTAATTTCAGTTTTTAAAATGTGTATCTAAAAAGAACAGGTGATACTTGCAGATTTGGAAATCTACACATTCTAAAAATGAAATTAAATGCTTTTAATTATTTTTGTGTATTTGCTAGATAAACATAAATTTATTTATGTGAATAAATAACTTGGTGATTTTTCTTGTTTAAAAGAAATTTATTTACAAAACCCCAATAACAGTTGACTGGTGTATCAAAAGAATTGACATATTTAAAAACATGAAGGGTTCATTTTTTGGTTTTTTAAAAACCATATCATGCAAATCAAAGTAAGTGTAAAATTTAGTCTTGGGGGTAGGGGGAATCATATTTTGTATTTTCGGCTGTTCAAAGCAAAATATTCGCTGTAAAAAAAAAAAAAAAAATAATTCATCAGATAAAAGTGCATACAAATTACATATCTAGAAAGATTATTTTCTTTTCAGCCATATGAATATTTTTAAGATTAGACCAGAAATACATAATAAATTGCAAGCTGAACGGACTAAGTTGCAAATTTATCAATCTCAAATGAAATCAGATATTGACTGGAAATGCTATCATTACACAAGAAAATGAATGGCTTCCTAAAAAAGCAAAAATATTAAATTAAAAACCGAAAAACCCAAATCGAAAATCATGGTATCAAAAAAAAACCCCCAAAAAACGGAAACCGATACTGAAACATAAATTGCCAAACCGCCCAACTCATATATATATATATATATATATATATATATATATATATATATATATATTTTAAATAAACATACATTAGCCCTTTGAACCCTGACACTTTGATGAGTATGAATCTCTCACCCTGATCCCTATTGTCCATTACTCTGGTTCGTATACTGGCTACTCGGGTTCAAATGGTTAAAACTATATTTTTATTATATTACTTGTATAAATTACTGTGGGGGTGGAGAAGTTGTGTTCTTCTCACCAGCACCAGTGATTAGTGTTCAAGCCCAGTTAAAAACTGATGCATTTAGATGCCAATTTTTAAGGCCTGTCCTACCATTTTGTGAGATTACTCAGCACTACCTCCCTATCCACTCTGTTGTTCTTCTCTCCTTGGGTCATACTAAATTAAGCTTACTTCCATATTGTAAACTATTAATATGAAAATAACCTTAATTCAGTATGTCGCAAGGAGAGAAGAATTCCTCATTGAGGAAATTTTACTGTTTGAAGTCTTGAGATTAAAATGTCAAATTTAATTTCCTGAGGTACTACTCAAGTGAAAGATTTGATAGAATTTTTACCCAATTAATTCTGTTGCCTCAAATATTTAGCTTTATACAAATGGAACTCATCACTTTGCTCTTTGATAGTCCATAAAATTAAAAACTGGTCAAATGGAAGAGGTTTGTATATGGTTCTGAGCAAGAAATTATGCCAACCCACCTTTTTTTGGTACTTTACAGTAAACTGGATGTGTTATATTCAAAGATCATTTTCAGTTGATTTTATTGAATAACAGTTACTGTTTTAATCAATTTGGCTCTGTGATTTCAAAAGGATAATTGGTACAATTTGAATTTAGTTCTTTGATGCCAAAAACATGTTTTGTTTTGATTATTAAGAAAGGAAATTGTAAATTATACAAAGAACTTAGAATTATGGTTGATGTTGATTTATTTTTAGGAGTGACTTTGTAAGCAAAAACAAATCTGAAATGATTGTAAAGGAAGAAGGCCTGGTTTTAGAGTAAGATAAAAAAATGATTGTTTCCTCTTTCTGAGTGAATGTCATTAGATACAAGTTGAAACTTTATAATATGAAAGTTAATTTAAAAAAAAAAAAAAGTAGCATTTAGTACAGTTATACTAGATTATGTTTGACTGTGTATTTTTTTGTTTCCTGTGGGATCTGCTTTAACAGAAGAGGGGAAAAATTAAATAAGATAATGTCACAAGCCAAAATAGTGGGATGCATTCAATAGGAAATTGTATGTTTGCCAAAAATTGGCTCTGTAGCAGAAATCTAAATAATAAGTGAGTTTGTGAAGTGAGTAGTTAAATGGAAAGTAAATAACAGAACTGTCCAACAAACAGAATTGACAAAGTTTGCAATAAGCAATAACAAGAAAAAGAGAAGAAAAGTGCAAAAAATAATATAAAGCAAGCAAACACTATATGCAAGGCAAAGCAACAGTAATAAGGCAAAAATTTCACAAACTAAGAATTGGGGTTGTCACACAGAAGCAAGTTCGGACAAGTGAATGTAGCATTCTGACTTCAAGACGAGACAAACTGGGACTGTGTCAGATGAAACCAAGAACTAGCCTATTTTATTAGCTAGGAAAAAATCCCAGCATGCATTTGTGTGCTTCTGCCTATAAATTGTGGAGGAGCAAGTGTTTTGCAGTAATTCATGTCATTATTGAAACCAACAGAGTTGGTTTTAATACCTGCATGTTTTTTCTTTTCTTTTTTCTATAGAGAAATGTTTTCTTGAAAATTTCCAGAAAAAAATTTAGAATTTTAAAAAATATTTAAAATATATGCTTTGTTTCATTTGTTTTTAATATTAATACAAATGAGAGTATAGCTAAAATCTTTTGGTCTGCTTTCTGATTGACATAGTCCTCTACTTTCTACTGTTTAACTCATAGCTTTGGGGAGAAGTGATGGATTAATGCTTTTCCCAAGGGCGTTAGTATCAAATGAGAAAAATTTAAACTTAACTCATGTTGTAATGTTGTCTTTATTCAAAATAGCCAAGAATTAGGAAGTCCATAGTTAGAGAATGTATTAAAGGAACAAGACTAGGTAGAGGAAACAAAGAAGAGGAGGTTTATTAAATACTCATACACAGAACAGAATAACTTGAGTAAATCAAATACTACTCATCCCCCTCCCCTACTCTAATGCCATATTTATAAGAGCTGTCCATTGTCACAGTAATAGGAAAGAGCAGGAAATATGCTGAGTCCTACTCTACAACTGTTTTCTTCACTATTAGCAGTTTCTCTACCCCCACCTCCATGTTTCCATCACAAAAACATAAACCAATGTTTATATAATTATAAGCAATGCCAGTTATCAACTAAAGCAGTAGAGTTTTGTAAGAAGAAAATTATTTACTACAAGAGATATTTGTCTTGCAGTAACATGATTCAATCGGTTTTCAAAAACATTTGAGTTAAATAAGAAAGAAAATCCACTTCCAACTAGAATCCAAGCACAAAAGAATAGACACAATTCCAAAAGTCTTTTCATTTAAAGACTAAAAAGAAGAAAGGAGCACAAATTGCTTAGTTGCCAGAAAGTATATTCTTGCTTGCCACTGGTAAATGAACAATGCATTAAAAACAATCCTCCTTACAAAGCACTTTCAATGATCTGTCAACATATGCTAATCATCAGGTATGTCTAAAGTATTTTCTCACTAAATAATGGCTCCATCCTATGTAAGTTCTCAGTCAATCAAATCTGAAGTGACTTTTTTCTCTTCTGACCATTAGAAATCCAAAACTCAATGGCTCATGGTATTTAAGAAATAGAAAAAATGTGTATAGTTAACAAGATTAGTTCCATAATTGTTAATGTTATTGTGTGCATTGCTTTTATGAAGATGAACACAAGAATGGTACTCCTACTTGTTCATCTGTTATACTCACAAAATGCTAGAAAAAATTGAAATATTTTAAATTTACCGTAAATCTATTTCTTACAAGTAACCAGATTGTTCCTCAAAAATGCTAAGTATTTTGTAAAATTTTTAATCTGTAAGTAATTATATATATTAACACTGAAAAGTTTAAAATTATATATTGAAGAGCTTTTATTTATAGATCCAATATGAGCAATCTTACCCACAAAGAAAAAGGTTTTTACTTGTAGACTTATGAGCAATCATTCTCCCTCCAACAAAGGCCTTTACTCTGTAGACCCAATATGAGCATTGATACTCCTTGCAGAAAAAGAGTGAAACATTTAGTTAGAACTTCAATGTTTTTTTTTTGTTTTTTTTTCTCAATATACCTTAAAAGTAAGTGTAAATCTCCAAATAGAAATTCATATTGTTTTTCAGTATTGTATCAGATTATAAATATTGATTGAATTTTTTATAAGGAATGCTAAGTTGAAACTTGGTATATTTCTCATGAATATCTGCTGAAAACTTAACCAACCTCAATTGGTTAATACAAATTTTGGGGTGAGAAGAACATAGACTTTCATAATAAAATCTGACACTCATAATGTTTTTTGTTTTTTTCTTTCATTTATTTACTTCCTTCTTTTCTAATCCTGGTCTTAGTGTAGCAAGCAGAATGAAATACATTTGAGGAAGTTCAAAATTAATGGTTAATGCACAACCCTTTTGAACTAATAACCATGAAGTCTATTCCTGGTGATGTGATTTAATGTGTGTTTTTTTTTTGTTTTTTTTGTGTTCTCCTCTATTTCTTTGAAGTTCATGCATGGTTGCATCAAATAAATCAACATGAAAAGTATTTTGGAATTTAAGCCTCTGAATATATGGATAGTTGATTTATAAACACATTTCTTCTTTATTTACTAAATTATTTGAAATTGTATGTAGTTTGGGAGAATTCATTTAAATTGTGTTAGAATCCAATGTTATAAAACAAACGAGGCGCTACTTAAATAGACTTAAATCCACTCAAAAAATTGAAAAACGTTTCAGGAAATAATTTTTGTAGACTAGCATTCATTAGACTTTCCTCAAACTCCATTTGGAAGAATTGGAAAATATTGATTTTTAGAAAAACATTTTTTTGATCAATTTAGAAGGGGGTCCTGATATAATATCAATACAGTGTAAAATCAATCCCTGAATTTTTACAGTATTATTGAACCTAACTGTTATTTACAAATGTCAAGTTTGAAACTGTGCTTGCATCATTGATGTTTACATATTTATTTTTAAATTACAGAGTTTTTTTAAACTATTTTACTTCTTTTTTCAAAGTTTTTTTTAGGGGAGAAACTTTCAGTAGCACATGCACAAATATTGAGGAATAATAATTATTAAATAAATGAAAAATAAACAGCTATATATATGCTTAATGTATGCAAATTTTTATTCTTTAATTTTATATATATATATATATATATATATATATATATATATATATATATATATATATATATATATATTCTTTATAAAAAGTGTTTTGTATACAGCACAACTATGTTCAGATAACTCTGTAAAAAGTCAAGGAGCAATTTTATACTGAATTCATTATGAACAGCAACTTTTATTCTAAAATGATAAAATCATTAATATTTTTCAATTATGTCAAATGTTACAACTTCAGGGAGGGCTAATAAATGGTAATCTACAAAAATTATTTCCTGGAAATTTTTTTCTGTTTTTTAATATGTGGATCAGTCTCCTTTAGTGCCTAGAAACGGTTTTATTTTTAGTTTCCCATTCATAGAATTGATAAAATAAAAAGGATTTTTTTAAAAAATTCTGTATGCCTGAAGTAGAAAACTAAAATAGTTCCAAATTGTACCATCGAAAACTGCTGCTGTGCAACTTGGTTTTGCTGATTATTGCTAATACAATGAGTTCAATCTTCATGGAGTGCACTGTTATTTTAACCCAAATTAAGATAAGCTTAGTATAGTTGATTTTGTAAATATTCCAAATCCAGCTATTTTCTTTTGGATAAATTATTCTCTCAAAGACATTATCTTGGGTTTGTATAGGCAAAAAAAGAATTTAATTTTAAGCACACTGAAAGCTGATACTGTTTCTATCCAGGAAAGCATGAACCATGTAAAGTTGTCGAGAACAATAACACTGTTATTGTTTTTAGTGGCTTGCTACAGTAGCATTTTCAGAGCTGTCATTACTGGGGACATTCAATTTCATCATGTTTTAGAAACTGAAACAAGCAAATTGTCTTTAATCCATTGTTGTTTTGCTTTAAGATGTTTCTCCTTTTCCAGAATGAGAGAGAAAAGCTGTTCTACAAATGATTAATAGTTTGTAACTATAAATTTTATATTCAGAAATCTTATCTGGTTGACAAACCAATGCTGTAATCAAATGCAGATGGCAATATGAAAACATTTGTTTAATTCATTATAAATATTTCTAATAAAAAAATGTTTCATTTTTGGTTATTTTTAGAGCGAATAAAATTGAGTAAACTTTTTTGACATCAAACTTGTTTTAAGACCATGTGTTGTTGTCATCATTTTAAGCTTTTTCTTTCAGTCTATTATTAGTATTAACATATTTTAGCCCATGTACCAATACTCTGAGACCTTTTAAATAAGTTTTAGTTTCAATACACAGATACTCACAAATGCATTTTATTTTCAGACAGAATGACAATCTCAATTGAAGTCAATTTAATTTAATTTTTAACTATTGTTCACCTCGTACAATGCTCAAGAGCCACTCAAGGTAGAGGTGGGGGATGATGTAAGAACATACAAGGAGGGAGCCAAGGATTCATAATATGAGGATATGTATATTGATAACAGTTGACCCTTGATTTGAAAAGGTTAAGATTGTAGTGATTGGGGAAGCATCCACTTGGGAGTCTGTTTCACAATGCAACAGTTCTGAGGAAGAAGCTGTCTTAGTGGAACTTACTCCTCACCTATGGAATATGACTGTAATGAGGATGAGTTGACCCAGTGTACATATCCACATTCATTCTTGTTTTAGGAGCTGAATTTAAAATCAAAACACATGCTGCAAATTAAAAAAAAAAAAAATCATGAAAAATCTATGTAAGAATATTTTGATTTCAGTTTCTATTCTGTTCTTATTTTCTTAAATAAATTCATTTTTTTAAATATTTTATGTTTCCCAAATTGTTTTGGTATTTAGAATAATCTCTTCCTGTTATTTACATTAAAAAAGGAGGGAAAAAAACATACAAGTAATTTCCTGTTGACCCTCAGAAAATCCTGTTAACCCTCAGAAAATGTTGCCAATGTGAAATTGAAGAATACTTGATTGTGTAATACAGACAAAAAATAAAATAGCAACACCCTGAAGGATGATGCCAATTTTGACTTTGCTACACATGTATCCTAACAAGAAGTCTTCAGCTATTTTGTGATGTAGAAACACTCATACTGGTATACCATCTGTGTCTGAGCTTCAGATGCAATAAACTGTCATGCTATGGAATGGCACATGTACTCCTTTTATTAAGTCAGAGAGGTGGGATTATGGTCATTTTAGAAAATTGCATGTTGGTCATAACATATTGGTGGTTCTTTGTTGTCGACAACAGTAGTCAACTAAACAACTAGACTTATAAATCAGGTTCTGCATAGTCATTATTTTTTTTTTATCTTTTTGCTCATTTCACTCCAAGCAAAGCAGAAATGCCACTAGTATGCAGGGGCTTACAGAGAGTGAAAGTAAGAGAATAGACTTGGTATAGCGGGGACCGAGGAAAGGATGAAAGCTGAATGACGTTCAAGAAGATAGAAGGTGGTGATTGACATTGCATTTAAATTTTTGAAGATTGTAGTTATCAGGGAAGCAAGGAAACAGAAGGGACTTCCACAGGTGGGAAGTGCAAGAAAAGAAACTTGGAGTAGAAGTGGTGGTTACATTTACCTAATTCAACAGTAAAATGGTGTGACCTAGATGCCACTACTAGCACACTTAAACTCCTGTAGTTCAGCCACCAAAGGAAAAAAGCTTGTCAGAGCAGTAGCCATGAAAATATTTGTAAAAAAGACAGAAGGAAGCCATGTCATGTCGCTGAGAATGTGACCGAAGTTGAGATCCCAAGTCAGGATGGATAACATTGCAGATCCTTCACTGGATTTTGTCAAGAACCTTCAATACATGGACAAATGGTAGATTAGTAAATGTGCAAGAAAAACAGTCTGGCATGACACAGTGACCTAACTTTCCTTGCAGTAGATGCAGGTATTGATTCAATGTAGTCATTCCACTTCAAGTCAGTTGAAAATGTAAAGCCAAAAAGGCGCTTTGTATTGATCTCCATGAGTCTAGCAACAGCCATGCTGATGGTAGGCAGGAAAGTTCCTCTATGGTGGTTAAATGAGAGCAAGGTTTTATTTTAGAGGCATTAAAGCCATTTCCTGCTCTAGTTAACTTTTGATTGGAGGTCCTTTTCAAGAGTAGCAGCCAGGTTAACTTTGTCAACTCTGTATTTGTGATTGAGACGGGAGTAAATGGTAGTGCCATCGGCATAAATGCCTACTTGGGAACTGATGACATCAGGAAGATCATTGATAAAAATCAGAAACAGCATAGGACCCAGAATAGAGCCTTGGGGGACACCTGCATTCATGTGAAAGGATCTGGAAGCGAGCCCATTCAAAACGACCTTCATTTCACGATTTGATAGGAATGATTGTTTTAAATCAAACAATTGTCCAGTAATACTGTAGTCCTGGAGCTTATGTAGAAGACCAGTGTACCAAACCAAGGCAAATACCATTGAGATATCTAGAGCCACAGTTCGAGCTTCACTATTATTATCCAGAGCTTGATATACAAATTCAGTGATGGCCATTAGCACATCAGCAGTAGACCTGGTAAAATGAAAGCCATATTGTTTGTCAGAAAGTAGATTGTGAGAGGTAAGATGCTTAACCACTTCAGCATTGATTAAATCCTCGAATGCTTTGTAGAAAAGCGGTAGGACACTAATAGGGCGATAGAGGGGTCAAAAAGTTCTCCGTAGTTCTTAAAAAGAGGAACTACAGAGGAGGACTTCTAATAAGCAGCAAGGCAATAGTTGTAGAGATTGGAGAGAACTGGAGCCAGCTCATGAGCACATTTCTTTGACAACCGCTGGGATCCCATCACCTCAGAGCCGTCCATATCACTCAATAGAACCTCTGTTCTAGAAGGGAAATCAGGTGTGTGTACTCCAATTAAGTTGAGTGTTGAGTTAGAAGAGAATTTACAAGCAAAGCATTCAACCTTACCTGCTTTAGATGTCAGGACTTGATTGAATAGAGGAGGGATTGAAGACTTGCTGTTGTTCAGCACACTCTTGCAGAACCGCCAATAATCTCTAGAACCAAACTTGAGAGATGCTATACATTGTTTCATTGTATCAGCAATCGGTAACTTCACTTCTTTGAGGACACACTTGCACTTGTTACAAGCAGAGACAAAGATCTGTTTCAGTCAGATGTGTTGTTCTGGTACAGCCAGAAGAATTGGTACCTGTGGTCTATAGTGGGAGATGAATGTAGTTTAACTTGGTATTTCCTTGCTGGAATGAAAGCATTGATGCCAGCTTTCACCCAGGAGGAGACCTCAGATGTGCATTTAGGAACAGAGTGATTAAAAACTGCATTACAAGGGTTGTTACGAAGGAAGTCACAGAACTAGTCCCAATCCACACATTGATAGCAGAAAGATATTCTGTTGATAGGAGATTCTTGGCTGTTAGCGGAGTGGAAAGAGATGTTTGCAGACACTACCACATGATCACAGTTGCCAAGAGGGCAGAGTTGCAAAATATGACATGAATCCGGGATAAAGGTGAAAAAAAGATCTAGAAGAGAAGCGTGTCCATCAGAATTACTGGGGTAATGCATGGGGAAGTCCACCACTTATGTGAGAGATTGAGTAACTGAGAAGTTAAGGGTCTGAATTCTAGTAGGGTCAGTGACAGTGTTTAAGCCACCTGACATGGTGGGCATTAAAGTCACGAAACACAAATATGTTAAATTGATGTATTGTTAGGGCAGTGGTCGACTGTAACATTCAACATCTACAGTATAGATCAAAGTAAATGTGTTCCTAGGAGTGTCAACATATGAGGGTTGGCTGAAAATTTCATAGGTTGACTAAGATACTTTCATGAAATGTGACCAAATGAAGTTAATTTTTTGATATAGCCCCCCTTGCAGTCCATACTCTTTCATCAATGTTGCAGTGTTTGGATCCCATTGATGAAGAAGCTTTCATCATGTTGGTCAAAAAAGACATCAACAGCAGATATGACATCATCATCATCACTGTGATACCGGTTCCCAGCCAGGTGTTTTTTCATGTTGGGGAACAGATGATAATTGGATAAGGGGAATAGGGAGGGTGATCAACCAGTTTAAAGCCAGCCATGCACAGCAGCCATTGAAACTAAGGACTTGTATGCTGGAGCATTGTACTGGTGAAACAAAACCCATTTTGTCAGTTTTCCTGGGCATTTGATAAACTTTCATAACTGCCTCAGTAAGTTGGCATAGTACTCTCCATTGATGGTGTGGCCCTTTTGAAGATAATAAACACAATACTTTTTGCATCCAAAAAAACTGAGACCATCACCTTCACAACAGTCATCCTGGGTTAGGAAACATTCAAGAGAACTATCTGGATCTGTCAGATTTCCCTGTGGTGTGATCAGCCTTTTGATCCAGTGTCAGAAGACTGAGTACCCACAGCAGAAACTTTTGTCATATCAAGTTCATTCTGCAGAACATTCTCAACTCTCTCATGGGATGTACTAATATCATTTGTCTATCAATTGCCTGTCTTCCATAAATATGTGGTGAACATAATCAATGTTTTCCTCAGTGATGGCAGTTGCAAGAGACCTTGGATCAGCTTCAAGACTCTCCTTTCCCCTCTTAAATTCAGCTGTTCACTTTTACACTGCTGATAAAGCTGGAGTATCATCCTTTAATGTAGCAACCATGTCAGCATGAATGCCTTTAGTATCACTCCATCATAGTCCGACTATGAACTTTTCAGCCCATCCTCATCATAGTATGCATCATCATTTACTGTTTCTAGCCAAACTTAAACTTATACTACATCATCATCTTACCTGTCTTTTAAGGTCCACCTGGGGAATTGAATGGTGCTGAATAATGTTCAGTGATGAGAGTAAGTTCTGCTCTTGTATAAGTGATGGCAATTTGCATGTATGATGTAGACTAGATGAGTGACATCTTTCAGGAAGTAGTCACCCATGACATACAGGTCCAACCTGAGATGCCATAAATTTGCCTTTGTTGTTTGTGGAGGAAATATTGAACAATGTAATATCCATCCAGAATATTGTTCAACCTGTTCCACTGATACTAAAATATGAAATCTTAAAACGTTTTTGAAGCAACCAAGTTAGATTATAATTACTAACATCCCAATCATTGACATGCTTTTGTTCATTATTGTAAAACACTTTGTTTGGAACACACTTAATATCAAAGTTGATGCTTCACACTTAGTAAGAAAGTCGGCTAATTGCCTCTTGGTTTCATTTCACTGAAACTTTCTAATTTATCTATTGTTAATTAAGACTTTAATTCTACTTATTTCATCTGTAGTCATTTCTCCATGACAAATTTGGATGATTTCACTGCCATAAAAAAAAGAATTACAGTCAGTGGCATGAACTATGGCCAATAGTCAAGGATTGCTTTCACCTGTTGTAATATCCAAAGTGAAAACTGCTATATCAACTGCTTCAGGCATGGTGATTGTTTCTTCAGCCAGAATAATGCAAACGTCTTATTTTCTTGGAGCAACATCAAAGTAGAGAGAACTTTCCCGATTCTCCAAGAAGAATCATGTAATCTTGCTAACTACCACCATTTGGAAGTTTTCCCCAAAGCAGCATCACTAAATATCATAAAATATATTTTACATTTTTTACTCAGATAATAAATAAAAATTTCGATGGTTTTGCTCAACAATAACTTTAACAGTCAGCAAATCCATCCCATAATTATTGATTGATTCATTCATTTTCTATTGCTCATCAACCCTTTTCCAAAACCAGAGAATATTTTTAGATTGCAAGAATTATTGTTTTGAGATAATAATGGTTTGGTGATACAAGTGTTACTAATTAATCCATAGCTCGGAGGGAAGAGGTAGGTTCATACAAATTTTCATGTGCATTTGCAAATGTGAATATAACACACTCAACAGGAATTGGCACTCAGCTCTCTGATGTTCAATTCTGAGCCGTAATCCATTACACCACCTGCACATCCAAGCTTACAGCACCTGGTATTCCCAAGCGATCATCCATCTACATACTGACCATGCTCAATGTTACTTAACTTCAGTGATCATATGGGAACTGGCATTACAACATGATGTGGCAGTAAGCCACTTAATAATTGACAAATCCGGATGGCTCATGTGTGTTAAAAATTATGGTTGTTCCACTTTAGATCTCGGGGATGTTTGTTTTTTTTGTTTTTTTTCTCTCTCTTTTCAAGTCTTTTTGCACAGCTTTTATGGAATCTGCATGAATTTAGAGATAAATATATTTGAATCACTACAAGTAAGGTCAATTTTACAATACTTTAAAACTTTACTGTTTTGAAAACTATACATATGTTACTGATTTCAATTTTTTCACTTCTTGATCAAATGAAATCATCAGCATGACAAGCTAATCTCCTTCTAGGGAATCAGTTGTGTTAAACCAGTAGAAGATCCATTGTAAGATAACATTATTTTCAATCATGACTGATTTGACTTTTGTACCAATGGGAAGAAGCATTACTTAATCCATAGACACATTTGTTGAGTTGTCATGTCAATTTACTAAAGAGTTTAATAGAAATTTCTCTATCTATAGTTTGTCTTCGCAGAAATGTAGTTTTGATGTCCACAGAATGTAATTTCAATTGACATTGAGCTGAAACTGTCATTATCAATTAGAAAGATTGATGAACACAAGTTGGTGAATGTTTTTGAATATCATTGAGTTCCTCAAATCCCTCTTGCTATTAATCTCACTCTTTGGCATGATTCCATCATCTGCAGACATGCTTAAAAGCCAGAAAGAAATACATGATTCTGACCAGGTTGTTTTAGTTTGCCAAAAACAATTTTGTTTCCAACTCATCAAGTTATATTTTAACCTCATCAAACTGAACCTCATTTGACATTATGTCCATCTGTAGATTCATTGATTAATTCAGTTGTATTAAGATCACCAACTTGACATAGATCTATAGACATTTTGTTTTTCGCCTTTCAGATTTCTTGAATTAATTACCAACTTTTGTTTCTGACATTTGCTTTGCTAGCTTGACAAATAATCCTTGCATGAATGTGATCAAAAGTTTCACTGTGATTGTAACCAATAATATAACCTTGTCCTATAGTAATGGTAAAATTTCTAATTGGGTCATTATATAATATCCATGTGCTTTTAATAACAATATTCACAATTGTTTAGTTCGTCAACACTATTTGAATATCTAATTAATTTGATCAAATACTTTTGACTCCATCACCATTTTTTTTTTCATCGGATTGGTCAATTATCTGGTGTAGAACATAATTGTTTATATAGAGCTTCTTTGATTTGTGACTGTACCCTCTAGAGCTGGTGTGTGGTCATTAAGAACTGATGGAATGTTAGGATTCCTTCCAATGACCAGTTGTTATGGATGACATCCACAGATATTTTGTAACAAGTTATAGACCAACTCAGCACTGTTTTGCAATCTAAATTGTGATCATGCTTCACTTTCAATAATGTTTCTATCACTTTATAATAAACCATTTCTTCAAGGAGAATATTCAGCAGTAGTGATTTTAGATCTGTTCAAATTTTCTGCCATTTTTTGTACATTGGCATTATTTAGACTCATAACTGAGATTGTTAAATTGCTCAATTTGGATGACTGCTGTGTATTGATTAGACAACTTGCACTGAATCTTGTGAATTCATCAATTATGTGTAAATGTCACAAATTTGTCTCCAATTGCAGTCTGATTTTAATCATTGGCTAAAGGAGATCCAGCAGCTGGTTTTAATGGCAATTTTCTCTTTGGTTTTTACTTGTGTCACCATTAACTATAATATTGTCTAGCTTGTTGAATATATCTAAACTGTCAGTAGCTGCAGATTTCAACAAGCTATTTCTAGAGGCATGTCTTATGTGTCTGTGTAATTAAGAATTGTCAATGGTATTAATATAGTAAAGTCAAACTGTATTCTTGCTTTCGAAACATGATAGTTTTATTATATTTTAAATCCCAAATAATTCATGCTTTTTTTCTTTTCTTCATTTTCTTTTTTGTGTTTTTTCTTTTTTGGTCTTTTTTCTTTTATTCTCTTTTTTCTTTTATTCTCTTTTTTCTTTTATTCTCTTTTTTCTTTTATTCTCTTTTTTCTTTTATTCTCTTTTTTCTTTTATTCTCTTTTTTCTTTTATTCTCTTTTTTCTTTTTCTCTTTTTCTTTTTTTTCTCTTTTTTTCTTTTTTTCTCTTTTTTCTTATTTTCTCTTTTTTCTCTTTTTTCTTTTTTTCTTTTTTTTCTTTTTTTCTTCTTTTTTTCTTTTTTTCTCTTTTGTCTTTTTTTCTCTTTTGTCTTTTTTTTCTCTTTTGTCTTTTTTTTCTCTTTTGTCTTTTTTTTCTCTTTTGTCTTTTTTTTCCCTTTTCCCCCTTTTCTCTTTTTTCCCCCTTTTCTCTTTTTTCCCCCTTTTCTCTTTTTTTTCTCTTGTCTTTCTTTTTTTCTCTTGTCTTTCTTTTTTTTCTCTTGTCTTTCTTTTTTTTCTCTTGTCTTTCTTTTTTTCTCTTGTCTTTCTTTTTTTCTCTTGTCTTTCTTTTTTTCTCTTGTCTTTCTTTTTTTCTCTTGTCTTTCTTTTTTTCTCTTTTTTTTCTTTTTCTTGGCCTTTTTCTTGGCTTTTTTTTTTCTTTTTCTTGGCCTTTTTTTTCTTTTTCTTGGCCTTTGTCTTTCTTTAGCTTTTACTTTTGTCTTTTTTTCTCTTTTTTCTTTTCATTTTGTCTTTTTTCTTTTCATTTTGTCTTTTTTTCTTTTCATTTTTTCTTTTTTTTCTTTTCATTTTGTCTTTTTTCTTTTCATTTTGTCTTTTTTTTCTTTTCATTTTGTCTTTTTTTTCTTTTCATTTTGTCTTTTTTTTTCTTTTCATTTTGTCTTTTTTTTTCTTTTCATTTTGTCTTTTTTCTTTTCTTTTTGTCTTTTTTCTTTTTCTTTTCTTTTTGTCTTTTTTTTCTTTTCTTTTTGTCTTTTTCTTTTCTTTTTGTCTTTTTCTTTTCTTTTTGTCTTTTTCTTTTCTTTTTGTCTTTTTCTTTTCTTTTTGTCTTTTTCTTTTCTTTTTGTCTTTTTCTTTTCTTTTTGTCTTTTTCTTTGTATTTTGTCTTTTTTCTTTTCTTTGTCTTTTGTCTTTTTTGCTTATGTTTTTCTTTTTCATTTTTCCTCATTTCTTTTTCATTTTTCCTTGTTTCTTTTGAAAAGGTTCACAATTTTATCATAACTAAATCAAAACATTTTTTGTATTATTTTTGTCTTTTTTGTCTTTTCTTTTTCTTGACCTTTATTTTGTTTTTTTCTTGACCTTTATTTTTTCTTTTTCTTAGCTTTTTTGTTCTTTTTCCTTTTGTTTCTCTCTTCTCTTTCTCTCTTCTCTTTTCATACTTAATAGAACTTGTATATTTCTCATATTTTTCTGCATTTCTATTTCCTATTTTTACTAATAGTTACTCTTTTAAAAAGGTTCACAATTTTACCATAACCAAATCAAAACATTTTTTGTTTTATTTACATCATTATTTACACTTTGCCTGTAGTGATCTGACCATTTTTTGTGATCTGACAAGTACTGCTAATTTCACTAAATATTGTTCTCCAGGTTGAATTCATATTCTTGTACTGCACATCTGTAGTAACATATGCAGAGGGTAACTGTCATTGTTAATGATTTATATTTAAATTCTCATAATTTGAAAATTCTTATTTATAGTCTGCATTATTTTTGCATTTGGTGTTTTTAATTTATCTTTGATGAAATTTCTTTCTCTTTTCTTTTTCTTTCTCTTTTTCTTTTTCTTTCTCTTTTTCTTTTTCTTTTTCTTTTTCTTTCTCTTTTTCTTTTTCTTTTTCTTTTTCTTTTTCTTTTTCTTTTTCTTTTTCTTTTTCTTTCTCTTTTTCTTTTTCTTTTTCTTTCTCTTTTTCTTTCTCTTTTTCTTTTTCTTTCTCTTTTTCCTTTCTCTCTTTCTTTTTCCCTCTTTCTTTCCCTCTTTCTTTTTCTCTTTCTTTTTCTCTTTCTTTTTCTCTCTTTCTTTTTCTCTTTCTTTTTCTCTTTCTTTTTCTCTCTTTCTTTTTCTCTCTTTCTTTTTCTCTCTTTCTTTTTCTCTCTTTCTTTTTCTCTCTTTCTTTTTCTCTCTTTCTTTTTCTCTCTTTCTTTTTCTCTCTTTCTTTTTCTCTCTTTCTTTTTCTCTCTTTCTTTTTCTCTCTTTCTTTTTCTCTCTTTCTTTTTCTCTCTTTCTTTTTCTCTCTTTCTTTTTCTCTCTTTCTTTTTCTCTCTTTCTTTTTCTCTCTTTCTTTTTCTCTCTTTCTTTTTCTCTCTTTCTCTCTTTCTCTCTTTCTCTCTTTCTCTCTTTCTCTCTTTTCTCTTTCTCTCTTTTCTTTTTCTCTTTTCTTTTTCTCTTTTCTTTTTCTCTTTTCTTTTTCTCTTTTCCTTTTCTCTTTTCCTTTTCTCTTTCTCTTTTCTTTTTCTCTTTTCCTTTTCTTTTTCTCTTTTCTTTTTCTTTTTCTCTTTTCTTTTTCCTTTTCTTTTTCTCTTTTCCTTTTCTTTTTCTCTTTTCCTTTTCTTTCTCTTTTTTTTTTCACATGATCTCTAAAAAACCATCAAAATCTTTTGTATACCTCATAAATACTATCGGTCAATTCTTTCATCAATAAATCATCAAGTGCAACTTTTTCACCTATCATCCAGTTCGCTCTCCTCCCTGGTCTTTTGAGCAGGTGTATAGGGTTATCTCTTGTTTCCAGTTTCTTCTAACATCTACTCCAATGCTATAGTTTTAACAACTCCATCTGAACTCTGAAATTTTACTTACTATTTTTTTTCTCCTCAGTAGGATTATGTTTGTTTGTTTTGTTTTACAGTTTATCAACCCCTAATGGGTAATTTAAAGCCGAGGTGGGTTTGCCTATCATCTGGTTCACACTCCACCTCAGTCTTTTGTGAAGGAGTAGAGGTTTATCCCTTGTTTCCTGGCTAAGATTGGGATTCTGGTTCCTTCTAAACCTCTACTCCTTCACAAAAGACTGAGGTGTAGTGTGTCTTAGTGGTATTATCTCCTTGCTTGGGGGTAAATTGATTTAAAAAAAAAAAAAATTTTAAATTAAAGTATCCATTCCATTCTCCTGATTTAGACCCTCCATATTTAAAGCAATTTCTCTGGTTTTACCATTAAATGATAAAATTACTGCCAGTGCCTTATTTTTCTCATCTAGGTCTGTTATGAACTGTCAAATTTGAGGTTCATTCATTCTTTTTTTTGGGGGGGGGGGGGAATCATGTCCCTCCTTTTCAAATTTTAGTGGATTTTTGTAGCCTAAGGCCATCTTGACTTTATTAGCTTTGCTACCAATGTTTTCTTCACTGACATAAATTCCCTGGACATGCCCAAAAGACTGACAGACAGGAACAAGACTAATTTGTATATTCTCCAGAGGATGATTACGTTCCCAGAGAAGTGAGGTAGAAAGGTTCTATAATGCAATTTTATTTTCCTTCAGTGTAGTTAGCATTGCTGTCTGATATCTACATCTTTCTTTCTTTCCCTATCATCCCTCTCTCACTCTCTGTTTGCTCATTTACTTTCTTTTCTGTATTTTACTCAAGAAAAATTGTTATGTATAATACATTATTTCATCTTTTCCTGATAAGAACTTGTTCATAACACACACACACACATTACTCAGGTGCTTTTAATAAGAATATAGATGTAGGCACATTATATAAGAAGTCTCATAGCCAAGGGATTTTCTGAACTTGGGTTGAAAGCTTAATTTTTAGTCTAATTTGTTGTTGACTTCTATGAACACACCCAGGTTTTTAGCAGACAAACTTTTCATTACAATCTCTGGGTCAGTGATATTCTTTCTTTTTGTCGCAGAAAGGTGGATTGGTTTTCAGACCTCTAAATGAGTGTCAGCCAATAAATGTGTTTTGTTTTTTGTTTGTTTTTGTTTTTTTTTAACAGCAATTGGATATTTCTCATTCAAGGTTTAGATTAACGTTGTAATTAAATGCCAGGCATTCTATTTGTTGCCAGTATTGTTTAAAAATGTACTTGTTACTCCTGTGAATCTTGCTAGTTCACCAACTCAGCAATTCTAATTTTTAGTATTTTTGGTGAGAGCTAAAAGAAAAATGATTTTTCTTTTTTTTCTCTCTCTCTCTTGACTCCATTTTTATTGTGACTCTGAGGAAATGAAAAACTTAAAGATAAACATATAGTCAAAATATGTGTTGAGATATGCCAAATGTGTCTTGCTTTTGGAATTCAAGAACAACTTTCACAAGTGGCTAATTAATTTGTTGAATTGAACCAATCAAGGCACAAGGCTATATTAATAGAGCATCCAGTAGAGAGTAGAGATTTTTTTTTAATAGCTTGCAACATGTTAAACATTGTGCTATAGTGCTAAAATCAACTAAATACTTTACTTTTTGTCTTTTTCATACAAACTCTATTGTGACAATACTCTTGTGGGTTCTGAAAACTGTCACGGGCATCTTTAATAATGGAACACCATTTTTATTTTAACACAGGAAAAAGTATTTAATTTTAAATAGCTTTTCCATTTATAAAATCAACAATACAGTAGGACTTTCTTATCAACAGTAGATATATTCTCAGTGGATATTGAAATGTGTAACTAATAGTGGACCATATATATTGAGTATTTCTAAAGAATTTTACTATACACTATAAGCTGATTTGAGGACAGATGGGACGTAACTTTCCTATATATATTTAGAATTAAACTATTTATAAAAATGACATGAATTGGAAAAACTTTGCAATAATCAATGAAACCTTTTTGTTGAGCTTTTTCTCAAACTACAATGGCTTTGGAGAATTTTTTTTTTTAAATTTTCAAAATATTATTACTATTAAACATGTATTTTGTTTGCATTTTACTCTTTTGAAATCTATTTTGCAAAGTTGATCTCATTTAATAAAAATGTTGAACACAAAAGTTTTGCTGATTGAAACAGCTACAAAAAATGGAATCACAGTCGGCACTCCCACAGGTCCTTCTGTAGTTCTTTTCTTCTACTGTTCTTTGAAGAAATTGCTATTAGTGATTCTATTTAACCCTTTGGCATTCAACTCACCCAACCCGATCTCATAAATATCGGCTCTCAATGTTTAACCCACCATAACCTACCTCATGTATGCCATAATATATGATGACATCAGTCCAAATAACACAGGAAGTCAGGCAAAGAGTGAAACTTTGACCACAGACTGAGAGTTTAAGAGCTGATATTTACAGATGCGATTGATTGAATGTTAAAGGGTTAAATATGCAGGGAATTATTCTTTTCTCAGGTTTCAATGGAAATGGAAGAATTCTCTTAATGAACAACAATAAGAAAAATGATTGGATTAATAAAAAAAAAAAAATACTATTTAGTTTTATGCTAAAGATAAGCAATTGATTTTTTTCTTCTTCCTACTGAGTGTGTGTTGGTAGTTTGACATTACTGTAATGGTTAATTAGATTCTCCTCAGTTTTAACCTCCAAACTCATCTCATAGCTGGAGTTACTATGGAGTAAAGTAATATATATATATATATATATATATATACACACACACACACACACACACACACACACACACACACACACACACACAGTGTACAAAAAAAAACCGTTCTGATCCTACATATTTCTTTCTAATGTAAATTTTGTTCTAAACATGTTGAAATTTTAGTTTTAAACAATATTGTTGCCATCAGGCACTTGCAGGTTGAGCTCAGTAATTATAACAGTAGATATGTAGCTCAAAGATTTAAGCTTTTAGTTCTTATTGAACCATACATATACATATATGTATATATAAATAAAAAGAAAGAACAGTAAGATATAAAATCCGGTGTTCTTATAGATATTTTTTATTTTTACACAATAGTGCTCAATGTAAATTTACGGAGCATTAATATTATAAATTAATTGTTTTAAAATATGGGTTTTTCGCTACACAGTGATAACCATGTTTCAGAAATGGAAGCTAAAGCTTTCGAATTTAATTTTGTTATTAAACCAAAGACATTAGTCCCATTTCCTCGTCAAGCGAATTTTTTTTTATTTTTTTTTTTTTATGACAGGATTAGAATTAATCTTGTACAAAGTTAAGTAGGTGGGCCCTACGTGACAAAAGACTTGTTATAATGATTTGAGGCAAGGTTTTACAAGGCTGGATGTCTTACCTGATGCCCAATTCAGACATGGTAGTCCAAGCGTTTTTATTGAGACCCCATCCTAGCCATATTGGTTGTTGACTTATATAAGAAGCTCATCTACCCTTTGATAGATTTTGTTTTTCATCCTGTGGAGGAACATACCATCTTCCTCACCAGCAGAAAAGCTAGTGGGGGAGCTGGTTTAGACGCTAACCACCTGTCCATGTGGCAGGTTGTACTGCATTGCATGTTACCAGTAACAGGCCAAAGCCTGACCTGACATAAACCCAAAGGCTAATTTATTTTCTAAGGAATCTGAGTTTCATAGTCCCCTTTTTAACTTTAATACAAAGAATTAACCTTATGAAAAATCCAAAAATGAAATTTATTTAATTCAGGAGAAAATATCTTAATTTTCATCTAAAATTAATTTGGAAATGTAAGCCATTTTGTAACTTGATGTCAGTAATTGAACAGTATGATTACTTTTCTACACTTGATATTTCTCAGGCTTACTTGTGGAACAGTAAGTAAGTATGGTAAATGTTGAGATAAAGTGTGTGTTATGCCAACCTTCATGTCTAGAAAATCAGCATTTGAAATTTGGCCTCAAACACGTCAACCTTTGGGTCATCCAAAGGAAATATATAACTATTTTAACTGGATGATTGCCCACCTACTGTTTCTACATTTGATCACAGCAATATATGCACATATTCTATTTTGCAAACAGAAATTCTTTTCAAGGAGAAATGCAAATATATGGTCACCTCCTCCCAAAATAGATACATGTTTTACCAAATATTTTGAATTATGTCTGCAAGAAAGCAATTGGAAGCTCAAGGTGAGAATAACTTGACTGATGCTTCAAATTGTCTTTTCACACATATACATTTGAAAAGAACTCCTAAAACTTTAAAAAGTTTGGCTGTTAATATGTGTAAGAATTTTATTTACGTTTTTGCATTTCTTTCTATTCTTTTCTAAGTTCATTTATTACTTAAAGAAAAGATTGATTTATGTTTTTTGAAGGACATTCAATAAACTCTATTTCTAACCATATAACACACAATGATAATTTGACAAAGAATATTTAGGAAAATAACAAATAATATTCAACTTATAATTTAATCATATTTATATAGATTTTTATATAATGACATTTTGGTTTGTAATCATAAGTTAATCATTTATAATCACATATACTTCATTTTGGGGTCATGAAGAAACTTGTGAGTCAAACATTGGTGTTAAAGTGTCAGTCTAATCTCCAAACCTAACCACTGAGCTAAAAGATGCAGAGGGATTTTTTTTAAATAGTTTTTTTTTTTTTTTCTGAAGTGCAGCTTATATGGTGTGTAATCACTCCCACTGCCTATATATTCCTTTGCTATAGAGGGCATTCCACAACAAAAACTACATTGAAACTCTACTTTGTGGATATTTCCCCAAATGCTACAGTCTTAATCTCTTCAAGTTTAGGGTCAATCATTATCTATCCAATGTACACTCATAATATTCACTTCCTACTTCCTCATCTTATGTTCATATCCCACACCTTATTCATTAATCCTCTACCTTCTGTGGCTCTTGGGCCTTGTATGAAGGTGAAATATAATAAAAAAAACTAAAAGAAAAAAATTACTTGATCAGCTCCTTGGTCAAGCATTTAACTACAGGCACTAGATTCAGTTCCCAATTTTAGTGATACCTTATTTTCTCAGAACAACAAATTTCTTAAAGTAAAGAATCCTTACAGTTTAGTTGTATCATTTATAGTATGTTGACCAGCTCATTCTCTGGCCTTTTTCAAGTGACATTTTGGTCATGCTTATTGACTTATAATCTGGTTAAAGTGAGTTATATCATTGTAAGCTTATTAGTAGAATTAATTAAACGAAGGTGCAAAACAATAATAGGCTTATATGTACTCTCCAGGAATTCAGTTAATGTGTATTTAAGCAGCAATACATGTTTTATTAAATCCCACAGAAAAATGTTTTTGATTTTGTTTTTTTGTTTTTTTGTTGTTTTCTTTTTTTTGAATTTTTTTGTTTTGTCTGTTTTTTGTTGTTTTTTTTTTTGTTTTTTTACCTTACCACTTCCTACTTCTGTACAAGTGAAGCTAAGTGGTTAATTAAGAATTATCCACAAACTTTCTTTATCAAGCACTTTTGGCTATTCTCTTATCCATTATCAAAATTAAGTACATTAATGTTCGGGGATAAAAGATGATGTATTTTAAAATCTAATTTCTAAAACAGCTAATAGCCATATCACGTTGAAACACTGGTTCTTGTACAATCACTGAAGTTAAGCAACATTGAGCCTGGTAAGTACCTAGATGGGTGACCGCTTGGGAATACTAGGTGCTGTAAGGTTGGATGTGCACATGGTATAATGGACTCAGAATTGGTAATCAGAGCTGAGTTCCAATTCCAATTGGGTTTGTTATATTCACTTGCAGATACTCTTGGGAAAGGTATGAATCCATCTTTTCTCTCCCCTAGCTATGGATTAATTAGTAGAACTTGTATTAGTAAAATCATTATTATCTCTAAAAAATTTTACAATCTAAAAATATTCTCTGGCTTTAAATAACCTGCTAAGTTTGATAAGTTGTAAAAAAAAAAAAAAAATACAAATCCATCAATCAATCTAAAACTTAGCATGAGAGAATTTAGCTTTGGATATAAATTGCCAAGAATGATAAAAAGGAACCATCAAGATTGTTGAATTAGCCCCAAAAGATTCTTGCAATGATTTTTGTCCAGACCAGAATAGAAACCAAAATACATCACCACTAAAACCTAGAAAATGGATCAACTGAATTGTGGAAATGAAAGTATAATAAAGAATCAACAATAATATTAAACAAAGTTTTCAGAGGTAGGTCTAATAACAGGGCTGTATAGAGCTAACAAGTATATAACATGCTGAAAATACTTATGTGCTGACATAAGATATGCATTTAAATAAATAAAACTCTGAAATTTCTGTCTTAATTTCTGAGATGGGGAGTTATCATTATTTACACTATTTATACATGGACTATGTTGTTATCACATTTCAGTTATTGTGCCCTTTGACCGTCATCAGATGTATATTGATATGGGTAATTGGAATTCCGTAGGTTAAATAAAGGATTCAATTCGTAATTCCCTGTAGTATACTGGGATCAATATAAACCCGATGAAGGCCAGAGAGCACAATGGCCGAAATGTTGTGATAACAACACAGATGAGGACAATAGCCTGTATATAGTATAAATAATAAAATTCTGTAAATATTGCATTTTAACCAATCTGTTGGTATTATAACTAGGGATCCATCTACTGAATCTGGAAATGGACAGCTATGAAGCTAAGATGAATTGCAGTAAGTGGCAGTATTCCATACACTCTTGTAAATCATGAGTGTAAGAATTTGCTGTTATTTCTTTTCTTGAGGAAGTTCACTTGTGCAGGATATATTTATAGTAAGTTTTTGGCTAAAGGTTGAATGAATAAATCTGGATTTAGAAAATTTTTTTAATCCAACAGAAAATTGTGACCTAAAAACAAAAATTCCTTCAGGAGAATCTATCAAGTGTCCTATTCTCAATTTAGGGTACTATAATTCTCAGAAGTTGACCTGTTATTTCTGTAACAAGTTGAGCAAAATGTCAATTAATTTGCCAAGCGGACACCAAGAACAGGAAAGGAATCTTACACAAGAAAAAGTGAAATGAAGAAAGAATGCTTGCAAATTGACATATTAAATGAATATAAGTAGGCAAAAAATGTCTATGACAAGGAAGTGAATGACAGCAAAATACTATGACACAGAAAATCTCCCAGCATTTAATACAAGTTTTCATTCTGAATTCATGCAACAAGATATTACTATTATACATTGATTAATTTAGTCCAGTTTCCTTATCTTTGTTGTTCTTTTTTTTTTATCACAACTTGTTGAACCTGGGAAAATTTTGCAGGTATTGGCAGCTAAGATTATCCATTCTCTCCTGCTTTTGCTCTTCTTTCAGCAGTTGCCTGTATCTTCTTGTTTTCTCCCTTATCCATTCCAATTCATATTTTTATTGAAATTTTATATAACATAGATTAGTTTCATATGAAGAAGGAGCAACATATTTCATAGATTTAAATTTTCCTTGGGAAAAATTAAATAATGTTGAAAAAAATCTTGAACTTTCATTGGTCTTCAACTAAACCTGCATAAATGAAAGATTGCTGCCCAGATATATACAAGATAGTGACACATAAACACACACACACTAATGGAAAATATGGTAACACCATGAATATGTATTTTAATTTATTTCATACAGATACAATAGAGTTAAATTTCAGTAAGTAATCATATACACAGATGACTATGTGCACAAAATAAAGAGTGTACATTGTATATCCTCTTTGAATATTAATAATCTTGCATCTGTTGATATAATACAAGAGTATTAGGTGGGCTAAGTGAATGAGTCTAGTGTTGTCTCATGTCCCAAGGAGAACAGGTTTGGCTGTTGTGCAAACCAGGGAAGATGTTGAACATTTTTTAGAGCAAGTCAGGTAGTATCATGTGGGCAAGCATTATTCTGTTGCAGTAATGGCAGGAGAATGGGTTGGATGTCTCTGTTCTAGATATACATAGAATTGTTCAGAATTTTTTTCTGTAAATACCAAAGGTAGATAAGGATTGTAACTTATGGCACTCCACACTATGATGCCAGGGGTTGGGACTGAATTTTGTGATGAATACAATCTGAAAAGTTGTCACTCACCAAATTGTCTGGTTTATCAAGTAGCATAACAGCAAAAACAAATTGAATTGGCAAGCCAATTTTGAATTACATGTAACACTGATATACAGAAATGTATGAATGTACATCAACTTTACATTGTTCTATATTGCCAAAAGTTCTAGTCGGTGAATTTTTTCTTTCTTTTTACATGTAAACAATTTTTCACACTATCACTTTTCATAAATATTTCTGCTTTTAAATAATAGAAATAATGAAATTAATTTTTTACAAGTTTGGACTATTTTTTCATCAGAACTGTATGGAGTTACCTCGTGTTAGAGATATTGATTGAATTGTTTATTTCTTTATTAATCAAATCAAGATTTTTTTTTTTTTTTGAGAAAGCAATACAATTTGTAAGGAATATATTTACTTAATATAAAAGTATAAAGTGTATTAAGTCTGTAAGCAAAAGTCATTTTGCTTACTAATTTTAGAAATTTAAAGTGGTTTTCAAAAATGCAGTCTGTTCGTCACTTTATGTTGTATCTATTCTTTCAGAAATCTACTTAGTTTTTATAGAAATAAATTCATTTGTAATTTTCATAATTAAAAATCCTCTCCCCAATATAATCTTTTTTCTAAAGTGTAGAGAACCTCAGATAAACCTGGAAGTCATAATGCACAAATTTCTCAATGTTTGCTTTGGTCAAATACTCCTTGGGTGGCCATTTGAGAATTCTAGCTGCCTTAAGTAATTCAGTTTCCTTGCAGACAGATTCATTTTAAATGATCTTACCATCAGCTGCATCTTGATAGATGTAAGCACCAAAAATGAAAGCGTTGGTTTAAATAGGAAAAGGAAACTGAAAATAATCTAATCTTTCCTGTTTTATTGAACATAGGTTCATAACAATTGGCTTCTATACCGGTAGTTTCACCCAACACTGCAAATTGCTACAAAGCCATAAATATTAACCTGGATTGTTCTTAGATAGCCTTGCCAAATTGAGACGTTCCTATGCATGGTGCCAAACCTGTTAGAAATATCTAAACTGCTGAATACAATCGCTTTCTCAGATCAATGGTTGAAAATGGCTTTGTGCAAGTAAAGCCTGTTGGTCTTTGTGGAGACCCACCTTCTTTAAACGTTGTGGACTGGTGCTATAGAATCACAAAAAAAGAACTGTATCAAATAACAGAAACCAAATCACTTAAGGACTTTCAACAACAGCAACAACTAAAATGGATTGCACATGTATCTTGAAGAGAAAATAATGTCATAATCAAGATTTTGATATTCCCCACTACTTCAAACAAAAGGAAAGGAAACTGCCATCAATACTGGAAAGACCAATAACAGCTACTGGACTTGAGAAACCTATTTTCCTGAAAAATTATTTCAAGGAAAATATTTTATAAATTTTAACTGACAGTAGTACTAGCTGCTCAGTCAATTAATGCCAATGTTACCTTGGAAATGGTTAATATTACCATTAGTTGAAGAATATTAGATTTAGTCTGTTAAGTCTGTTTAATTCTGTTGACATTAATTAATACATGTCTTTCTTTGGATATTAAGTATTTCTTCAATTTGTAAATTTTGATCTAAAGAGTTATTGCTGACTTAGATATAGATGGCATTTTGAGTTAACTTTAGCTTTTATTGACATTTTCAATTTACATTTAAACATGGGAATATACAATGATCTCTGTTAAATATTGATACTGTAGAAAACAATTTACAGTATAATTGGACTGATAAAATTACAAAGAAATGGTAAATTTACATTTTTATATTAATGAGGTGAATAGTACAAGCTGTATCATCACATTTGTTCTGAGAACTCATTCTTTGCGTTGCTGATGCTGTTACCAAAATGTTTCAGCTCTTCTGTTCTTCTCAGGCAAGGCATAGCATATTGGCAAACTAAAAAGATTTTAGAGCTGCATGTCTTGAGAGCAAGAATGTATGTTAGAAACTTCATTCCTTGATTTGGAATGTATTTGTTTGCTTATATTGAGAATAACAGAAATTATGAAATATCTTCTTCAAACTGCCTTTGTTAATTTTGGATATGAATAATCTTACTCTATAATTAAATACACACAGGCATGAGGTAAACATGTGAGGCCTACACCAAAATAATTGATGCATACATACTAATTCTAGAAAAAGAACACATAATGTCTACACAATCAATGAAAACAAAACATAGACTTTAAAAATTGAAACAACTATTATTCCACTTACCCCAAAATTTCTACTGAAGCTAAATAAATAAATATTAAATTCATAAAGGTTTTCCTAATTGTTTCCTCAGAATTGTTGACTGCATAATACTCAAAATTTAGTTGTATATTTTTCCTGTAATGTCTAACTTTTTGCTGTGTTATAGTTATCTCCTTTACAGTAGAGACACTAGGTGCCAGTGTCTTTGTTATCTGGGAGGTAAAAAGACTGATTCCATGAAAGAGAAGAGTACAATAATATTAACTGCAAAAATTATATTTAAACATTCACAAGACTTTGTAATAATAATAATATTAAGGACTTAAGATATTTTGTCATTTTCAAATTTGTATCTGATATTATTTTTTTTCCTTTTTGATTAAAAAAAAAAAGGAAAAAAATATCATATACAATCAGATTTCACCTGATGCAAGGGAACAATGTCACTAAGACACAAGGGCCTACTGGGAGTGAAAGAAAATGAGAAAACTCTAGGAGAAGGAACTGGAAACAAGAGATAAACCTTTATTCCTGATCAAAAGACAGGAGGAGTGTGAACCGGGCAATCTAGTTAGGATTTTTTATTTTTATTATTTTTTTGGTTTGATAGTTAAACTTCAACAACCAATTTCTAGTCATTATTTCTAGAGCTATTTTTAATATTTTATCATACATTTTAATATTTTATCATACATTTTAATATTTTATCATACATTTTAATATTTTATCATACATTTTAATAACTAATATATTTTTCATTTTTGTTTTACAGGAAAACTTGAAAAAAAATCTGAACATCATCATCTGTTGAAGTTGCACAATGCTAAGCCCCAGTCACCAAATCGTTCAATTGTGGAATTCAAATGAGCAATTTCTATTCTTTGATGAATTTTTACATGGCATGTGGCAAAAAAAACTAATTTGCAATGAGAAATTGCTCTTTCCAGATACCAGGCTAAGGTGTTGTCATATTTTAATGGCATGATGGAAAGGATGCATGAATAAGAAGAAAAAAACTGAAAAAAAAAAAAAAAATGCCATGGCAGACTGGACTCGACCAACTCCAGGATAAGCCTCACCCTGGGTTTGAAGTTTCAGAATATTTATACATATATATGCATATATACTCACCCAACCATATATACACTCACCTGCATACACACACACTCACCTGCAGACATTTTTCTCCTTCAGAAACATATACCTGTAAATGTTGATGGTTACAAAAAGGGTTAAATAGTCTAACAGGTTACGATTTTTCATTGTCTTGTAGACAGGTTTTTTCTCATACAATTTTTCCTCATTTAAAAAAATTGTTTATATTTTTAAATAGTTTTTAATCACCACCTACTTACTCTCCTTTTGAAACATTTTATTTCTTTTAAATGAATTTTTAGAGAAAGGTTCTCTTGACCATTCAGTTGCTTTTAAAAGAAAACTGAAAGTTTCTTAAATTTTTAAATTTCTTTTAAAAAACAAAAAAAAACAACATATCAAATTTTTCTTTGCTTGAAAAGAAATTTTTAAATACCGGTCATTTTCAACATCTGCTAAAATTATTTTTCTTGATTATTATAAATTTTACAGAAATTTAAAAAAAAAAAAAATAGTAAATAGGAAAATGTTTGTTAGTATTTATAATTTTGTATATATGAGTGTATTTATGTAACTTGCAAAAATTTTAAAGCATAAAACTAAGTTAGATTCCATAATCATAATTTTAAACATGTTATGAAAATAACAGTTAAATCCAGTTTCATTTTTAATCTGTTGGAGGCTGAATTTCAAGTTTTTCATATGGTTACAAGAAATCTTAGGAATTTCAATATTTCTAATTCTTCAGTATTAAAATATTTTTATAAACATTTTTAAGTTCATTTCCCAAAAGTGCAAGAAAGAATTTTCTATTTAAATGCTTTGTTTTTTTTTAACTCTTGCCAATAAGTTACTAAAATATTTAGGTTTTTCCTTTTATTTTTTTTAATTAAAAAAAGTCCTGATTTTTTTTTCTTCTTTTTTTTTCATAAATTTAAACTATTCCAGCTTAAATGCTTTTCAGCATGCTTTTTGAGTGCATACAAAAGCAAGAATAAAAAATTTAGTTTAAGTGATTCCTTCTATTAAAATATATTAATACTAAAAATATTTTTAGAGTGAATTTGTAAAGAATTCCAAATAGTATAGGATAATAAATTTAAAATTTTTAAAAATATTAATTCATAGTTACTTTATGTATTTTAAATGTAAAAGAAACCCCATATTTTCATTTTAATTAGAATAATAAGTGTACAAAATTTCTTAGTTATTTCATTTGCATTTCATGTTACACTATACATTTGTCCTCAATTCTCTTTTTATTGATTGAATCTGTTATTTCATCTTTTCTCTTAAAGAAACAAAAGTATAAACTTTTATTAATTTTACATTTTTTTTTAAGAATGCAATATTTTTTTAAAATAGCAACTTTTCCATAACTTCATTTTTTTAATTTATTTTAATGCTTAAAATCAACTTTTATTCTCTTCTATTCATGCACATATAAAAAAAACAAAAAATAAACATTGGGATTGTAATTTCTTTGCCATGAACTATAGAAAGTCTTGTGTAGAGCAGACACTAAAATCTGCAGAATCAGGAATGCTTTTCACCATTATTTATGTTTCTTACTGGTTTTCTACCCACAATGCACTTTGACAATCCCTCTGCACATATCATGATCCAATAATAATATGTGGATATTGGAAATTGTAAAACAAAGGGCTCTCTTAGCCCGGATTACATATACCCACCTTTCCCGTTTAATTATCTTTCTACTTTTTGTACTTGTCTTTGTTCCCCTGCTCTCACACCATTATCTCTCAAAAATTGGCGATGAGAGCAGTTCTGGAACCCGAACTAACTCCAAACCTGACCCTTTTGCCGGGGATATTGAAAAAACTGAAAAGATTGATCTCTACATGCATGTTGAAGAGCTGAAGAAAATTCGTGCCTCTGTCAACAATGAATTGCGTTCGCTTGAGAGCAAACGTCTGCGTCTCCGGACCGAACTGTCCGGCTACAACACTAACATCCATCGTTTGAAAAATGAACACGAAAAGCTGCAGAAGGATCTGGAACGCCTGAAAATCACAATCGAGACAGTCAAGATGGAGAAGGAGGAAATGATGCAGCATAACATGCCTGTGCTTTCTGCCCCCAAACAAATACTCCCTAACATTTCAGATGAGGTATACATCCCTCCCCCTAAATATCCCATCACATGCCAAATGCACAATTGCTTTGATTATTCCCGCTGCTCTCTTACCTCAGGTTTCCCCGTATACATTTACAACCCCCAAAAATACCTGATTGGAAAACACACAAACATTGATCTACTCATGTCTCTAAAACAGTCAAAGCTGATCAAAGACTATGCAACTCCTGACCCCAGTGCTGCATGCGTGTATCTTGTATTCATTGGGGAGCTTCGGGGAGTAAGGGCAAGATCTTTGCAAATGTTTTTCTCAGGCTTGCCGTACTGGCGCGGTGATGGACGCAATCATATTTTGGTCTCTTTCAGTCGGCGTGCAGCCGATTCGGAACTGTTGAGTCATGTGAACACAGGCCGTGCCATCCTTGTTCAGAATACATTTGCTCTGAGTTCATTTCGCCAAGATTTCAATATTCTGGCACCGCCGTTTATCAAAGCCTGGTCGAGCAGCAGCAGTTGGAAAGACATGACACTGATGTCGCCAATCCAACGTAAATATCTTCTTAGTTTTGCTGGGGAGCACCCTGATGCTAAGTCAGCTTCCCCCACTGTTCAGAAAACCAGAGTTGATATTGAACCTGATTCGGACTATGAAGAAAAAGTTAGCATTAATCATTCAAATTATAATATTAATACTTATATTAATAATAATAATATAAATAATGTTAATAAGAATATTATTAATTATAATAATAATAATAATATAAATAATGTTAATAAGAATATTATTAATTATAATAATAATAACAATAATAATTATATTGGTAAAAATAATGTAAATAATTATATTGGCCAACCAAGCTACCTTACACGTCACCTTAATGGTCTTCTTTCAGAAAAGTCATTAATGCAAAATCTTGACAATATGATCTTAGACATTTTAAAAAATATTCAATCCTTGAAGACTGATCCCTTCTCCTTTGACTTTTCTTGCAAAACTTCAGTCATGGAGAAGCTTGCCATTTCAGGTGAATGGTCATACTGTGAGAGTGAGAACTTTCGCCGAGATGTGGTGAAGCAGTCCACGTTCACATTGATCATTGCCTCAACAAATACATCATTCATATCAACACCCCTGCTACATATCAGACTGCTCGAAGCATTACGGTTTGGGTCCATTCCAGTCATTTTGGGCAACTATGTTCGTCTGCCTTTTGCGGAGCTGCTGGACTGGCGCAAAGCAGCAATCATTCTCCCAAAACCAAGAATAACAGAACTTCACTTTCTTCTGCGGACTTACACAGACACCTCTATAGCAGAGATGCGTCGTCAAGGACGTTTTCTCTGGGAGACTTACTTTATCACATTGGACCGTGTAGTAGCTACAATTCTGGCCACAGTGCGGACAAGACTTCAAATTCCAGCAGCCTCTGCTCCTCAGGCACCTTCACCAAGTTTCCCTAATGTGACTCTTGTACAAATGAAGTTGGAAACTCAGGATATTGAGCCAGAGACAGACGATGTCCTTGGACCAATAGAACCTCCATTTCCGTCAGAATCATTTAGTCATAATTTTTCACAAATTCGGATATATGAAACATTCAACCAGCATGGAGATCCTTTCCATTGTTTTGCTTCAACACCATATGAACCTGTCCTCCCATCAGAAGCAAAATTCTTTGGTGAGTACTTTCAGTTGATCATGTCTTTTAATTACATATTTGATGGTATGTAAAACTACCATTTTACTTTTAATGTTTTGTATTGTGGAATTAGTCTGAGTACAAATATTGGTAGTTTACCAGATATTTCAACTTTATGTATGACTTCGTTTTTTTTTTTTAAGCTATTTGGTTGAAGGGGATCTTGCTCCATCAAATCCAGCAGTCATAGGTGCTTGATAAAACAGGATGGAAGCTTTCTTTTTTTTTATGCCTTCCACAAGCTTATTAAAACCACTCTGTTTATTAATTTCATACTTTTTGACACGTTAAAAGATTTTCTGACCTATCCCCTTTCATTAATTCCCCGCCCCATTGTATATTGAAGAAATTTCTGAACCCCCCTCTATATTAGGGTTTATTGCCACATCATGTTGAAACATTGGCTTCTGTATGATAACCAAAGTTAAGCAACATTGAATATGGCTAATACTTAGATGAGTGACCACTTGGGAATACCTGATACTATAAGCTTGCAGGTGTAGGTGGTGTAATGCATAATGGCTCAGAATTGTTAGAGATCTGAGTTCAAATTCCAGTTGGGTTCATTGCAAATATGTGCAAATACCCATGGGAATGGTATGAATACACCTCTTCTCCCCTAGCTGCGGGTTTAATTAGCAAGACTTTTATCACCAAAACCATTATCTCCAAAAAAAAAATAAACAAATAAAATTACGTACAAGATATTTAGCTTTCAGAATTAAGTAACACATGAAGGTCTTCATATGCCACTAAACAAAAACTACCAACCAACCCACCTATATCGGGCACCTATGGGTAGTACCTTTTCTCTGGTAACTAGATGTATGCTGTATATACACTGTGAAGTGAGTAGCCATGGTCAAATGCAAAATAAAGAACAGAACTGCCCAACAAACAGAATTGACAAAGTTTGCAAAAAAAAAGAAAAAGGAACAGGGTAAAAATGAAATAATATCAAGCAAACAAACAAACAATATATGCAAGGCAAATTCACAGGTAAAAAGGCAAAAATTTCACAAACTAAGAATTGGTGCTGATACACAAAAGCAAGTTTGTACAAGTGAATGTAGTGTTCTGTCTTCTTGAAAAGGCAGATCTGGACTGAGTCATGTCAAACTGCAAACCGGCCTATTTTTATTGGCTAAGAAAAATATCCCAGCATGCATTTGTGCGATTTTGCCTATAAAAGGCGAGGAGCAAGTGTTCTGCAGCCATTTCCAGAGAGTGAAATTGACCGCCCCCTCCAATCTAATGGATGAGTGCACTCATATTTACCTTTCTATAGAGGCCAATAAATACAAACAAGATACATGCAAACATTTAGATATATATAATTTACATAGAATTTGCATACATAACATTTTTTTGTTTGAATATTTCAAAACATTTTAATACTTTTTTTATTTATTTTCATTTTAAAAAAAAATATTTTGAATATCACTTTTTATATAATTATTTGTTTCTTTCTTTTTTGTATACAAGGGGTGGGGGTAATAAAATAAAATGTGAGATTAAGTTTAAAAAAAAAAAATGTGATAATTAAGGTGCCAAAAGAAAAAATGTTCAGTATAGTGCTTCATTTAGAGCATTAAAGAATTTTTCATTTTGTTCTGCCAATAGGTTTAGTAAACAAATCAGCAACATTTTCTTTCATTGGAATATAGTCCAATTTTATCGTACCGTTTTGAATTTCAGTCCTTATGAAGTGGTACTTTGTCTACATGTTTTGACTGTTGATGGTAGACTGGGCTCTTAGCCAGAGCTATGGTACCTTGATTATCACAATAGATTGCAGCTTGCCCTTTTTTAGTTGCATTAATTATGGTGGCTAATAATTGAATAAGGAATTTTGCTTCTTGTATTGTAGCCACTAATGCCATGCATTCAGCTTCACATGTTGACAAAGCTACTGTAGGTTGCTTTCTCATTTTCCACTGAACTGTTTGGTGATAATTGGAAACTGTATCCTGTAATATAACAGTGGTCTTTCTCCAATCAGCGTCACAAAAACTTCTTAAAGTTAGGGGCTTATTTGATTTATTAAACACTAAACTGTGTTTTTTGTGTCTTTCAAATAGCATAAGGCTTGATTGGCTCTTATCAAGTGATCCATGGTGGATTTGTGGAATATTGCAACATTACTTGTATCTAGATGGGTGACAGTCATAATGTATATCAGACTGCCAACTATCTCTTGGTAATTTTTTCTGTCTGCTTCTTCAGCATTGCTTTCATCCATTAGATTTATATCCATTTCAAGAGGCGTTGATCAAGGTTTATAATCTTGTATTCCAAATTTGGTTAGAAGGTTTTCAATATATTTTATTTGATTCATCTCAATGGAGTTATTTTTAAATGTAAATTGTATATCCAGAAAGAAAGCTTTCCAAGATCAGTCATTTTGAATTGTTCATTTAAATGTGTTTTTACATTAACACAGAATTGCAACTTGCAGCAATGAGTATATCATTAACCCAAACAATCATAATTAGTATTCTATTTGAAGTGTTTTATGTGTAAATACATGTCTGCCAAGGATCAAGAGAAACCTTGACCAATTAAATGTGTGTGTGTAGGACTTGATTCCAATTTCATCCATTTTGTTTAAGTCCATATTTCTTTAATCACCATACAAGTTTGTTATTGTTTTGCTGGTAATGGAGTAACCCACAGGTTGTTGAACATGTACTTCACAGTCGATCGGTGCATTTAAATATACTTTTTTTACATCTATTTGATGGAAAAATAAATTATGTTGAATAGCTCATTGCATTAAAGTTCTTACCAACGATAAACCTGCTGTGGAGGAGAAAGTTTTATGATAATCTATCCCAGATTTTTATGAGTAGCTTTTTGCAATAAATCTCACTTTGAACTGTTCATTACTAGTGTTATTAGTTTTAATAGTGTAGACTCACTGACTGCAGTTTTTTTAGTTCTTTGACTGTAACACCAATTTCTAATATATGTCGCAGTCATAATAGCATATGACCACAAAAAACTTTGGTAGCTTTGATTCTATTAATAGACATCTGCACATTTTGAATAGAGATCACAAATATTGTTCTGCAGTACCATATTGATATGCAGAGTAAGAAGCCAATTTCTCATTTTTAATTTGATTATTAATTAAAAGTTCCAGAGTTTTCAGGAGTGAATTTTGTCCCATTATCACTTTTTGGGCGTTTTAGAGAGCCGTATGGAGCAATGTCAGCTAAATATTTCTTTTTGGCAAGAAACATATCGCTTTTTTGACTCTGAAAGTAAACCATCATTAGACCAGAATAAGCGTCCATGAAACAAAGTGTATATTTGAAGCCATTCAAAAATCTTGGTTCAGTCAGGCCGGCTAGATCCCAATCAACAAGGTCTAATATTTTAGTTGCCCTTTTATTGGGTAACTTGTTCTTATACTGTACCATTTTGCCTTGGATACATATTTTACAGTTTAAATCTGATTTATTGACAATTTTCATGCCTTCCACAACTTCTTGTAGCAGTATGTCTTTCAGATTGCAATATCCAAGAATTTGATGCCATTGTTTTTGGCTATGCATAGCAGTTTTGGCAGTTACTGCAATATTTAAATAGTATATGTGTTTATTTCTTTTTATGTTGAATTTCACACCATTAGGGTAGATAACCTCTGAGTAATTACAGCCAAATTTTATAGAAACCCTTTTTTTTTGGTAGTGGCTTGTACAGAGAATATACTTTGTTTGACTGTAGGTATGTATAGAGCATCCATTAAAATGCAATCTTGCTTATTTCCTTCCATGTCCATTACAGTTACTTGAGCATTGCTTATTTTTAAAGCAATATTACTGGTTTGCTTACTATCTGCCAGTTCAATATGATGATTTTTTTGGATTAAAATCATTATCAAAAGTAAGAAATTTAGAGCACCACAGTCAACAAGTAAACTGTTTTTGTTGGAAATGGTATCTAGTCCAATTGGAAAGAGAAATTTTTACAAAATGATCTTTCTTTTTGTTTCTACACTTGATACTTTTATATCCAGGTTTGCAACAAGCGTGGCAGATAATATTTTTGTTTGCTGGATTGGAATTATAGTGTTTTCAGGGGGAATTATTTGATGTGTAATTTTGAAATTTACTTCAGTAATCGGGGCTTTTATGTCCAAGCTTACCACATATAAAACAGGTAGGAAACGTTTGTGGCTTAGATCTTGGCATTCGGAGAGTTATGATGGTATAACACGGTTTCAACTTTTTTTTCCCTTCCTACCTCAAAATGGCAAAGTGAGTTACTATTGATAAAGTATTTTGTAAATACCTTTGTGAAAGTGATCAGTAAAGCTTAGTTTTTTCATCTGATAGTATAGAAGTAGATATAGTGTGTATAAAAAGTAGTACTTATCTTCAAATCTGGAAGATAAAGCCTATCATTGACTTTTATTCACTTCATAATGTGTCATTTTGCAAACTTTATTCTTTCAAAAGAAGACTTCAGAAGATTTTTGCTTCAATGTCACAAATAAAGAAAAACAAAAGGACAAGTTATATTTTACGATATTGGATGATGCCATTACACCATTTTTTGAAATCTACTTCACAAAAGATAGTTTTCCTAGATAAATAGTTTAATGCTATTTTTCTTAGTTTTCCTCTAAATCATTTTCTTTAGCAAAAGGTAGTTTTCCATTTTTTATGATGTTAAAAATAATCCCATTCAAATAAAAATAAAAGAAATGATTTAAAAAATGTTTTACTAATTGCACTGAAATGTAAAATTACCATGGCATTTAGAAAATGGCAACTGAGTTGCTCTTGCTGTGGCTAACGAGTTAAAATTCTTTTCTAAAGTATCAGTAAGAAGTAAATTTAAAGGTTCTTTTTATATATCAAAGTGGTTTGTATTTCATAAATCTGTAGGCTTTTGAAATAATTTTTGAAACTGAAAATCTAGCTACTCCAGGGAACTTTAAAGGGTATGTGCCTCGGATGCAGTAGACATTCTTATCTCACCACTATGACGGTCATTATGGCATGCCGTTTATGGAAAGGGTCTATGCTTGTGTACAGTTTTCGACAATGAAACAAAAGTCGAAAGAATAATAAGAAAATAAACTACAACTGTAACAAATAAAACAAAGACAACTTGGGGTTGGGATATAAACTTGTACGAGAGATCTGCTAACAAAGAATTGTTTGCAGGCCAATTTGTTAAGGGTCAGTTGATCAATTCATATGTGAAACAGGGAGACAAAAGTTGAGCATCTGATTAAAGTGAATCTAATGAACTGAAAATGCAAACCTCCTAACTGCCCCGTAACTAAGGGGTGTTTAACAGATGTTTCATGATAATACCCATCTACGTGCCTGTTATCTAATGTGATTAATAAAATAAATTTAGAGTTCAATACATTCAGGCGTCTGTTAAGTTACATTTACAATCTGTGATGCTTACTGATGGTTGTAGACTGGATAGTTATGATGAAGGACAATGCAAATTAAAATAAAAGAAATACTAGTTAAAAAATTTTTAAAAAATATGAAAATTCAACATAATAGCGTATATAAAAAAAAACAAGTGTATCAAATACTGTACCTAGTGATGAAGAAAGAAGACATTGTGCTACTGATACTCTTCAACGCCTTGCTGAACATTTACAGAGATCAAATAGTGGATGTGAGCACAGTTGGGTGGTGGATAATACATTTTAGCAGTCAACCATGAAATGAAGCTCTTGTTCATCACTAGTAAAGATACACAGTCAGTGGCAGTATAAGTGTGTTCTACCAAACAAGTGTTTCTTTTTGTTTTTTTTTTGTTTTTTTATTTTTTATCATTTTACCCCAAGCAAAGTAATAATGTCACTAAGACAAAAGGGTTTAATGGGAGTGAAAGAAAAGGAAAAGTTTAGAAGGAACCAAAAACTCATTTCTAAACCAGAGCCAAGGGATAAATCCCTACTCCTGTTCAAAAGACTGGGAAGTAGTGTGAATTGGGCGATAGATGAACCCATCTACTCTTGTTACTGTGTTTCTTGTATCTGTCACAATTTCTGTGGAAATAATTAGGGGTTTTATTACTTTTACAGCATCCTTCATATCATCAAACTGTTCTGTTCAGTTATTCCATTCAATAAAACCATATTCTAAGACTTGCTTGAGAATCCAGTTTTGATGCTGTTTTCAGATTAGCATTTACATCATTTTTCATCTAAAATGTGCTAAACTTTATTTTTGTTAGGAACCCATTTTCTAGAACTCTCCAAACTTATGAGTTGCCAGTCAAAAACATTTCTTTGTGCTTTTAAGCGAAAATATCACTTAGTATATTTGACAGTCTAGCACATCTGTTTTACAATTCTTAATCAAAATTTTGTCTTTGCTTCTTTTTTTTTTACTATTTTATAAACTTTAACATTTTTCTTTAACTTAAAGGATGGCCATCTCTGATCTGAAATGATGCCAACTTTTTCTGCAAAGTATAATTTCTTTTTAGCTTGTCTACATTTTTTTTCTTTTCTTGCCTTTGATCAAAATCTGAAAGAATGATTTATCTCTTGTATTTTACAACTAAAGGAAT
This sequence comes from Acanthosepion esculentum, assembly GCA_964036315.1. Taxonomy (NCBI): domain Eukaryota; kingdom Metazoa; phylum Mollusca; class Cephalopoda; order Sepiida; family Sepiidae; genus Acanthosepion; species Acanthosepion esculentum. The sequence goes on along the minus strand of OZ038487.1, from coordinate 10,806,541 downwards.
TCATCTTTTTTTTTTTTTTTGTACATTCATTCATTTTTTTTATTTTTTTATGTGGCTTTTCATTTAATGGTGACTGGTTATTAGATTTGGCTGTTGAAAGCAATGTGTCTGCTCATTGGTTGTCAGAAGAGATGGATGATTGAAAGTAAATCAAATCAATAGGTATAAAGAAGAGAGGTGTTTCATTATATACTCTCCACTTTGGTATAAGGAGAAAAAAAAAACCTTCATAGCGTCTAGCAGAGAAAAAGAAGTGACTTAGAATGAACGATGCTGCTCAATATTGTCTAGGAAAAAAAAAAACTTGTTTGCTTAAATAAGTTTTAGGGAATTGGACAATAAAAGAAAATTCTTTTATTGTTGCCAGTCATTCCCAAAGGCTGCTGATCAAGTCTTTGATTTTCTAAAATGCTATCGCTTGAAGCAAATAAACAACTTTAAAAATTGCCAATCCGTGATATACCGTTGCTTTGGTCTTTTATGGTATATTGTATGCAATCACAGCAATATCTTAATGTTTACATTTTAATTCAGTATACTTGACAGAAAATTGCAACATTCTGAATAGGTTTCAATTTACTCAAGATTATGTACAGAAAATAATCACATATACAGATCAATACATGCAAAGGTTCCAAAACAAGAAGTGTATCATTGCTACTCAGACCTCCATATTGATACACTGTATATCATCCTACATTGTTAACAAGAGTTATATGGGATCATATGGGTAGGAATTATTCTGCTGAAACAGAACATTGCTTTCCTATTTGCAGAAAGAGCAGCAGAATGATTTAAACAATATTCTGGTTGTATCTGGTGATGTTCAACATTCTTTCCACAGAAGATATTGCTCTGAAAGTTTACATCACAGATGCAAATGACCATCACTTGCATAAAGGCAGAAACTGCACTCCTCACCAAATGCCACAGAGCTATGTTTGATTCCATAGATGATACTCGTGACACCATTGGAGATTTGCATATCAGTGTTGGGGCATAAGTGGAAGTTTGGCTAGAGGCACGCCTACTTGTAGTCCTGTTGCAAATCATTCCCAGCAATCCATGTTAATACACTTGGGGCTATACTTGCTTTGATCTTACAGGTTGTCCCTAAAGTCTGGACACAGGAAAAAATGCATATTTTCAAGAAATTTAATTTTCAGCAACATTTTATTGAATTGTAATATTAACAAATAGCATCTTCAATATGATTTCTATCATTTGTGATGCAATGGTTGATGTGCTTTGCAAGATTCACTTGAACTTGATGCAATAACTTCACATTGCTGTCAAATTTAGCACATTCACTCTTTGTGTTCAATCAAGTGGTGTGTTGCCTCTCTAATTTTCATTGAGTACACCTTCCCCTTTAGCATAGCCTGACAAAACCATGTTTAATCTGTGGAGATAAAAAAAATAGCTAATGAGATTTCTTATGTCTCCAGACTTATGACACCTGCTTGCATTGGACTCTTTCACCACAATGAACCTTATTGCAGCCTACCTAAATATATAAAAGATGGATATAGATGGTGCACTGTTATGAGTTTTACTACATCACAAGATGACTGAAGATTTTGAAAATTGTATCATCTCTTCTAATACCTCCTACTAGGCACGTACTTTACCCAGGTTATAAAGGGCCTTGTTCTTCACTTATTTTCAATCTGTGTATTTATGACTGACAGGTAATAGCTTTTAATGTTATATTGTAGGCAATTACTGCAATTCTTTAATGTCCACACTTTAATTCAATGTCTATGACAAGTAAAAGGTTTTACCTGTGCTACAATCTCTTTCTTTGTCTGTGTGTGAAAATGATGCGTGTTTGTTGGAGTGATGGTGGTGGTGGTGGGGAGTCTTTATTATACTTTGTTACTTTTCTATGGCTTATCAACATTTTTGGGTTATTCATTTATTTACAAAATTATGTTGATATGAAAAAAGAACAAATTAAATTTGCTAGAAATTGCAAAAAGAATTGCAAAAGGCATGTAAAGCAGTTTTTTGCTGAAAGAGATAAAAAAAAATTCAGCGAGGATAGAATTATGAAATTATAAGAATAGTATGGTATGGTATATAAGAATGGTATAGAATGGTATAAGATAAAAATGATATAAGATAGTGGAACAAAATGGTAAAAATGTTCAATAAAATTAATGTTGAAAAGAAAAAGTGATTTTTTTTTTTTTTTTTTTTTTCCGAATGCTTTGAAACCAATTTAACCTTTAGGGGAATTAAATATTAAGCAATGTTTTCAATGATTTAATTCAAATTTTTTTAAAACAGTCACATTTCAACAAAGGATTTTGTTATTTTGTAAAAAGTTTTTTTTTTTTTTTTTAGGAAGTTTAAATATTTTCAGATAAATATTTATTCAGGCCACTAAATAAATAAATGGAGAGTATCCAGTAAAAAGGACATTTCAATAATAAAACCTGTCGGATTAATAAAAAAGAATCCATCACTTTAGAAATTGCTTTGTTTACATTAGGATACGAAACTGAGTAGATATGAATGTTTAGAGATTCTGAGAAAGATTTGCATTGATAAGGCACCATTCAAATTTGCTTGATCGACAATGCAATCTATGGCTGAGTCTAAAGCAGATTGGAGATATATATATTCATCATCTGACATTTGTGAAAGAATGAAACTTTGAGTCAGTAGTTTCAAACAATTTGCTCTTTTAAAACATATATATATAGGTAAGAATTTGTAAAAATAATGCTGAATCATTGGTGAAACATGTCACGGTAAAGTTTTTCAAAATTGTCTTTCCCATTCTGTCAGATTCTCAGCCAACAGTATTTTTTTCCTCTCTGTCTCTTATTTGGTGCATCAAGGATCTACCTGCATCACTGTCTACAGGATTCCCAATTTTACTTTTCTATCTCCACCTTACCAAACATTACTAATATTTTACACACTGAGACAAATCCTGAAAAATGGAACAGGTGGAGAAATATATATATATTATAAATATATATATATATATATATATATATATATATATATATATATATATATATATATATATATATATATATATATAAGTATTCTCCACTATATCTGTTAAAATGAGCTGTGTTATTTTCATTTTTGCATAATTTAGACAATTTATCCATTGCACCTTGTGTGTGTGTGTATATATATATATATATGTATATATATATAACAATATATAATTTTGTATAATTTTATATATAAACAAACAGTATTTAGAAAAATATGACAAACTGGAAAATTTCTTGTGATGCATTTCATCCATTAGATTTCATTGGACTGGGCTTTGTTGATATTACCACATCTACATATGTGCATGCAATTAAGAGATACAGGTAATTTCAGTATTTTTTGAAAGAATATTTTTTGTTTCAATCTAGCCAAATTCATTCATATTCTTTTCCTCTCTCCCCCCGCCATCACCTTTTTCACTATCCCACACTGTGATAATATAAAATTTACCAAAAATGGTGATATATTGTAAGAACCTGGATGCAAATTTACTATGGCTGAACTAGTGATCAAGGCACTTTCCAGACATTTTCGTCTCAGTGGATTATTTTCTCTTTTAGTCGTATTCCCTATGTCAAAATTGTGGTCCATTTTAACATGGTGAGCAACCAATGCATTTTGTATATTGTTATTTAAAATGCCCCTTTTGTGTTCATATAATCTTTTGTTTACACTTCTTGAGGTTACTCCAATGTATTCATTCTGGCAATTCTTGCATTTGATAGAATAAATTCCTCCTTCAAGATTTGACTGGTTGTTTTGTTTTTTATTGATTAAGTCTTTGATTGTTTTAGATGTAGTTGTGACAAATTTTATGTTGAGTTTAGATAAATTCTTTTTGGTTGTAGGTGTGATAGTGGGTAGATTAATATATTTTTTGATTCGTTGTGTTTGTCAGGAAGGACAGCTTTTCTGTTTTGGAATATTTTATAAGTCTTGTTTTGCATTGAAAATGAAATAAGGTATTAAATGTATTTTTCCTCTTAGTGTGTGTGTGTGTGTATATATATATATATATATATATATATATATTAATCTGCATGCTCAAATTTGAATGAATCTGTGATAATCTCTGAATATACCACAATTATTGTTTGTTTGTTTTGATTTTTATATTTCTCCTTGATATTCAATTATTTGGGTGATAAATTGAGTTTTATTATAAATTTTGCCTGAACCCCTGCAAAAATTTGAATCTACAAATTAATTTTACATTTTACCTTTAGATATTTTTTTCCCTATTTTCACATTTCTTAAGTCAATTATTTGATGTCCAAAAATTGTTTATGGCCAACACATTTTTGTGACAGGAGAAAATTTGTCATACAATATGTGTGTGAATGCAAATGTATTTTCCTGTTTAGATTAATTAAAGTGCAATATGCATGTCCTCAGTGTTTGTATATTTCTATTCATGCAGGAGTTGTTCCCTTTAGATGTCAGTGTGCCAGGAAATTAAACTTTTATTAAAGTAGATAAGGCCTTTTCCTTTACCAATTTTCTGCTAGATTAAACTTGAATTTTCTTTTTTAATTATAGTATGAAGTTTGGAACCTTTAACATATGTGTGTTGGGGTATAATGGATATTGTTTCAGAATGAAAAATCTGAGAGCTGAGTTCAAATTCCACTCGGTTTGTTGCATTCACTTACATACACAACAATTTACATACATATTTACATACATCACAATGTGTGTTGTGGTGTGTGATGTAACAGATAACAAATCGGAATGAGAAATCTGAGTTCAAATTCCACTTGGTTTGTTGCATTCATTTACATACAAACACCCTTGGAAAAGGTATGAATCCATCTCTTTTCCCTCCAGCTTTGGGTTGAATAGCAGCACAGATTGGGTTCTATAGCCTTGGTTGGCAACCAGCCTACTAAAAAAAGTAATGGCAACCTTCTATGAGAAAATCTTCTGCCTAGTCAGTCATGCATCGAAAGAGACATAATCACCCAAGTGTGTATCACATATGGCACTTAACCGACTGACCCATGATGTATTTCTTACAATAGTTCATAGAGAGAAAAATATGAGTCAAGAGTTAGTCCTCATGACCAATTGTGTATACTCAGCAGAGACACTTTACAGCCCTTACTAACAAGAGGATTATATGAATTCTTACAGGATCTGACCACATTCTGTTTAGTCAGGAAATAGTGATCATTAATATAAATAGTTTCTTTGTCATTTTTTGTTCTTCTGGATTACACTTGACAAGAACTGAAGAATAGCTCAGCTGAAATATGTTAACAGCAGCAATGATACAAAGAAAACATATACATATATTAACATAGTACCTTTAGGCAGCAATCCTTCACTTAAATATATTTTATTAAATATAACAGTGAAGGAATGTTTAAGTCTTTGGGTGAGTTTCTACTGATGTTGGTAGGAAACTTGTAAAGGAACTTGCCAAAATTGTGTGTAATGTTCTGAGTACTTTCAACCATTGTTGATCATTTTCAAGGAAAGAGGGTAGACATCACTAGATAGCTAGTGAAGTGTTCATGCTGTTAAGTCTGGAATTTAAAATTTCAGCAAATTCTTTTACAAGTTTACGCTTGACATTAGACAACTTATTTGAAGTTCTATTTAACATATGTACACAGTTTTTTTTTTTTTTTTTTTTTTTTTTTTTTTTTGGTATGTGTGAACTTTACCAACCTTTATCTACCTTTAATGTACCACAATCATTATGCACACAGAGCTAAAAATTATTGACACTTTTAAATATCTGGGAAATGTTACTTCCAGTAGTAAAGCGAGCCAAACTCTTAAGATGACTACACAACAAGGTGTAAAATCACCATGGCTACAAAGCTCAAGTTGTACAATGTTGTCATCCACTCATTGCTCTGGTATGACTGTAATTCATGAATGGCACCTAATACAGCTGGAAAGGTTTCATAAATGTGTCCTGCACTTAATCCATAACATATGCCAACAGGAAAAGGTCACCAATTCAGAAACCCTTCTCAAAGATGAGTTGTATCAGGGTGAGGATGGTAGCAATGCTTCTGAAGTCACATCACCATTATTCAGGTTATATACTCACAATGAAGGACTATAGCATACAAAAATAGTTGCCATTTGAAAAACTGGCAGAGGGTCATGGTTTGTAGCTGTTCCTGCAAATGCAACAAAAACAACCTGAAGGACACACTGCAGTGGTGTGACATTTCACCTGCGGGTCTTGTTGGAACAGTTTGCTTCTCTGGTATGCTCCTTTTACAAAGGAAAAAAAAATCCCCAAATCTACTAGAAGAGGAATGTTACAACCGGGCACAGGCAGTTGGAAAGGAGCAATGTCTTTCTTTGTGATATTAATGAACTTCCAAGGCTCTGTCTGCTCACAATCGGTCTTCAGGGCTATTCCTACCTACACAGCCATGTCTTCCTTGAGACTGAACTGGGAGTGCACAACCCTAAACCATTAAGAATTAATTTCAAATGGGTTTTATTGAAATTGAATGACAAAATCTGTTGAATTTTTTTTATTACCTTTTTCCCAGTTTGTAATAGCCTATATGTAAATTGGAAAAATATAATTAATCAGACTCTGTTGATTGAGATGTATCTTGGTGCACATATTAAAATGCCTTTGAACCATTTTAATCACTTGACATGATAATGTATCCCACTACTATATAACTACAATATATCTATCTATATATATATATATATATATCTATCTATCTCTCTCTCTCTCTCTCTCTCTATATATATATATATATATATATATATATATATATATATATATATATTTATTATATGTAACATAATCTATACATATATAACTATTATAGTATGTGAACCCATATTCACCTCAAACTCTGTTTCACAGCATAAATGCTCCACCCGCACTGGCTTTGTCTTGACTTCTAAGGTCTTTCCTTGGAAATAGTCACTGATGGTTGAAAGTAACTTGAACATTGCACACAATTCCAGTAAAAGTTCCTTTACAAGTTTTCACCTAACATCAAATGACTTATTCAACACCAGGAGAAACTCACCAAAAGGTTCAAATATTCTTTATCCATTCTCATGTTTAAATGAAGTATTTTTAAAGGTAGTCCAAAAGTAGGCTTACAGTTGTTTCATATTTGTATCATGTTTTAGTTCTAATTTATTCAAATCATAATTCCAAACTCCTTATTCACGTTTTGGCAGTAAGGGACTACCTTAAGCAAACCTTTCCACAGCGTTGGCTCAGAAGATTCATAGATCTATATTAAAAATTCAAAATAACTAATATGTAATTATTTGGAATTCTCTCAAATCATTATTCTAATGGTCAAATATCAGAATACTGATTTTTAGGAAGTGAATCAAGCCAAAAACTTTTCACTATCCCCTTTGTGTGTGTGTATGTAAAAATTGTCCGTTAGGACTTCATCAGACTAACATTATTCTGGTATATACCAGAAGAATGTTAATCTGAAGAAGCCATATATATATATATATATATATATATATATATATATAGTTAAACCTAGAGAGCCAGACAAACCTACCAAGGTTTCATCTAAGCGGATCGTCAGGGAAGGCTGGCTAAAGAGGTAAAAAAGGAAACGGTGTACTTATAGTCAATAAACAAAAGACCAAACCATGTGACCAAAGACAAAAAAAAAAAAAAAAAATCCACCAACAACAACGGGGAGGGTTGGGGAAGAACATTTATTCGAAAAATGGCTTAAAAGGGAGGGGGTGATTTAGAAACGAACACGGACAACAGGGGTTAAACAACTATTTATTCAGCCGGGACGAGGCCTAATCCAATAACCAAGATTTTCTATGTCTGCATTTGCTTAAAATTTCCGTTTTAGAATTTAATAAATCTATGGGTTCCCTATATAAAGTTATAGCTAATTTTTCCTCTATACATAATTTACAGAATTTTTGATCTGCTTTATATTTAGAACATCTTTTTAATATTTCCCATTTGAGGATTGGGTCTTTGTTATTTTCCGGTCTAATTTTCCATATATAGCTAGATAGTGTAGTACTACTATGTTTGGTTTTTTTCATTGTTGAAGCTACTTGTATGATTGTAATATCGTTTTTTAAACACGTCTTGGGTAGCTCCTATATACACTTTAGGATTTATATCATTATTGTAGTTATTTATTAAAAAGATGTTCTAAATATAAAGCAGATCAAAAATTCTGTAAATTAGGTTTAACTAGGTCTGCACTTACTGTATTGAGCACTTTTAGTTAGTTGTATACTTGTATCGGGGTTTTTTTCTTTGGGCTTTGGACCTGCATGCCGAACGATTGTTTTCGACAGGTGTTCATGTTCTCGGCTCTTTCTTTTTTTTTTTATACTTTTTTTTTCCTTCGATATTGATTTGATCATTTGCAAATCAAGAAACCAAAGGTTTTCCGAAACGAGTGTAGTTACTTATATTTATAAGATTACTACTAATAATAATATTAATATATATATATATATAACAGCTGTTAATTTTACTTATATTAATTGGTAATATTATGTAATTTAACAGAATTTCTGCTAATGAAAGGCTCAATATTAGACTAGATCAATAATTATCATTAAATTAGATAGAACTACAATCAATATTTATTGAAAGTAGACTGAAGAGTTTTGTAATTTTTCTATCAGTCATTGCGACTTTTGACAAGAATGAGTCCCACACCTCCCAAATTTTCTGATAAGTGTTAGAAAAATTACTAAAACTCTTAAGTCAATTCTTGATAAGTATTGACTGTTATATCTAATAACAATAATAATAATCACACACACACACACTAGTTTATCCAGTTAAAAAATGCATATATGAAATTGATATTTGGTTAAATCCTTACAATTATTTGTTTTTCACATATTAAAATCTAAACATTTTTCCAGTTGTTATTGTTGTACTCTGTTCTTTCAAACTGTCAATCTTGCTTACACTTTTCTGTGATATTTTAAAGTAATTAATATTTGTTTTAATTCAAATTAAACTTTAAATCAGTTAATCTTTTTCAAAGTTTCAGAAAAGTATATTTTATTTTTGACAGATTTTTTAATAATGGGAATTATGCTGTGTTGAGAGATTTGTCAATATGGCTAGTTCTTAGCAATTTAAAAAAAAAAATTATTCAAATCAATTTAAATTCAGTTTTAAATACAGCAAAGTATTTTGGAAATATTAAATTGAATGTATTGGAATTAAAACTAAAATGAAATCATCAAGAAATCTTTTTTTGGCAATACCTATATAATGTTAAAAACAGAACTGAAGATTACAAAATGAATTGACATGATGGAACTGAACATTACCTTGTATGTTGTAGGCATTAATGAGACTTATTAGTATTAGTGAGAATATTTTACAACTGGTAGTAACCATCTACTTTTTCAGAAGGGAAAAGAGAATAATTATTGTAGTGGCATGTGATTTCTATATTGCTCACAATGTGAAAACTTTCAATAGTATGTCAAACAGTCTTACTTGGAGAGTAAACAGAATATACGAAATCCAGTCTCTGCAAATAATCCAAGCGTATGCACCAACTTTGAAAAGTTCAGATAAGGACATTGAAAAGTTTTATGACAACATCAATAGCATCATTGACAAAGAAAAAATTACATTTTGTTGGTTGACTTAAATATAGAGACAAAAAATCAAAAGAATTTATTTTATGAAAATTTGGAATTGAAAGGAAAGAAAAAATTGAGATGTGGAATTCCACCTTTAAGAGAGGTGGAAAATGACATTAAAAAAAGGGAAGAGTCTGTAAATGAACTGGGGAAAGTCATAAATGGAGGAACAATAAATAAAATTAATTTCATAATTACTGACAAAGCTTGTACCATTAAAGATGTAACTGTCATAAATAAAGTTAATATAGGAATTGATTATAGAACGCTAGCTTGCAGAGTGAAATCTGACTTTGAAATTAAGAGAAACCAGATGATTCTCAGAAAGAAAACATATCCTTATAAGGTCAGAAAGAACATTACTGAATTTCAGGTAGAAATCAAGAACAAATTCTAGGCTTTGTGGAATATCAAAAATAACTTAGAATAATTGTTAGCTAAAGAAGCCGCAAGGATAACACGGAAGAAAACAAATGAAAATAGCAATAACGAAGGGAGATAACTCAAATCGAATTTTTTAATCAAACATTGATTTTTTTTTCTCTCTTTCGGAATAAGACAATAGATTTCTTAAATTACTTTTTCTTAATTAATTTTCTTTGTTTATGTTCCAGGTACAAAAATAGAAGTTAATGGGTATAGACATTGAAATGTTCCACTAACTATAATGTTTATAGTGTTCCTTATTTTATTCTGTTGGATTAAATCATATTTGTTTCAATTCACATATAAATGATAAATATTTTATTGAAATACAAGAAAAACATTAGTATTTGTCAGTTACACAACCCATTTCCTAGTGTAATGAGTTCAGTCCTCATGAGCCCCTTACATCTGCCAGCAGTAGTTCAGGAAATGTTTATAGCATCTACAATAGTGCAGTTGTTAACAAGTGTAGCAAAATTGTGTTTGGAAGCTCTGTTTTTGGGAATCTATTCCAGGCTAAAGTACACATTCTTAGAAAAAAATATTGTTACCACTACCTCTTGATTAAAGTAGAAATGCTTGTAAAATCCTTTTTTTCTTTCTTTTTTTTTTCCACAAGAAAAAAAAAGAAAAAAGGTAAGTATTGTTTGTATCATTTAGATTATATCTGGAGAAGAGGTTATAAAATTCCTCAATCTCATAGTTTATTTTTATTATTTTTTTTTTTTTTATCATTTCATTCCAAGCCAGGCATGCCAGTAAAGTGCAAGGTGTTAGTGGGAGTGAAAGAGAATGAGAAGACTTTAGTGAGGAGAAAGGACAATAAAAGAACGAGATTCTGGAAAACGGAAGATGTATATTGGCATTGCATTTAAATTTTTTATTATTGTACATGGCAGGGAAGCAAGAAATCGAAAGGAGGTTCCACAGGTAAGAAAAATGAGAAAAGAAATTATTAGAATATGATACAGTTTTAAAAAGAAATCCTTTTGAGTCACATGAAGATACAGTCTTGTTTTTATTGATACCAACATTTTAATCTTTTAGGCCATTGATAAAAAAAAATACTTCAAGACAAGTCCTTGAAATCAAGAAGGCACTGCACAAGAAAAAAATACAAACTATTTTTTATAAAAAAGATGAAAGATAAAATGACACAGTTATGCTTTTAATTCACTAGAAATATTCCATTCCTGTATTTGCCAACTGGAGTTGGATTCTACTAAAGCCAACTTTGGTTGATTGTCTTTGATAGTCATTCTGCCAAGCCTGGAAAAGGTCAGATGTGCACCTGGCCAGACACAGATGCTAAATATTGTTTGTATCATTATATCAACAAGTCTGTTGTAGAAACTGTAATGAAGTTGTTTTCACAGATGAATGTAGAAGAGAAAAGAACCATAACTATACAATGGTGCAGTTTCTTTTGTTTTTCTTGTTATTAATCATCAATAGTCTTTTCAATCATGTGATTCACAAACTCTCAGTAAGGGAACCAAACTCTCTCCCACGTGACAGAAGTGTGATCCAAAGAGAAGGGAAACTAAGATGTGATGATGGCTGAGAAGTTTGACGTGAAGACAATGACTGGAATGAATAGGAAAAATTTTTAAACTTTAAGAAATCCACAAAGATGGAGAGAGACTTACAGTAACAAAATAAAAATATTTTTTATTCTATTCAAGGAGGATAAATATGGCTGTCATAAATGATTGATACAATGAGTAATAAATTCCACATGAGTCAGGTTTTCCAAATTGCCCATTCAGATTAGCCTTTTAACCAGTGCCTCCTTCCAAAAATGGCAGCCAAAATCTAGTGAAGCATTTCTTCCCTGGAGCCTAGACATTAATAATGTACATGCAACCAAAAACAGGAGATGAATCTTATTTTGGAACTAAGTAGTCAAGTTTACTCATTGTGTCCTGCAATCTAATCTTCCAATCACTGTTGTCTTGTGATACAATATTTACACTCTCCAATTCTTGTTCTAATAAATGCACTTGATTTGGTTCTTTTTTATGTTCAATAAAAGTTCACTTTTCTTCAAAATATACACTATTCTCATTTTCTTTCTATCTTCATTAAGTCCTTTCATCATAAGAACATAACTCCAGCAAATTTGAGATGGTAATGGGAATATTAGCCATTTCCCTACAAAGAAAAATTTGGCATTCATTAACTGAGCAACTATTACTGCTTTTGGTTGAAATTTATAAAATCTTTCTCTTAAAACAATTTATTCAGAAAAATAGGTTTTTCAAGTCCTATAACTGTTATCACTCTTTCCAGTATTGAGGAGTGTTTCCTTCCTAATTTTTTATTTGAAGTAGTGTGGAGTGTCCACATCTAGATTATGTCATTATTTTCTCTTAGAATTACATGTGTACATCTGATATTCATTTTAGTTGTTACTGCTGTTGGTAGTCCTCAAGTGACATGGTTTCCTTTATTATTCTGTAGTGCCAGTCTGCAATGTTCAAAGCAGGATGATCTTTGCCAAGACTTTAGTTGCTTAAAGCCTTTTTTTCACCATCGATCTGCAGAAGCAGTTGTATACAGCTGACAGTTTAGATATTTCTGAATGGGTTCAGCGCCATGCATGACATTCATATGAAACTCTTGATCTTATGAAGCTATTTAAGAACATGACTCGAATTTTTAGGTTTAAGTTTTGAGGCAATTTGTGGTGTTGGACAAAACTACCCCTGCTGCAGCCTATTCTATGTTCAATGTACAGCTGTCTTGATAAGACTAAGATAACTGTCTCATCATTTCAACCTGGCATATGTCTATGACTCTCTGCTTTTTAATAACTATAAAGTAGAATTCTAATTATTGTCTACTTAGGAAAATAATTTTTTTTTTTTTTTTTTTTGTTCTCCTGGGCAAAAAAAAATGTCTCTTGGAAACTAAAATTGTCAATTATTTTCCACTTCATATTAGAGTAACCCATTTGAATGTAAAACCCCAAAAAAAATTCCAAAGAGAAAACTTTTCACCAATTGTTTTTTTTGTTTTTGTTTTAAGAATTAATATCACCTGAAAATACTTGACTATTAAAATCATTCATGTTTTCTTAACTGACAGATAAACTTACATTGCCTGGTTTAAGTTAATTTTGTTTTTTTTATCTCTTGAAACTGACAACTGAATCATGAAAAGATAGTTATGTAATAGTTAAGTTAATCATATTAATGTGACTGATTGGAATGCATTAGATTATAGGAAAAGTTTACAATATTAATAGTTGTGGTTGTTATAAACTATGTACATTGCAAAGCAAATTTTGGAACATATCATCATAGTAAGCATTTCAGAGCACTTATTGTATTTGTCTTGTCTGGTTTTCTGAGTAAAGTAAATGTAAACTCCAATTCAACACTTTGATGCAAAACTCTGATGGTTAGCATGTCAAGAGCACTGCAACCTGACTGAGAAAATGCTGGTGTTATATAGCTCTGTCAGTCCCTGACTATTGGCTAATACCTCCCACGTATCATTCGCATGCAAATTTTGTTAGTGCCACCTACTCTAAGTAGAATGTCCTCTCTCAACAGCCAATTGTGAAAGCAAACATAACTTCTGGTGCTTACTGTACCGCACGGAAACAACTCTGGGTCTCTTGTCAGGTTACCCCGATCCTCCATTACACTTATTAAGGATACATTAGATATAAGAGCAAATAATATGTAATTTTAACTGTCTTCTCACTGGCAGCATTTCTTGGAAAGAACTATAGTTTGATATAAACATTTGTAAGAAATCCGGATGTGACAAAGTGGGTGGTTAACTGCTCATGTGGAGTCAGGGAAACCCCAAAGAGACTTGATAGTTAAATATAAAAAGGTCTGATATAAAATGGTATGTGAGGTGTAATGGAGGGCTTGATTGCAGCTAATGAATATTAGAATAAATGTGGAAAAAGAACTAAGACAGTTACTTTCAAGAAATTAAATAGATTGAAGAGGTCTTAAAGAATCAAACCTGAATATTAACTTGGAAGTAACTTAGTATAACTGGGTATGGCCATATACCCACCTGCTACTCTTACCAAGTAGGATGAAAATGATGACAAGTGATGAACTACTTCCTTAGTTGATATAAAAAAATTCTCTTAAAACCCCTAAGATTTACTTACTTTCTTATTACAATAAATGTTATATTTAGTGAGTGTACATGTTTGAGTAGACATTTTGTTTTCATTTTAAAGGTGAAATCAGTATCTACTAGTTTTTGGTATTAAAGAAAAGTCTGCCTCTCTACAGGAATTAAACCTCTATTTTGTTTGTGAATCTGTGAATCTACCTTAAAGCCAGGCATGCTTTGCTGTTAAGCTATAGGAAGCCATTACAGCAAAGCAAGGCTCACTTACCCTATTTAAGAAATGCACATCTTTCATTGAGAAATTTTCTCTGTGAACATAAAACAAGTACACATCCACTTATATTCTAAAACATGTTTTATCATTAAGCTACCAGAAGCCCTTACAGCAAAGCAAGGTTCAATTGGCCTATTTAAGAAATGCAGGCACATCTCTTGTTTATTTTTGTACCTGAAACTAATTAAAAAAAAATATACCTTCTAAATATAATGTTTATGTTTGTGGTATGGATTATCTCCCCTTATACGTATTCTGTATTTAAGTAAGTCCAATAGGATATGCTTCATTCTAAGAGTGTGAAATGGACTGGGGAATTAGTGGACGTCTACGCCAATAATATCAAAAGGTTGGCGGTGCTGACAGAATATCAAGGGGAAATGAATAAATCAGATGGCAAAACTAGTTTTTGTGATGGGCTTCCTGGGTGACACATCTGTGGCACTGTAAAAAGTGCCTGGTGTAGAACAGATGGATCTCTGTGAAGTGACTTCAGGAGCCCAGAACAATGGCAGCTATTGCATAAAGAGCAGGGTCAAAAGAAAACAATAGTCATATGGGATCAGCGAGTGCTAGGTGCGCGCCATTGATGTTGGGGACTGCACCTAATTAAAGAGTGTAAAGAGCAACTGAGATTGAAAGTAATGTGCTACACTTGTGAGAGATTGGGGAATATTGCAATGTATTTCCCTCAGGCTTAGGGAAACAAGCAAGGGAGTGCTTCTGCGTCAGTAGCTACCCTGTCAACAGAATGAAGGTGTAGTACCAACCTCTATCAATCATAGAAGTGTCAGCGGGTGGCGTGATAGCGTCAGCTCTTGCTGTTACCAGCTGCACAAGCACTTTACTTAATCCCAAGCTTTCTAATCTGCTTCAATTGTGAGCTCTTTCGAATTGTTCTCGTCTTTTCTTCTCTTGTTTATATACCTTCTCTCATTTTTTAATATCATTTTCAAATTGTATTTCCATCAATTTTTAAAGCAGAATAAATAATCCTTTAATTTTGAAGCTATCAGAATTTGAGAGAATTATGGATTCAAATTTTATAGTTTACATTTTTTGTTACAAAGTCTAACAGTAAAGAGTTTTAAAAATTCATAAAAAGAAACAAAATTTAGGTTTTGTATAGCATTTACATTAGCTGTATAAAAATTCAGAATTTCACTCCCCCACCACCATCAAAAAAAAAAAATTGAGAACTTGCATGTTTGTAAAGATTATTATTCAACTTTCAAACAGTACTAAATCAAATAAGCTACTAATTTACTAAAAAACAATTTTGTTAAGATGTAATGTAATTTTTTTTTTTTCATTTCATTTACCTTCATCCACCTTTTGAAAATGTTTTGATTAAAATTAATTCTATTTTAAGATTCATTCATAAATTTTTTTTTTTCTGATTTTTTTAATCAGTTTAGATCAACGTCATTACTTTGCTCCTTTTTTTTTTTTCAAGATTTGAAATGCTTTAAAAATAGTTGGAAACACAAAATAACTTTTTTTTTGTTGTTTTTTTGGATTAAGACATCTATAGTTATATTGGATTATAGTTAGAAGATTTGTATTTTCTCCATCTTCTTTACCAATGGCCAATGATAGGATTATGATTAAAATGGTTAGAGTTAAGATAAACACAGATTAATCATGTCATTTTAGTATGATAGTGACATCAATAAGTTTGCCTTCTTGGACATTTTGGAACCCACAATTTGATACTAAGTGTTTTTAAGTAATGTTATTAAGTAATGTTATTAAGTGTTTTTCAGAAATTGGCATAACCTTTCATGCAATATGGCCAAGATTGTAACAAAGGCAGAGAGAAATTCAATTGTAATGGCTTTGTTTTTGTTAAGCTCAGTAATGACATGATATTGTTTTGATGTTGAAAAAATGTAAAGGAAGGATTCATATAAAATCCCTTAATTTTAATAAGTAGATTAATCTTGAAAATCTGGCATTTTTATTTGTTTGCTCATGAAATGAAAATTGTGATTTTGCTGCAGTGCATAGTGCCAAAATGTTTTAGTTATAAAAACTCTTTTTTTTTTTTTTGTTTTGTTTTTCTGAACTCTCTTGCTCAAAAATGTCTGATTCCTGAAAGTTTGGAGTAAAATTTTAATTGGATTTCATGATTCTATTCTGTCGCTCTCCATCACTAATAAAAATAAAAATGTAACGTAGTTGGAGATGAGTGATAGAGAAATGTCTGCTTACAGTAAACATTTTTCAGGGTTGGTTTATAAAATTTACTTCACTTAAAAAAAATCCCCCTTTGAAACTCTTTTTTATCAGAAGAATTCAGAATTTCACTCTTATTTTTGTTACCATGAAATGTTGGGTGTGTAGCAATGATTAACAAACTTACCTTGAAAATTATTAGTATCACATTAGTATGTTCAGTCATAGGTTCTCCCACACCCATGACTATTTATACAGTTATCATAGGATATGATTTAAAAAGATTTTCCTTCATTTTTTAAAATTTTTCTTATTCAATTGTAAGATGTCTCTCTCTCACATTTTTATAGCTTTTTTGATGATAAAAAAGAAATGCTATAAAAGGCCTCACACTATCACAGTTAGCCTTGAGAGTGTAAGTCCCACATACATGAAACCTGCATTATCATTGACATTTGATATTTTCTATAGAATTCTATCAACTAAGGGAAGCCATTTTGTCCCTTACACTGAATCTCATGACAAAAATGCTTATAAAGATTTCCTCCTCTTACAAGGAATTTTACTGATAGTCAATTCCAAAATTGTTGATAACCTGTTCACCTTTCAGGTTGTCTGTTTTGTGCAGCAATCTCTAGAAGATTATCAAGGACAAGTTATTACTGACAAAGTTGCATTTTAGATTAATATTCTAATTTAGAAGATTTTAACAAAGTTTCTATTTTTCTTTTTCTTTCAAGAGTTTCCATTTTAAAAATGAAACTCGATTTCCTTGATTTTATCTCTTTCCTTTTTTTTTTTTAAACTGAAATGTTTAAAAAAAAAAAAAACCCCAAAAAAGCGCAAATTGATAGAATTCACTTCCATCTTTGAAGTTGGTTTTCTAAAAATAATTTAGTTTAGTCTTTTAAGACACTCCCCGGTTTTGGTGACAAAATCTTCTCCTGGGTGTCTGTATGTTTGTTTGGTGGTGGTTGGTGATAAAAAAGTCATTGCATTTAATGCTTTTATTTCTCTTTGACTTTTGCTGTCTCTGTGGAGAATTTCAACCATCAATTGCAAACAAGCAAAAACTAGTGAGTGTGAGAGGGGTTTATTTTCTTAAAAGCAATTTCTGTCTGTGGGAACGGAGGTGGTAAGGTAACTGCAAAAGAATAAGAAATTCTTTTGCATCCTTTGGAATTTCAGAGTGCTGTTTGGCAGAGTTTTCTTTTAAAGAAATATATCAAACTTGGATATATATATATATATATATATATATATATATATATATATATATATATATATATATATAGCACTCTTTTATATATATATATATTCAGCACTCTTTTTTATTTTATATATATATATATATATATATATATTCTTTTCTCAGCATATATTCTTTTAAATCTTTAAGCGTATAACATCAAAAGGGTGATTTTTTTTTTTTTTTTTTTTTTTTTTTTTTTATTTATTTATTCATACAAAAGTACTAAGTGCATTGGGAGTGGGAAAGAACAACATTCTTTCAGAAAGTCAAATAAAAATGTAAAAAAGTATTGAGATTAAAAAAATGTTTATAAATTCTGATAATCTTTAGTCAAAACTGCTAATTAAAGAGATACTTGGTAAATTTCTATTTAATTTCTCTACTGCATTATTAATGTGTTTACATGCATTTCTTTGAACATGCTAAAACTCCTATATGGATAAATTTTGATTTTAAATCAACCGTAAAAAAATACAATAGCAATATCTATAATGACCTATAATTACTGGAATTTTTATGAAAAATTAAAACAGATAAAAAACAGAAAAAAATAAGTAGTAAAGCAAGTTTGACAATTTTTATTTGTTTTCTTGTATTTAGTGTACTAGGTTACATGATATTAGTGAGAGAGAGACTCTCTGATCTGATTTCAGTTGTATTTGCCGTCTATCTAACACAAATATTTATTTCACAACAAATGAATTCTGTCTGGAGTTTACAAAGACAATGATCTTGATAATATGTATTCTCCAAATACAAGGATAGCAGAAATATTTATTACCTCAATTTTCTTTCTTTAATACGTTGATTGCCAACTCAAAATCAGTATAGTGTTATGTGGGACTAGTATTTTTTTTCTTTTAATATTTTGTAAGAGAATATGTTGGGTATCAATAAAAGCTTTTGCTGCTAATATTTTTTTTTTTTTTTTTTTTTTTTTTTTTTTTTTTTTGAGAAAATAGTGGCCAAAGTTATTTCCTCACCTCAGAAGCCATGGTCCTGTTTACTTTCATTTTCACTTGTGTGCATAAAATATTCTTTATTGGATTTTCCAAAGAGTCTACATTATTTTCTAACAATTAGTTGCTTCATGGTAGATACTGAACCATTAATAAAGAATTCAGTTAAAAGAAAAGCAGTGCCATAAGCATTTTCTCAAAATATTCGCAGGAAGCTACAAACATTGCTTTATATAGAAATAGGCATGGAGTGTCATCAGCATTTGTCAAAGCAACTTAAAATGGAAATAGAACTGTCACCTGTATCTGGAGACATGGTGCAAACTGAAATGCTATTTCATCAATATATGGTGACATGGCAGTTAACATGTTAAATACCAAATTCTAATATTGCTAATTCTTGATTTTGTTGGAATTAAATTTTTCTAGATTTAATTAGCTCACAGGTAGAATTTTGAATTATCTACATGCATTAACCTCTCCAAACCATATATACATATCCTCTAGCTAGTATCGAAACCCGACTGAATTTGCGTCAGTCGGAACTTCTCCCACTAAGCCATTGGCACACGGCAGGGATGAAGGTGAATTTTAGCGTGTTTATTTTTAGATTTAGATAAACACAGTGACTGACAGTGACTCAATTCTGCCGAAGAGTCGTGCAATATTAGCTTAAATAGTCACTGTTTACAAATTCACACCTCAAACCAGAGAGCTCAACCGAAATTAATTTTTCAGGAGCCAGTATATATATGTGTGTGTGTGTGTGTGTGTGTGTGAAATGAGAACAAATTGAATATAAATTCCAACGTTCATAATATTAATTTAAGAGGGCTCAATACAAAAGTCGAGCTATATTCTTTATTTTTTTGGAAGCCGATTTTTTTTTTTTTTTTTTTTTTTTTTAATAATAATAATGGGTATAAAGTAATTAATAATAACAAAACAAAAGTCATTGAAACAAAGCAAGTTCAGTCGACCAATGATGACAATTATGTCAACATGAGTGTAACGCTACATAAATGCAATCCATGTTTTGATGCATACCAACACATCAGGCGTTAGTAATTTACTCAGTCATTTATTAATGCCTTTTCCTTGCACACAGTTTTGTCTTTCATTCCAACCTGAAGACGACAAACCTAACACATGTTGGTCAAACATGTCATTTATAAAAGATTTTCCACTTTGTCCCATTATATCCACTTTTGTTTTGAATACTACATTCTATACACACACACACACACACACTATTACACGGGTGATAGAGAGGTGGTTTTACTCATGAATACCTACCTTTTTTCCCCCTACTGAATGCAATAGAATATACAAGATTTGAGTCTTGTGCAATTGCTTGAGCTGTAAAAGTCCAAGTCATCATTTAAGTTAAAATTCATTTATTTTCCCCATTTATTTGCATTTTTATAAATCTCTGACGGGTCATCATGTTATTGAAATTTGGTCATGTATCCATGAAAAACCACAAAATAAATTAGTAATTTTGAAGTTGGTCACTCTTACATAGAAACAGCCATATTGCTTGGGCTGACTGAATAGTGTATATCTCTCTATGATCAATTAACATTCTAAACATGTTTCACCTACCAGATTTGGCTGGTCCATCAGGACAGGTTTAATTAACCTTTGTAGACATGGAAGGCCAAGAAAGACATCATACTTTAGTTTTTACACTGGAATTTTCAGGTTGGAAAACAATTTTAAGATATAAAGACTAATAGACACAAGAAATAATTGAAGTTAAACAGTAGTTGATTATCAAATAATAAAATGAGATAAATTTTGTTAGCATTTAAAGTTTATTTACATCATTTCCTCTTAAAAATGTTTACAAAATTTTTAAGCTCTGACCATCAAACAATTTCATAAAGGATAAAATTAAACCTGAAAAACAGAATTGTAAATAATCACTAATTAAGTGTTAGTTAAGTTTGTTAGTATTTCAATGTTTATTTACATCATCCACAGAATATTAATATCATTTAGGAGTTACATTTTTGTAAAATTTCAAAATTTGAATCGACAAAAAAAAAATTGGTCCTGGCTTTTGTGAAATATTCTAGCAATTAATTCTTCCATCTGTTTTCTGATATTGCATGTATAAACAATTTGTGCCCCTGCCATTTTTTTTATCTCTCTTTTGAAGAAGTGCCTGGAATTGCCTCTGTCAATAAATCTGGTGGATTGGCAGATTAAAGAATTTTGTATGAAAAATCAAGCTTCCTTCCCATCCTCCTTTTTGCTACTTGATGTGCCTTTGATAATAAACTTAGTGGCACTATGTCAGGTGCAATCTAAGAGCTCCCACCCCTGTCCCAGCAGTTGACTGAGTGCTTTACACACAGATAATTCAGTACCTTGATTTAAGAGCCTTTGTGATTGATAATGGTGCCATTCATGTCTTTGATGAGATTGTTTGTGTTAACCAAATTCTGTGAAAATTGGGCATACAAGGTTATTTTTAAATAATTAAGAAAATCTCTTCAAAGTGTTTTTCAATTTAAAAATTATGCCTATTTTGTTTTCTTCACCCTTAAAAGCTTTTATAACCTTTGTTAGTTTCTAATTAATTTTAAGATCAAATTGGAAACTGATGAAAGCAGTGACCGACCACTTAAATCAGTTATATTAAACCAAAATTTTTCAGTGTAAAACTTGAAGAAGATATGCCTGTCTGCTAGGGTATCTAGCTAAACCCTGTTGCAGATGCCTGCACAGGCACATTTTGTGTTTGTTCAATATCCAAAGAGCCAATTTTTACTGCAACTATGCCGAGTGTATCTTAGTTACAGTTTCTAGGAAAGAGGGCATCATTTGGTATAATCACCATTTTGAACAAGGCCAGTACACTCATGCCCTCAGTCATGATGACTTGTGTGTCTATGCTAACAGAAACCATGAACAGCTGCCAAATAGTTTCATCTACCCAATTTTACCCTCAAGGCTAGGGTCAACTCATGGTATGGTTTTTAGGCACATCTCAATGATGTAATTTGCTAGGATTGTTTCCTTAGGCTGATGTTATCAAGAAGTCAAATCAGCCATACAAAGATTCAAACCTGGGCCTTATGGTCAGAATACTAATGTTCTAACCACTTGGCCTACATTACTATTATTATTAATTATTGCTTTTATGCAATTTTATAAACTACCTACTTATGGATTGGTAAGTAGATGTTATGGCCGAATTTTAAAAAAAGAAGAAGAAAAATGCTCCAAAAGTGTTTTATGTTAATTATTAAAATGTTTTAAAAGACATGTTTGAAGAAGATTATTGAAAATGGAAATAGATCAAAACAATAGGTAATAATTTGATATATTTTGTTTAATTACGTTTTGCATAATGATACTTGGGAATATTTGGGGCTCAGTGGTAAATGGTTCTTTAAAAAAATGTTTCTCTTACATTTAAATTTTTGTAGTTTATTTTTAAGTTACGTAATTTAACTTTTTGCTTATGATTAACAGATGGATGTCGCTGTTGTTACTGACATTTTTTCAAACTGCAAAGAATGTTCTCTATTTAAATATTTTCCATTGAAACTGAATAATAGGCTCTTTTCATCTGAATGAAAATATTCTGTAAGCCAACAAAAAATTAATTGGGTATGCAAACATATTTTCATTTTGAAATAATTGGGTAATTTGTATGGCAGTCATGCATGAAGAGATAATTGTGAAACAAAAAAAGAGAGAAACAAAAAAATCCATGTAGTTAGAAAAGGATTCCCACTGAAATGTAACGTACTTTTTATATTTTGAGTATTTCTCATCATCTACAAATAGAAATGGTTATATTTATTGATTGATTGATTTTTGCAACTTGCAGGTTATTTAAAACCAGAAAACATTTTGGAATTAAGAATTTTGGTGGTATAATAATGATTTACTGATACCAGTGCCACTATTTAACCCATAGCTGGGGGGATAGAGGTGGACTGATACCATTCCCAAGGGTATTTGCACATAAGTGAATATAACAATTGGGATTGGAACTCAACTCTTCTATTTCCAATTCCAAGCCATTATCCATTACACCACCACACATCCAAGTTTACAGCACCTGGTATTCCTAAGCAGTTAACCATCTAGGTACTGACCAGGTTTGATGTTGCTCAAGTTCGGTGATCAGACAAGTGTTTCAATGTGATATGGTCGTAAACCTACTGAGTACAACAAAATACCAAATTGTATAGGAAGAGTAGTGATATAACAATCTTCAAGTATTTCAAATATTGGCAATTTTTTTACCTAAATTTTAATACCAACTTTCTGGAGCAAAATACCTCTTTTGGTCATAAGACAAATTGTTATGATTCTTTAGTTTTATATAATAATAATATTATATGGAAGTAAAACCGCCTGGAAAATGCAAAGTAAAATTTATTTAAAAATTCATATATCTTGACTGATTTTTGTGCTTATCCTTGCTGTAAAAGAAGGAATTTAAAGAAATTGTGTGCTAACTAATCATAAACTACAAGAAAACCCATAACTTTGGGGCAAGGGAAGAAGAAAAGGATTCATGTCTTTCATTTGTGTGAAGAAAACAAACTGTCTCAGGTAAAATTTGAACTTATCTCTCCAGTTCCATTTCCCAGGTGTCTACTATTAGCACCTCCACCACACACACACACATGTTATTGAATTTTCTTTTTCTTTTTTTCTTTTTTCTCAACAGATCTTTTTTTTGTTTTGTTTTTTAATCTGTGAACTGCCATGACTTCTTGGGAAAGGTAATAGAGTAATTTTCTATTGCCTTCTTCAGTTTTGAATTTAGAGTATTCCTTCTTAGATAGATTGCCATTCAAAGCCAGAGAGTCCATTCTACCTTACTATTTAACCCACAGCTAAAAGGAAAAGAGATGGATTCATGTCTTTTCCAAGAGGAAAAATGCCAAATCAAATGCAGCAGACAAGGTCAGAACTTGACTCACCAATTCCACTTGTATTGGGCAAACAGCAGTGTGTGTGTGTGTGTGTGTGTGTGTGTGTGTGTGTGTGTGTGTGTGTGTGTGTGTGTGTATATATATATATATATATATATATATATATATATATATATCTCCATCCACCAAAATATTCACTAAATGATGAATATACATGATGAAAAAGTTCCCAAAACTTAATAAAAAGAAAGTTTTGTTGTCAAAATGTTTATTAAAAAGAAAGACAAAAGGATCTTTGTACTATTAAATTAAATTTTTTCAATCCTTTTTTTCAAACCTTCAAAATTTTGGTTAAATTTTTTTTGTGTCTCTTGGTCACCATAAATTACTATGCGAAATTTTAGTGTTTTTTGCAGTGCAAAACACTGATTTTGAAATTTTTGCAAAAATCAGATTTTAATGAAACTTTCAGGACTTATTTACAAATAAATGAAATTATTTTAGAAATGTTTCTTTCTCATAAAATCGTTTTTTTTTTTTTGTTTTTGTTTTTTTTACATCTGTTAATCACCACTTAATTTAATTTTATGAAATTTCAAGAAATTTCTTTTTGTAATGCTTAATGTTCATATTAGTTATAAGGACAAGTCTTCATAGAATTTAAATTGTTTTTTTAACAGGACCCCAAGGTACAGAAAATCTGCTCTGAATCATAAAATAAAAATGCAATAAAACTAAGACATTATTTAATTAGAAAAAAATTTAATTGCTTTCATGTACAAAATATATCAGGGACACTATTTTCTTAATAAAAATTTTTTTTCATGAATAATGAATTTTTACAAGAATTGTTTTTATTTATTTTTAAAAAAAATTTAATTAGAATAATTTATAAACTTTTAATCTTTAAAAATTCTGTTTCAATTTGTAGTGATCAAGATTATTGTTATTAAATTAAGATTGTATTTACTAATCATAAATGGGAAAACTTACTATAATTCAACAACTCCCAATATTTAAAAAAAAAAAATTGAATTTATTTTGTGTGTGTAAATGTGTTGAGTTTTGTAAATATGGATGTCCAAATGTGACATTATCCAAAAATAAAGTAAAAAATTTGTTTGTAATTTTTTAACATTTCAACAAGCATTTTTATAAGTTAGAATATAAAGCCAAAGTACCTAAAATTCAATAAAATAAGATTACTGGATAGTTAATATATATATATATATATATATATATATATATATATATATATATATATATATATATATATATATACACATTTCATTAAAAATGACTGACAAGGTGCTTTTATTTTAAAAGGCATTCACATTATATTTGTTAAGTAATTGTTAGTTATGTCCCCTTGAGAAAAAATCCCCAAACTGTTAAGTTGTCAACACCATAAAAACACCAACCTCAGTATTAAAAAATGCTTTTCCGCAATATTTTAAGCTTAAAGCAATCATCATTATCCCCTTGACTTTTGTAATTGTAGGGGAGATCTGAATGCAGAAGCCATATTGAATCTCCTCCACAACAGTCTATCAATGGCAGCCATCAGCAATTCTGGTATAGTCATACTTGTCCATTGTTTGACATTATCCAACCAGTTTTTGTGTTGGCGTCCTATCCAATGTCTACCTTCAACAGTGCCTTGCATGATGGCCTTGCACAGTAATCACAAGTATTACAATCTTGTAATATTTGTTTCAAATCAGATCAATTAAACTTTAAGTCAACTAATCTTCCCCAAATAAAGTTTCAGTAAAATATATTTTATTATTTGTAAGATTTTTTTTAATGATGACAATTTTGTTGTGTTAAGAGTTTTGTCAATATGCCCGATTTTAATATTTTTACTGATAATAAAAATAAAAAAACTCATTCCAATCAATTTAAATTTGGTGTGAAATACAACAAAGTATTTTGCATATTATAAATATTAAATTTAATCTATTAGTTTGAAATTAAAACTAAAATAAAAGCTTCAAGAAAGATTTTTCATTTTTAAAATGCATTTTAAGCCTTAGGTTTCACACACACACACACACACACACACACACACACACACACACACACAGTGTGATGGATAAATTGTCGTCTAAATTATGCAAGAATGGAAATAATATTGACATCTCATTTTGATCAATATATTTACACAAAAATATCAAAATTATACAAAATATATCTTGAAATACTAAAGTGTAAATTTATTCAATAAAATCGCCATTGGCTTCAACCATGGCCTCCAGACAACTTCAGAATTTTCTTCAAATCTTCTAGATGGTCTCTTTGTTTAATTTTGTGAATGCTGCCATAATTCTGGCCTTCAGTTCATCTTTGGTGTTACAAGGGGTTTTATTGGTCAATTGCACCCCACACAAAGTAATCAAAGGTGTTGCAGTCTGGAGAGTTACATGGTCTGATGTAAGGGGTGATGTGGTCACAGAAATTGTTTGACAGCCATGACTGGGTTCTCCTGCTTGTGTGGCATGGTGCAGAGTTCTGTTGCTAGACATGCGGTCTTCCAGCAGCCACCCTCTTGACCCATGTCGAGTCTTAGGCCCAATGGGAAGATGAATGGAGGCATAATGTTGCTATTACTAGTAATCACTCCAAACACCTTCGTATTCACCATTAGACTCATCCAACTCTTTTCGAATTCTCTGCACTGTCCTCAGATTTACACCCAAACATGCTGAAAAGTTCATATCCCTCATTTGTGCACATGTGTACCAGCATAAGAAATTTAGCCCAATGAAGTCCTGAAGGACAAAATGCATCACAAATAAACTTTTTCCATTTTGTTATAAATTTTCCCCAATATATATATATATATATATATATATATATATAATTAGCTTGTGGCATTTTTATCCAAATTTTATTTGTAGCCAAATTTTGGCATTTTACTTACATTTATTTTTCTATATAGTAAGTTTAACTACAATCTAGACATTACCATACTGCCATCTGTGTAACTAGGTGATTTCAATCATTATATATAGGAGACTCCCCCCCATACACACACCCATATTTTCTTTGCCAAATAAAAAAGGCACATGCTGCTGAAATTTCTACTAGTCTGACTTATATAGTTGGTCAGCAAACTGATATCTGCTGCCTCTTTCAACTTGTCCATTCTCCAACAGTGTTTTCTATCAATTATTTGAACCTGATCCCATAGAAGGTAAAATATGTCCTTCTCTCTCTATATATATTATCTACCATACCAGATTTTTCTATCTCCTCTGTGGTTATGGTTTTCTTATATTCCTCAAATTAGACCTTAAAGACATTTTCTCCCTTATATACTTTTTCATATTTACATGGTATGCTATAAATGCAATTCTTTATGAAACTCTTCTGCTATAAATGAACAAACTGATATTATAATGGATCTTTTCAACATAGCCTCATGTTGGTCATAGTGAAACTTCTCCTGTTTCCCAAGTTAGAAACAACCAAAGATGGATGGAGAATGCTATTAATTAATTCTTCTTTTTCAACTTTCTAAGATCTCTGATGCTATGTCTGTTGAAGGCAATAAATTAATGATAATTTTTTTATTATTATTCAAGAGTGATGATTAGAATCAGCAAGTTTTTTTTACTTGATTTTGTTGATTTGAGGAAAACTTAATCAGTCTTCAAATATTCAAATGACTACAGTTCAAATTTCTTTTAAGAAGGGATTATCTTTTTTGTGAGGGACAACTAAGAGACAATGAAGACATTTATGTTCAAATTGAACTATATCATAAAATGCTTGTCGCATTTCTTGTATTTAAAATTTTTCTTTTATACTAATATTGACCTATTACAAGGCCCAAGAACCACTCAAGGTAAAGATTACTGTGTGGAGAGTTATATTAGCATAGGAAAGGACAAGCATTAGAAGTATAGAACTGAGGTAGACTTTAGAAGGAACCAGAAACCCAATCATAAACAGGAAACAAGGGATAATCCTCTACTCCTGTTTAAAAAAACTGGGTAGAAGTGTGAAACATGATAGGCAAACCTATAATAAAAGCAAAAGTATCCAATGGACTGGTATAATGGATAGGAGGCTGATCATTAGAGTTTGAATAATCAGGTTGAATGAGTTCAATTGAGCAATAGTTAAAAGAGAATCTTTTGTAAAACTTGCCTCTTATAAATTGGTAATTTTTGAGAATGTAAAGAATGAAGATTTATTTTTACTTCAGATATTTTTACTTCAGATATTTTTCTTTTAATCCATTTGATAAAAGATTAAATAAGATTATTTAAGATCAATTATTTCAGACACAACTAAAAGTATTTTTGCCTTTTGTGGTTAAAAAAAAAATTAATGATTTTTCTTTCTTTGATTTTGAGGAAAAAAATCCATGTGAAACAATGTTTTTTAATTATGCAATATTTTTATCTTTTGAAATAATAAACATTTTTTAAATCAAAATTCCAATTAAAGTTAAAGAATAGCTTGCATTTGTGTAGACTGTAAATCATCATCATCTCTTTTTCACTTTGTCTGCACCTCTTTCTCATTAAGTCTCCAATCCCCCCCCCCCCAGTAATATTGAATGCATACAGACAATAAACTGAATGTAATTTAAAGACCTGCTATTAAAAACTGATGTTTGTAATTTATTTACTAAGATTCAGGACTAAAAATATCCAGACTTCTTGGAGGCTATCAGATTTACTTTGTTAATAATCAATGACATACTGTTTGCCTAAAAAAATGTTTATTTTTTGTGATTGGTTAGTTTTTCCCTTTAGAAAAGCAAATTATGGAAGGCCAAAAATAGCATAATATTCATTATTAAATATGAATAAAATAATTTTCAAGTATAGCTTTATTAATTGGCACATTTTTACCTTGTATTCAAAGTTTAAATCTTGGGTGATTGAATGACAAAATGCTGTGTGTGTGTGAGTAGTGGGGTTGAACATCAACATTACACATTTCATACTTTAAAAGGACTTCTTCAGAATAATGTTTTTTATCAATGGAGATATATATATATATATATATATATATATATAGTTGTGGGATGAAAAAAAACTCCAGTTACAATTCTACATACTGAATATATGGGGGATGCTTAGCTTTAAATTTTTATTATGTAGATGGCTTATATATACTTTGTTTTAAAATATGCCACATTGAAATAGCTGTAGTTTTGTTAGGAATGGACAGATGTTGTCTAAACCTGGATTTAAGTTTTCTGTGGAAAACTTAAAAATTAGTGCACTTTCAACACATTTTTGCTTTAATAAGTTTTCTTTTAACTAAGATTGCATTCTTTAAGTTAAATAAAAATCTTGTAACTTAATTTTTGCTTATATTTATTTATATTCTGAGTTTTCCAAACTTGACAAATTTTAGGGAAAGGCGGAGTTTTGTTTGATTTTATTGGTATTATTAAGCGGTTTCTCATGAAATGGCAGAATATGAAGAATAAAAAAGAAAACTTTAAAGCATTTCTTTAACCACTATTTATTTAATTTGATACTGACTTTTTCTCAGTAAGTTTGATGAAACAATCCCATCATTATAAAGCCTATTTTGCGAGGCAGAGTTAAGTGAATCTTTGAGAGCCAATATAATCATTCACTTTTTATTTTTTGCAAAATGCTGAAAACTGCTTGTAACAATGATAGTTGCATAGGTCAAATCTGAAAAGAGTATATTTTAAAACTTCATATCCTAAGTGCCTCAGTTTCGTGAGTGATTCATAATGCATGGGATTTACCAACTCAACTCTGATTCATTCTAGTGCATGATCAATGCCAGAAACTCCATCCCTCACAAAATCTCTTTGGGGGGAATGAAGCCTATTTCATATATATCATTGTTGAAAATATTTTATTTTCCAATCAATTAATCAGTATTTATGCCAATGACAACTATTTACTCCTGTCTTAATAATAAGTGATTAAGTAAAACTGGCAGCTGATCTCTAAAAGGACCTTGAATCTGTTGTTAGCTGGGGCAAGAAATGACTTATAGACTTTAATGCCCCCCCAAACTATTGCCTTTTGCTCAACTGAGAGGACCATTTTTGCCTTCCATCAGCATGGCTGATGCTAACCTCCAGGAGGGCAACTCATTGCACCTTCTCAGTATCACATTTTCCACTGACATGAAGTGGAATGATTATATTTAATCAATTGCTAGGTCTGCTGCTAGGAAAGTTGGTGCCATACTAGACAACTTTTCTTGCCAGAATCTATCTTGCACATTTATAAATCTATCATTTGTCCATGAATATTGTTGGCACATCTGGTCTGGTGCTCCTGTTATATATCTCAAGATTCTTGATAGAATCCAAGGAAGGGTTTGTAATGTTATTGGCCCTGACCTGGCATCCCAACCTCAGTCACTTTCCCATCACCATGATACGTCTTTTCAATAAATGTTTTTATGGCAGTCGTTCTAATGAGCTTTCCACATTAGTATTCAACTGCACGAATTTAGACATCATACTAGACTGGCAACTAAGCCTCATCATTTTATAGTTGAAATAACCAGATGTATTTTATTATAATACTTTCTTTTCTTACACTTCTTCCTTGCAGAACTCTTCCAGCTTCTTACTTTCCTATCACTTATGATCTTCAAAAGTTTAAATGCAACATCAATCGCTATTTTCTGTCTTCCTGAATTCTGTTCTTTTATTGTCTTTCTTCCTCACTAACATTTTTGTCTTGCTTGGAGGAAAATGATTTAAAAAAAAAAAAAAAGTTTGTTTCACTTGAAACAATTTAACAAGAGTATCTGTGTAAAACTCTAGTTTTTTTTTTGTTTTTTTGGTCATCTTTTTAACCCCTGATCTATACATGCAGTTGCTTTGTGTGTGCATGCACAACTTAATTTCTGCAAGCCTCTTGTTTTATCTCTTGATCCTATCTTTAGCTTCTACAGGAAATTATTTAGAATTCTAACCCAAGACCCAGACTACCAACTGCTTTCTCCTCCCTTCCTGTTTTTCAAAGTCTACATCCAAATATGAAAAACCCAATTTGTCATGCTTTCACTATTTTTTTTTTTTTTTTATAAATCTGTTTAGTCTTGTCTCTTTCACACTTCTCTGCTTTGCTGGATATTTTAAATCCTTCAAATAAAACAATCACATGTCAGGATCTGCTTGCCATTGTTGGCATGAACATAATCTGTCTTCAAGTCTTTAAACATAAAAAAAAATAACCTTGTGAGAAGTTTACTATACTTACAGTCTAACAAAGTCCTTATATACTTTTCTTTTTATTCATTTAAATAAATATAGTCTTGCACATCATGTTCGTGTAAATATGGTTGGTTGAAGTTTAAGCCAATGAGTGGATATATTTACTCTAAAAAAGATTTTTGTGATGTAATATTGATAACATTTTCTTGCCACATTGCATTTTATAGGCTAGGCTAAATTGAAAAGTGGGGAAAAGAGATCTGATGTTAAACTCTAAAGTGCTAGGTTGGTGATGTTCATTACTATGCAAAGGAGAAATTCATTCATTTAACATAACTGACATATTGTATTTAATACTTTGTATTTTTACAGTACTTGTAAAATCCTTTTCTTTTATAGGTTTTGGTTAACATTTAAAAAGTCATATACTTTAATTTTGAAACTGTTTTTAAGGAGTTCTTATGAAAAGGTTAAAAAAACCAACATTATAGGATCTGTTGTCTGTAAAATATATTTCCAAAGAAATTCTGGTTATTCTTAGATCAGTAGGATCTTTTAACCACTCAAGGATTTTGACACTATGACATGTGAAAAATTTTGAGTTTAAATGTTTCAGTCCCTTAAAATTTATAAATTATATAAATAAAAGTCCTGTGGTGAATTTTATAAACTCCTGATTGAAATTCTATCTTAAAGCTTCCAAACAGGATAAGTCAAAAATAGTGACATTTTGACAATGATAATTAAATTTAGCAACCTTCCATCCCTTTACAGCTGAATTAAAACAAAAATGTCAAATATTTTTACAATATAGATTTGAAATTTTCTTTTGCTTATTTAAATGGTAATGTATTTTATTAATTGTTAAAAAAATAATTTGTAGGTATCTATTATGTATCATGCCCTTGATGTGAGTGATTATTGCTCTTCACATCTTCCTATCCTTTGTAGCTCTTAATAAGATTTGTCTTTTTGCCACCCCACTCACTCCCTGTTCTACCATCCATATACACAGTCTTATTAGATAGGCTATTTGCTGCTTCCCTCTGTCTCTCTTGCCTTCAGTATGTCTTGTGAATCTTTAATATAATTATTAGCTTTGGTTATGCAAATTTAGTTATCATTTGTTTAACAAGTTAGCAACTATGCCAAATGGTAAACAGCAGTCAGAGTTTGAGAAAGGATAGATTATTGTACCAAAGGAAGAAGGGTTCAGTCACTGAGAGATAGCATCTTGACTTCAAAGACAGACTATTGTCAGGTGAAAAGAATATCCAGAAGAAAGAAGTTAATGACGAGATATTAAAACCATCAGAAGAACAGCCAAAAAACTCTGTAACATCGTGTGCAAAGACTCGGCATTTATCTCCAACTTGATGTGTCATGAACTTTGTGAGAGCATTGAACTCACCCAACCATAAAAGCCTCATGTCTTAAAAAATGATTGAATTGGGAAAAAAAAAAAACATTACATGGAAGTCTGTGGTGTGTGGTCAGATGGAAAAAGTTCAAATTTGATGGTCCTTATGGACTTGCGTTCTATTGGCATGATTTGCGCAAAGAGAACATCATGTTCTCTTATGTTCAATGTGATAGAAGTTTGGGCAGCTTTTGGGCCAATTTAAAAAACACTGACAGCCTTCATCTGCACTTGGCTTAATGCTGCCAGATATTGAAATCTTTTATCCAGTACCTAGCTTCCTCATGCGGAAGAAATTCTTGGTGCCATTTGGAAAGTTTCAGCAAGACAATGTTTCAATCTTTTAAACATAAAGCACAGTGTAATGGCTTCAGAACCACAACATTGACATTGGCCAGTATGGTCTGACCTAAATCCAATTGAGAACTTGTGGTGCATCCTTGCTTGTTAGGTGTACAAAGATGGGCATCAATACAATTCAAACAAAGAATTGCAAACATTTATACATGATGTGTATACTTATAAAAACCTTTCCAAAATACATTTTTCAGGTTATTTATTATGAATGTGTTACAAGTTACTAAAAACAAACATTTCTTTGATGTTCAGGTACTGGTCCTATAGTTCCGCTAATACTGTTTTTTTTTAAGTTTATAAAAAACTACTTTCCAAAACAGTTACTTTCAGAAATATTTTCTCATAGTATATGTATACAAAAACTTGTGCCAAATCAGCTAAATGTAACCTTCATAAGTTGAAAGGTCAGCTGGTCTTAGGAATATGCACCACATTGTAAATAGCTATACAAAATGTAACAGCTTTATTTTCTTTTGCTTTTCATGATCTTTGGCCTCAGTCCCACAACTTTATTGAGGTTCTCACACTAAAAAGGCCTTGTACCACCTCCCATTCCCTACCCCTTTGATATGAATTTTGAAACCTTCACATTTGATTTTATTCAAGGTTACTAAACTGAACACAAGATCTAATGTACATGTTGAAAGTTTGGGCGTTTCTCTTTCTTTTTTATGTTGAGATTTAAATCTTAAAAATTACAAATGTATTTCATAAAAAAAATTAAAATTTGAGTGAAAAAAAAAAGTTTTAATAATCTAATGGAAAAGACTGCTAGCTTGTTGAATTTTGATATGTGAGGTCACACAGGTCATACTAGGGTTGTTACTTTGTGTGTGTGTGTGTGTGTGTGTGTGTGTGTGTGTGCTGAAATATTCTAAGAGTTGTGACAAATAAGCCTCAGAATCAAATTTCATCCACTGTGTGTGTTGCATTATATAATTGTAAAATATGGACAAAATCTCAATGAAAGTGTTGCTTAAAAAATTGGTTCTCATCACTGAAAATGTTTATTTGCTAGAGCATAACTCCATATTCCTGCCAAATTGCTGTGAAATTTTTCCCTATGCGGAGAGAGCACAAGTTCAGTGAATAGTCAAAGATAGAAAGAAAATTAAGACAGGGACGCATTTTCTCACTGGATTTATTTAACCTATTACAGCCAGACAGTCCTAAGGGAACTAGAGATTTCCCAGGATTAATTATTGACAGACATAATCTTAACAATATAGCACATGTTGTTGGCACTCTATTGGTAGCAGACTCAGAAAAGAAACTGTAAGAACTTTTAGACAAACTAGTAACAGAAAGCAAGAAGAAAAAACTATCAACTGTAAGAAAACAGAGTGCATGATTATTTGAGTAGTATAGTAACAGACAAAAAATGTGACACATAGAAATAAAGGTGAATAGGAAGTGCAAAAGATGTCTTTTAGAAATTAAGCAAAATATTAAGACACAGGAAAATATTAGCAGAAACAAAGAAAAAAAAGTAATGAATTGCTATATAATATCTAATCTCCTATATGGCAGTGTTTGCTGGACAATCTCTTCACAGATGAAGAGACTATGTGATGCTATTTACAAATGCTAAGAATATCAGGAACAGAACATGAGGAAGTCTTAAGAAAATAGGAACAACAAGGAAACTTATACTTACAATCAGAAAGAGATAGTTGAAATATCTGGGGCACATAATGACGAAAGCAAGCCTAGAGAATTTAATACTTACAGGCCATATTGAAAGCAGTGGAAACAGTGAAAAACCTGCTTAATAAGCTTGTGTGCCAGAGCCTTGTGGAGAGCCATGATTGTCCACCTGTTGAAAGAACTTGGCACATAAAAGAATGTTCAATCAATCTTAATAATATTTACCACTGAAGAAACTGACAGGGAAGGAGATTAATGCAAACTAAATACTATTGCCTTTTTCATAATTAGGCTACAGACTTAGTGATCTAGCTATGTATTTTAAGTTAATTTTTAATTTACATTATTTGGACTATTGTCCTCATCATTGTGGGCATATTTATTATTACAATGTTTCGGCCGTTGTACACTCCGGCCTTCTTCAGGTGGTTGGAATGTCAAACTGAACCCTTTATTTCGCTCACTGGTGAAGACTGTTTTAGTTCCACATGCCATGTTTAATGGATGTCAGTTATCAGTTATCCCCTGTTAATTCCCCTCTCCAAGTTCACCACTGCCGTAACCGCCTTTATCCACTGTGCCATGTATCCTCAAGGACACATTGCACAGTGGATAAAGGTGTTAGTTAGATCCACTGACAAGACCCAAAGAGAGTGAGTTCAATACTCGGTTAAGGCAGTGGAGAGCTTTCAGAGGGGAATTAACAGGAGATAACTGATAACTGACATCCATTAAACATGGCACATGGAACGAGAACAGTCTACCCCAGTGAGCGAAATAAAGGGTTCAGTTTGACATTCCAACCACTTGAAGAAGGCCGGAGCATACAATGAACGAAACGTTGTAATAATAAATATGGCGACAAAGATGAGGACAATAGTCCAAATAATGTAAATAGTGTACATAATACCTCATCTCAGAAATATAGACAAATATTTAATTTGTCTGTCTAAAGATTTTTACTATTTTCAACATTTACTGAGCCATTTTTTAACAGTCTCACCAAAAATAAAAATTCAAATTGAGACTATTAGACCACTTGGAAACAGCTGACAAGATATCTTGAAATAAATCTTGTATTGACTGATGCAGTAGCTCACAAGAAATCTTTTTAGGATTCTTTTCTTTTCTTTTTTTTAAAACTCTGACTATGAATTGGGTATTGATTTAGCTTGTAACTGTTGATGACTGCAGTGAAAGCAATGATCATCCTAGATTGGCTGAAAAGATATTTTTATAATATGATGTCACACAAAAATATTCTAATCACAAGTGGTTAAATTATTTATAAATACTTGTATTGCTACTAAAATTTAATATTTCTACAAATTCATAGACAAGACTGACTACAGTCATCAGTTAAATAGTATTGTCTCTAAGCTTGAACAATAAATGAGCAAGTCTTCAAGAAATCCTAATTTAAACATAATTGTTTTGCAATACATTTTTTCTTTAGATTGACAATTAACACTTGACATTTTATTTCTTTCAATGGACAAAAATGAATCAATTAAGCTGGCACATAAATACTTGTTAAAAACAACTTTTCTGCCTTTTAAATCTGACTCTATGGATCAGTTGTTCTTACAGTATCAGGTCATGTTTCTCCCGTTATGTGGCCCGCTCACGTTTCTCCCGTTATGTGGCCCGCTCATTATGTGGTATTTGTGGTGTTGTATTTCCCTAAATTTCGTTATTTTGTAACAAACCAAAAAAACAATGAAGTTTATTCTTTACAAAATTAAAAAAATTATTTTCCATAAGATGGATGAAAAATATCAATAAATTGTCAATAATGAACTATTCAGAGATCTTACAAGCAATGCCAGGTATCACTGTTAGTGTGTGTGTGTGTGTATATATATATATATATATATATATATATATATATATATATATATATATAGTTTTAAGGTGTGCTATATTTATTAGATAAAGTGCTCAATATCAGAGATAGAGCATATGTAAATATAAATATAAAAGTGAACATTGAAATCAACACTCAGAGGTGACAGGCTGTTTCATGCTGGACGCAATCGTCAGGCGGCCTGACGATTACATCCAGCATGAAACAGCCTGTCGCTTCTGAGTGTTGACTTCAATGTTCACTTATATATGATAAAAGGAAAACTTATGATCCTTAAAGTTTTTAATAACATGAAACAGACAGTTGCCTCTGGGTGTTGCATTCAATGTCCACTTTTAAAGAAATAAGGAAAATTTATAATGCTTATAAGCTTTTAATGTACTGAGTCCCAGAGACCCACAGCTGGTGATTGTGGTGGGTCTCTGAGAAATTCAATGAGTCCCAACTAAAGTTTCTTAATAAACTGTAAGGCTACAGATTAAGTTTTTTTGTTTTTATCAGTCCCAAAAAACAATTTTAATCATGTTGATTCACTTAAATTGACATAACAACTTTTTGCTTTTTTTTTAATTACTAAAAAACACAGGAACCAAGAAAGTGTCTGATAAGTCGACATTGATGTCTAATTCCATGCCACCCACATATCTCATTGCCCAATAAAAAAGAAAAGAGTAAGTGGAAGAAAGAAAGGAAGAACTAGTAAAAAATATTCAAAAGAATAACATCAAATGATTAATGTGGTTTATTATTTGAAATTGCAAAAAAAAGTATTGGCCTCCTTACAGTCTGTACCAACCCAAACAGGAAAATTTCTTTTGTTTGAAGACATTGAGCTCTGTAAATGTTATATGAACAATGAATTGAATGTTAAATACAAATAAATGTCTCCACTTGTTAGTAAAAACGTTTTGCACTCATTCACAGTTTTAAAAGGTACATTAAGAACAAACATAAAAAATATTTTTAAATAAAATATCTGTACTTAATATGTAATTCATTTGACAAATGATTCCTATTGGCTTACAGATAGAATAGTTAACATTTTAAATGAAATTGATTTTGTTTACTTAGTATTGATTAAGAACAAATTCCTTTGGCTATATAACTGTTGTGTTATGGTTTGTTTTTTGTTTTTTTTGTGCAATGTATCACATTTCATAGGAAACTTTAGTTTAGGTACCTCCAAAAGTTTTCTAAAAATGATGAAAACAGCCCCAAACTTGAGAAAAACAGTTTTATCATCAAAATGTCTGTTATTATTAAGAAGAGGAAAGATCAAAATTACATTTTATTATTTTATTAAATTTTTTAAAATCTTTCTAGCACATTTGAAATTTTGGTTAAAAATGTTTTTCTTGTGTCAGCATGTAGGCCAAAGATTAGTATGGGAAATTTAGCATCTTTTTTGCAGGGAAAAACATTGTTTTGAAAATTATAGTGAAAATCAAATAATTGTCGGATTTTTATTGAAATTTTCAGGACTTATTCACAAATAAATGAAATTATTTTATTTATTTATTTTTTTGCATGTTACCCCGACTTCATTATATAAAATTTCAAGAAATTAAAATTCCAATGTCTTCGTATTTATATCTCCATGAGAGATTTTTTTATATAGTTTTTTTAATAACTCAGTCATCTTAAAAAATTTAGGAAAATATTCCCTGTAATCTTATGATTTATTGAATTTTTGGTACTTTGACTTCTAATTTACTATACTTACCGCTCTTATTTTCTGATAATTTTGTGTATAGTGATCATATCTATAAAAAATGGCATGTTTATACACACATGAAAAAAATACACAATAATTTTTAAAATACTGGGGGTCTACTGAATTGTAGTAAGCTTTTCCATTTATGATTAGTAAATATAGTTTTTACTGAATAACAATATTACATAACCAACCCAAATTGATACAGAACTTTTAAAAGATTTATGAACTTTACAAATTATTCTAATCAGGTTTCTTTGGAGGTACCCATATATATATATATATATATATATATATATATATATATATATATATATATAAAATAGGATTTAAACAGGCAGACAAGGTTCTGATTGTTTTTGATCACTATAGCCATTTGAAAATTTAGTCAAAAATGTATTCATTCTTCTAACCGTAACTTAGTGATTGAGTAAGGACTTTATTTATTTATTTCCTCATTCATATAAATATGTAAAATTGTTGTATATCCGTTTGTGCTGGGGTTCTCTTGGAGCAACAGTCTTGATTCACAAATATATGTTGCTTTCTTCTTTCTGTCATCTTCTGGCTGGAAGATTGCTAGTTGTTTTTTTTTTTTAGTTCAGAGGTAAAATGAGAACTTCAACAAAATGGATTTTTAAACTTATCTATTTTATTAACCATGTTGAAATCAAGATCCCTGCTTTGTCTACCAGCTGACCCCAGCTTCAGAAGAACACTGCCACTAAAAAAAATAATAGTTTGAAACTATTATTTAACAAAATGCCAAGACTTTGAATCAGCTGTAATCCATCCCCTCACCTCAACAAAAAAAAATGGTAGTGGTGTTATGAATAGGTGCTCAAAATGATAAATTTGAAATCTGAGTTTAAATTTCAGTTGGGTTCATTGCATATACACAAATACCATTGGAAAAAGTATGAATCCATCCCCCCCCCCAGCTATGGCTTAAAAAGTAGGAGTTGTATCTGGAAAAATCATTGTGATTCTCGTAAAAAATAAAAATTGTTAATGCAAAATTCACTTGCAAAAAAAAGAAAAAAAATATTCTTATACTCCAAAATATGTTTTGGCTTTAAATAACCTACAAAAGGTTGATAAGCCATTTATCAAGCTCCAAAATTGGAGCTCTTGTTTGCAGTGCTTGGAATGCTTAATTACATATTGCAAAGGTAAATGTTTGAATTTAACTGTTACTAACATGATTGTTCTGCGTGTAAGTTAAAATCTTGAATCATTTGATTTTCTTCTGATAAAAAATGCTTGGCTTTTCTACAGGAAAGAAAATATATTAATAATAAATATACAGGTGCTGATTGAAAACTGATCATTGTATAATTTAAATATTGATATCTATACCACCCTGTATTGATAGTAGAGAAGTCCATTTACAGGTGGAGAGGGGGGGGGATAAAATAAAATAATAATGTAATCCTTGAGTCAATCCTGGTCAATGGTAACCAATAATGTCACACAGTTCGTTGGTCCTCAAGTTCCTTCAAACCACCATGGTTACCATTTAGCTGACTCTTCACTTGTTAGCGTCGTGACTGTATATACTGTTCCACTTGACAAGCTGCTGTTTATCTGTTCACAACCATTCACCCCTCTGCCATGTTGTGTTTTTGATGTCAGAGGGTGATAAGATTGCTGATGAAGCAAACTGAAGTGAAGATGGTTTGACAATTTGGGAGCCACATGAAAAAAACAAGAATCTTTTGGAATAAAGAATTAATTCAGTTTAAAAATGTAACAACAATTTGGTTTATATATGATTTGTCGTATACACCAGTTTTTATCCTTCTCACTTGTTATAATCAAATGACATTGGGATTGCCTTTGAAATCTGCAGCTTGTTCTTGTCTTCAGGTCCAGCACAAGGTTTTGGTCAGGAGATCTCAGCGAACAATGCAGATTCCAGCAGCAGTAGTGTCGGGTGTGTGTGTGTGTGTGTGTGTGTGTGTGTGTGTCCAAAATCTCCAGTTTATATGGAGTCCTGCATCTAGCAGGGTTGGGGGATTGATTTGGGTCTGGGTTCAGTCGTCTTCTATCTTAAGCATCAACCTTTTCTAAATTTCCATATATAAAAATACATTTACACAAATAGTTTTTCAAGTTTGGGTTTGTCCAGCCCCTTTTTGAGAGTAATCAGAGGGATCAAGCCACCCCTCACCTCCAACTCTCTCTATGCCTCACCTCGCACCACAACTACATTTAGGTGGTGCCAATCTCCTTCCTTTCCTTCCTTCTCCCACTCAGTCCACTTCCTGGGCTGGAGTGACAAATCCAACTTCTCGAGGACACAGCAAAAACAAAAAGGATTTTCAGTCATTAATCCTTATCTATCAGCTTGCTCTATGCTGGAATCTCTCAATTGACCAAACCACTCAAGAATTTGAAAAGGAAAGAAAAAAAATCATTTCCACACTCCTTAAAACAAAAATTTATCTTTTCTCTATTGATGCATTTTTTTTTTCTGTACTATTGAACAGACCACCCATCCTTTTTTCATATGGTCACTTCAAAATTAATGTTTCCTTACCATTTGTATCCAAAGGAATCTGAATTAATGTTTGGGTATAAAATTTTCTCTGTACGAATGTCAAAGAAAGTATAATGGATGAACATATCCAGTCATCCTCTATCTCTGTAAAGATACTTTTCTTTTGGGTGGCTGATTCAAAACAGTTTTTTTTGTTTTTTGTTTTTTTTTGTTCTGAGGAATCATGAATGTTATTTATTTCAGTGACCACTCTGGTTTCTTTATCATCAACATATGTTTTTATTTTATCTGACATCTTCATGGATACCTTAATGGTCTCTCTTATCAGCAGGAAGTGGGGCAGGATGAGAAATCTTGGTTTTTCTCAGTCTTACTGAATTCCATCTCGTTAAATTTGGGTTCAGTTCTCAAAACAATTTTTCAACTTAAAGTATTATATATACTTTATGTTGAAAAATAACAAAACAAAAAAAAAAAGTCATTGAAACAAAGCAAGTTCAGTCGACCAATGATGACAATTCCAGAACAACGTAACTATAAACAATTTTTTTTTCTATCCTCTGCCAGCCGCTATGATGGAGAAAGCATTACCTCGAACATTTTCAACAAATTTTGTTTTTAATTTTCTTAACTTTTCAATGCATTTTCCTGCAATTTCAACAATTATCATCCAGTTATTAGACTCTCTCCTCTTCCTTTTTTTTCTTTCTTTCTTTTTTATTTGACCAACCTCTGGGGATCTCAGTGTCACAATAATAAATATATATATATATATATTTGCATACCACCAATTACAAATATATAACTAAAATTTAAATACAAATATACACATCTAATATGCAGTTTCAAATATAATACAAATGTACACACAAATATCATGTCATATACAAATATATAGATCCATATTTACATGGATATATAAAGGTGTACATACAAAAGTTTATTTATAATTATCTATATATTGATATGTTTGCTATTGTATTCATACAAAAATGTA
Organism: Acanthosepion esculentum; assembly: GCA_964036315.1. Taxonomy (NCBI): domain Eukaryota; kingdom Metazoa; phylum Mollusca; class Cephalopoda; order Sepiida; family Sepiidae; genus Acanthosepion; species Acanthosepion esculentum. Next base: position 10,765,114 of record OZ038487.1, on the reverse strand, counting down.
AATATATGTCTGCAGAAAAATGTACATTAATACACATCTATTCATTTCACACACACACACACACACACACACACACACACACACACACACACACACACACACATATATATATATATATATATATATATAATATGTGTGTGTGTTTCTAGATGAAACAATGATGGTATGACCATTCCCTTTTGCTCTTGGTCTCTCTCCACCAATTGGCCTCCTACCTACATTGTGTTTATTTTAGATCAGATGAGGTCTTTCAGTGAAATTGATTGAAACGTCTGTTATACCAGACTGTTCCAGTCACAAGAAAAAAAATGATTTACTGGATAGAGAAAAGAAACTTATCAAAATAGTTCAGTTAGTAACAAGTTTCAACATTAAATTTTCCCCATTTGGCAGTGCTGTATTTTTCATAATTATGGCTGGTCAGTCAGTTCTCATATGGTCAACCTTCACTGGTTTGTTGGATTGGTAGATGATTTAGTAGTCATTGCTTGTTGCCAGTGTTGGGCTTGCAACTGAAGATGGTTTTCAATTTTCATTGACTTCTTTGTGATAGAAAATAACTTCTGATCCTTTTGATAAATTTCATCATGTAAGGGTGGTTGAAAGAGATTGGTGTTTCTTTTAGTCACCATACACGGTTACTTCTCCCAGCAACAACTGTAAATTGGAAGGCTTAGAATAACTGATTAATAATCTGCAAACTCCCAGCAATCATTTCCAATGCTTCTCTAAATATGACTTGTTCAGTTCCCTGTCAAGTTTCAACCATTCTGCTCTGCAATTTCATTGGTCCAAGTCCTTCTCACTATAAATATCATCAGTGTTAAGGTTTCTGATGAAAATTATAATTTGCCAGCATCATCATCATTGTCTATATTAAATAACATATGTAAAAATAAGTTTCATTTTCTTTTCTGTCCTGGATTTTCTTCTAATTTGGTTTTTCTTCTTCTTTGATACTTTAGTTCAAAATAGAATATTTTATTTTCTATAAACCAGGTTGTCTCAAGATATTTCTGGTTTTGTAAGATTCAAATTACCCAGCAGACCCTTTACCTTAAATCTGTCTGTCAGATTATCTATATTCCAACCAGCTACTAATTATAAATTTCACTTGCTTGTCAAAATTTACACTAATAATTGTGTCCAGACAGGTAGACATATTCAGTTCTTTGAGGAAAGAAAAACAGTGACAGACACATCGAGTTTTACATGTCTATATTTCTGATATGAGGTATTGTAACTATTGTTCAGACTTGTCCTCATCTTTACTGTCACATTCACAACGTTTCAGCCATTGTGCACTTTCAGCCTTCTTCAGGTTATATTTGTTGGAATTTCAAACTGAACCCTTTATTTGGTCCATAGGGGTAGATTGTTTTAATTCCATGAACCATGCCTTTGGATAACTCCGTTTTTTTTTTGTTTTTTTTTGTTGATCAATCAATCAACAATTTTATTCGCTGAGCCTTTTGGGACTTATAAGCCTAATGTCTCGGTAAACATTTTTTATGAGAGCTCATATTACAATATTTGTTATAATCCTTCACGGTATTTGTTATTGCTGGTTTTCTCTACTAGTAATGTAAAGAGCTAGTGAAAACCAACAATAACAAATGTGATGAAAAATTATAATTAAAAATAAAAATTGTAATATGAGAAAATGGTTACTGAGACATTAGGTTTATAAGACCCCAAAATTTATTGACATGGCCCAGTGGATAAAAGCGTTGATTCAAAAAGTTTACTTGACCCCCAAGAGTTGTGAGTTCAATCCCTGGCCTTAGTGGAGAATTAACTAAAACTGATGTATCCAAAGGCATGGTACGTGGAATCGAAATAATCTACTCCCCCATGGACTTTTGGTTCAGAAGGCTGGAGCGTACAATGGCTGAAACCTCTTGAATGTGACAATAAAGATGAGGACAGCAGTCTGAACGATGTGAATAGTGTAAATATTGAGTTCTTTAAGGAAAAGAGAAACCATGATACAGGCAGACATGTTGAGTCTCCAAACTTTTCAATAGAGGGACAACATTGTATATTTTATAAATGTTTAACGATCAAAACAACAAATCAGTTTTATAAATGAGGAAGTTTTCTTTGGATATTTATCATTATAAACTGCATGATACATTTTTGAACAAAAGACAAATGTGATAATTACAAAGGAACGATTGTGTCCCCTGAGACTCCCCACCTCCACTCAGCAAAGACTAAGGATTTGAAGTCAGTTTCTATGGTTACATGCACATATTCAGTGCCGTTTTCTTCTTTTGAAATTAATTCTCCAAAGAATTCACCAATTCTAACTGAAAATGTTCTTCCCAAAATTGAGGAATTTGTTATGAGCAAATGAATGTCAGTGAAACAAGGATTTTCTTTTTTCCCAGGATGGAAATGCACCAGTTGTCAAACAGATGAAGTTATTTTGATAATTTGCTTAAGAATTCTGCCAGACAATAAACTTTGTGACATTACAATGGTTGCATTCTGTTGAATGCAACCATATGTAAGGCAGAATGTGCTGAGGAACTTTTTCTTTTTTTCTTTCTTTTCTCCCCAACTTTTGAGTTTTGGGTTTGAGCTGAGGGTTTGGGTATTGCCTCTGATTTTGTGCAACTGAAAGAAAGAATTTCTTTTTTTTTAATCTGTTGTCATTTCTGATAACTGCCCAACATCTATGATTTTAATTTGATTTGTTTCTTATGGCTTATCAACCCTTTGCAGGTTATTTAAAGCTAGAAAATATTTTTACATTGTAAGATTTTTTTTTTTTTCTTAAGATAAATATCCCTTTTTCCCAAGAGTATTTGCACATAAGTGAATATAACAAATTGAAATAGAATTTTAACTTGACTCTCAGATTAACAATTCAGAGCCATTATCCATTACACCACCCACACATATCCAAACTTACAGTACGCTAACCAGTGTTTTGACATGATGTGGCCATAAACCCCAACATTCATGGAAGTATGTATATTATGGCTGATTGGTTGGTTACCTACCCTACTACAATACTTAGGGTCTAAATTAAAATATTTAAAATCTCTTAATATGATATAAAATATATAGGACTGTTTTAATGGGTTTAAATACCCAGGTATTTCTTCTCAGTCAAACTACTTAGCTCAGATTGGTCTCTGTCAAGAGTTTAACTATGGAAATAAAAGCTTTTTCATTGCTACTACTTGGTTATGGAAGAGTACTTTGCCAAAGGTTTCATTCATTCTATTCTTCATCAAATATTGTGTCATGAAAAGATGTTTTATCAAGATTATCTGAACAAAGTTTAGGGAGAAATCGATTCATGCCTTTACAAAGACCATTGGTGCTAAGTAAATATAAGCAGCTTCAGTCAAAACTAAAGTCTGGTTCACAGTTTCAATTTTTGATATTTAATGCAATTGATAAAGTCATCAATACACACTTTTAGTCTAGAGTACTTTGTCATTATTGGTTCATAAATTTTATTACATTTTTTAAAAATCAATATTTATGAAATTTATCTTAGACTGGTACAAGGCCTTTATTACAGGGGCACTTAGTGAGGATTGAATTTACTACTTGGTAGTAATCATCTTCTAGACTAGTTTGTTAACTGTTTCTCCAAGTGCACAATTTTCTCTTTGTCAGCCTTGTCTTACAAGTTGGTTACTCTCTGACAGAATGCAAAAATTAATTCCTCAAAATGGTTTTCTTTCATGATTTCAGAAACACTGACAAGGAATCTAAGTTCTTGAAAATTATTCTGCAACCTTTAATTCTTTGAGTGGTGATTCATTAAAGAACAGTCTTGCTATAAAACAGAAGATGTCTGTCTGCTATTTATGCATGCACACACGTCCACATCTCTCAACCAATTTTGATGAAATTTGTACACATATGTTGCAAATTTATCAAGGTAGGTCAAGACCAACTTTTCAATCTCCAGGCCCCCTGGTTTTGGCAGAAAAATCGATAAAACTTGTAAGCATTCTGAAAGCAAAGGAAGTATTTGTCACAGATTACTTCCACAACGCAGAGAACAAATCACAGACTCGAATAACGGGGGGCAGAAAGAAAGGCCGAAAACTCAATTCGCAGGTCCTATCTCACAAATCCCAATGCACGTAACCAGTCAGAAAAATAACTCACTCTCTGACGAACGTGGAAGCCAAAATACACCATCTCTCCCCAACTTGAGAATATCAACTACTTTTATTGGGCGAGCATTTTTTTTCCATTCATTGACAGCTGGGAGAGAATGTTCAATTTTTGCATATCAAAATATTCTTACAGCGACTCCTGCGACGGACTTGTTTTTTGGGTTTTCTTTAAAAATATTCTGTCTTCAGCATGTCATGCGGAATACGTGCCCTTCTTTTTTGGTAAATAATTTTCTTTTTTGATACATTTTCCGTCATAGGATACACGCGACTCGCTGTCGCTTGGTTTGACGAGGTAAGTCGCCTTTTTCTTCGCTATAAAACTGAAGGTGGGTATGACTTTTTGCAAAAATCAAGGCGAAGTTACATGCGAACAAAATTTTTACTGACTGAGCTGATGTTCCTTGCACTTAATGCAAAACAAAGCTCATATTACGAGGGTTATGTAGAGTGCTTGATAGTTTTTCTACAACATTGGCTTCAAAAAAAATCTGAAAAAATTGTGTTTTTCGTACTACTTAAAATAAAAACTTGAATAACTTCCTCACTTTTTTATCCAATTTTCTTCAAAGATGTCACAAAAAATTTGCCATCATGCAAAAAATAAGTAAGTGCAGTTTTAGTCAATAGTTTCTTCATATGATTGCATCCTAAATTGGCATTCAAAAAACCTTTGATGAAGGATTACTGAAGCATTAAAATGGGAAAATTTCCTGAAGAACCTCTTATTAACCCCAGCTTTACTGTAAATGTGCAAAGAAGGAGGGAGGGGGGGCGTTCATGCATTTGCACTTGCAGCTGAATCAAGCTCTGATGCTTCACCCCTGTTTTTGTTTGATTATTAGATTTGTGAACAATGCCATACTATTTGAAAGTTATTATGGCCATAGGAAAGTTACTGAATATCTAAAACAGTGAAACAATTTAACCCTGAGCAACGACCACACAAGAAGGTTTATTGATGGATTTCTTTTATTAAGAACAATCAAATACTTGCAAAGGAGATATGATAAAAAAGATGGGGGGGAGTAGCTTAGTATACCAATGGATAATTCATGCAAGTGGGGACACAGGCAGACGTTTCTAGACGGGGGGGGGGCGGTTACACAATTGCAGCCATGTACACCCAGGCAACACCAAGTACTTCGGCTAGTTCATAATAAAGTAACTGTTGGCTGATCTTAATTTTCTCATTCTTTTTTACATTCAGGCAAAACTTATCCACTTTTGTCATTTTCTAGATTCCCCAGTACTATACCGACAAATTCCTTTCTGCAAAAAATAAATCCTTATTTCTAATGTTGTTAACTTGTTGTATAGAATATATTAATTCACTCTGACAGTTTCATTTTTGTTTAGAAAAGAAATAACAGAATTTTCCTGAAAATTTTGTCCTTTAAAAAGAAAAAAGAAAAAAAGGAGGAGGAGGTTTATTGTTTGTGGCATTTTGTCATTTTAGATCTCCTGGTGTTTAACAAGATACTTTGTTAACTAGAATTTGGGTTGATTCTTTAAGTAGTCCTACATAAATTTGTCACATGTTCAGGAAGTTGATGTGATAAAATATTTGGCAATCCCTCAACAGGCTTGAACCTGACTTTTTTCTTTTTTTGCATTTACCCTTTTCTTCCATGATTTATTGCAAAGAAGAATCAACGAAGCCACTACTGACTTTTGTTAAACAATCTTGTCATTCAATTTAAACTCTTGTCATTACTCTTAATGACATTTAGTTCTTTGTTTTGTTTTTTTTGTTTTTTGTCATATGCTTCCTGCCATTAGTTCTGACAAGGAGATGTAAGATTGAACTCCATCTGCTACTGATGACTCAGACCTTTTTTTCTCTCTCTCTCTCACATTGTTTTTTTGTTAAATCTCTGGTTATCTTGAATTGTCAGGAATTCATATTTTTGCTGCATTATTATTGCAGAGACCAAATAAAGCTACAAGTTGGTTTCCATGTGTCTGGGCAAATAGATATAATCTTGGAAATGATCTTAAAGTGAACATTGTTTCATTGGCCTCAGTAGTTCCATTATGTGGCATGTTGTGTATTGGCTCTTATGAACATCTGCAACACTTTCAGTTTTATTTAAGGGAATATAAATAATTATTGCTATTCTCAGTGTGAGATTCAGAACTAATATTGTCAGTATTGATAATTTTATTTATGGCACAAAATCTTCTTTTCTCAACAGTTTGTATGCAAAATTTGACAAGTTGTTCAATTTATTTTAGTAAAAATGTTTTGTACAAATGAATCAATTTTAATATCAGATTAACCAGCTGGCTTTAAAAAACAGCCTCTTCATTTTGTTGACCACAATTTTAATTATATATATATATATATATATATATATATATATATATATATATATATATACACAATAGCGTGAACACACACACAGAGGGTGCATTGGGTAAATTGTAGCAATTTTATATTTTTAATTTTGTGCATGCATGTTGTTTGTTTTTTATTATGTCATCTGCAGTATTGTACGGTCAGTTGGGCACCATCTGTGAGAAAAAGAGCACCATGATGCAAGTACTGCTTGACATTCATGCCGGTAGCTCAAATACGAATATTTCAGAGGGTTTGGGTGCAGATGATTTAGGAAGAGTTGGATAAGTCTAATTGTGATTATGAAGTTGCAGCAACTCAGAAAACTCACTCTGATTGTTCTGTTATCAGAACAAAGAATCTGAATCCTGAATTTGTTAGTGAGAGCAAGGCCATGATTGACAACGATCCCTTCAAGTCAATCAGGTCCATAGCCAGGAACACTGGAGTGTCTGAGTTTGTTATCAGACAGGTATTTGCATGAAGACATTCAGTATTTTCTAAAGATGAGAAAGGGTCAATTTTTATCCCAAGCCATAATAAAGGACAAGAGAAAAGACTGTGTACTTTGAATCTTTTGAACAAACTCAAGCATCCTCTCCAACCAAACATGGTTTGGTTTTTCTCAGATGAGAAAAATGTCTGCCAGGATAAGATAATGAATACAGAACAACCGTTGGCTTTCTGTGTCCCAAAATGATGTAGTGAAAGTGATGAAAACCAAATATCAAGTAAACATCATGACGTTTGGAGTGATCACTAATGATGTCGACGTTATGCCTCCATTCATCTTCCCACTTCATCTCAAAACAGAGGCTTACATCATGTGACTTGAGGAAGTGCTGCCCTGAGTCAAGAGGGCGGCTGCTGGAAGACCCTATATCTGACAACAGGACTCTGCACCATGCTGCAAAAGCAGGAGAACCCAGTCATGGTTGTCAGACAATTTCTGTGACCACATCACCCCTTACACCTGACTCTCCAGAATGCAGCCCCCTTGATTATTGTGTGGAGCACAGTTGAGCAAGAGACCAACAAAACTCCTTGTAACACCAAAGATGAACTGAAGGCAAGGATTATGGCAGCATTCACCAATTTAAACAAGGAGACCATCCAGAAGAGTTACAGGAGATTCCAAAGTCATCTGGAGGTTATGGTTGAAGCCAATGGTGATTTTAGTGTTTCAAGATATTTTGGGATAATTTTGATAAATACAGGGTTATTCAAAAAGAATGAACTGATTTCATTACGTACTCTTTTAATAAAAGAAACGCAATAAAAAAAACTGCAGCCAAGTGACAAGTATTCTACTCACAATCAACTTTATGTCCTGTCTTACAAGTGTTCAATGTGGCCACCACCTGCAGCACGGGCAACATCAATGCAATAAGAGGATTCTTCCCAGATGCGTATCAGCATATCATGATCCATTGAGTTGATTGTTGTTGTTATTCGATATTTAAGGTCATCGAGGTTACAGGGTAGCAGTGGGACATAAACACAATTTTTTATGTATCCTTCCAATAAAAAAAATCACGCACAGTGTGGTCTGGGGATCTTGCAGGCCACGCACAAAGAGCAAAATCTTGCTAAGTACCTGAACGAGGCGTAGTCTCTAAGGTTTCAAATGTAGATGTCTTCTTAGCACACACCAAATAGTGGATTGAGAGCTGGCAAGCTCACGCCTAGCTTGATTTGTGGACTCTCCTCAAATGTGGCACAGATTCTCACCACTTGCTCCTCTGAAACTTGTGGTTGTCTTGGATTTTTTTTCTTTACACAGACAACCACTCTCTCAAAACTTTTTAAACCACTGTCAAATGTTCTTAGGAGATGGAGGATTAATGTCAAATGCCTTCAAAAACACACTGCACAGTGACAACTGTATTTGTTTTCACGAACTCGAGAATGCAGAACACCTTTTGCTGAGGACTTGCCATTCCGTAGGTAAACAAAAAAACTGAACATTGACGAAGATACAACACGACTACAGCCTCCCCGTGGCAGCCATTCAAAACTTAGAAAACTCCTCTTTCAAATGGTCACAGACTCATTCCATGACGATGCTTGAGAACTGAAGAAATGCATCATGAAATCGGTTCGTTCTTTCGGAATGACCCTGTACATTCCAGTATTAGTGATGCTATTTTTATTCTCTATGTTCTAATTGTTTATTTCCCAATTTAAATTTTTGTTCTTTTTAATGTTCTGATTGCTCTTCCCCAGGCCAATAGTGCATTCAGGAGCTGTTTAGAAATCTCTTTCTTCTCTGTGCTTTTCTCCTTGTCTCACCAAGAATATCACAAGTTCACAAAATCAATTATTAAATCTCATCAGAAGAAAGAACTTTTAAGACAAAACTAGGAAATGTATTTGTCCTTCTTAGGGGATTTTGTCCCGTTGTTAGCACCCTCTTCACCAATTGCTAAGTGCCTGAACGAGGCGTAGTCTGTAAGGTTTCAAATGTAGATTTCTTCTTAGCAAACACCAAATAGTGGATTGAGAGCTCGCAAGCTCACGGCTATCTTGATTTGTAGACTCCCCTCAAACGCAGCATAGATTCTTGCCACTTCTTCCTTCGAAACTTGTGGTCATCCCAGACTTTTTCCTTTACACAGACAGCCACTCTCTTGAAACTGTTTAAACCACCGTCAAATATTCTTAGTAGAAGGCAGATTAATGACAAATTGCCTTCCAAAAGCCTACTGCACTCTGACAACCATATTTGCTTTCACAAAATCGAGAATGCAGAACACCAAGAATGCTAAGGACTCTCTATTCCAGGGGTAAATGAACAACTGAATGCTGCCAGAGGTATGACACGGCTACAGCACCCCCCCCTGTGGCAGCCATTCAAAATTTAGCAAACTCATTCCATGACAATGCATGAGAACTGAAGCAATGCTTGATGAAATCGATTCATTCTTTTTGAATAACCCTGTTAAAATGAGATGTCTGTGTTATTTTCATTTTTGCGTAATTTAGATGATAATTTATCCATGGAGGGTACTTCAAGAGCAGCTCCTGTATCCGTATCATTTGCAATGTGTGCAGGGTCTTTTGCCATCTGATCACTCACTATGGTAGAATTTTTGCCAATCCATCGTTGGTCTCTTAAGTCTTGTTTACGGACGAGGCAACATTTGGAAGAGATGGAATAACAAATTTACACAACCAACATTTGTGGGTGGATCAGTATCTATATCTATAAAAGGCAGGATGTGTGTGTGTGTGTGTGTGTGTGTGTGTGTGTGTGTGTGTGACAAATGCACGACCGCAATTTTCAACGGATTTGCACCAAAATTTACATGCACATGCTCCAAGTTAGCGGGAAGGCCAAGATCGACTTTGCATTTCCCAACTCCCATCGATAATGGAAATAATCGATTTTTTTCATGCTTCTACGGCAATTTTCATGTAGTTTGCGGCCATTTTCTACTGGCCAGAGTGAGAGCCTATAGCTGGCTGCCACGAATAGGCAGGAAGATTCTATTGGCCAGCGTGAGAGCCAACAGCTGACTGACACGAATGTTAACTAGCATGCAAAAAAAATCGATAGCTGCATTCATCACAAGTGGGAAAAATTTAAATCTGCATGGCACTTTACTCCAATTGGCTCATTTGCTTGCTTAAACTCAACGTTGATTCTGATTCCGCAGAACTGGGTTGGCAGTGAAAAAGTATTTAACATTCTTTTTTCATTCGGTTTTTCCAGTTACAAGTTCTTTTTTAAAGCTGATCGTTTTGTATTCATTTTGTTTAGTTCTTTTTTCGTAACAGATTTAATGTTTAGTATAGAGCTTAGAAAAAATTTGCAGTGTGAGATAGGCAAGAAGTAAGGCATTTAGCAACATCAGCAAGACAAAGGGCACTCCTTTAAAGGCAAGGAAGGGCAAAAATATTTTAAGTCAAGTGATAGCGATTGCTATTTTGATTTTTGAATCAAGCACGGGCAATGCTGCTAGTAGTACTATACAGGGTAGATACCAGAATCAGTTTAGGATTATTGTGTGGGCTGGGATTGTAGGTGACTGTCTGGTAAGTCCATATGTTCTCCCAGTATGTCTACAGGGACTTTATTTTGAACACACTTCCAGACCAGCTAGAAGATGTACCCTAACCCCTGCTAATAAGAAGATGCATGTCATTCATGCATGATGGGGCTCCAGCACATTTTAGTCACATTGTTTGTGATACACTGGCTGACATCTACCATGAAAGATGGATAGGTAGGAGTGGACCATTTCCACACCCTACACATTCCCCAAACCTCAATCCTTTGGATTTCTATCTGTGCGGCCACCTAAAACAATTGGTTTATGCATCAGACATTGATGAAGTGTCTCTGCATTATTAATGTCATAGGGGACTGCAAAATGTGTGGGAGTATTTGAAAGGGTTTGCCAGTCAATGACCTCTTTCCCAGAAACTGTAACTAAGGTCTGCTCAGCATAATTGCAGTATCTGTGGGTATTGAATAAACACAAATGTGCCTGAGTGAGAGTCTGCAATAGGGATTGGCTAGCCACCCTAGTAGATGGGTATCATTGAATACAAGTGGCTAGCTATTATATATATATATATATATATATATATATATATATATATATATAAAAAGGTGAACATTGAAGTCAACAATCAGGGGCAACAGACTGTTTCATGCTAAATGAAATCATTAGGCCACACTCACACACAAACACATATATATTAATTAAAAATAAATATAATAATTCCAACATTTGAAAATTACTTTAGCATGGAACTCGGAGTTGTGCAATTAATGCAAAATATTATGTATATTTCTTAATGAATATATATATTAAATAGCTTTGTTACTTAACATTGAGCACTGTTTTTTCTTGCACTCAAGAGTATTTATATATATTTGCATATGATCACTCACTCATAATCCTACCTATATTTACTCATTCAGTTATATAGTTTATATATATATATATATATATATATATATATATATATATATAGGTACCTTCATGAGATTGCTAAAAAAGAGCATAGTATGATGAAAAAGATGCCAAACTTGACGAAAACAAAATTTTATCGTCTAAATGTTTGTTATTATTAAGAAGAAAGACCAAAGTATTTTTTTTATTATTTTTAAGAATTTTTCCTTAATTTTAGAGTATTCTAAATTTTGATTAAAAAAAAAAAAAAACCTTGTCTCTCTTTGTATCACTGGAACTAATAAAATAACGTAAATTTTTAGCACATTTTTTTGTATGACAGACATTAATTTGGAAAATCTTGCAAAAATAAAAATAGTTGTCGGATGTTAATGAAACTTTCCGAAACTATTCACAAATGATGGAAATTATTATAAATATGTTTTCTTTTTTTAAAGTGATGGAAATTTTTTTTTTTAATATTTATTACCCCCCCTTCCCCTTAACTAATTTTATGAAAACTAGAAATTTAATAGCATTCAGTGTAGTGATTATATTAGTTAAAAGCACAAGGCTTTGAGGAAAGCAAATCATGTATTTTTTTTTTTTTTTAATTGGACCCCCTCACCTGAAAATCAGCTCTGATAAAACAATATTACTTAATTTCAAATGCTTTTATTTGCTTTTAGTTGTTTTTATCAATATGGACAATATTTCCAGAAAGCAAAAAAACCTTTTTGATAAAAAATGAATTTTTAATACAATTATTTGTTATTTCTTTAATTATTTTACATTTTTATATTTAAGTTGTTAAAATATTATAAAATTAGTTGAAAGCCGCATTCAGTTTCGTAAATGTCCTTATGAGATAAATCTTTTTTTACCACATTGTAAATTGTATTGCTTTGACTAATCAGAAGACCCGAAGTAATTAAGAAATGTAATTTTGTGTTTATAATACAGCTGTAATTATAAAGTACGGAAGACCAGCAAGAATACAATTAAGTCACGTTATTTGAGTTAAGCATTGTTCTCCACTGTTAAGGACTTTATTTTTGAAAAACGTGTGTGAAGTTAATTTGATTTTTCAATTTCAACTGAGAAGGGTACCTACAAGTATTAGTATCATCTTATGAAATTTATATGATCTTATTTTTTTATTAATCTCAGTTATGACATTTTTCCATAAATGAAATATCAAAATTAATAATAAAATGAATGGAAATACAAATAACACAGTAAAATGTAATAAATGTACATAAAATTATAGTATTTTATGTACACTTCTGAGAAAATTTCATAAGAAAGGAACCTATAAATTAATTAGATAACTTTCTTATGAAATTTAATCTCACTCACAAGTTTTATTTTAATTTTTTATAATATATTTTCCATAATGCATCAAGCTAAGTACAAAAAAAAAAATTAGAGCGCTGAAAGTTTTCCTTAAAAATAACAAGGTAAATAATTTGTTCACTTCTGTCGTTCTGTACAATAACTTTCCCCTCATGTAAGCTGTCAATACATGATGAAATCATCACCTGTCAAGTGACGCAAAATGTTATGACCTGTTTTGATTTATTTTTAAACTACATCTTTTCAGCACAGAAACTAAGTAATGCTTGTTTCAAAATATTTTAAATAAACATTATAATTTCTAATTCTCTTAAAATTAGTTATGAAAATAGTTTTGATTTTTAAAAGAATTTGAAACTGAGATTTTCATTTTTTTTATAAAATGGAAAAAAATGGTTGACATGACTGATTATCTGTCAATTTTGCTGACTCAAAAACAAGATTTTTAACGAAAATTTCAGCCGTACTAGGAACAATTAAAAAATGTAAAAAAAATACCACAAAAATACTTTGATCTTTCCTCTTAATAATAACAAACATTTAGATGATAAAATATTGTTTTCATCAAGTTTGGCATTTTTTCATCATGCTCTTTTTTAGCGATCTCGTGGAGGTACCTAAAAAAGATAAAACTTCAGCATTCCAACATCTCCAACATTTCCTGTCAGGGCATAGTTGTGGCTGATGCTCATGTTTTTATATCAGCCTCCTCCCCCCCCACATATATAATTCAATCAGCAAAAACATTTCTTTAGTCTGATGAAGCCCTTCTGGAGGATGAAATGTGTTGCATGGAATTTTTTCCACTTTGTGATTCATTTGCCTAACATTGTTCTGATATATAGAAATTATATAAGTGGATAGAGCTTGTATTTGAGTAGACACACTGTTTATTCATTAAACAGCATATTTATCTGTTTTCATCTACTGGCCTTGAATATTCAAGAAATCTTATTAGAGAAAAATATGTGCTCACTGGCAGGATTCAAACCCATATTCCTCCCTACCTCTCACACACACACACACACACACATATATATACATATACATATATATATATATATATATATATATATATATATATATATATATATATATATATATTATAGTAAAAAGAAGAAAATTAAGATATGTAATCAAGTGTTCTTATTGATATATATATATATATTATAGTAAAAAGAAGAAAATTAAGATATGTAATCAAGTGTTCTTATTGATATATATATATATATATTATAGTAAAAAGAAGAAAATTAAGATATGTAATCAAGTGTTCTTATTGATATATATATATATATATTATAGTAAAAAGAAGAAAATTAAGATATGTAATCAAGTGTTCTTATTGATATATATATATATATATATATTATAGTAAAAAGAAGAAAATTAAGATATGTAATCAAGTGTTCTTATTGATATATATATATATATATATATATATATATATATATATAGATATAGATATTATAGTAAAAAGAAGAAAATTAACATATGTAATCAAGTGTTCTTATTGAGAGATATATATATATATATATATAATCATTTATCACTTTTATTATTACTTATCATATTCCCCCACTGTATAATCTCAATATACAAATGTGATGTTTGTTAAAATGAGAAGTTGAAATACTAATAATTAGAAGTAACCCCCCCCCCCCTCCAAAGCTTGACATAAACGTATATGAATAATGGAAGATACGGAAATGCAAAGTATTCATAAAGTACAGATACAGAAATAAAATGAAGCCACTCCATAGAATCAATTCCACTGGGATCCTTAGGTCAAAGCTCATAAACTATGAATTCACTTATTCACTGTCAATTTCTTTACTTTAATCACACCAAAAGTAAAATTTCCATCTCCTTTAATAAAATTCTTACCTGATTAACTAAGTTTAGATATTCTTATTTTTGTATTTTGAATATAATGCATATTTTGTTAGTTTTGACATTCCATACTCTACACTGTTTGCTGACTTTTGTTCAACTTTCATGTTTAGAAATTATTTCTTAATTTCTACAATAATTGATTTTTTTCGCTCATTCTTGTCAATCCATGGTTATGTTTTCAATAATAAAAAAAATATTAATAGAAATATTATTTTCAATATAAAACTTGAACCTTTGCAAGCTAAGTTCACAGTTTATGACATCAAACAAGTACAATATGAACACTGAGATGGTGTTGACGAGGCTCCCAGACACTTGTATGCATGCTTATTCTACTTGAGATTCACTGTTCAAATTTCAGCTCATTAGGTGAATTTAATTTTCTTTAGAAAAACCGTTCATCATTCAATCTCTTTATTGATACCCCACTGTATCAATAAAAACAAAATATTATAACATAAATAGATTAAAATAAACTACGTTTAAATTAAATTTGTTAAAATTGAGTGCAAGTCAAATTTAAGAATGTAATATATATATATATATATATATATCAGGAACACTTTAATACCTTACCACTTTTTTCTGTTTTTGCAATACACAACTTCCACAGATTAAATATCAACTTGATAAATTTTTTAAAAAATTGCAACATTCAGTGTTTAATCATCCATTTTTTTTCCTTTGCAACTAGAAATATTTTGTTTGTGCAGAAATTAAAACCAAATGATAAAATAGCAGTAAAGTCAATGAACAGGAAAAAAAATAAATAAATAAAAATGTTTGTCTATGTATACCAGATTCGCATGCATTTGATAAATCCTGGAGTAGAGAATGCAGAGAAATCTCTTCATAAAAGAAAAAATGTTTAATGCTAAATAAGATATTGTTGATTGAAGGAAAAAAAAAATGTTTCTTTTCTTTCCTCTCATCTTTGAATTTTATTTCATGTCAACAATATGACTTTTAGTGTAGACCATTGGTCTGATAGAATAAGATTCTATTGACTCAGCCCCTGGGGTCCTTTGTACTTGTTACACTCAGTTGGGTTATGCTTTTGTTTTTTAATTCAACAAGAGGGGAAAATAATTTTCTTGCTATTCTGCAATAAAATTGACAGTTTTTGATTGATTACATCTACTGAATCATTTTGTCTTTATTATTAAAATATTATGGATGCGCAGATGAAATGGATAGTGGCTGAGAATAAGAAATTGGAAAACTGAGTTTGAATTCCAGTCAAGTTTATTACATTCACTTATGTGCAAATACACTTGGAAAAGATGTGTTTCCACCTCTTCTCCCTCCAGCTATGGGTTAAATAGAACAAACTAGGCTCTTCAGCATTGCTTGGTATCCAGTCACGGAGAAGGAAAACTCTGAATTCAAAACTATGTAGCCCTGGTGATGCACAAACTATGCAACTAAGGAAAGGATAATGACGTTTACTTTGACTCTAGAATCTCTACTACAGTTGGCTTTACCATTATTATCATTATTCACTTGATCTCAAAGAAAATGTAGATCTTCTTAAAAGCACTATTTAATTATTTATATATTTTTATGATTTACCTTTATTTTCTACAAAGATGAATTTTATTCATTTAACATGAATTTGAAGTTGTCGTCATCAACATCATCAACTTCATTTCACTTTTCCTCGTTTATCTTCTGGATTGTCTTAAAAAAAAAAATTAAACAAAACGTTAGAAATTTTGAATTCTTTATTTTGTATAACTTAACTTTTTATTAGTGGACAGGAATTATTTTATGAAAAGGAAATTCCTTAAATACAAAAATATTATCATTTTAATAATCTTCCCTCATATTTGATTTCACTTTTTTCTTTTCTCAAAGATTTTTGGTGTACTTTTATTTTGAATTTAAATTATGAAAATCCAGAACAAAGAATCTTTGAACTTTCATCCCTTAAGATATATAACAACGCTGGTATAATTTTGGTAAATATTGATGCTACACTGCTAAGACTTTCATTGTACCAAATAGATATGATGGCAGTAAAAGAAAAAAAAATGTGGAAAATGAAAATACTTTAAATATTTGCTATTGTCCAGTGACAAATTAATTGTATTTGGCAATTTGAGATTTAAATTTTTAGCTGCTGAACTTTCTATTTGGTACAAAAATAATCCAAATTTGTTTTTAAAAAATGTCTTTGCTTTTATGGTCACTATTCTACTCGTAAAATCTCTAATTCACAAAAAGTGTAAATATCAGATAAATAGAATTGAAATAAATGATTTCTGTAAAAAGAAAAGGGAATAAGCACATAAATGTTTTGAAAGGTTTTTGTTTTGGATATTAACCCCCCCCCTCAATAATTTTATCAAGAACTCATCTGCTAGACTCAAAATACATGTCTAATTAAAAAAAAAAAATTACCACACGCAAATCATCTGAAAAACATCATATATCCATTTCGTATAATTAAGAACTAATTCATTCTAATATGTGGGTTAGAGCCCAAAATATCAATAAACCCTTTAACTTTAATTGCTAATTCCCCCGCCCCCGCTGCTTGTTTGTTTTTTTTTTTTACAAACAGGATGATTTTTTTTTAAATACACTTCCTGAAGGTTATTTTGCTAAAGGGAGATAACTTCTTGCATTCTGTAGACACACTATTTGCAAAACTATCTCGCTCCTCCATTACTTCACGACACCTGCCGTAGAGCTATTAATGCAAAGTAGTGAGTTCGATTCTAATTTGGCTCTGAGATACATGGCCTTTTACCAGACTAGACAGATCATAAATTTCTAATTTGCATTTGATATCAGTTGAAAAAGTAACTCGTCTCTTTCACAATGTTTGATCATTTCTTTTGTTTATACAAAAATCTTAAATCTGTTTAGTAAACTTAGATAATGTTTAATGCAATTGTGCTTGAGAATAATTGTCACTGCAAAATGCATTTTATAAGTTAAAATAATTGAAATTCAAAATGTTTTCTAAGTAAAAATCTATTAGTTATCCCACCTTTTCTTGCTGTCAT
The DNA here is from genome assembly GCA_964036315.1 of Acanthosepion esculentum. NCBI lineage: Eukaryota > Metazoa > Mollusca > Cephalopoda > Sepiida > Sepiidae > Acanthosepion > Acanthosepion esculentum. The sequence goes on along the minus strand of OZ038487.1, from coordinate 10,747,452 downwards.
ACCTTAGAGTGGACTTCTTAAATGTAGAAGGAAAAGGTCTTTTGAACAGGAGTAGAGGTTTATTCTTTGTTTCCTGTTTAGGATTCGCTTTCTGGTTTCCATTAAAGTCTACTTCAACTCTATTGTCTCCACCTAAACTCTGAAATTTTATTTACTATTTATCTTTTTCTACAATAGGTTCACATATCATCTGGTTCACACTCCTACCTAGAACACTAGAGCTTTATCCTTTGTTTCCTTTTTAGGATTGGGTTTCCCATTCCTTCTAAAGTATCCTCATTTTCTCCCAGTAGCCCCTTGCATCTTAGTGGCATTATCACCTTGATTGGGGTGAATTTAATTTTTTTTTTAAATGTTAAAATGGCTTGTTTTTTGTGCATGTGTGTTTTAATTGTACTAATTAAAAATATTCTTTCACTTCACCTGGCTCCTTATGAAATAATATATCACATTTTTATTATAAAGGTAACTGGTTCAAGTGTCATTGGGTCAAAGAAATCGGTGAAGAGTGGCCTTTTGTCAGACTAAACCAAGTTTTGTTAATATCTACTTTGGTGTGCATTTTTGTACAAATTCCTGTCCAAAAATAACATTTCTATTAAACAGGAGTAAATATTTGACAATTTCTTGGAAAGGTTTTTGGCTGAACTGTTTATTAATGTTTGCAAATAGTTTCCACTGTGAAGATTGTTTGGATGTACACTCATTTTAAAGTGGCTTTTCATCATTGAAGTATTTTTACCTATCAGGCGAGTGACACTTAAACAAATATCAGAGGACTAAAGCCATTTTATGCTAATTAATAGCTTGACTTGGTGCTTAATGCAAGGGGCTGCAAGATTTGTTTCCATTCCTGTTGTTGGCCACATCATGCTAAGCTGAAATGTATTGGAATACTCCTGTCATAAGTAACAGTGGATATACAAGCAAAAGTGCTGCCTTTTCTGAACCCAAAAAATATTTACCAAATAATAATCCATAGTAGTAGACACAGAAAAAAATTAACAAGAGCATGGATAAAAATGACTATCAATGAAACTGCCTTCAGGGAGGATGGAGTCATGCCTCAAGTCTGTTAGTGACATCAGAATTCTAATTTGCTCTGGTAAATTTGTGCCCATCTGTAACTATTACTTGTATTCATTTTGATTAAAAAAAAATTAACAAAACATTTTCCTAAAATTTGACTATAAAACTTGATTTTTATCTTTTAAAACCTTTTTTTTCTTGTATTCAACAAATTTCAACTGTTTCATTCTCTCCCCTTAATCCTGCAAATGTAGAGATTTTATTGTTTATAAAAAGTGAAAATACCTATTTTGTAACATTGCTATTTTAAATGTTAATTAAAAGTAAAACGATGTGATCACCTGATGACAGCGGGAGAACTGACCAGTTAAAAAGTGTAATAATATTCAACTTTGATGAAGCCTGGTCAGTTGTTATAAATTTTTGACACTTACTTCTTCCTTTTTAATTCCTGTTGCCTTTTATCCCAATTCGCAGACTCTTGTTCATAGTGAGCAGCAGCAGGGATGAAGCAGGTAGACTTCCGAGGATAAAGAACGTGAATCTCTGTCTCGTCAGAAACTCACGTTTTTTTACTCCTGATCTTCACTGACATTCTGATAGTTGCAATAAAAGGCAACACAAATTAAAAGAAAAATACTACTATTATTATTATTATTATAGTAATAATAATAATAGTAATAATTGTTAAAGTGTGTAAAAGCAAAAGGAGAAGCTCATCTGAATAAACCTTTACAGTTATCATCTAAAGACTTGAAATGAATTATCCATGTCAGTGAAATGCAATGTGTATACATATTTTATTGTGCATGTATGGGAGTGTGTGCTTATGTCCATCTTTCTACAAAGTACACAGATAATACATGTTGATCCAAAGCAGAGGACTGGGAAGTGACACTTTGATCCAAGGCAGAGATGTTGATTTATATACAATAAATTGTGGCCATAATGTTAAGCTCTTTTAGGCTTGAGTGTCTGAAAAATAGAAACTTTCTAATAAAAATTGTCTGTCTTCATTGTTCAAAGGTTCTGGGTATGGATTTCGTCCCATAAACAAAGGCGCTGGTGGTGCTGGCAAGGAATTCAGTGAAGGGCTTGGTGGCAATGTACCCCGAGAACAATTCACAGGTGAGTTCTACTTTTATCTACCAATCATTGTTCATTATTTTGAGGATGACATAGAGATTAGATTCTAGCGATGGCAACGTGCACAATGTTTATTTATCCTCCTCCTTTTCATGGTGGACCTGCAAGGACACCAGGGGCCGAACAACTTTCAGTAAGGAAAATCATGTTTATACAACGCATTAGGCAATAGTTGGGAGAATTTAATCACAAAGTAAAACATTATTTTAACCTTTAGTTTCCTTCAAAATAATCTCTTCGAATGCAGACCCTTTGAATAGCAATAAGGCAATCAGTTTTTAATCCAGTTTGCTGTAAAACTTTCACAAACTTTTGGGATGCAATTGCCGAAGCATTCTGAGTATGAAATAAATGTGAACAATTCTAATGTAGCTGCTGCTGCTAATTTGACCAGATTTTTTAAATTGTTAATAAAAATTGCAACTTATTAATTTGTATAGAAAATGATTTGCTCGGACTTCTTTTTGTTTGTTATTGTCACAACTTTTCTTCAGGTGACTATCATAGTTTCTAACCTTTTGGGAATGAACATCAAAATTTATAAAAATCATATTCTCTGTTTCAATTGAAGAAGCATACAAGCTGTCCTACAGGCCATGTTGGTTAAGCAAATTGAGTTATCCCATGGTTGTGAGTTCACTGCCATGGTCAGGTAATGCAAGAAGTGAATTATTCTAGTTCAGTGGAAAAGACATAACCTCATTACAAGGTATCCTCTAGCATGGACAGCAGAATGAGAAAAAAAATGTGTGGATTGAATAAAAGGTTTGTTTAAAAGTTCTTGGAGACAGGAACAAGGAGAGATACCTGAAGAATGCCAGACAATACAGTAACTGAAATGTGAAAAGTTTCCAAACATCATCCAAGCTTTTGCAGAAAAAAAAATAGTTTGTTGTTGTTCCTTTTGCTAAAGATATTTTCCTATTTCTTTGCTTGTTTGGTATGCAACAAGCAACAGCCACTAATGTTGCTTAAATAGACTTTCTCTTCTAAAAATACTTTTTGGGTTTTTTTTTTCTTTCAGTTGTGATGTTGACTTATGAACGGGAAGCTGTGTTGGTCAGTGCCCTGCAACGATTAAAAGGTGTACCCCATCTCAACAGGGTGGTAGTCGTATGGAACAGCCCCAAACCTCCTTCTCCTGATCTCCACTGGCCAGACATTAATGTTCCTATAAGTGTAAGTTACAAAAAGAATATTTTTTTTGTTTGAAATCTCCCTTTAAAGGTCAGTCTGGTTTGCTACCAGTGGGTCAGTGGGGGGGGGGGGTGATTTGCTATTAAATTCAGCAATAGGTTTGTTTTAGATATTTCAACATATTTTTATTATTAAACTTTCTTTATATTCTAAAGTATCTCGGAGCAAAAAAATTTTTTTTTTTGTTGGGATGATTGTTTATTTTTTATTTTATTTAGTATGGGGAATAGTTTATTTTTCATTTCATTTTTTTATCACCATGCTGTTTTTTTTTCTACACCCATTTAAAGTAATAATTTCCAATAATACATGATCTCTTGTCTCTGCTTAATTGATGAAATTCCAACAACCCCAGAAATCCAGTTACAAAAAAGAAATGTTAATGTTGTTAATTTGTAGCTACGGAAGCCTTTTTAATAATCCTGTTAGTAAACTGGCCATTTTTATGGGAAAAAGTAATTTTTTTTTTTTTTTTTTTTTTTTTAAAGACAATTTTAAAGCATTGTGATTTCTGCAATGAATTTAAAGAGGCAGAAATATATTTGTTTGGCAAAGAGAATTTTAATTCCATTTAAAGCTCTTTGCTTGCTTTGCACAAATACTTTTAGGAAAGGCATGGACTACTTCACCCTGTGCTCAGTCCCATTGATATTTTACCAAAATTCTTCATAAATGATTGATGGAACACTTGGATAAACCACTCTTCCATACCAAGCTCAGGCAGTAGCAGTAAAATTATTGTTATTGTCAGCCTTGACAGGGTACAATCTCCATCTTCAGAAAGATGAATAAATTATTTAAAAAGGATTCCTGATTAAACAAATTCAAGTTCTCTAAAAAGTAAAACTTTAAAAGAAAAACAAGAAATAACTATTTCTGTGAAAGTTTCACTTGAAAACTCTTGACAATGGTTTTAATCCGATGCAAAATGTTTTCGAACTTACTGATTGGCTCAGTTTCAGACAAAACTTTTACCTGCCAATTTTAACAAATGATTATTTATATCAACTTATATTTTCACTCGATTACTGGTCATCATCACATTAAACACAGTAAATCCCGCAAGTCATAGACGTCTTTCTTTTCTTTGCTTCTTTGGAGATGAGTAAATTTAATTCTCTTTACTGTTTGCCATAATTGATATCACGAAACTCATTTTTCTTCTTTCACATCTGCTTCTTCATATAATGCATTAATCTCTTGACTTTTCTTGTTTACTTACTGTTCTTCTCCATGAAATCTGATTTCTTATTTTGCTGAATTTTTCTTTCCCCTTTCAGGTGGTGAAAACAGATCGCAACACACTGAACAACAGGTTCCTACCATTTGATGTCATAGAGACGGAAGCCATATTAAGTATTGATGATGATGTTCACCTCCGACATGATGAGATTATTTTTGGTTTCAGGTTTGTTTGTTGCTTAAAACTTCTCTGTATCATTTTATTAATTGATTGCCCAGCAGAATTATTAGCTGAAATTTTTATCTTTATTATTAAGGGAGAAGTGTTGGATTAAGTGCATTAACAAGGAAGATTATGTTGAAAAATGAGAAAATACACCTCCCCAATTTATTATTTTCTAAGCTAATTTTAGCCAAAGACTATTTTTTCTCATTTTTCAAATTCACTGTTTTGTTTGTTTGTTATGTAAGAATTTTATTTATCCAATATTTGATAAGATTTTTCATTTGATGCATAAAAATGTAATGAATTCTCTTTCCTCTTTGAAACCAATTGTATTTGTATGGATCTTCATTGTAACAAATGTCAGATTGCACCTCAATTCACAATCATATACACATATGTATATTAATTTTATTTCCTGTCTCTTTCAGAGTGTGGCGCGAATCTCGGGATCGTGTTGTTGGTTTCCCTGGCCGTTATCATGGTTGGCACGCTGCTGAAAAGGCTTGGCACTACAATGCCAGTCATTCTTGTGAATTGTCCATGGTGTTAACAGGCGCTGCTTTCTTCCATAAGGTAAACACATTCTATTATTATTATAACAAAAATATCCATTTCACAGTAATCTGTACTGATACTCACCAACGCTACCCTTCACTCATGTCCCCTGATCTTTCAGTTAATCAGGGGACATAAGTGCTAATCATCTTTGAATGATAACCAAAAAGAATATCTAGCATTATTTAATGACTACAGAAGTTTTTAAAGATATAAACTTTCTTAAATTGAAAATTTTAAAGAATTTCAAATAACAGCAACAATTTTCTAGACTGGAGATCCAATCAGAAAAGTGTGTGTATTTGAATGGAACTCGTACAGTTGCCTGATATCTCATTACATGTTGAATACTTTGTGACAATTGCAGTTTCTCTTTCAGTATTATGCCTACATGTATTCATATGTCATGCCACAAGCCATTAGAGACAAGGTGGATGATTATATCAACTGCGAAGACATTGCTATGAACTTTTTAGTTGCACATCTCACCAGAAAACCTCCAATCAAGGTAAGTATTCATTACTAAACCAAAAAAATAGCTTTACTTTCTCCATTTTGGGGGGGATTTTTATCATTTTTTTTTTTTACTTTCTCTTCTGTGGGCTGATAAATCATATGACCCCCACCACCACCACCTCATAAACACATCAAATGTCTTCTTTTGAAGATAACTTTTATTCAAATTTCTATTAACTTCAAGCCTCGACATCCAGTTTTTGCATATTTGAATCAAAAATATTTCCCTAAACTAGACATTGGTCACTGTAAATGAAATCCAGATTTTCTTTCATAAATACACTTTTGCTTTTACTTGAAGCACAAAACAAAAGACAATTTCACATATCGCCAAAATTTCTTGCAAACAGTCTCATCTTATTTTCAACTTTTTCTTCAGGTCACTTCACGCTGGACATTCCGTTGCCCTGGTTGTTCCCAGGCTCTGGCTAAAGATGAAACCCACTTTGAGGAACGGCACAAATGCATCAACTTCTTTGCTAAAGTCTATGGCTATATGCCGCTTCTCTACACACAGTTTCGTGTCGACTCTGTTCTTTTCAAGACAAAAATTCCACGGGACAAACAGAAGTGCTTCAGATTTATCTAAGCAAGATAGAGAACTCCAATCTTCAAAAAGGTTTGGTTCCAAATTCCTTACAGCATTTTAAATGCAATGTGCCTAGCAGAGCAAAGTACCCTTTTACAGGGGAAGGGAAAGAAGAATCAGTATTTTAAATTGAAAATGTTGCTATTTGTGCACTGGTCAAGTTGAACCCTTCACCCTTGCAGCCTTCAGCTGAAGTATTTTCTATTTGGTCCCTTCCATACTTTTGCTTGTGGAGAAAGAGGGCAGGAAAATAAGTGAACAGAATTTCCAAATTCAAGTGATCTCGAAATGTTTTACAGACAGAAAATAGGGATGCCAGATTCAGAGAGAGAGAGAAAGGATTCTAATAATTTTTCCTCTTAATTTGAAGAAAGTAAAAAGCAGTTTGCAAATGAAAAACAAAAAACATTCAGTCAAATGGCTCGCAATTTCTTACATTTTCTAAATTATAATTAGTTCAAAGAAATTTTCAAATGACAATAGTGAATAGAAACTTAATTCAGTTGTACATATTTAAAAAAACAAAAACAATGCTGAAATCTTTTTGAAATGTTGTCTTGGAAAAAATTGGCATGATCAGACACAACACCACTTTGTGAGGATTGAATTCACTCCATTGGCAAATGGTTAAGTAATCTGGCTTATTGACTATCACTGTTAGATTTTTTTCTACTTTAGATACAAAAGGATTTAAATGCTTTTTAATTATTAGATTTTTTTTTAAGCTTTTTACTTGACTTCAGCCATGTGAGCATCATTGTAAAGAGAACATCTTACCTCAATGGCATCTTAATTCTGGACTCACAAAACTGCCACTTCTTTTGCATGCAGTGATCCAGCAAAAAAGTCCGAGGGCAGGATCCCTGTTCTATTTATTATAATCCAGCTGAAGCTTGACCCATGCCACCATTACCCTTTGCAACTGCAGTGTACAGTAAGTAGTCACTTATCTTGGACAGCTTACCCACCTCTATTCATCCAGGGGCCCTTTGGATGACAAAAAGGAATAGACTTTGAGCTACAGTCGCGGTCAATGACCCCCATCTGTGATATCTACGTGTGCATCTCCCACACAGACATATGCTCACTCATTCTTGTTACAGAAAAAGAAATAAATCAATTTGAAATTATTTGGCCTTGATGTTTGTTTTGTAAATGTTAATATCAAAAGTTGCCTGGAGTAAGAGAAAATAACATTCCCCTTCATGTTGGGGAGAAAGAAAGGAGAAAAAAAAAAAGAAAAAAAAAAAAAAAGAATCTATTCAAGAGGGAAGCATTTATTTTTTGTTTGTTTCTAATATAAACTGTGATCCGGATCCTTTACTTGGCAGGGGGGAGGGAAAAAACAAAAAACACCAGCTTGAAGTAAACCTCGTTAAAAATTTCTCTCTGCCTAACTTGGAAGCAGTTCATTAAATAAAAAAAAATTAAAAAAGTTTCAACATAAATAAACATGCCTGCATATAGATTTATTTATTTTTAGTAAGATATTAATCTGATAAGAGGAGAAGGAGGAGGGATGACCACCTCATTCAATGAAACCCACAAGAAAAGGAATATCTATTTTCCCTCTGCCTTTTTCTTCTGAGCTTCCTGCAAAGCTTTTACAAAAGCCTCAAGATCTGAAAAGACAAAAGAAAATATTTGTCTCTTTAGTTTACTAACTAGAAATTATAAATAAAAAAAGGATTAATCTGTTGAGAATCAATTTTAAGGAAATCAAATGCAAAGCCAGCATTAAAATGTCTTATCCAATTACTTATGCTTTTAATGCACTTACAAAAAAATTAGTAATTTTCACATGCTATAAGAAAAAAGAAAAAAAGAAACAAAAAAACAACCTCCTTCAGCTGCAGCCTTTGCCACATCATCTCCCAGCCCAAATTGGGTCATAAGAGGGCCTAGTTCTCGAGATCGGAGAGCAGCACTAAATGATTGAAGAGCCTGCAAATTACAAAAGAGTTTCCATTAAAAAAAAAAAAATTCACAATAAAAACTAAACATTTTCTGGTCAGTTTTTCTTAGAGATGCCATATATTTCAGTGTTCAAATATAAATTCCATATGACCAATTCATATTTAAAACTCAGTTGCGGGTAAAAACAACAACAAAAAAAAAAGCAACATCTGCATGGTACCTGTTGAAACTGTGGGGATTTGACAGTATTTCGCAATTCTTCTTCAGTTCGAGGCAACATTTCTCCCTCAGGAAGATATTCCATCAAGTGCTTCTGGATGTCTGCATTGGCCAGAATAGGGATGATGTCGTCAGGTTTCAACACTTGAGACAATTCAAGAGCTTGAAATAAAATATAGAAGAAAAAAAATGTTCTTAAGACAAATGTAAAGAAAAATTTGGACAAAAATAATTTCCTTGGCTTAGTTGAAAGTTTTTGCAGGCGTCAAACTTTAATAGATTGGGGGTGGGGTACCTCAATTTAAATGACTCAAGTAATTACTTGATAGGAGCAAAAAAAAAAAGTTGTCATGTGAAATAAAATATTTGTATGTAAATATTCTAGTTAGCATAAAAAACTAGAGATATACTCACTGTCTTGAGGTTTATCACCAGGAACTGAAAGAGAGAGAAAAAAGTCAAGCAATTTTTACTTTGAAAATCTTAAAAAGGAGAATTTGCAAGCAGTTCATGAATGACCTCTTGAACTTTCACTAGAGATAGTGGGAAGGATTTATTTAATGGAAGTAATAACAAAAACATATTTGATAAATATCCCTAGTTTGTTGATAAAGCTGAATAAAATATGGAAATATAGTCAACTAAAACAAGACAATTGCTGCTAACAAAGATAAAAGCACATTTCATAAACTTAATCAGTTGGAATCTATTGCAAAGTAATTTACTCTATAAATAAGTCTTTTTTTTTTTTTATCAATCCAATTTAACTTTAATATGATAAACAATGGGGGGTGGGGGGTGTATTTCAAAACCAACTTTCTGATAACCCGAATCACAAAAAATAGAAAAACATGAGAGAGGGGTAAGGAATTGTAAGACAAAATGGGAAAAGCGAATTTGTTATGCGTTTCATGAGACTGGTTTGTTGACATTGTTATGACTACACATGAATGATGGGCTGAATTTCAAAATTTTGGGAAAGAATTTTTTTAAATCTAGTCAAATTCATCTATATTCTTTTACATTCCATCATCTTTGTTTTTAAATATCCCACACGGATAAGAGAAAACCTGCCAAGAATGGTGATACGTTGTAAGAACCTGGACGTAAATTTACTGTAGCTGAATTAGTGATTAAAGCACTTTCTAAACATTTTCGTCTTAGTGAATTATTTTCTCTTAATTAAAGTAGTATTTTTTAAATGTCAAAATTGTGGTCAGTTTTGTTACAGTGAACACCCAATGCATTTTGTGAATCGTTTTTTTGAAAAATGTCTTTTGTGTTCATATAATCTTTTATTTAAACTTCTCAAGGTTTCTCCAATATATTCGTTCTGGCAATCCTTGCAGTTGATGACTAAATTCCTCCTCCAAGTTCTTTTTTATTGTTTTAGATGTAGCTCTGACAAATTTTATGTTGAGTTTAGATAAATTCTTTTTGGTTATAGTTGTGATAGTGGGTAGAATATATTTTTTTGATTTGTTGGGTTTGCCAGGAGGGGCTGTTTTTCTATTTTGGAATATTTTATGAGCCTTTTGTTTTGCATTGAATATGAAAAGGTTAAGGTATTGAAAGTATTTAATATATTTCTCTTCATGTAAATATTGAGGGCTGCAAATTCTGAATGCTCTTAAATAGAATCCAATGATCATTCCAGATTTGATTTTATTGTTATGATGGGAATAGAAGTTTAAGTCATTTTTATTGGTTGATTTTTTTCAGTGGACACAGTTTGACAACAGCCTAGAGACTATGTGCAACACGATGTCTAAGAAATGTAAATTCTATTCTATGTTGGACTTTTAGTTTATCTACAAGATCCGTTAAGTCAGTATCACAGGGATATACTAATAGAGTATCATCAATATATCAGGAATAAGTTGATTGTTTTGGAAAGAACCAGGCTCAAGAAAATACATACCATCACTCCACTGACAGTCAATCTATTGGTAATCCAAAATTTTGTTTGTAAAAATTGTTCTTAAATGTGAAATAAGTATTGATTGGTGATGAGACAGTAGATTTTATTATTTTAGCTATTGGTAGGGAGAGGTTCATCTTTGATTGTGTTGGATGCTTTTTTTTTTCTTTTTTTTTTTTAAGATTTAAGCATTTTTCAATTGAGACATTACTGTACTGTAAAGTGATTTTATATCTAGACGGGCCATGAGTTTGTCAGTCATATTTGTTTCCCTTACTTTTTCAACAAGGTTTTATATGTGATGTACTTATTGTTCCAAGGAGAGGGGTTAAAATTTTTTGCTATGGTTTTGCTATAGCTGTGACACTAGTGGAACTAAAAGGGTTAATGTAAAAATGTGAGCTGAAATTGCTACAGTATATTCCAGGTTATTTGCTAAACACGGGAATTAAAAACAGAATTGGGGAATAATATTTGTTTTATGGCCATCAGCAAAAATTGATGTTATGATTGGCAGTCAAGGCCCAAGGGGCATCTGAAATATAGACAACTCAGGAGACCAGACAATCTGTCACCCGAAAAGGAAATTGAAATGAGAAATAGCCTGTAAGGGTTTCTGCATGATAACCAGAGGGCTGTGGGAGCAAGATGACTGGTTAGGGATGCACTAATAAAACAAACCAGGCCAAAGGGCGGGAGTAATGTTTTATAGAAAATCTATGATTAAAATAAGACTGCCCCTTTGCCTACTCAGTTTAAAATTTTCAATTGAATCCCTGTGGAGGATGGTTTTAGATGGCATGTCAAAAGAGAAAGTTGACCTCCGCCCATTTGGAAGTAATGGTGTAAGGCATAAATAAGAGAAAGTAGGAGTTATAAAGGTGCGGGGGGGGGGGGGGGTCGATACCTACAACTAAATCTGAGAGATAGGAATTACCGAAACACCCAGACCAGTTGAACCAATGCCAGACTCAATAAGCAGATTGTATTGGCAACTCAGGCATAGAGAGAAAGACGCAAAGAGCAGATAAGCTGCTACCAAAACCCTGTGTGACCTGCTACTGCTGGAAGAATTCCCGACATTGAACCTCATTTAAAGATTTAGAAGAGCATAGTGTCACTATAGAAATTCAAAGAGGAAAGGGTTGATTTTTGTACCAAGAACTATATAAACCAATTTAAAACTAACCTGATAAATTTTCCATTTTATCTACGAGAAGATATTTTATTTCTTTCATAATACAGCTTTGCCATGGCTCGAACTAGCACTCCAAATTACAAACAATATTTTAGCTTTACTGCTCTGAGATCAAAGAACATACATGGGCAGAGATGGCATGGATTGAAATGGCCAGCAACCAACAACCAGTTGACCGACAACAGTACTGAGCAACATAGGGATAAACCTGGGCATGTGTGCTATATAGCTAGTTGGTGGAGGGCGCTGTCTATTCCTGAAATGATGGGGTACATAGGGAGACACACAAAACTGGTATCCCTGAGAGACACAAAGTTTGGGTGTTCTAGGGTGATATTTTCAGAGTCTATACCAAAATTTGTTTTCATTTTTAATTAGTTTACTGATTTCCTTGTTGAATTTTTGTGTTTCAGTAATTATTTTTTCATGTGTTGGTATCATTGAATAGCAAGTTATTTTTTTCTGTGTATCTATTCTTGTTTATGATCACATTCTCCTCCCTTATCAGAGGGAGTGATATGGATTTCCTTATTTCTCGTTCGGTTCTTTAGTGCATTTAAGTATCTCAGTGCTAATGTATTTTCATTGTTGATTTCTATAATAGCAAGGATTATATAAATAAAGAATTAATGGATTTATTTTTTAGTGGCTACCCATATTTGGAAATAGACTCCACATTTGCAGGAGAAATCAATATTTAAAAAGTGGACAATAGAACCTTGCTGTACTGTCACACACTTCATAGCTGCGGGGTAAAGCACACCAGACCAAATAGTAGTTTCGCATTGAAAAAGGAGGACACAGGTTCAATTCTTACCAGAGATCACATTTTCTTTAGTGAGTTTCCTCAGTACGCAGACTGTTAGATGTAACAAACACTGTTTAAAGGAAAAATGAAAATGGAGTGTCTATTTCAAATATGAGTATCCACGATAAGATTTTGAGTTTTTATATTATATAAAAAAAAAAAAACATTAATTTTAATGTTATAATTAAATTAGATCTATAGAAATGACATATAAACAGAAAATATATTAAATAACTGCCAGTCTTAATGCATTTCATTATATATATGTTAATTATTATTTGCTATAAGAAAAATTTCTTTATGCACTTCTTACCTTGCATATTGGACAATATATTCTGTAAGTCACTAAGCTGAATTTGTTGCCAAGGTGTATCACCTGGTCGGGATGCACCACCACCACCACTACTACTACTACTACTTCCACTGGCAACAGCCCCACTACTGGCTGAAGCTGTGCTAGTGCTGCTGTTGCTAGCAGTTGAATCTGTGGTCTGAGAAGTGAGGGAGGCAGTTGCGGTTGCAGGACGGGCAGCAGAAGATAAACTATCACTTGAGGTGGATGAATTTCGGGTCCCCAAAGATGATTGCAATCTGGTGCTACTGAAAAAAAAAATAAAAATAAAAAAAAAATCTTTATCTTTATAGGTACCTCCACTTTTTGTTAAAAAAGAGCATAGCATGATGTAAATGTTTATGCTATTAAAAGGAAAAACTGACCAAATTTTTTAATCCTTTGTAGCACATACAAAATTTTGGTTAAAAACTCTAGTTTTTTGATGTGTCAGTGGTGGGCCAAAGATTACTATGGGAATTTTAGCACTTTCTTCCCAGTAAAAACACATATTGATTGCAACAAATCAAATAATTGTTAGATTTTAATGAGATTTTCAGGACTTATTCACAAATTAAATTATTTTTGATTTAAAAAAAAATTTTTTTTACAATTGTTACAATCAAAAATTCATAAAATAAGTTGTGGTAAGTTGTTTTTTTTTTTTTATTGGTTAAAAGCAGGACTCCTTAGAGAATGTAAATCAATTTTTTCTCCCAAAATTATTAATTTCCTGAAAATCTGCTCCAAATTGTAAAATAAAAAAAAAATGTAATAAAACGATAAATAAGATCTAAGGACACTATTGTGCTAAGAAAAAATTATTTTTCGATAAATAATAAATTTTTACAAGAAATCTTAAATCACTGCATTACTTTGATCACATTAGGTGGTCATTATTAAGTGAAAACTATTAATCAAAAATTGAAAAGCAAAAGTAAATATTTGTTTCAAATCAGATTAATTATATTTTAAATCAGGTAATATTCCTCAAATAAAGTTTTAGAAAAATATATTTTTGGTAGATTTTTTAATAAAGAGAATTACATCGTGATTAAAGACAATAAAAAAAAAAGTGGGGTGCTAATCAGCTATTTCAGCAAAACAAAAATGAAAAATCAATTCCAATCAATATAAATTTCTGTTTGAAATACACCAGAGTATTTTGCTTACTGGAAATAGTAAATTTAATCCTTTAGCTTTCAATTAAATTAAAGCTAAAATGAAAGCCTTTTCATTTTTTGAAATTAATTTAAACCTTAGGTATCGCAATTTTAGTGGAGTTACCTAATTTAAGAGATTCATAATTTTTACAAATTGACATTTCAAATGAATTATTCTATATTAAAAAAAAAAAAAAAATGTGCGAGTGTTTTGGTATGTGCATTTTGAAAATTGTCTTAGATTAATGAAAATCATTCACAACTCTAGAAGTTGAGAAAGCAATTTTACAATGCATGAAGGTAGCACATTTAGAAAACTATATTTTTAGTCATTTATGATCAGGACCCTAAAAAAAATGGCCAACTCATTTTTTTGATTTGAAGAAAAATGCAAAAAAATAAAATAGAAGGAATTGTGTATTTTAGCCAATTTGTGTTCACATCTGTAGACAGGTTTCCAAATAACCTCTACTTTGAGTGCAGCAGAAAATGCACTAATGGGATAAACATCAAACAAAATTAAAATTCAGAAGCAAGAAGCAATTAATGATGGTACTTACGAGTCAGAACCACTGGTTGAAGAGTTTCCTGGTCGGCCCAAAATTGTGGAGAGATTTAGATTATTCTGAGCAGGCATCCCCATTCCACCTAAACATGAAAAAAAAAAAAAAATTATAATGTGAACAAATACCCCACCCCCTTCTACCCATAAGTAGCTGAACAAAATGACAAACCCAGAATATTATATTATAATCATCAGTTTCTCCAAGTGATATGCCTTTTTTTTAAATATTAAAAAGGAATAAGAAATTCCAAGAGAGGCAAAATTAATTATCAAATTGCAAATTTGAAACAGATTTTACTTACCAAGAAGTTGCATCAATTGCTGCTGACTCATATTTCCTAAAATGTTATGTAAATCAGATTCACCTATAACAGAAAAAAAAAATACTATGAAAGATTTAATACAGTTGGATTTATTACAATAGTAGACCATTCTCTAGGGCTTTCTCTAAATGTCTCTCTTGGTACTTATTGGACTCCGCCTGTTATTTAGACTTGAATCACAGCATCTAATTTGGGCTTGTTCTCAGATTAAAAAAGGTGGTTGCTTGTCATCTGCATCAAATTGGACAGGTGGCTACCAGTTAGGGTAAATCTCAAACTATGCAAGACTCAAATGAACAGCTTGTATCTAATTGATGCACTGCATGCCACAAAGCAGCCATTAATTTTCAAGGTGATTTGGTGTTGGGCTTCTGCCGCATTCAAAATGGCCGAGAGAATCCTGGTTAGTTTTATTTCCTCCACTTCAACAGGTCTTGTCTTTCTAAATACCAAGTACATACTCAGTAATAGGACATTAGGTGTATGCTATAATGGAGGCCATGCACAAGTGCAGAACACAACTGGATGCCATTTTAGTCTTCTTCCTGGGCAGAAATCAATGGCAGTCATGTTTGATTCTAAGCAGTCTAGTCAAATTAAGAATAATAAAATTCACAGATGGAGGGTTGAGTTTTGACAAAGTATCACCCTAAGAGGGTGAATATTACTTCAGATACTTTGTCTAGGACATACTATTCTGCTGTCAGTGTCAATGTACGACTCTTTATCTTCCACGTGTTATATGAATGTTGCACTTTATTAGAACAACAAATCTAACACTGTTGAGAATGTTAAAAAAAAACAAAAAAAAAAAAAACGTTTTGACCTGGTGTAGGAAATTTGTTCAAGGCAACAGTACTATTTAGGAGACTCTGGTGTTGATTGTTAAAGGTCCTTTGCCAATCAACTGATACTTATTTACTATAATACACAAGTTCTCTCTCTCTCTTTTGATTGTTCAGATGTAACATCTTCAACAGTGACCCAGTACTTCAACCAGTTTATCTGATGTGCACATATTCATGTCTTACCACAGTGATACTTCATTCATATCACTTAATGTAAGAAACTTTTTACAAAGCTGTGGAATTTCCACTAGACAGACCACCTGTTATAATCCTCAAGGCAATAGGAAGTGTGAATCTTATAATGGAATTATATGGCAGGCAGCAAACCTGGCACTCAACTCTTAATGTTTGCCTATGACACATTAAGTGCTCCTTCAATAGGATGCATTGCATTCAATAGGCATGTAGCTATCAATTTCTATTAATGCCATTCCATGTGTTTGCTTGCTTAATTTCCAACAGATCAATTAGTAAATGTTCTATTCCAACATGCTTTTGCTCAGATGTTTTTCTTTTGAGGCATTATGTCAGACAAAGAATTATCTATTGTTGAAAAATCCAAACTCCCTGTGGCAAATCCTCTTTACAGTCATGTGTGTCTTCATAATGGTAAAGGTACAATTGTGTCACTCAGAGATTTAGCCCCAGTAATGAAATAGCCTGTTTGAAATTCAGGACTAAACCCTAACTCTTAACAACCTGAATGCATCAAATGATAATATCAATCATAATGTGAATTCTGACCAAAACACTATGCACAGTGAAGCTGATTGTTCTTGTGAGTCACTGATTTCCTCAGATGAACGGTACTCAGTGTCCTCATAACAAGGCTCCATTATGACAATCTGAACATGGATGCAAGCCACCTAAATGCTTCAGGTTGATATGCTGTAAAACCAAACCAAACTGTAACTACATAAGCAGTCCATAAAAAACCAATAAACTACATCTAACAGCAAGGCCTCTGATCAGGAGGTTTTGAGGAGCATGGAACCATCTCTTGATTGCCAGTGTTCCCAGGCCCACCCTGTCCCGGATGGTAGCACCTGTTAGGGTCCCAGCTATCAGCAAATAGTTAACTCTCAAACTGTGGTCAAAATACTCAGTCAGTTATGGGCATGATACATGCTTAGGAAATCATGTATCTTTCGATACATGACTGATGAGGCAGATTTTTCCCCACAATAGGTTGCCATTTCTTTCTGTGGTAGACCAGTTGCCATGCAAGACTATAGGACCTGGTCTGTCCTGCTATTTATCCATAGCTTTCCCAGGGGTATTAGCATATAAGTTAATGAAATGGATTTGACTGAAATCCCAAAAGTGCAAAAATAGGTTTTAATACCAGCAATAATTTTTTTGAGGAAAAATTATTACCAGCAATAAAAAATCTTGTTGGCATTAAATAACCCATTGAGGTGTTGATATGCCATAAAACAAACCAAATCTAAATGCTTGAACCTAGGATTTTAGTCATTTATTGCAGTATGATGACTTAGGTTTTATGCAGAAACTAAGTCGGCCTTTTTATTTTAAGTACCATGTGGATTTTATTTAGCAAGAGAGAGTGTGGTAATTTTGCTTATAATTTGATATGTACTCTTTAATATTGTAATGACATTTCTGGTTATAAGGCTCTGTGTATATATATATATATATATATATATATATATATATATACATACACACACACTTTGCTGCTTTCTTGTATGGAGTTGTTGGAGTTTATTTCTTATTGAAAGGCTATATATAGTGTTGCCATGTGTAGTGCCACTGTTGAATAAATTGCAGTAGAGCCTAAGATATCAATTTGAGTTCTACTAACATCTTTACCCAAACACTACAGCAAGATTAACTTATTGAATTGTTTTTTTTTAATCAATTCATCCCCAAGTAAGGTAATAATGCCACTAAGGCACAAGGAGCGACTGGGAGGGAAAGAGAATGAGAAAACCTTACAAGGAACTGGAAACCTAACCCTAAACAGGAAACAAAGGGTAAACCACTACTCTCATTCCAAAGATCAGGGAGGAGTGTGAACTAGATTATAAGTTTACCTATCTACTTCTAAATGAAGAGCAACATTTCTAAATAAAAAATTTCTTGTAAAATTTCACCCAGGTTGTAGTTAAACATTCATATCCAAATGTCTGTAAAAGACATAAAAAAAAAAATTTCACTATAAATTTGGATCAAAACCTTAAATGTGACCATTTATAAATAAAACACTGTCCAGATGATTAAAATGGGTTATATGGGACAAAACAATCAATTTTTTTTATTATATAAATTGAACAAAAAGAGGAATTCCACTTCTTCAATAATTGGACTTTGACATGACACTTAAAAAGGTCATAGGCAAGCATTGTGATCTGAGGGTCAGAGTTGCTGCCTGCCATATAATTCCATTCATCATACTGTACAAATAATTTAATCTTTTATTTTGCATAATTCGCCTGTCAAATTTGTTGTATTTAATCAATTTATTGTTCCCAAAAACGCAGTTTTATATTCCTTTTTTTGTACTTAACATAAAAAAAAAACTGTGGGTATTAGATTCTGAGAAATGGATAAAAATATTCAAAATTGATGGCTGTACGAATAATTTCATCGTTGACTGAGACATCATATATATATATATATATATATATATATATTTCATTAAAGACAAAGTACTGCAATTAAGTTTTTTTTTATTTAATTTCTCGTGTCCGAAGAAGTTTTCCTTTCCTGGATAAAGAGCGTGTAGAAACGACAGACAGATCTCTCAATCAATAGGTAGAACAATTTCCAGTGTTGTTAATTGTAGGAAGATTCTTTCCTACAGTAACAAGAGTCTCGTTTGAAGTTTAAAGTAATATTTCTGCTTACCACTGCCATCACAATATACAAAACTATTATTTTTAAAGATTTTTTAAAGACATTAAACAAGGGATCACTATCAGAATACAATCATGTGATTTGGAAACAAACATTTCATTGTTGATTAGTTTATTCTAAGAATTTCATTTCTACTCATTGCCAAAGAAATCACTTATCCATCAAAGCAATTTGTGGCTAATGGCTTTAGTAAAAGCTATTCTTGCTCTGCATAGATTAGTGACAATCTCAGAGGTTTATTTACCAAGTCAACCAAGCATTCTTAAATGCATGTGATATTCAAAGCTATTAGTTATTTGGTTTAAATACATAAACTTGTTGATTTTTATTAAGGAAGGTGGGGAGGGAAGCTAAAGCAAAATTTAAATCAAAATGTTCTTATGAAAAAGGACATAAGCTAACCAAATAAGAATGAAAGGCATTCACAAAATGACCTTTTATTTTTAATTATCTCCTTAACATTTCAGGGAAACCAGAAATTGTCTAATTGAATAAACATATATTCACTTTCTTTCTTAACGACAAAATATTCATTAGTGGCCTGAGATGATACTAAGAACGGAAATGTAAATCATGTCAACAATTTAGTCTTTAAATAAAGAAACTTGAATTTCTTCTGTTTTCACATGAACTATTATTAAAAATGTGGATTCAATCACTTGATTTGATTAATAACACATTCTTTTTACAATAAATCTCACCCCACCACCAGGTTGCTGCTTGTGAAATTGAAATTTATCAACCTAAGAAAAGACATATTTACATTTCAGTTGCATTATGCAGATTGATTTGTTCAGGTCTCTTTCTCAACATGTAGTGTCATGTATTTATTCCATCAATCAAGATTTTAAAAGTTTTTTTTTTGTTTTGTTTTTTAAATTGGTAAACTAGTCAGTAATGTTTGTGATGTGCCAGAATTTTGGATAGACCTAGAAAGATACTCTAACAGCAGACAAGAATATATGTTGAGGGTTTCAATAATCAACTTATTGAATAAAATGAAACAGATTCTACATGAAAATGCAAGTAGAAAAAAGATATAAACAAAAGTGAAAGATTTGACATTTCAAAACTTACCCAAACCAGGGAGATCTGAAACATTGTTTCGGTTGACACTAGGGTTGGGTGGGTTGTTTAGATATTCATTTACTTTCCGACAAAGTTCATCATCTTTCTCACTCTTGGGTTCCTGTTATAAAACGAGAAAGTCAAGTAAAAATTTAACATCACTAACAGACCCCAATTAGACAAGAGTTTCATAAATGTAAATTCTATTTATTTTATTTACAAAATTATTCACTTAAACAAAAAAGCTTTCTATATTAAACTAAGACTTCAATTCCATATATTTTATAAATCTAATATTTGATTTCAAAAATGTTCTATTAAAACTAAAAATTAGCACCATAAATATTTTTCTGTAAATAATCTTACAAACCTTTTTTGTTAAGTTTTAAATTCTTGGCAAAAATTCACAGTTAAATAACAAACTATTTTTTTACATATACTCTTAAAATTCTACAAATTAATTTTGGCAAAGCAAAGTTTAACCTATGTACCCACAAAAAAAAAAAAAAAAAAAAAAAAAAAAAGATAGTTTGTCAACAGTTATGTTTTTTCATTTAACAGTAACACTATTACACCCTCAGCAATTTCTAGCATTTGTTTTGAAAAGCTATTTTTAGAATTTTAATAAACGAAAGGATTAAACATTAAATTGTTTAATTAAATTTGCCGAGGAAGTATACAGTAATAGCAGTGGCAAAAGAAAAAAAAAAGAAAAGTCCTTTTGACATATTGGGGTTTTTTTTTTTGCAGGTACAAATTAAAATTTTAATTAACCTTTTTAAAGAAATCTGTCACCTGACACTTTTTTTTTCAATTAGGCCTCTTACCTGCATCCAAAAGAAAAATCTCCGTACAGAGGATTTAAACTTCAGCACATAACATCTTCCAGTTGTGCACTGAGGAATGCGCTTAAACTCTATGTCATCTGGGAAGATAATCAGATCCTTTGAGGAAAAGGAAAAAATATTACAAGATGTATATTAAATTTACAACTAAAAAAAATAATGAAAAATATATACAACCCAATAAAAACTAACTTAGCTTTCAGTTTCATTTATGATAATAATGATGTACATTTTATTATCAAATGAAAGCAAAAATTACTTTGCATAATTGTGAAATATATCTAATAATAATAATGAGAATACAATTAAAAAAGTGAGCTTATATTTATTTATCGAAGAAAAAATAAAGATAATATTTTCTGATTCAATAATTGTAGCTCAGTAGTTAGAACACTGGATGGGAGGTCATGTGGTCTTTCGATTAATTTGTGTTCTAAACAATTTCAATTTCACATTAAAAAGTTTGCTTTTACTTATTACTATTACAAAGAAAATATATTTTAAGAATTTATAAAGATCTAGTTCCTAAAGAAAAGATTTCCAACACAAGAAAACCTGTTGAAATATTTAGGTCATTATTTTCAGGAAGGGACAAAAAAAAAAAAATCACAAAAATAAGTGTTAATTTCCTCAAGCACTAGCAGACAATATAAAAAAACAACTTTACGACTGAAATACTTTCTTTGTAAAAGAAAATAAATCCTTTTATTTATTTTTTTCTTTTGGGATACAAATTTTATTTTATTTTTTATTGTTCCTAAATAATAATTATTATTATTAAATCCAATAATAATCTCATAATTGCAATTTATGGCCACAGCTGACAAATGTTTGGTATAATTTTTAAGCCACATTTTTCGATGTTTTTGCTAAAAGTTCGTTGTAAAAGAAGCTATTTTTTAAATTATTATTTAAATATTAATACAGAAAATTATTTTTTTATGAGATACTTTAAAAATGGGATTTTATAATGTAAATAAATGCTATAAAAATTTAATTTAGAGATTTTTTCCTTTTATCTTAAAAAAGGTAAGCTTCTTTTTCAAATTAAAAGAAATATTCTTTGTACTTTGTTCATTAATAATTGCGATATTCAATTCGTAAGTAAAGAAAGACAAACATTGAGTTTATTTTCAACAAAAATACAATTTGGAAATTAAAAAAAATATTATAAAAGAAAAAATATTCAGAGATTTAAAACCCTATTAATTTGTTAGACTAAATCTCTTTTTCCTTTCTTGAAAAACAAATATTCAAGATTATTTTATACTTGCGAAAAATAAAGAAATAAAAAAAAAACTGAAACTTTAAGTTCAAAATGGCGAAAATAGGCGAAAGCTAAAAACACAGTAGAGATGTTTCGATAAAACTTTATCACGTATTTAGAGGAAGACACAAGACATGGCACAAAAATTGGACATCTCAATGAGTAATTTAATTTTTTAAATATATTTTATCAATATTTATGGCGAGACCAAATAATAGGAATATTTTTATTAAACGTGGAAATAAAAAATAATCAGCTTATGATTATTATCAAATCTAAGAGGCGTATTCAATTGAGCTTAATTTTTATTTTAAAACCCCTTTTACACGTCTGTTCAAAAATATATAATTAGCTTGTCAAAAGGAGTTTGCAAACAGTTAAGAAAAAGAAAACGTCGATAGTAGAATAAATATAGACAATGTATGATCTCAACTCAATTATAGAAAGTAAATGATGGAAGGTGAAAAAATAAAATAAAAATCGCTTACATCTTCGACCTGGCCAGAAGTTCGATCTTTCCAACAGAAGTGCATAAGTGAATCGTCTGCCTGATAAATATACACCAAACCCTTCCTTTTGTCCGGGTGCACCATTCTATCCTTGAGATTCATTCTCCCTGCCCGAAATTCCACCAAATTTTTGGTCTGGGAACGATTTCCCGAAGACCCGAATAACGCTCCTGACGCCATGATGATGAGTTTGCAATGAAATTGTGATATTCCTTTTTGTCAAGTGACAACAATCAAGGGAGATAACTGCTAGTCAAGGGACATAACCGATATAAATTGATTTCTCAATGTACAACGAAATGTAGCTGGTTGGTTGCTAAAAGAAAAGTGGAATTTCTCGTTGATACCAGAGGTCAAATGTTTGGTGCAACATAATCTTCTTATTCATCCGTGTCCTCCAATTTAGTTTTGTGACACTAACATAAGCTATGAAATCTATAAATTCTGACTGAAACGTTTACTACTTTGCATTAATTCTCTTTGGAAAATTATGAATAAATCTCTTCTCTGACTAAAATGTAAGTGTAGACTGGGGTCTCTAGCCTTGGTTAGCAACCAGTCTACGAGAAGGATAACTCTGGATTCAAAACCGTGGGGAAAGCAACAAAAAAACTCTCCACTATCTTTCTCAATAGCAATCATGGCAATGCAGAAAGAAAAAGAAGCCACTGGGAATCATTATCACGTGCATCCTGAAGGCATATGGTATTTAAAAAAATCAATAATTGATTAGCGAAAATACGAAATTCAAAGACAAAATAAGAAAATGCATAAATAAAATCAAATATAACATATTTTGTATTGAATGTTTTGTGACTTCAGTTTTCTTCATCAGCCAAAGATTTACATTGATTTAATTTTTAAGTTGAAAAACAAAAGTAAAATGCAAATTTGTTACAGACAATTATTCAAAATTCTCATAAAGAGAAGAGAAGATAAAAGAAGAGGGTGTTTGTACAACATACAATTGTTATAATTCTCTGAAATTATTTTTTTACATACTCAACACTGGCATATATGATTTAACTTGTTCATTTAAATAAGCTTCCCTTTTAGCAATTCAGAGTCCTTCTTTAATAGCTAATTTGTATGGTGTGTCTATCCTGTCAATGATGATAAAACAGTTAAAATTGTATTTTTATATACAATGTAAACAAAAATGTAAAACAGTGTAAAATTTACACTGATTGTTATTTGACAAATGCTTGAAAATTGAGAACTTTTTATCAACATCCAGATATTCCATTGCATGTTCATGGAAATAAAGAGACATCTCACCAATAAAACTAACTTTACAGTTAACACATTCAAATTTATAAACAATGCATGCTGTAGAATCAATCGATATTCTTTATTTGGAAACAAAGAACCAGTATTCTGACTTGTGAAAACTAACTTCAGCAAAACACTAGCACTACAAAATTTTTTACTCTATTGTTCACCCAATACAAGGCCCAAGAGCCATCTAGATAGAGCATTACTGAATGAGTTTGTAGGTAAGAAGTACAGATTATGAGGATATGTAGGATAGATAACAGATGGCCCTAGTCTTGAAGAGGTTAAGATTGTAATGATCTGGGAAGCATCCTCTTGGCAGTCTGTTTATAAAAAATTATATAATAAAAAAGAAATGTAAAATTATATAAATATAATTAAAGGGTAAAAAATATTAAAGGGTAATATTTAAAAAACATTTATTAAAAGAATAAAATTACAAACATGTATTCTTTAAATATAAAACTCCTATAATAAAGCTAAATGGTTAATAATAAATGGCTTGAATAAAATTTAATACTTAAAAATTTGTATATGTGAAGCTCAAATTGATGTTGTAAAATAACTGCTCAAATGAAGCCTGATGGTTTATAAAAAAGATACATGTATAAAATTTGGTTTTCTAAAATATGTAAAAAAAGAAGCTCAAGTCTTATGGACTCAAAACCAACCTAAATAAATTTTGCCAACAGACATGGTTTAAAGAGATACATTTTGTGGTTTTTTAACCAATGGGGAAAGTAAATCATGATTATATAGTCTCAAATTTCTCATTCAAATCAGAGCTGATGTGTGGCCATTTAAGAAGTTTGGTTTGTCCAACAAATAGAAGGGATTCGGTATTCCCAAGGAAGATCTGCAGCTGGTGTTGGGAACTGAACTTAGATGAAGAAAAAGAAGAAAATGAAAGCAGAAGGGTTTTGGCATTCACAAGGATGAAATGATGACACTGAAAAAAAGAAAAGGAAGTAACAAAAGAAAAAGAATGAGAAGAAGCAGAAAAAAGAAAAGGAAAAAAAAGCAGAAAGGAAAAGTTTCTACAAATTTAGAGAGATGTACAATTATCTTTCTATAGTTGTTTGCGAAAGTTTATCAAAATTTGAGGTATTGAACCTGATTTTGAACTTTTTATGAAAATATGAGATTTATCTCCTTTTTGAACCTCAGTTTATAAAACTGAACTCTTGTCTAAAAGAAACAGCAATGCCTGTGAATTTGCTATCCATCTCAATTGTGTGAATTGAAGTTAGTAAACATCTTGATGATAATTTTAATTATTTTCATGAGCTCTCAAATTGTATCTACTGTATTGAAAATTTGTTAGCTTTAAGTGTTTGGCGCACAAAGGAAAATTTTATGCAAGTTTTTTTGTAAATTTAGCATTCTGTGCTATTATTAGTGTTTATGTCATTTAATAAATGTATTCACACAAGAGTAAGAGTTTTTTTTTTTGGTTGCATCATTCATAATACTTGGGATAAGAGATTTGATGTTCTCATTTCTCCGTCTCAAAAATCCTTTTATGTTCAACAATCGAACAGTTTTTCAATAGTCCCCCAACTTTTAAAAAGTTTTTTTCACTTTCTTGTTACAATTATTTTATTAATGTTGCCATTCATAGAATTAAATTTTATCATTTGCTAGTTAACAATATTTCAGATGGCTTGTCTACCATTTACCATTTACCAAGCACACTTAGCAAAGTAGTAGGATTCAAGATGGCATGTTTTTATCACCTGCTTACTAAATAATTTTTTTTTAAAATGGAAGAATTAATTTCCTATGCCAGATTATGGTTAGGGTTATAACCCTACACACAAAGTACAGAATCTGTTTAGTGTTAAAGAAGTTTGTTGCAGTGCTGCTCCTAGTTTATCTAAATACAATGGCTAACAAAATTTATATTTATGTAAATGACAGGTCATCATTGTTAGGACCAAAAAACAAAAACTAAACACAGCTATGTATCATTTTGACATTTTCAAAACCAGGAAACAGTGAAAGATCTGTTGCTAAAGATTTCTCTTCACTGGTTCCTGGTCTTGAAAATGCCAAAATGGTGTATAGTTGAGTTTGCTTTTGATACTAGCTTGTTGAAATCTGTCCTTTATCATCATATATTGCAGTACATCTCCGAGTTTGACTAAAAACAATGACAAATAAAATTTATATATAAAAATGATGGGTCATCAATTTTAGTAGAGGTGATAATATAGAAGATTATTTCTTATAATAGAGAAATGATTCTCTCTCTACCTTCATCTGCTAACATTTTTGTGTTTGGTGATTTTAATGCTCATCACATCAAGTGGCTTAAGCATTCTAATGTTACTGATGCTGCCTGTATTCAGACTTTCAAATTTTCCATCCCTCAGTCAAATGGTCTCTCTAATAAATCTGATCAACATTCTTTTTTATTTGATTTGTTCCTTATTTTCTCTCCTAACTCTTGTCGAGCATCACCACTCTGTCCACTTGGAAATTTGTAGTATCTGTTGATATTTCTTTTGAGTTGTCTATTAGAAAGGAACCCCCTACTTACAAGACTTCTTTCTGTTACCAACATACTGATTGGGATTCACTTTATGACTTTCTTCAAGATGTCCCTTCTTAAGCTTCCTATTGAGAATTGTGCCACAGAGGTTTCTTCTTGGGTTAAAACCAGCATCCATGCTTTTGCTCCTTCTCAGAAATACCAGGGTAAACCAGAAAAACAACAGATGCTTCTTTGTGACTGCTTGTAATAATTGTAAACATGTCCTCAAAGAGGCTAAGTCTTTGTTTGCTGACAGAATGAGGAACTGTATAACCTCTAACAAGTTTGGTTCATGTGATTACTGGCAGCTCTGTAATAGTGTGTTAAATAAGCCTTCTATCCCTCTTCTCTTCACACAATTTGAGGGACTTATCTTCTGCTGATAAAGCAGAATGTTTTGCTCATAAATTTTCTTCCAGTTCTACTCTTGACTCATCCGGAGTATCTTTGCCTGACTTTCCACTTAGAATTAAGTCTCTATTGAGTGACAGGCATATAACTCCATCCATGGTTCCTGCTATCATTTCTAAACTGGATTCCCACAAAGCATATAGACTCTCTAAACTCTACAATAAATACCTTTCTCCTTCTTGCTTTCCTGCTTGTTGGAAAACCTTTTCTGTACTTTTAGTCTTTAAGAACTCAGATGAACTGTCTGGTCATAAATATTGGTCTGACTGTCTACCTCTTTCTGGCAAAATACTAGAGGCTCTAATCAACACTGAATTAGTTAAGTATCTCACCTCAGAGGGTCTTCTTTCAGACAAGTAATATGGCTTTTGCTTCTCTAGGTCAAATACTGATGTGCTAACAGTTATTGCTGAAAGGGTCTATCAAACTTTAGATAAGAATGGTGAAGCTTGGGCTGTGGCTTTTGATATCTTAAACATACCTGACAGGGTTTGGTATGCTGGTCTTCTTCACAAGTTGAAAGGTTATGGTATTTCTGGATGAATTTTTGAACTGATTCAGTCACAAAATGAATGTTGTCTTGAATGGCTACTCTTCTAGATCAGGGCTCTCTATTCTATGATGTTCCTAATTTTTATCAATGACCTTTCTGATGCCATCAGTTCTCAACTTGGTATATATGCTTACTCCTGTCTGAATAGTAAGTTTGATTGTTTTGATGAGGTTAAATTGGTAGCTTATCTAAAAAATGACTTACATTCTGTTGTTAACTTGAGCAAGAAATGGCTTGTTAATTGTAAAGCCTCCAAAATTAGTTTTATCATCAGAGAGAACCTTTTGTTTTTCATCAGCATGACTAATGCTAACCTCCAGGTGAGTGACTCATTGTGCCTTCTCAGGCTAATATTTTCCATTGACATGGTGTGGAAAGATTATATTGGATCAATTGCTAGGTCTGCTACTAGGAAAGTTGGTTCAAAGTGCTAGACATATTTTCTTGCCAGAGTTTATCTTATATATTTATAAGTCTACCATTCATCTATGCTTTGAATATTGCTGCCATATATGGTCTGGTTCTTCTGTTATGTATTTATAGATTCTTGATAAAATCCGAAGAAGAATCTGCAATGTTATTGGTCTGACTTGGCATCCTGGCTTCAGTCACTTTCCTTCCACCATAACATGAACTCCATGTGCCTTTTCTATAATTACTTTCCTCTTTGGTACTGTTATACTCCGTCACATTTAGATCTCACTCTGATTCACTCTACATGCTGGCCGGATGTGAATGCCGTAAGGGCAGAAGCTGAAATAACAAGAGTCATTTTCTACAGATTGAGCTCTGCACACCACATCTGGTCTACAGAGTGAACTCTGGCATGGTCAATTGTGAATGTTCCCGCCAGTAAAAGAGACTCCCCTTTGGATAACCAGAACTGCTTAAAAACAAGTTCTGAGGACTAACAAGGGACAGTTATGGCTGGCCTGGTGGCTAGATGTCATGCTGCTGCAGTGGCTGTGTCATGAGTTCATCATGATGTAAGTAACCTACATACCGAGTTTGAATGAAATCCAAGTAAAAAGTTAAATTTATCAATTTTTGATTGGCTTTATCAATTATTGATTTTTTTTAAATTATTGATTTTTTTACACTAAGAATCTATCTTTTACATTGTACAATGTATGTGCCAAGTTTGGTCAAAATCGGTTGGATGGATCTTGAGTGAAAAGTTATCACACAGACACATAGACATCCTCTGTTTTATATATATAGATAATTTATATGAAAATAAGAAAGATGGAACGGCTTCTTCAAAATATTGATTTTGAGTGCCTAATAAAAATTAAGCCAGGTAGAAAAAAATGTTGATTAGAAAATGGGGACTTACATCAGTTGCAAAAGTTTTTAAAAATCTATTTACGCTATTTACATTGTTTTGACTGTTATTCTCTTCTTTGTTGTCATATTAACAATGTTTCAGCCGTTGTACATTCTGGCCATCTTCAGGTGATATATGTTGGGATTTTGAACCAAGCCCTTTATTTAGTCTACTGGGTAGATTGTTTTCGTTCCATGTAATACAAAGTGCTAGCGAAAAACAACAACAAAAAATTATTTAAAAAATGATTATTAAGATATTAGGTTCATAAGTACTCAAAATTTATTCACTGATGTCCCCACAAATTTATTCACTGATGTCCCCACATGACAAAGTGTTGGTTGAAGTAATTCAGTGACTTGGCCCAAAGAATTGTGAGTTAAATACCTGGCCACAACAATAACAATTGCAAAAATTGCAATATGAGCTCTTGTAAAAAAAAAAAATGATTACTGAGACATTAGGTTTGAACAAAAACTTGCAGAGTTGAGTTACTAAAGGGGAAATAACTGAAACTGAGAATCAGAAAAGGCATGGCATGTGGAATGAGAATAATCTACCCCAGTGGACTAAATAAAGAGTTTGGTTTAAAATTGCAATGTATAAGAATTGAAGAAGGCCAGAGTATGAATGTGACAAAGATGAGGACAACAGTCCAAACAATGTAAATAGTGTAAATAATTACAATACCTCATCTCAGAAATATAGATAGATGTTAATGTCCTTGAGAGAGTGACAGTGAAGCTTACAATGTATTGCTAATTTTCTGACAATTGCATCTAGCATGAAACAGACTGTCGCCTCTAAGAGTTGACTTCTATGTTCACTTTTATATTTATATATATATATATATATATATATATATATATATATATAATTATTTATTTAAATATTATAACATAAATATGTTATAAAATCTCTACAAAAATAGCCATTTTGTTTCAACACTTCTGGTGTCTTATCAAGTGATGATGTTGTATGTAGAATAAATGGTTTTAAAAGTTTCAAATTAATTAACGATCCTTCGCTAGGGGTAAACGCTGTTACATAAGCTAGAATGACCAATCAAAATACAAGTATATGGTAATTTAAAAAATTTGACAATGAAGCAAGGTTACCATAGATATTAAAAGATTTATAAAATTTGAAATTAAAATTAAAAGTAAAAAATTACCTATTTAGAAATCTAAATCAAATCTCTATTAAGTTTAAAATTGTAGAATTACCGAGGAGAAAAAAAAAAAATACATATGCTATTTAATTTATTTTTTCATTGAAATTATGTTAAAAAGGATGTTGACAGCTCCAGACAAAAATGTATACATTTTACAGTTTAACTTCAACATGGTGGCCACCTCTCATGTAAAACAATTCAAACACACTCAGGTTATAATACATAAGCGCCCAGACATATTATGATATATATACACACACAAAAAACGGTGACGGGACACGACCCTTGATAAAAAATTAAAAAAAATGAATAAAAAAAACGAACACACACACACACACACACATGCAACCAAACGTGCATGCACTTTCCTTACACATAGACATCGATAAACACTGGCACATACATCCACATGCACATTGACCTAGACAATCAGATGCAATAGCCAAAACATATTCGGGGCTTAATATGTTATTAAACGAATTCTAACTTGAAATATAACTAATCTGGGCAAATATATATAGATAAAATTTAAACAAATAAATATATATAAATATATATCTTTTTTTAACCATATAGTTTTCCACACACTACATGAAAAAGTAAATAACTACCTCCATATATAATCGTACATTCACACATATACACATACAGATCTGCACATGTACCTACATATACATATATACATACAGATACGCATATACACACATATGCACATACACATACATATAAGCACGTATAAATATATCGACCCATACAGCAACATAAAAAAGAAAATAAAGCAAGTAAAAATATATATACACAAAGATGCGCATATATACAAATACATACATACATATACATACACATACATATTTACATATACATACATACGCATGTATACATATATGTATATAAACTAAACATATAAACAGACATTTACAAATACACGCATATACATGAAAAATCAAACAAACGTAAATTAAAACTATATAAATATAAATACATATATACACACCCACGTATACACATATACACACATACACACACACACACACATATATATATATATATATATATATATATATATATATATATATATATATATATATAGACACACACACAAAAAAAGGGAAAGAATATGTATACAGAGACCTACATATATTCTAACAATATTAACTTATTGATGATAAAATACATTAAAAGTTTATAATAATTTTTTAAAAGTAACAACAGACAGTCTATAAGCAATTAAAAACTCCTTATCAACCAAAAGTAGATTTTAGTTAGTACCTATGATACACTCTAAGACACTAAGGTATACATACAAATACATATACTATGACATACGAACATACATCCATATATACATAAATATATAATCACATATAAATACCCATATCAACACATCCAGATATACATATATATATATATATATATTTATAAGTACACCCACATCCGAGCGCACATATATATATGTATATGTATATATATATATACATATACACATACACATATACACACATACATACACTCACATATGCTTATACATACATATACATATATATACACATACATATACTTACACACGTAGTAGTAGACACAAAGTTTACATCCCTACTCGTACACATAAACAGGTTAACATATGATAGGTGTCAATACACACACACACACACACACATATATATATATATATATATATATATATATATATATATATATATATACATTCATATATAAAAAAAACACAAAAAAACTACTAACATAGATATACCCCTATATACACACATACACATCCAACAGTACAAACACACATACATAACATACAAATATATACATACAAATACAGACACATATAACACTTGGTAAGTACACAATACACATTCATATCGACCAGGTGACCATCATGTTATAAAGGTAATAGTCTATTAAATTTAACTTATCATTATCATTGAAAGTATATGATCTCTATACTAAGTTAAATTTAAAACGGTGTTTACAGTTAACTGTTAGTTCATATCTTTGATTTAAAAGATCAGTCTTATTTTTAAATCTAATTATTTCAAATTTTTCGTTAAGGCATAGGTAACACGGGGCATATAGGGAGTTACATGTCCGGGCTTTCTTAATCAATTTCCATTTAACCGTAGGTGTTTTATTCTTTTCTTTTAAACTCCAAAAGTATTTGGATAATGAAGTCATATACTTATAGTTACTGTTATTAAAAGATTGCATATGACCCCGCCAACGTTCCTTGAATGGTCTCATGGTGCTACCAATGTAAAATTTCTTTATATTTGGATTTTCTAGTGTTGATATTGTACTAATATAAACTACAGAACTAGTCAAACAATTATTTTTTAGTGGACAATTATTAGGATTCCTACAATTACATAATTTATTATTCGTGTCATTATGCTTAGTATTGCTGCTTGCAACCTGGTGAGTTATCAAGTTTTCTGAGTCCCTATACTTGTTAAAGACTCTGTTGTTATGTTTTTTAATTATTTTCTCTAGGTTATCTGCACAACTATAGCTTAACTTAAGAGTATTAGGATTAAATATTTTACTAAGTTTCAGAGTTGGGGAAATGTTTTTTGATGAGGTTTAGAAATATACGCCCCAATTTAGTTTTAATCATAATATTAAAAGGGGGAGTAAACCATATGATCTTTCTACATCTCTTTTTCTTATTATGGTTGCTATTAACAGGGCTTTTATATTGAATACTGGTATCTTTGTATCCACTATTTTTGAGTGCAGAATTGTAAAAATCCCAATGTTTATTAAAAACATCTTTGTTCGAAGAGTTATTACTGATCCTAAATCCAATGGAGGAGGGTATATGTTTGATGACTGAAGGGGGGGGTGGAATTTGGATGCACGTATATTGGATTGGAATTAATCTTCACATATGGTTGGAAAGTGTTGTTGGCAAGGTCCAAGGTAACGTCTAGAAAATCTACTTGTTTAACATTAGTGGTAACTATTGTCCTAAGACCCAAATCCTTAAATACCTTATGAATCATTTTCCTAATATGGTCTACCTTAATTTTAGTGGAGTTTTTAACAACTAATAATCCATCATCCCTATACAATCCTACACTATCAGAATCTAGACAATCAAAGGCACTTAAATTATACAAAAGAAATAACCCGACCAGGTCAGAAGCTTCTGCAGAATCCAAAGAACCCATTGAGATGCCAAAATTTTTGTTACAAGACTTTTTGGTCCACTGTTCATCCTTGTAGACTAGAACAGAATTTTGGCACTTCATGATAATAATATATATACACACACACACACACAAGATGCGATGGGTCACCATTTTATATTTTTAATTTCATGCATGCACATTGTTTTTGATTTTGTCAACTGCACAGTATAGTAGGGTTAGTTTGATACCATCTCTGAGAAGAAGAGCCCCATAATGCAATTCACGCCACCAAAAATTTGGAAACGGCATACTGTATTGCTTGACATTCATGCTGAAAGCTCCAATATGAACATTTCAGAGTGTTTGGGAATCAATCTGAGGACAGTGCAGAGGATTCAGAAAGAGTTGGATGATGTATCCAGTCAACATCACGGTGTTTGGAGTGATCACTAGTGATGGAAGAGGCATTATGACTCCATTCATCTTTCCACAGGGCCTCAGACTCAACATGGAGGTCTACATCAAGTGTCTTGGGGAGGTAGTGCTGCCCTGGATCAAGAGGGTGGCTGCTGGAAGACTCTATGTCTGGCAACAGGACTCTGCACCGTGCCACACAAGCAGGAGAACCCAGTCATGGCTGTCAGACAATTTCTGCAATCACATCACCCCTTACATCTGGCCACCTAACTCCCCAGACTGAAACCCCCTTGATTATTATGCATGGTATGAAGTTGAGCTAAAGGTCAACAAAACTCCTTGTAACACCAAAGATGAACTGAAGGTAAGGTTTATATCAGCATTCACTTAAACAAGGAGACTGTCCAGAAGAGCTGCAGGAGATTCTGAAGTCGGCTGAAGCCAATGGTTAATTTTATTGAATAAGTTTACTCTTTAGTATTTCAAGGTATTTTTGTTTAATTTTGGTGAATATTCACATCGCAATAAAAGTCCAAGAACTGAGAAATATTAACTGTTCTGATGCAGGATTGCATCTATGAAACTTTAAAGTAAACATGAGCTAAATGAAAAAAGTTTTTATTACTAATTCTATATATATATATATATATATATATATATATATATGAAATGAAATATATATATATATATGAAATGAAATTTAAATGAAAAAAGTTTTTATTACTAATTCTATATATATATATATATATATATATATATATGAAATGAAATATATATATATGAAATGAAATTTAAATGAAAAAAGTTTTTATTACTAATTCTATATATATATATATATATATATATATATATATAATTAGTAATAAAAACTTTTTTCATTTAACTCATGTTTACTTTAAAGTTTCATAGATGCAATCCTGCATCAGAACAGTTAATATTTCTCAGTTCTTGGACTTTTATCGCGATGTGAATGTGCTATTTTCATTTTCTCTTTTCCTTTTTCTCTATTTTTTAAAAATTTAACTCTGTTCCGATGAGGAATTGAATATATGCAATTACAAAGCTTTCAAGTAAACATGAGCGCACCCCACCATAAAGCCTGATTTCCTTCAATGGCTTCAAAAACAGCCTTCCAAATTACCATTATATAGTGATTTTCTAAGTGTAGCTTAGATGTGGCACAAGTCCGAATGTATGGGGTACCCAGTGAGGATCGAACTCACTACTTGTGATGAAATAAAAAGAAAAACGGCCACCAGCGAGTAAATTTGAGCTCTCCCAACTGGTAATCCAACCTCTAGTCGTTCCGTCTCAAAATCGCACAAACAGACTTTTCCAGCCGCCAACTGGGAACGTCCCTCCAAGCTTCTGCCAAACTGTGAAAAACTAGGTGCTTTTATATTTTTCCATATACCCCTAATCCCTTGCATCTTCGTGCGATCCCATAGTTCGTTCCGTCTCTGTCCCATAATGCATTGCATATTCATTGCATAAAAAGGCGATGCAAGTCTCCCCTTATTCTTCTACGTTATCTGGCCGAGGATGGATTACGGCAGAGCGGTAAGTGCTTTCTTTTTCTTCTTCATTTCAACTGCAGTAGCCCTACATGCTAAGCAAATACGGGCTCTTTTTTGGCGGAGAAAAGGCAAGTCGGAACCGGTTGTGCTCGTCCCAAGTTCTGCCTCATCATGTCTGCTACACTACTCAGTCGTAATTGTTCTAGCGAGACAACCTTGATAACCATTACACTGCTTCGAGGTGCCCAAATTACCATTTTATATATATATTATACTCGTGGCCCGATGATTGCATCTAGCATGAAACAGACTGTCGCCTCTAAGTGTTGACTTCTATGTCCACTTTTATATTTATATATATATATATATTAGACAGATAAGTTTTTGTTAAATTCACCCAACAAAGTGTGTCTGAGTGTAATTTTGTACTTTTTTGGATGTTACCAATGCAAATCAAAATTTTGGATAAATTGTGCAAAGTTAATGTTTTTGTTCTTTTTCTTGTTCAACTGCATTTCCCTGTCTCAGGCATTTTTAAGAACTAAATGTTGTTAGTATGGTAGACTCTTTTTTTTTTGTCTACATACTGATTTTTGGAATGCTACATTTCAAATTTAAATATACCTGCATTTTATTGGTGATATGTGTAGAACGGTTTCCCAAATG
The DNA here is from genome assembly GCA_964036315.1 of Acanthosepion esculentum. Lineage (NCBI taxonomy): Eukaryota > Metazoa > Mollusca > Cephalopoda > Sepiida > Sepiidae > Acanthosepion > Acanthosepion esculentum. The sequence goes on along the minus strand of OZ038487.1, from coordinate 10,712,140 downwards.
AATAAATTGCTGATACATATCACTTAATGATTCCAAAAAATACCTTAGATTTATCATTTATTAAAAAAAGTTTAAAACATCTAACCTAATCATTATGAATATCTCAGGACCTAAAAAAATGTAAAAACAGATATTGCTTATAAATTCACATGTCATTTGAGAGATCACATCTCCATCTCCAATATTAATAATGTGAATGCATCACCATTGTCAAAGCTGTAAATGGTTATGTATGCTCCAATAAGTTTCAGTGTGGAGAAAGAGTACAGTCAGGTCAATCACCAAAATGTTTTAAGTCAAGGGGAGGGCAGCTTTAAGTCAGGAGAGCCACAAGTAAAAGTGTTTCATCTTTGCTCATCGCTTCCTTTATGATGACGGCATTGATGACTAAATTCGCTGCCAATGGGCAGCTTCAGGATGAGAAGTTTCCAGTTTTACCAAAACCTGCTCCTGTCATCCATTTCTGATTGCTGTTTTATAATCAGAATAGAAGAAAGTGCTGATGGCAGGAATTTGCTTAAGGGGGACCTAAACTTGCCAGAAAGTGATCCACATACTTGATTTCATGACCTTCCTCTGCGGCACATATGGAATGAGACAGGCAGAATCCAGTTATCAAACTGCAATGGACTGCCGTCGACTGTTATAATTTTAAGTGGTACTTTCTGTAGCATGTCCGATATGTGTAGTCTTCTTCATCTGCTAGTTCAACCATTGTGATTTGTTGTAAATGTCATTCACTTGAAGACCCAGACCTTTTGAGCATTATTTTGCCTTGCCAAGGTTCTACAGTTCCCCATGCTTTAGAAATTTGTTTTTTGTTTTTTTTTTAAATAGTGAATTTTTTGGCTTTTTCATCCTGGCCAGATGGGCATTTTCTCCCCCCACCCCCAGCTAGTTGGTGTGTGTGTGTGTGTGTGTGTGCATGGTATGCATGCATAAACTACACAACATATTGAACTTACCTGAGTGGTATAAAGTGTTGATTTTCACAACTGTGATCAATTACCTGAAATATATGAAACTGTTAACCATGGTCAGCCACTGTAAGTTTAATTAAAATATCTCTTTGAAGAAATGGTTTCTGAAGATATACTCTTCAGCTTTGGAAGCAAAGTTTTATTGAAGTTGAAACCAAGTTCTGTAAATTTGATCAAATTACTAGAAATGGCACAAAATTATGAGCTTAAGTAACCAGAAACTGTTGCCAGAAAGAATGATAAAGACATATGTGTCACTATAATTATAGTTGCACAGAGCCTGTTCCAGCATAGATCAAGTTGTCGATCCTTCTTCCTGCTTGTCTGTGCAGTTCACCTTTTATTCAGGTTTTTTGATTATGCATGCAAATTAGCAATAATATTAAAAGTATTAGAACCATGCATGTGCTTTACTAAAATTGCAAATGGCAGCTCTGAATGTGCAGGCAAAAGATCATTGCCTTTTAGCTACAGGTAGGTTATAATTCCTTGATCCTATTTCATCACAGATACTAATTTTGAAAACCCTCAAAAGCAAATCAGGATAATATCCAATTCTTTAGTGACATGGTAAAATTGTTAGAATTTGGCTCGGAAGTATTTTAATGAAGACTAATTTCCTGGAAGACTGTAAAAAGCAGCTACAGAATTAATTAAAAAAAAACAAACAAAAAACTATAGACATTGATGGGTTAATAATGTTAAATACATTTTATTTTTATTTTTTTTATTATTAAGCTGAATGAAATTTAGGGTAATCAAATTTCATTTTAAATATTCTAGTAAGAAAACCAACATTTATAAATTACTTTACTTCATTTTGTTTTAAAGAATAATAATGATAATTTAAAAAAAAAAATAAAAATAAAAAAAAAAAAAGTTTTATCTAATTTGCATTTTTTAAAATTTTCATTTTGTGTCAGATTCTTAATCATCCTTTTCCAAAATGGACATAAAAGTTAGGATTTTCTAAGCTATTGAAAAGGCATGGCACATTTCATTACTGTCATCGTTAAATGTAAAGTTTATGAATAACCAATTTTGATAATTTAAAGGTTAATAAGGATGGTAATCATGCTATACGTGTACTTTTATCTATTTTGGTCAATAATGTTAAATATCACTAGAGTTATCTCTCTTGCACTGGTGATGACAGATGGTAATTTTTTTTATGGGAATTTCAAACTGTTTTGAAGCCAGAACGAGTAGAGAACAACAATAAGGCGCTTAAAGAAAAAAAAAAACCCTAATCGGAATGACAAAATTAACGAGTCAAATAATTAAGGACAATTTATTGTAAACAATATTTAAGTATTGGGTAAGTATTTTTCACACAAAAATGGCAAAATTTAATATAAAATATTTTAGTGCAAGAAAATCAGCAACCCATACCCTACCACAGTACATAATTACCATATTTATTGTCTAGCTCTTAGATTTAAGGCCACACGTCACTTAACGTTAAAAAACCACCCCTCCCGTCCGGACTTACAAAACCTTATGAAACGAAATCATCTAACCAGTCAGTACTGTACATTGATCAGGATTATTCATTTTATAGAAAGAGAAAAATGGAATGAAAAATAAAATTTACAATATACAAACCAATGTAAAGAATTTAAAGCTGATTTTTTAATTTGTTTATTTACTTAGGTACCTTCACTAATCCGCAATACCTAAAAATGAAAAACTTTCTTGAAGCTTTAATTGAAAGCTACAGGATTAAATTTATTTTCCAATAAGCAAAATACTCTGGTGTACATCAAACAAAAATTATATTGATTTGAATCAAATTTTTTTTTTAAATAGCTGATCAGCACCTTTTTTTTAGTAGTCTTTCATCGCATTCTGTATTAAAAAAAAAAAAATCTTCCAAAAATAAAATATACTTTTCTCAAACTTTATTTGAGGAATATTAGCTTAATTAAAGTATAATTAATCTGATTTGAAAAAAAATATTTAGTTGTGTTTTTAACAGACACTGCCATGAAAACAAAGGTAATTGATGAGGTGATGACAGATTGATTGTTGTTCTATGGAGAACATCTGTTAAAACGTAATTTAAGAAAATGACATGAGCAACCCCCCACCCACCCCCATGTAAATTTTTAAGTACTCAGCAATCTTAAAAATGCTGGAAAATATTCTCCATAATCTAATTTTAGGAATGCTGACATTAAATTTACTATAGTCATCGCTCATTTCCCAATAATGTTATGTATGGTTGACCATACTTTCAAAAATGGACACATTACATATTTCATATACATAAAAAAAATTAAATTTTAAAAATCTTCATGCAAAATGAATTGTATTAAGCTTTTCAGTTTGATTAAAAAATATAATCTTCACTTAATAATATCACCTAATGAGATCAAACTAATGTAGAATTTAAAGATTTAAAAAAAAAATATGAAACAGTTGTAAAATTCATTCAATCAATGAAAACATTTTTTTTCTTAAGGCAATAGTGTCTTTAATAAACTTTATTTATCAAAGCAATTAAAAGTTTTTCTAATTAAATAATGTCAGTTTTATTGCATTTTTTATTTAACAATTCAGAGCAGATTTTCAGGAAATGTGTAGCAGTTTGAAGAAAAAAAAAAAAAAAAAAAATTGATGGATTTATATTCTCCAAGGAGTTCAGTTTTTAACTGATAAAACATTTTGCGATGAAAATTTAATTTCTTGAAAGCATGTGCATGCGGGGTGGGGCGGATGATTTGTGCTGATATATGTATAATAAAAAAAATTAAAAAATAATCTCATTCTTTTGCAAATGTCCTGAAAGTTTCATTAAAATCCAACAATTATTTTATTTTTGCAAGAATTTTTCCAAATGAATGTTTTTCACCAGAAAAAGAGGCACTAAAGCACTAATCGTAAATATTAGTGTCAACTGCTATTAAAAAAAAAAAAAAAAAAAATTAACCAAAATTTTGAATGTGCGACAAAGGATCAAAAAATTTGAAAAATAAAACATTATATATATATATATATATATGTCTGTGTCTTTCCTCTTAATAATAACAAATGTTTTGACGATAAAACTATATTAAGTTTGGGGCCTTTTTTCAGCAAAAAGCAGAAGTACCTACATTTATCATTTAGTACAATACAATATTGTAGAAACATTTAGAAATAGATTAGAGATTACAAAAATGATGCAAAAGTCAAAATTAAAGCTATTTGAAGCTGGATGACACATGCATAGTTATGCTGGCAATAGCAGTCACTTAGCAACCAGCATACTGGAACAGAACTCAGTCATTAAGTAAGGAATTTATTAGTAGGCTAGGTACAAGTGTCTTCTCTTGTACTGAGCCTTAACTTTGCATGTAAAACCGGAAAGATATTGGGGCGAGGGGACACATGTAGGGTCATTACATACCAAATAAGGTCAGTCTCATTTTTAAAGACACCTTTCCAAAAAAAATAACCAGGCCTAATTTGGAACTTGCACTAAGCTTTAATTTTTATTTAAAAATCATTTTGCTTCTGAGCATTGATAGTCAATTTCAACAGAGTAAAACTATTACAAATACCTCCAGACTTGTTTAGATTTACACTGCACAGAAGTTATTTCTGTTCATTGTTGGTGACGAGAAAACCACTAATAACAAAACAAAACACAAAACAAAACACAAAACAAAACACAAAACAAAACAACACAAAACAAAACACAAAACAAAACACAAAACAAAACACAAAACAAAACACAAAACAAAAACCAAAACAAAACAAAACAAAAACAGAACAAAAAAACAACAAAAAAAAACAAAAACAAAAAAAAAACAGAACAACAACTTAGTAAGTTAGTGTAATTCCTCCCTTTACAGATAATTGAATATAAAAAGCCCTACAAACCATTTTTGCAATCAATATAAATTTGTATTGTGTATTTACTACCAGAAGTTGGTATTTCAGCCTAGAAAGAAACTGGCATTTAATAATGCTGATTTTAGAGGCATAAAGGTTCTTTCAAGTTGGAGGTCTGGCTCAACACTTTCTGTGTCTTTGGCCTTGTGTAAAGGCAGAGTAAATATTAAAGTAATTAATATTAAAAGATGATTAAAGGTGTACATAAGATTTGTCCAAGTAGATCAGTACAATGATAATTAGCCGGATTAATTAATTTTTAGAGTCGTGTTTGTATAAATTGCATCACAGTAAAGCAGAGACATGGAAAATTATTTGGCCGATTCCAGAGACAAAAAAAAAAAGAAAAGAAAAAGAAAAGTTATCTTAATAGACAGCTTAAAGCAGGGAAGGTAAATTACAGTCTACAGGCCACATTCGGGCCTGCCAAGGCTTTTAACGTAGCCCTCTATTACTTTTATAATATTTACAAATTTAATAAATTTTCTGGGTATTTAAAAATTGTATAAAAAACATCTCTGAAGAAACATTTGTAATAATTCCACTTTGATTCAAATTTTAGTTTATGTATCATTTTGAAGGATATTTGTAAACAAGATTTAGTAAGACTTGCCATTTTGCAGTGTTTTTAAAATTCGATTCTATTTTTTTTAGTAAGTTAGATTCTAAAACAATGAAAAAGCAATCACCCATAATGAGTTTTAAAAAGACGCAAAATTGACTTTGAATGCTGTATTTTTAAGAATGAATGGACTGAAAAGTATTTCTTTGTAGAAAATGGTACAAAAGCTGTGTGCCTGATTTGCCACAATACTTGTGCAGTATTCAAGGAATATAATTTGAAAAGACATTTTCGGCCAAAACTATCCCACACAAAAACTGCAAAAGAAAGCAACGGACATGGTTAAAAAAACTGAAATGTCAACAAGGCATACTTTTTAAAATGTACATCTACACAAGAATTTGTAACAAAGGCAAGTTTTATATTGGCAAATAAGATTGAAAAACATAAGTCACTTTCTGATGCAGAAAGTGTGAAAGAATGTACGATTGATGCAATTGATGCTGTGTATCCAGAAGCAATTTCATGGTCACAGGACTATTGTTCATGCTGAAAACTTGTGTGGAAAACTTTTGGATACTGTAAATAAATTCAAGTGGTTTTCAATTGCTTTAGATGAGAGCACAAACATAACAGACACTGCACAGTTACTGATTTTCATTTGCAGTATTGATGACAATTTCAACATCTTAGAAGAACTGTTGTCAATGGAGAGTCTCAAAGACACTACTACTGGGGATGATTTGTATGAAAGTCTTGTGTATTGTTTGGAAAATTCAGTTATGCTTTGATAAATTTGTGAGCATAACTAGTGGGGCACCTGTACTAACTGGGACACATTGTTGACTTGTCAAACAGCTAAATGACATGATTCAGCCAAACTTCCCACTTCACAAGTTGCTTTCATTTCAATGCATAAGTCACCAAAAAAGTCTTTGCAAAGCAAAATTGGATTTTAAACATGTGATTAATCCAAGGGTACATGCAGTAAATGTGATTAGATCAAGGGGGACTAAACCACAGACAGTTTCAAAAATGGAGTTTGATTTTTCTGATTATGTTGTATCACAGCCATGTAAGGTGGCTAAGACTGGGAAAAGAGCATAGGACCTCAAAGAAGAGATTTTCATGTTTTTTGAAATAAATGTGTCTTGTGACTTCACCACCAAAATAAAGTATGCAGAATGTGTGGGTGATTTTGCTAGATACCACACACAAAAAATGAATGAACTCAGACAATACATCAAAAGGTAAAGGTGTCTTTGCCCAGGATTTATTTGCAAAGGTAAAATCCTTTCAAAGCTGACACTTTTTGCTAAACAACTGTCTGAGCAAAACTTTGCTCACTTCCCCCTTCTGAAAGAATTGTAATTAAACTTTGCAACTAGCAAAATGTTTTTAATAATTAACTGACCATGAAAATCTTTTCATTTTCATGCTGAAACATTTTTCAATATACAGCCTTCAAAAGCATCTAACCCAGTAGCCATGTCAATAGTAACAATGTGGCCCACCCAGAAAAGTAATTGCCCATCCATGGTTTAAAGTAACAACTCAAATTTTTGCTTGTAACAAATATAATTTTTATATAAGTAAACAAAATTTGATTAACTGTTCTTTGAAATTGCCCATACATTTTTACAAATTGTTGCTTGATTGTAGGGTTAAATAAATTACAAATAAACTTAAGCCTACTGAGGTCTTTAAGAGTTCTTGTGCCATAATTAATACAAATAACTGTTTCAATAGAAACTAGAGCAAACTTTTCAACAATGGCATTTGTGATGGGATAGGACTGAGTTCTCCGGCTGACCAACTTAAGAAAAAAAAGTGAGTGGAGCTAACAAGTTTTCAGCACCCCAGTTAGGGAGAGAAAATATTTTTTGACAAATTAATCAGCAATGAAAGAAGTTTTAGAAATGTTGCTAGGATATCTCAGAATTCAAAAGTGAATCAAGGCTAAGAACTCAAAATAATTATGTTGTTGGAAATAAAGACATGTTGTTAAAGTCATACCTAAGCACTACAAAAATGAATTAAAATCAAAATTCTTGGCTTTTTTTTTTTTAAATATAAATTGTTCCAATTTTTTATCTCTTTTGCCAAATGTTATCAGCCAGTTAAAAAAAACCCAAAAACCTCATCTGATTGACATAAGTAGCTTCCTCTTTCAATATTAATACAAAGGGAAAGAAAATACAGACACATTTTTCTTTTGGAAAAGTTCCTTTTAATATTAACAGAATTTACAAGATTACAATAAACTTATCCACATTTACAGAAGATGTTTGTTGAAAATGGGCACCTCATGCCAGGTTCCATGGAGGAATGGCAGAAAAGGGGAGGGGAGCAGAAACTTTCATTTACAATCACACTGGAGCCAACAAGATTCTCTTTGTGAAAGCTGTCATCACCATAAGTCAAACAGAATTGCTTTAAAAAAAAAAAAAAAATAAAAAAAAAGGTGAAGACGAAGAAAAGAAAAAGACGAAGAAAAGAAAAAGACGAAGAAAAGAAAAAGACGAAGAAAAGAAAAAGACGAAGAAAAGAAAAAGTGGGGTGCAGGAAAGAAATAAATAAAAAATTCCAACAATTCAAATTTTCAGAAGTGGTTGTTATAAAGAAATTGGAGAGAAAAGAAAAATTAATCAAACACCAACTTAAAGTATTTAACTTCACAATTTAATGAATATTATATATATATATATATATATATATATATATATATAACTTTGAGGGGTGTGGGGACAAAAAACAAAAAAAACAATTTAAATAACTCAAAAAGGCTTGTCAAATGACGAGAGGTACCATTACACATTAAATTCAAGTCAAATTTGCACTGGGAGCTTACTTCCCAGACAAAATGCCAACAATGTTACATTAATGTAAATTAGAGAATGTAAAGAAAAACATGAGTGAATTAAAAAGAAAAAAAAAATTTTCTTGTACCCCCTCCCCTCCCTAATAAAAGATCAATGTAAACATTTCAAATAAGAATGTTCTTTCTACAAGATTAAAGATATTTTTGGGACTTCATTTCAAAGTAGTATCATCCGCTGCAAGCAGTAACTCATTTTGTTTTATCTTTTTCTAAATAATCTCAAGATATTTTACAATGCAGTTTGCATTTATGAATCCAACCAAAATTCATCCTCCAATTGTGTATCTATTTTGATACAAGTTATCCCTTCCCAAAACACCATTAAAAAAAAACAAAAAAAAAAAAAACAAAACAAAAAAAAACAAAAAAAAAAAACCCTGAAAAATTGATAATCTGATATCTTATTTTTAACTGAGGAAAAAGTGAAAGCTATTAAGTTACTTAATTTTTTTCCAAATAGAAAGCTTTTAATTTTTGGAGCTGTGGTTCGAACAACTTAAAAAAAATAAATAAAAGTAAATAAATTTAGGTGCCAAGAATGATTTTATTACCATACAGCTTCTAAGAATGAAAGTGCTATGAAAATTTGAATTTAACTTTCAAAAGATCAATTAGTCACATTTATTTCACTTCACTTCAGAATGAATATGCAACCTTTGACATATTTTTGGTTATAAAAGCAAAGCATATTCTGCACAGTTGAGATACAAAAAGTGTGTATGTATTGTAAACATCAAATTTAAATAACATTTTCATCAAACACAGATTACTTGGCTCTTACCAAACAACAGTGTACAATTTTAGCTGTACAGACAGAGGATGTAATCTAGTTTTGGGTAGAGAATTACTGAAAGTGATTTTAAAAATGGAAAAAATATAACTTATATGATAAACATTAAATTAAAAACACAGCTTTAGTACCATCATGAAAATGAAACATTTGAAAAAATTTATATTGACAAAAATAAATACAGTAAGGATAGAAAAAAAATGTTTAAAGTAGTTATTTTTAGGTGACAAAAAAATGCCTGGAAATATTTAGATGCCAGATGTAACAGTTGACATTTTGCTTGAGGACTCTTCATGTGGGACATGAAGTAGCAGTCCAATGAAGAGCCTTGAGAGGAAGCAGCAGTTGCCGTGTGCTGCACTGGGTACTTTAAGCTTATGACGAAAATAGCAAGGATCACAAAAAGCAGTGCTGAAACCAAGCCAGGCGAAATTTGCATAAGTCCAAGTACACATTAGTTAAGCAGCACTTAGAAATGAAGTGAAATTTGAAATAAGAATAAAAGAAGCATTCAAACAAACAAAATAGGGGAAAAAAAAAAGAAAAAAGAAAAGTTGTCTTCCCAGTACATAGATACATCACCTATCATCAATGGAGTTACCAACCAATTATTTCAAAGATAAGGGAGATAACTGATTGCTTTTTTTTTTTTTTTTCCTTCTCGCAAATACAAAATAGATATTGTAATTATACAAATTTGAAGTCAAATTTCTTTGTGAATGAGACATTTAATAAAAATCATATTTGACCTCCATCCAAGCCAAGGTAAATAAAATAAAATCTACTGGATTAAACTTTAAAACTAATACTGATGTTTTCTTTAAATTAAAACATTTCAAGGAAATATTGCAAATTAATAATCTACAATTTCTATATAAAAAAAAAATTAAAAAAAAAAAAAAATATCAATATTTTTATTAATTTAAAAATTTACTACCTGACAAAGTTTACAGATAAAATTACATTTGAAATGTCAGGGATATATATATATATATATATATATATATATTTATTTTAAAGAAAATGTGGTTTCCTTCAACCCATAAAATACAAGGCAAATTTCTATTTCAGTTGTAAAAATAAAAAAATTCTTTAAAGACTAAAAACTCTAGAAATTGTTTAGCCCTGATGTGGATTTCAAAAATTTTCATGAACCAGAGAGAAAGTATATTATAATAAAAAAAATCACCATCACAGGGATTCAAGCTCTGTGTATATTGGTCCCAAAATTTGTACTGTGCGTAGATCAAGGCATAGAAAGCCATATTTTTTTTCCATTACAAAAGACAAGGCTTTAATATTTTCTTTTGTCATTTATAGAAATTTTCATGTAAAGACATTTTTAAATAATTTCCCAATACAAATAAAAGACAAATATAAAAAAAATTTTTTGTAAAGCATTCCACTTTGTTCCCAATTTCATTCAAGCTGAACAGAAAATGATTGAAAAAAATATTTAAAACAATTATAATAATTATTATAATTAACTGATATTGATGCTAAAAGAGTGTGGTAGATAGAAGACCACAAATTTATAATCCAAGTCAGAAGAATTTTCCCTTATTACATGCAAACACATTCAGAGACACCTCATCAAATTAGCATTTTAAGGCAGAAATATGATCCAAGCCATACAGCAGTGTCCACATAATATAGGGAGCAGATTTTTAACAAATTGCTTGGAAATTAGATAGTTTTAATATTGTAGATATTGCAACACATTAGAAGTATTGTTGGCATTGAACATGAAAGATTTGCCCAAGTCTTAAATGACCACTTCAGCTAGATTCATAACCTGAACATTCTTTTATCAATATGGTTAATAAAGTTTTAATAAAGTAAGAATTAGTAATGCAAATTTTAGTACAAGCATAGTCTAAATTGCTTTCTAGAAAAATTATTAAAACCAAGTATAATAAAATATTTATTTTTGGAGAATTTGAATTTTAACTAAAATTTAAAATTAGAGGATTTTGATTAATAATCATGAAAAATGAATAACTTCAGAAAATCTGTCATTTTCAATAATTTAAAAAAAAAAAAAAGAAAATCTAATTATATTCTGTCAGCAATCTGACAATTTTACTGATTTAAAACAAAAAAAAAAAAAAACGAAAATAAAAAAGCTGTAAAAAGGCACAACTGGCCTCAAATAAACACTCCCTCACTTCAATGTATAGCCTTTTCTTCAAAACTTACATTTAGGAAAGGAAAAAGGTTGAATGAAATTGAGAAATACTTTTTACTATTTCTTTTAAAATATTTTGCAGCAACAAAAGAAAAAAAAAAACAACTTAGGATTGTTTGTATAGTCATTTGTGTTTTGCTTTTGGTTTGTAGCAGTAGAAATCTATCAGTTGGCTCCAATGACAAACATACAATAACAACATTTCTTAGATAACATGTTGATGGGAGAGGGGTGGGGAAAATTACAAATCTCATGGGCTTTGGAAAAGACAATTTGTCTTAAAAATAAATACCAAAAGAAACTGGAAAGCAAAGGATTATAAAAAGAAAATAAATTGTCAAAATACACAAATGAATTTTTACACAAAATGTCAGAGAATTAACTCTGAAGATAACAAAAACTTCAAGATGAAAGAAAATGGCATCCATGCATTAAAGTTATGCAGGCAGTCTATTTTATACAAACTTAATTCTATAGATCAATGTTTATATACAGTGGGGAGGAGTTATCCTGTTTGGTTGGGAGAGGTATTTGGGGAAGGGGGGTAATTGGAGAGGAGGAAGTTGAGGGGGACAAATTTTGGATGGGAAGGAGTTTTAAAAAGGGAATTAGAGGGCAAAGGATTTTGGAGGAGATGGAGAGAGATTGAATAAAAATGATCCTATTAGAGTTAGCCATTTTTCTGAACTTGCCACAAACTAACACAAAGTGCAATATACATGCGTGCATACGCACACACACACACTATATATATATATATATATATAGTGAATCTCATATATATATCACAAATGAGAATTGGTGTGTGTATATGTATGTATAGAAAGATTGGTGGAGGGGAGGTGGAGGGGAGGAGGGTAAACCAAGTGTGTGTGTGTGTGTGTGTGTGTGTGGGCAGATATTCCAACAAACCAGTTATTTCCATATTTTGCATTTGTCAATTTGTGGTAATTATTTTGAAAGTTTTTCTTCATCTCTTTATTTACTGTTTTCTGGAGCCCAAGCCACAGAGGCAGACATGGCAGAGAGGGACGATTAAGATATATTTAATATTTCTGTAGCAAATTCAATCCCCACGACAAATAGATAATTGTAAACTATACAATATCAAGAGAATGGTCGGATGTAATGATTTTGATGCAAAAAGGAGAAAAGATTCTTGTAGAGATGGGGTGGGGAAGGAACCTATACAGAAATGTGGGAGCAGGTGGGGGGGATATTTCAATTATCAATGAAATATATAGCTTTATTTTTATCATTGATGCAGAACTGATATTTATAGAGGTATGTGATTATTTTTTTTTTCATTATGGCCTAAAAACATTTAATAATGGCAATGCAATTTCTGCAAATTTCCTCTGCTACAAAAGGCAGACATAAAAATGGCCCAAAAAAACATCACATTATGTCAGTGTGCGCATGCATGTGTTACAATCATGCATGTATGTATATACTAACACCTGTTCATATACATAAATGAACGCACACACACACACGTACAAAGATACAAGTTAGAAAGATATATATGCTTATATGCAATATAAACGTATCTTTCTTGGTTTTCTTCATGTCTTTTTCACATAATGGGGTGGGAGGGACTTTGATTGTATGATCCTTTTCATTCCAATTTGGGCGACAGGCGTCCATGCTCTAATGCCAGCTCACAGCTGCGGCGACGTAAGCAATGCTGAGAGTTTTCAAATTCCCTTTGAGTGTTTGCAGTGTTGACTGTGACCGTTACCCTGCCGTCACCTATAGAGATATCAGATTTATCAGAGAGTGCACAACTGTTTAAATTGCTCCGGGCATTCATCAGAGAGAGAGGTTTTGATGCAGCCAGTGAACACAAGGGGCTGCCACTTTCCACTTCACTTAGTCCAGGCAGACTCTTGCCACTGACAGTCGCAGAACAGCCGATACTCTCAATTGAAGAACCTTTGCACTGTGTGTTAACCAAGGGTAAACTCATTGCGTGTTCCTGTGACCGGTTAGACTTCTTTAGTTCTGTGCCTTCAACACTTTTGCTGTCCATTTCATTGCTGCGACTGGACAAATGTTCGTGAATCTTCTCTTCAATACTCAGTCGTATGTTCTTGCGGTATTTTGTGTAGTTGTTCTTGATGACGTCATCACCTGAGAAACTGCCACTGCGTCCTGAAATGGGTGACCACTGAGTTGGAGAGGCCACCTGGTTACACTTCAGTTCTGCACTAATGCTGCTTCCACTGTTGTTGCACCATCGGTTGGACATGGTTTCTGCTTGAACTTCCAAAGATGGGGATGTGGCAGAAATGCTGTCTTTGTCCCTTTTGGGGAAAAAAATGAAAATAAAAAATAAAATCAGGTCTGTTCAAAATGTTTGGGCCAAAAACTAATGAAAACAGTTTGATACATATAATAATAATAATAATAATTATAATAATAATATAGGTGCTTCCGCTAATTTGATACAAGTTTAAAATGAATTTTTAAAAACAAAAAAGCTTTCTTGAAGCTTTCATTTTAGCTTTAATTTTCCAGTAAGCAAAAGACTGGTGTATTTCAAACAAATTATATTGATCAGAATTGATCTTTTTCTCCTCAATAAAATTGATAAAAACAGCCAATTTTGACATATTTATAAACAAAAGTTAATTCTTGGTTTTAAAAATCTTGCAAAAATAAAATGAGACAGAGGCAGGCAGGCACAGACAGACACACACACAGAGGCAGACACAGACACACAGAGGCAGACACACGCAGACACAGACAGACACACACACAGACACACAGAGGCAGACACAGACAGACAGAGGCAGACACAGACACACACACAGGCAGAGGCAGACAGACACACACAGGCAGAGGCAGACAGACACACACACACACACAGGCAGACAGACACACACACACACACAGAGGCAGACAGACACACACACACACACAGAGGCAGACAGACACACACACACACACAGAGGCAGACAGACACACACACACACACAGAGGCAGACAGACACACACACACACACAGAGGCAGACAGACACACACACACACACAGAGGCAGACAGACACACACACACACACAGAGGCAGACAGACACACACACACACACAGAGGCAGACAGACACACACACACACACACACAGAGGCAGACAGACACACACACACACACACAGAGGCAGACAGACACACACACACACACACAGAGGCAGACAGACACACACACACACACAGAGGCAGACAGACACACACACAGAGGCAGACAGACACACACACAGAGGCAGACAGACACACACACAGAGGCAGACAGACACACACACAGAGGCAGACAGACACACACACAGAGGCAGACAGACACACACACAGAGGCAGACAGACACACACACAGAGGCAGACAGACACACACACACAGAGGCAGGCAGACACACAGAGGCAGGTACACAGAGAGTTTCATTTTTTACCTGTATCCTGCAATAGATCCAGCTAGTGTTTTGGTGCTGGCATCATCTCCATATGACACAGTTGCAGATTTCTCTCCAATACTAAAGTTGGCAGATTCACTACTTAGACTGGCTCTCTTTCGAAGAGGTGGATTGGCTGATACATCTGCTTGAACCTCCAATCTAAAAATGAGTGTTTATTAAAAAAATAAATTCTTGTTCATTTGAAAATCCTTTTTTTCTAAAAAGCATTAAGTCTATTTTTAATAAAGCTCAGATTTTCACATTGTTTTCAGAAAAAATATTTAAATATAATATCTGTTCAGCAGTTTTGTATCATACTTCTAAATACTTAGATGTGGTTGGAAACTTTTACAATCTAGTCAAACCCAGTTTCAGGTATCAATTTCATTGATTGACAGAAGTGTAGAGGAGTGATAAAGAAAATAATGTGCAAGTAATAATGGTTATTGATGTGAAAAGAATTGGTAAGCTGTGTTCAAATAGCTGCCTAGTCTATTGCATTCACTTTTGCAATAATGCCACTCAGAAAGACATTAATCCATACCTTCTACCTATCCCACCTCTCCTCCACCGCTATGGCTAGAATAATGGGAGAACATCTTTGATGACAATTCTGAATTCAAAACTATACAGAAGGTAACAGGAAACCACTCCACTATCCTGACCAAAATGTCATGCTAATTCACAAATATTAAAGAAGCTGTGGAGAGCCATGATTGTAATGACCACAGTATGCATTAACAGGCTTATAGACTGTGCTACTTAGTAATAGTAGTATGGTAGCAGCAGCAATAGTGTTAAAATTATGAGGATAATTTTTAATATTTCATAAAAATATAAAGATTATATATATATATATATATATATATATATATATGGCTATAATTTCTGCTACCACATGACTCCTTAGCAGTAAGGAAACTACTACATGTTCTTTAGTTACTGCTGGTCAAAGAGTCAATATGGCAATTATCTGCCCCCTATTACTAAGTCTGAAATTCTCCAAGATACTGAGTGTCCCGTTATTGTTTCTTTGAGTTTGTTTTAAAGTTTTGTTTACATTTGAAAAGTGTTTTCCTTGTTTCTTTGTCCATTTCTCTTTTGAGAGATTCGTTGTTTCCTAAATAAAAGGATAACATCAGTACAAGGCATGGACCTTATTTCATTGAGACCAGAAGTCCGTTACAATGTCTACTTACAACTTGAAGACACATTTAAGAGAAGAAAAAAAAGTGATAAAAAGGTTAAGAGCATTGTATCAAGATGATAATGCTGTAATAGGATTCATTCCAAATTATAATAGACCATTATGTTCTTCACGGCTATGCCAAGAGAAGTGAGCCAGTGTTACCGAGTGATTGTTGAGAACACCATAACATTAAAAGGATTTAATGAACAAATGAGCAAAGTAATCCTTCGTTAAAACTGGACAACAGTTCTAATTAAGAGAGACAAAAGAACTGCTTTCGCAACTACCAGCTTAGAAAGAGAGAGAGAGAGAGAAAGAGAAAGAGAGAGAGAGAGAAAGAGAAAGAGAAAGAGAGAGAGAGAGAGAGAGAGAGAGAGAGAGAGAGAGAGAGAAAGGAGAGAGAAAAGAGAAAGGAGAGAAAAGAGAGAGAAAAGAGAGAGAAAAGAAAGAGAAAAGAGAGAGGAGAGAAAGAGAAAAGAGAGAGGAGAGAAAGAGAAAAGAAAGAGGAGAGAAAGAGAAAAGAAAGAGGAGAGAAAGAGAAAAGAAAGAGGAGAGAAAGAGAAAAGAAAGAGAAAAGAAAGAGAAAAGAAAGAGAAAAGAAAGAGAAAAGAAAGAGAAAAGAAAGAGAAAAGAAAGAGAAAAGAAAGAGAAAAGAAAGAGAAAAGAAAGAGAAAAGAAAGAGAAAAGAAAGAGAAAAGAAAGAGAAAAGAAAGAGAAAAGAAAGAGAAAAGAAAGAGAAAAGAAAGAGAAAAGAAAGAGAAAAGAAAGAGAAAAGAAAGAGAAAAGAAAGAGAAAAGAAAGAGAAAAGAAAGAGAAAAGAAAGAGAAAAGAAAGAGAAAAGAAAGAGAAAAGAAAGAGAAAAGAAAGAGAAAAGAAAGAGAAAAGAAAGAGAAAAGAAAGAGAAAAGAAAGAGAAAAGAAAGAGAAAAGAAAGAGAAAAGAAAGAGAAAAGAAAGAGAAAAGAAAGAGAAAAGAAAGAGAAAAGAAAGAGAAAAGAAAGAGAAAAGAAAGAGAAAAGAAAGAGAAAAGAAAGAGAAAAGAAAGAGAAAAGAAAGAGAAAAGAGAGAGAAAAGAAAGAGAAAAGAGAGAGAAAAGAGAGAGAAAAGAAAGAGAGAAAAGAGAGAGAAAAGAAAGAGAGGAAAGAAAGAGAGGAAAGAAAGAGAGGAAAGAAAGAGAAGAGAAAGAAAGAGAAGAGAAAGAAAGAGAAGAGAAAGAAAGAGAAGAGAAAGAAAGAGAAAGAAAGAGAAGAGAAAGAAAGAGAAGAGAAAGAAAGAGAAGAGAAAGAAAGAGAAGAGAGAAGAGAAAGAAAGAGAAGAGAAAGAAAGAGAAGAGAAAGAAAGAGAAGAGAGAAGAGAAAGAAAGAGAAGAGAAAGAAAGAGAAGAGAAAGAGAAGAGAGAAGAGAAAGAAAGAGAAGAGAGAAGAGAAAGAAAGAGAAGAGAGAAGAGAAAGAAAGAGAAGAGAGAAAAGAAAGAAAGAGAAGAGAGAAAAGAAAGAAAGAGAAGAGAGAAAAGAAAGAAAGAGAAGAGAGAAAAGAAAGAAAGAGAAGAGAGAAAAGAAAGAAAGAGAAGAGAGAAAAGAAAGAAAGAGAAGAGAGAAAAGAAAGAAAGAGAAGAGAGAAAAGAAAGAAAGAGAAGAGAGAAAAGAAAGAAAGAGAAGAGAGAAAAGAAAGAAAGAGAAGAGAGAAAAGAAAGAAAGAGAAAAAAGAAAAGAAAGAAAGAGAAAAAAGAAAAGAAAGAAAGAGAAAAAAGAAAGAAAGAGAAAAAAGAAAAGAAAGAAAGAGAAAAAAGAAAAGAAAGAAAGAGAAAAAAGAAAAGAAAGAAAGAGAAAAAAGAAAAGAAAGAAAGAGAAAAAAGAAAAGAAAGAAAGAAAAAAGAAAAGAAAGAAAGAAAAAAGAAAAGAAAGAATGAGAAAAAAAAAAGAGCAAACAACAAAGCACAGCGTGACATTTTAGTTTGGGTAATAAATGTTTTGTAGTCATTGGAATTGTTTACATTTTCTTGACACCTTCAGATTTTGTAACCTTGAATTAGAATGTGTAAGCAACAAATAAAATCTCATTTTGGTTGAGTGTCATATTTCTTTTACCAAAGCATCAAAAGCTGCACTACCCTGGACAACAATTTCCTGTTTTATACAAAGTCAAATAAATAAAACAATGGAATTCATTTTAAGAGGATGTATTTTTTTTTTTAAATAATTAAACTGAATTATTTGACAAAGCTAAATGCCAGACATTTTTCTTGAGTGGTCAAATAGAGAAATAGCAAGACAGTAAATATTTTTTTGTACATTGGTTATATTAAAAATGATGTTACCAAAATATTTTTTGTAAGAATAAAAAATGTGGGAACTAAATGAAAATGTTTTTTTTAAATTTAAGAGAAAAAAAAAAGAACAGATTTCAATTCTACAAAATAATTAAGCTGTAAAAGTTAAAATGGATATTCTTTATTATTACATGACACAAATGCAAAGTACACAAATTAAAAAACGCACAAGAATTATTTCAAATTTTATAACTCTTATAAAATAGTAGTAGTAGTAGTTTGAACTTGGTCTTACTTATTGTGATAGCCACCTGCTTCCATAAGGCTGCCATTCAAACTGGACTCTGTGGTGGCTCGGTGACTTGCAGAATCCCTGTCACTTTCATCCCTCAGGATTCCCATCCGGTCAATATGACTGCCACTAGCACTGAGACTGTTAGTCATTGCAACAGAAGCTTCACCAATGCTAGGAGCAATACTTGGATTGGCCACATGGTTCACTGTTTCTGCAGCTGCGTTATCAGCTAGAAAAGAAACATTTTTCAAAACTTATTCCTCTAACAATGGTCTTACCACTTGATAAACTATGAGATTCACTCATTTTTAGTTAATGATTACAAACATTCAATTATATTGATCATGAATTGATTATAAACATTGAGTGAGAAAGGTTAAAACTTTTACCAATATTATCCAAGTTAACTATTTTGCCCAATTCCGAAAGGTCAAAAAACATAGTAAGAATCAAATAAAGCTACATTTTAAATACAAGATGTTATATCCACTCTTTAACAATTTAGTTAAAAAGCAACAATGTTAAAATGTTTAAATATCCAATATACATAATAAAAAAAAATTAATAAAAGCAAAATCACAAACTACACTCACTCGTGTATGGGCCTGAAGATCCAACAGTAGCTTCATTTTCATCAAATTCAAAGCGGACTCCAGTATTGGTTGTGGTCACACCACAGCCACCACTACGACACAATGAAATGGGAACAACTCCATAAACGTAAGCCAACAAAATGGGCACTCCAATACCTAAGAAAAATAAATAGTTAACAGTTTCTTTATGAAAAAATTCAGTAAATTAATCTTGCTTTTTATTTATTAATGTTAAACAAAATATGCTTGAATTAGCATTGAGAAAACAAGTACCCCCCCCCCATGTCATGGCAATTCACATAAAAGAAAAGGAATCTGGAGAGACATGATCATCTATATCGCCATAGAAGACAACATATCTACAGGCCATAATTTGTGGTATTCAGATGTAGGGAATCTGGTGATAAGTTACAAATGACAACAACATCAGTGAGTTGATCCTCCACCACATAATGCTAATTAAGAGTTATCACTTGATTAATAAAAAATAAAAAATAAAAAAAAATAAAAAAAAGATCCCAGATCATGGTTATATTTGACTAACAGCTGCAAAACATTGGAATAAAGGGTTCCAGGAAATTTCAATATTGGTCAGCAAATTAGAGGGAAAAAAAAAATTCTTTGTTTTATTTGTCCTCCAGATATTTCTGTTGTAGCAATGTAAAGAAATTCAGATGCAGCATCAATATAGAAAAAGTTACTCTAGATAAAGTTAAAGTTTAAATCAATTACCTGTGAAATAATCAATAAATAAAATTAGAAGCCTTTTCATTAATAAGACACCTACACGTTTACAACCCAGCAATGAAACTCATCTATGTAAAAAGCAACTGAACCATTTCTTGCATTTGAGATGACAGAAATATCAGATTATGTAAAATTCTATTATCAAAACATTAAGAAATATTCAAATGCAGGTTGAAAGTAGCCCTAATTAAAAGAAATATTACACTTTAATCCTAGACAAGTTAAAAATAAAAAAAAAAAAAAAAAGTAAAAATGACAGTTTTACTTAAAACACCTCTTCATTTAAATATTTTAATTATTTCAATGTTAAAAGTGCAAGAAAATTATTCAAATTCAACAGGGGAGGGGGATCCTTGTTATATCAAATACAAGCCCAAACCAGTTTTGGCTGGTATTTTTGATTGCAATCATAAAATCTGCTATGAATCAACATAGTTGACACTGGCCATGCAAGTCTCAATATGTGATATGATTGGATTTCTGGGAAGGCACAAGGAATCAAATAGGAGTAAAACCCGAGTCAATAAAAAGTAGAAATCACAAGTGGTTAAGTCTTGTCACCAACCAAATATGGATGTTGGTAATTTCCACCTACCCTTTTGGACATTAAAAAAAAAAAAAAAAAAAAAAAAAAATGTAATTTGACATTTTCAACCATATCATATGCCAATCATGATTTACTCAACCAATTCACAGTTTGAAAACAAAGATTTTTTTTTTTTTTTTTTTAAACAAAATGTGTGAATATTTGGATAAATACAAAATACCATCCGATAATGGCCAAATATAGCTTGAAATTTCAAAATGAGAAATATAGCCATAACAATCTAACAAAACATCAATCATAAAATCTTTGATAATTCATTTTTGCCTTTTCAACAATAGAGACAAATGTGCCACTTTTGCTTGAGAATAAATCCAAGCAATAATACTTTCCAGTTTTGTAAATGCAAATTGGTATTTTTTTGTTAGTTCATCAGAATGTGAATCTAAAAAGTGCACAGAAGTTTGCTAAGTCACAAGTAAATTTAAGCAGCTACATAGTAACCACTATAAAAAATATACCACTCTTAAAATCTGTAATACTAAAAAGTGATTACATACACAAATGCATATATTGTTTTTAAGATATAGTACACAAAAGATCTATTTGAACTGCTAGGAAAACTTGATTTATTTGAGAAAGAATAATCCAAAACATTTATTGGGCACAAGCCACCTGCATGCAGATAGATGCATTAAACAAATACACAAAAATAGAAAGGGGTATAAGACAATGACATGTCTTCTCACTGGATTTATTCAACCTTTCCAGCAAGGTGATCCCAAGAGAACCATAAACCTACCAGGATTATTATAATTGGAGGTGAGCACAAACTTAAAATAAGATCTGCAGGTGACACAGTACTGATAGCAAACACAGAAGGGAAACTGCAGGAACATCTAGGAAAGGCAGTAAATAAATGAAAGCACTAAGCATGGAGACAGAATATATGATTGTCAGCAAGGGAAACAGGCTAAGATGCAAGCTATGAATTGGAAACATTAGTATGAAGCAAATACAGAAACAACTATCTGAAAATTATTATAATAGATGACAGAAGATGTGACAGAAATCTGAAGATGCATTGGAATAGTGGAAGTTGCTTTCCAAAAAGGTAAAAGTATTAAGAAACAAAGAAAAGAGCAATGAACTGCAATGTAATATCAATTCTTCTACATAGAGATTGCTAGGCAATTTCTTCACAGATGAAGAGGAGACTTGAGGTAACAGAAGAATGCTGGGATTACCATGGACAAAAAAAATGTGAGCAACAAAGAAAATTGAAACAAAAAGTAGATATTTAAAATCAGAAAGTGATAGCTGAAATTTCTGGGATATGTAATGAGAAAAAGGACTTGGAGAATTTGACACTCACGGGATATACAGAAGGGAAACAGCAAGTAACAGACCTAAAGAACTTCTGTAAATGGATGGCAGAATATGTACTATAAAAAAATAGTAAGGAGAAAAACATTGCTTAGACCTACAAAGGATAGGAAGTTGTGAAGAGCCATGATCGTTCACATCCTAAAGATACAATAAATCAGTCATTTTAATAGCGAGTGTGGGGCACATCAAAAATAATACGAAGCATCAGTTTTGCTAAGCTATGAATTGGATTGAAAACAATCATGGCATTGGTCTGGTTGATAACTGTCATTTTTCTGAAAACTGGGTTTATTGAAACTTAAATTGAATCTTCACTTCAATTAATTCACTTCACAGAAGAAAAAGTAAATAAAAGTAGTTTAAAAGGATATAACATATCTAAATAGTGCTTCTAAATTATTTGTTGTTTAAAAATTACTTGTTAATATGATTGTTGCTTATTTACAATAACAAATGATTGACAAACCAGTTGGTTTGTTTAAGGGGATTATTTAATGTTGGAATAAGTTAAAACCAGGAAATTGATTTTTTTTTTTTGAAAGCAACAAAAATGAAATATAAATAAGAATGATTAAAATATAAATATTGAAATAAATAAAGATAGTAATATGATTTAATACAGAAAACTAAAAAACATTTAATTTATTTAAAACATATCTTGGATAAAACAAATATTTAAACAGATTTAGTTTACATTTTTTTTTTAATATTCCAAGAATAAAAGCGACATGTTAAGCAACAGTAATGTAGACTTCAGAAATGAATTTATAGAGAAAAAAGGTTTTTGTTTTTTCATTGAAATGAACCATTTCTATTTAAGAGTTTCAATGACTGAAGTTTTCAGTTTCATTGCTTCTCAATGTCATCTACCTTGAATGCATTATAAAAATTCAAGATGTGGAATTAGTAAATACTGTGGTGGCTAAAAGGAGAACAAGGTATTGTACTCACCGAGGGTAGGTCGGGAGGGGGAAGTATGTGCTCTGGCATCGGCGTTGTCTAAGATAGTAATTTCTCCTGGGCAAACCAGGGCCAAAGGATTGACGATTTTTATAGACGCTCTGGCCTCATCGTATGACGTTGAACGAGACCTTGAGAGTTTAAAAGGTGCTACTCTCAGTTGCAACTTGAATGTTTTTCTCTACAGATCCTTTGTAGAGCTCGCTTGTTGCATAGAGGAGAGTACCAAGTGTTACTAGTCATTTGACTTTTGTTACCGTTACAAGGAAGACTTCACTTGTAAGCAACGTCAGCCTTTTCATTGCAAGCCTTGAAATCGTCTTTCCTTTCCCCCTTCCCTTACTCGTCGGTGAGATAATCCCGACACATTGCAACAAAAAAACGTCGTTGTTCCACCCAGAATTAACTGAAGAGTTGTTTTTTTTTTTCCTATCCCAACAGCATGGAGGACTCAATCTCACTGGAAGCCCTCAAACGAAGGCAAAACGTTCTTTGAAGTAGTTCCTTTCCCCCCTCCCTTACTAGTCGGTGAGATAATCCTTACAATACCAAATAATTGAAGTAACTCAGTATAGGTATCAGTTAAAAAAAATTTAGTATAGGAGATAAGGAAATTGAGCATAGAATAAGCTGTGCTCGAGGGAGTTTTTGCCTCAAACAGCAAATTATTACAAAACCAAAACATTAACCTAAAAATTCAAATCATGTTCTTAAATATCAGATTGACACTTTCATATGATTGTGATGCATGGTGCCAAACTTGTTCAGAAATATCTAAACTGTCAGTTGCATACAACTGTTTTCTCAGATCAATAGTTAAAAATAGCTTAGAGCAAATGAATCTGCAGGTTTTGGAAAGGAACATCTTCAAAACTCATGGATTGGCACTACAAAATCATAAAGTGCAACAAGTAACAAAAACCACATCACTTCAGGATTTTCAACAACTAAAATGGATAGCACATGTAACTCAGAGGAAACAATAGCAATCAAAATGTTGACATTACACACAACTTTAAAAAGAAAAATTATGGAAGCTCTAATCAGTGCTGGAAAGAGCGATAGTAATTACATAACTTATTTTTCTGAAAAATTCTTTTTATAGAAAAATTTTTATAAATTTCAACCAAAAGTAGAACTGATCACTCCAAATGACTGCCAAATGTTTCTTTATAAAGAAATGCTTAATATTACTATATGAATAAACAAGATCAGACATTGAACTAAAAATTATAATTAAAGTTTTAGGAAAAGTGAAAAGACATTTGACAATTTTCATTTCTCCAGTGGAAGAAAATTTTTTTTATAAAAAACAAAAGATTTAGGGAATTTGTCATACCATACTGAGTGTCACTCATGTAGAAATTTAAACTGAAAAATATTCAACTGAAGACTAGTTATATTGTTTTTGGATTTATGCCTCAAAGAATCTTTCAAAATTCTAAGCAATAAGAGAATGGCTGCATTCATAGTGGATGAGGATTTCCACACCTACTGACAGTTTCTCAAATTACTAAGATTTTTTTTTAATAACCATCCATGAACCAAATGTTCAATTGATATGAAAATTAAATAAACTGCTAATGATTTGATACTGCTTTTGTAAATCAAACACTGAGCACATTACCATTAGCAACCACTTTACAACAGATAACAATCAACCAAGGAAAATTCTAACATCAATTGTATGCATAGGAAATGTACAATTTAGGTGACAGCAGTACTAAGCAATCATCGGCAAATAATGTGAGGAGGAGGCTGAATAGATTTCAGCCCAACCTAGAAACCCTTGAAGGAAAATAAAAATAAAATAATGCTTGGTTATTTGTTCAGATTTTGTGCCGATCAAGCCAAAAACTTTTCTGAACACTCTTTTAATAATTGAATAGTATCAACAGCCATGTTGTTATAGGGGTGAACATTTGGTTATAAAGTTTCAAAGAGAGTACAGAACTGAAGTTTGTCAATTTGACAATTCAGATTTGTGAGGTTTAACAGAAGAGAAAAAATACATTTCACAAAATCTTATCTTGTTAGTTTTGTCTGCATTGCAATCTGCAATGTATTATGACTTAGAAGTCAATCTTGGGAATATACTAGGAAGATTACCTAATCCCTGTTGCAAACAACTGCTCAAGAACATGAGATAGGATTTAGAGGCACTGCCCAGTGATGCCATATGTTGAAATTGTCTCCCCCAGACTAATATTATCAATTAGTAGACACCTCGATAAATCAACATTAGTGAGATTTGTACAATGGTCTCATGGTTAGAATACTGATATTGTAGCCATTTGGCCAATCTACTAATTACTTAGGTTAAGCAGATGACTATGTAACAGAGATATTATATTTAATCAATTTTTCATAAAAGTTTAGACTGATGAAAGAAGACCTTTTCTGCCACAAGGGTACCAGTGGTGGTGGGGTCAATACATGAAGGGCTATTTAGGTTGGGGTTATTTTTGTAAGGTTTGATAAAATAAAAATAGATTTCTTTTTTTTGCCCTTGAGGAAATTTTCCAACTCCACACCAAGCTTTTTAAGATCACTTTTTTTATTAATTTGTTTCCCTTCCTCCCAGGAGCGCAAACAGGAAATGGCAATTATTACAGTTGGTTCAAGTTTTTACTTATATGCTTTTAGGATGGATTCAATTAAGTTGTATAAATAGGTTGTTTTATTTTATTTATTTATTTTTTAAGGTTTGATACCAACCTCATCCACAGGCACCCAAATTTACATTCAGGTTATACAGTTCAATATTTGTGTTAGTATGACCCCCCCCCAAAAAAAAAACTCAATGTTGTGCTAGGATTTCTTCTAGATATGCTGCTATCAAAAGTGCAAGTCATGAAGAGGAGTTTTACTGTAGTGGTTCTGAAATAAGTTGCACTTAAATTCTGAATTTAAATGATTTTTGAACTCCACTTTTATTAAGACCTTTGCTTATTGAATATTAAAAATTCTGACTCCCTCCCCAATTATTAAGACACACCCCTTGTATTAGGCACCTAAGAATAAACAAGCCTAAAGAGTTTATAATCTCCACCTACCCTTTTGGGCGTTAAAAGGAAAAATTGTAATTTGACATTTTTACCCATATCATATTGCAATCATGATTTACTCGACTAGTCCATAGTTTAACCTTTAGCACCCTGTAGGTGACTATTTTCACCAAGCAAAATGTTAGTCCTGCCAATGCAATTTGAATTTCTTGGTTGTGTAATCATATCCTATGATAGTGCTTAAAACAATCTTGACTGAAATTAAGAGAGCCAGGTTACTGTAATTTCAAATATATAGAATATATAAATTACTATATTTTGAGGGGGTTTCATATACAGTAAAAGGGGAAGTAATATTTATAAATGACGTAGAGTGCTAAATGTTAAAAATATAGAGAGGATTTTTTTTTTTTTTAAATGTTCATCTTTACATAAACCAATATGAAATATCATCTGATAATAGCCAAATATGGTTTTAAATGTGAGAGTGAGAAAGAGCCATTGTAACAGGGCACTGGCCCTGTTTAACTGTTTAAATGCATCAAATTATAAAATGGTGATTTGGAGGGACTAATAATTGGATAATTATTAAAATTCTCAGGTGAGTAGGTTGAATGGTTGAGAAGAAATTAAACACAAAACATGCTAAAATTTATGTTTCAAAATAAAATGAAATTAAGAACAGCTCCAAGAAGAATTGAACCCAGATTTAACTAGACAAGATTCAGTAAAATTGAGCAAATCTAGACTCCCAACCCTATCCACTTCCTGCTGATAAGATGATTAATGTTGTCTGAATTTCTTGGGTTCTGGAGAAATTAGAATTTGGATGTTTTGTTTACACTATGCTATCTGTAGAAAATGTGTGTGGCCACAGAACATAATGATCTAGGTTATTTTAGACAAAGAAAACATCTGTCTTGTGTGAGGGCCCCAAGAATTGTGATTTATCTATGTTGATCATCTCTAGAATTTAATTATCTTTACAGAAAGATATTTAGGAAGACTTAATATACAAAGAAAATACCATAAGGCCAATTAACAAGATTGTCTAAGATTAAGATGTGCCTTTTTCTGTGGCAATTGTGTTCAATTTTTATAATTATCATTATTTGGGATTTCTGGTGAAGGATCTTTCACTGATAAGGCCAGCTGGTCAATTTATGGAATATGGAGATAATGAAATTTGCCATTGTGTATTGTCATTTTCTGGGTCCTGACTGGGTAGAGCAAAGTCAATCATTGTTATTAAAAAAGATTTCCCCATATAAAGCCAGCACACATTTCAATTGGTAATCAAATTTATGTCTCAGTAGAGAAAAAGAAAGTACTTTAAATACTAAAGTGTTTAAGATTTTGAGTGAATATTTGCCCTTTTAAGTTCCATCTGCAAATTTTGATAACCTTGCCAACAGGTGACAGCATCGATAATACACTTGTTTCATGGGATTTGACACAAACAGTTTAATCAACTTCTAAGAGTTCTTTGAACATTATAAATTATGCTTCAAATTATTTGTATGAATTAATTTTGGAAGGTAAATGATAATGGCAATCAAATCTTCCTTTCCTCAAAAAGCTCATCTTGGATTCTCAACTGCTTTACTAATACACACAATCCTTACCTACAGCGAGGCTGGCAATGACTGGAGAAAACAGCACCGAGGCAGCCACCCCTGTAACTATTGTGACATTACGTCTGTGTTTAGGAGTGTACTCATATTTAGAGTGTAACTGAAAGATAAAAAAGTATTATTGTAAATAAGTACCCATAAGGCACATTGAAAAAAAAAAAAAGAAGCTTTTTATGAAAATTCTTTAGATTTTTACTGACATTGAAATTAACATTAACAATAAATAACAGCTTTGGGCAGACAAAGTATTTGTAAGAGAATGAATTGCTCAGGTTTTCACTCACTCTGATATCAATCGTTATGGCATGTCAGTGATCAAACTGCTTCACTTTGAACCATCTGCACATATTCTGTGCTGATCCAGAAAGACTCAAAAGATTTTCTGAAAATGCATTTATTTAGCAAGTAACATTGATATCAGAAGAGTAGGACATATGTATTATTGAGTTGGTGCATAATTATCAGGCGGTTTTGTAGGAGAGTTATTTGTTGTCATTCTGTTTACTTTTTTTTTTTTTTTTTAATAAAAATATTTTATATTCAGTTTATAAAAATGCGTGTCGATAATCAGACTCGTATTTGTCATATTATGCTTTACCAATTTGAAAAAGGATGGAAAACAGCGCAGTCATTTCACGATGTCAACAAACTTTTTGGCAAAGGAACAATCAGTGAAAGTTGATGCAGGAAATGGTTTGACCGTTTCAAATCTGGCAACACTAGCCTAGAAGATAAGCCAGGAAGAGATCGACCATCAGATTTTGACAACCAGGCACTTTTGGCAGACGTGGAAGAGGATGAAAGCTTGACAACTCGAATGCTAGCTGAAGATTTCAATGTGGACCATTCAACCATTGTTCGTGGTTTCAAAAAGCTTGGAAAGGTATGGAAATTGGCTGGATAGGTCCCTCACAAACTTTCTGACAACAATAAAGCTAAAGGTGTCCGAATTTTCACTGATTTGCTGCAATGAAACGAACAGGCTTCGGTTCTGAAGAATCTTGTCACTGGGAAGTCAAAAGAAGGTCTGTGTTTTGCCAGGAGTTTCACCAAAAGGAATACTGAAAAACGTACATTGTATGAAGGCAATGTGTTGTGTTTGGTGGGACAGAAGCGGAATCATCAATTGGGAAATCATCTCAAATGGGATCTGTTATTGGTGGAATGATGATGATGAGCATCAACAGTGGCGGATTCCAGACAAAAACAGCAAGCGGAAATTCAACATCAACAGTGATGTTTATCTGGCTCAACTTGACCGCCTTCACGCTGCAATCGAGATGAAAAGCCTGTGCAAAAAGAGCCATATCGTCTTCCACCATGATAATGTGCGTTTACATGTTGAGCATCATGTTGTTGAATGTATCACCAATAAGGGCTGGGAACTGCTTCCACATTTGCCATATTCTCCCACAGAAGCGCATATGAACTACCACATCAGTCAATCGCTGAAAAATTGGCAGGTGAACAAAATTTATGCCGATTTGGATAACTTGGTGGCCATGTCAAAGCATGGATTGCTTACAAGAACTGTGACTGCTTTGCC
The DNA here is from genome assembly GCA_964036315.1 of Acanthosepion esculentum. NCBI lineage: Eukaryota > Metazoa > Mollusca > Cephalopoda > Sepiida > Sepiidae > Acanthosepion > Acanthosepion esculentum. The sequence goes on along the minus strand of OZ038487.1, from coordinate 10,683,244 downwards.
CATGGAATTGACCATCTTCCAAGCAAATGGGAAGCAATTATTGAAGTAGATGGTGACTACACTCTGGAATAATCATTTAAAAATGTTATTGTTGAATTGCTAAGTTTCTTTTTTTCACAATAATATTGTTTAAAAAACGCCTGATAATTATACACCAACCCAATAGATAGAAATTTACCACAGTAAAAGATGGGTCAATTATCTGAAGGAAACTTAGATTTTATCCAGTTTGTCAATTCAGCCAAGCACCTTAAATTTTAAAGTGGATGTTATCTTCCATATGCTGCAAAAGGTGAGAAGATATAAAAGACCGAAATATTTTTAAAATTAGAAATGCATTAAATAAAATACAAATCATTTTTATACAAATTTTAAGTAGAAGAGTATCAATTATTACCTTTTAAAGAAAATCTTTAAAAAAAAAAGTCATCTTAATATAAATAAAAACAATTTTTTCTTTTTAGAGATGGTTAAGAAATAGATAAAACTAAAAGAATAACTTGTTGATACTGTAACATATTTTTGCTAATGTAGCACTAACAATTCTCACCAAATTAAAGGTTTCTTTCCAGTAATATAAAAGGCATTGAACAAATTTAAATCCCTATTTAAATGCTAAAAAATAAAATAGCATATTAGATACTTTAATATTTAAAAGTTTAGTGACCCAGCAAACATTAGTTTTCATCCACTCAAAATGAAGCTATTTTTTGCAGTCATGCAATCTTCAGCTAAGATAAAAATTGCTGATTTAGCCTCCAATTTATAGATGAAGCATTAAAGTAAATTATTTTAGCATCACATTCACTTGTCATATGTTGATTAAATGTCGTGTTTTGTGTTTAACTATTTCTATCCACTTGTCAATGTGTTTCAAGTAACATTTTAATTATTCATAGAATTTTTTTTCACTGAATTTTATTGACAGTTCTAAAATATAAATATATTAAAATTGTCATAGTTGAATACAAAATTTAAAATAGTAGTGATAATTCCACACTGAAAATATCTTTTGTAGTCATGTTTACAGAGCTCAGAAAAGGAATTATGTCAAATTATTTTGGCCTTGATTTAAATAAATCTGAAATGTCCTTGATGTTGCTGCAGAGATAATACTTTGTTTTTTTATTACTCGTGTAGATTAGAAACTGGATTATGAAACAATGTCCAATTAAAAGACTTTAGTTTACTATTTGTAGCAATAATTGCTACTTTAAACAGACAAGTGCAACCTTCTTTGAGAGTCCTGTATAAATATCAAGTTACTTATATAAAGAATTTTGCAAGATTTAAACCATATCATGCAATGTATTAAGCAAAAACTTTAGATTGATATACCTTGAATATTCTTTAAATTTATTACCACCCCTAGATGGAGGGGAAGTGAAGAAAAAAAAAGGACCTTTAGAAATACACATCAAACTTGACATGGTAAAAGACAACTTGAAAACATTTATTCTAAAGAATATTTGATATGAATAAGAATAAAAGAAATTTCTACACACTTAAACTTAGGTGGTAGGGAGAAAATAAAAAAGTAATTACCTTTCTTCCTACCCAGACAGGTATTCCGATAATAAGCGCAGGCACTGCAATACCAGCAAACAATGTTATTCCAATAGGGGCACCGATTAATGTACCCAATTGCCAAAGGATTTTCTTTTTGCGACTCCAAGGTTTCTTGCCCCAAAAAGTACATCCAGAAGGGCTGAAGAAAGAAAAAAAAATATCCAAGTGATTAAAACAGATTTTGTTTAAGCTTTTCTATAAAAGAAAATACTTTAGAAACAAAGGGACTCATTTTTACCAATTTGGGAATTAAAAGAAAATGATGCATTAATTTTATCATTGAAAACAGGGTAAGAATTTTTGAAAATAGAGAAAATTTGATATTTACTAACTCACTATAAAACACCAAGAAAATCAGGATTTAAAAATAAAATTAAAAGCCTTAAAATATCTGACTAGAAGCAATGACAAAATTATGACAAGATTCTGCTTCAAATTTGCCGTTTCATAAAAAAGGTCAAAAAAAAAAAAAAAAAAAAAAAAAAAAAAAATCTGTCCTTATTCACTAAGAGTAAAACAAAGCATTCCAGAACCCATTTTAGGGACCTTTTTGCTTTAAATATCATTAGCAACATTCTTTCACTGGTGTTTGTGTAAACCAGAGGTTTAATAAGAATTAAAAAAAAAAAAAAATCCGCATTTTCAAAATAAATAAGTTTGAAATAAAGAAAAATTCTATGAAATCAAAATAAGCATTAAAATCTTTTTCACTCATTCTAATAGTTGGAAAAGACTAATGAGGAATATACTGCAAAATACATGAACAATAGCAAAGGATATTAATCTTAGATTGAGTAGCGATTATCAATTAAGTAGGGATAAGGAATTAAGCTGAGGATTATCAGGATTACTTCAATTGCTATATTGAGTGTGAGCAAATTCAGATCTTGTGTAATACTTAGCAACTTTAATACAATTGGTGATCATTACACAAAATTGCATTCAAATATTCAATTTTTAATTATTTGTTAAGAAATTTTCACTATGCTCATTATCAATAGGAATCCACTTTTTATTCTTACAATCCTGCAAGAAATCCAACATGGGATTCAGATTCTTAACCTTAAAATTCTATTGACAAAGTCAGTTTTTAAAAAACTGACTTTGTCAATAGAATTTTAAAATTTCCAATATTAGAATCACTAATATTTTACATTATTTTTTTTATTATTTATTTTTCTTTTCCCATACTAGATTCAGTTACAAATAAGTAAATTTAAGTATTTATTTTTGAGTGTGCAAGTGTATATTTTGGCTTCTAATCACCTTTTGCTATCAAACAGTCTGACCAAAATTTGTATGTATATATATATATATATATATATATATATATATATATATAGATATTTTTCCCATATTTCTTGTACATTTTCTTTTTCACCCCAAAAGTTTAAAAACTGGTTATCAGACAAAAGATTGTTTTATTTAGCAGTCATATATGGCAAGGGAGAGAGAAGAGATATATGGAACTAGTGATAGAATTGTACTTTGTTAAAAGGATCATGTTACCAAAGTGTTTCATTAAAAAAAATAAAAAATAAAAAAATAAAAAAAAAAAATACATTCATAGATATGCCCACCCCTATAGAAACATGGGGTTAGAAAAAGAAAAAAAAAAGTATTTTTAAATTCAAGTTTCTGATTATCAGGTATTAAAATCTTTACCTGTGATTGAATATTGAAATGCCTTTACTATTAACTTTTTAAAATCAAGGTAAAAAGTTACTTTGAATTAAAAAAAAAAAATCATTTAACACTCTGTGTGTGTGTGTGTGTGTGTGTGTGTGCACACACTATTTTTGGATGGTCAGTGATTAAACTGGCACCCCACCATTCCAATTTCTTGTTAGTGAGACAGATTGTTAGCAACCCTGTAGGGGGAAGTCTATGGCCAGCTAACTAGAGGTGATGACTCGATAAAATCACCATGGAGAAGACAACGGGGAACCAATCCACTACCAATCCCAGGAAAACTTGTTGCTTTTAACAATCAAATTATGAAAGATGACAGCATGAAGTAGGGTAAGTACTGGTATTAACTGGTAAAGAGATGTGTGCAACAGTTGTCATCTGATCATCTAGCTGCTGTTAGTAAATATAGTGTAAAAGGGGTCAAAATCCTTGGAATTGATCCCTTGCCCAGTAAGGGAAGACAGTGACATGTGTCACTGGATCCTCATCCAGCAACTGTTTGTATCAAACAAAAAATAATTCTCAGAACATGGAATAGAAAAAAAACAAAATCAATGTGGCCAGTTAGAAAATACAAAGCAGGAAATGGACAGAGTAAATGTTGATATTTTAAGCATATATGAAACAACGGAGGTTTTGTCAGTGTCAAACACAAGATCATATATACAAGTGGAGAGAAAAAAAATGAAAGGGGTAGGACTGATACTAGACCATAGAATGTGCTCTGGGATACTGTCAACTATGTAAAAGTATTCTTGTCATTAAACTAAAAAGAAACCCTTTCTACATATCCATCATATGTGTATATGCACCAACAGTGCAAAATACAAAAGAAGAAATTGAAAAGTTTTCTTCTATACTAGACAATGCCAAGGTAAATCAACAAAAATTACAATCATTGTGGGAGATCTGAATGTTAAAGTAGGCAAGGATAGTTTGATGGTGAAATAGTTGGCAAATTTGGAATAGGAACACAGAAAAATGATTTGAATGTGAAGGAGAAATATATGGACAAAGTTAAAAGCAGATACAATGAGCAAAATGTGAAGTGAGACACATTATGAGAAACTTTAGCAACATCAGTAATCGAGATAATCCTAATGAGAACAAGATGAGCAAAAAGGAAATGGAGCACATGAAATTCTCAACATGATGAAAAGGAGACAAAACAATGCCAATGTATGGCACAGGCTATGGGATACTGCACAAAGAAATTAAGAACAAATGCAGGCAAGCTAAAGAGGGACGACTCAATGAAAAATGTGCAGAAATAGAAAGAAGGAGTATCAAAGAAAGTAGATATGCACAAAATAAGACAACTAACAAGACAAAAGACATGCTCATCAAAAGGATGGGACATTGATAGTTTTTTTTTTTTTTTTTTTTTTTTTTTTTAAATACTTCGTAGTTGGAATGAATACATTGGGGAAATCTTCCACAATGAAAGATGACAATATACAGAAATATCGAAGAACCAGAATTATTAAAATTCTAAGTGAAATCATCACTGGCCAAATTGAACAGAAACAAAGCAGCAGAAGCAGATGTAATTGTAATAAAGATGTTGGGAGCCTTAGATGATTTGGGCATTGACAAGATTAGACATAATAAATGAAATATACAACAGTGGTAATATAGCGGAAGACCTAAGTAGATCCATTTTCATAGCACTGCCTAATAAATCAGGTGCAAATGAATATCAACTCCATCAGACAATCAGCCTAATGAGCCATATAACAAAACTTATCCGAATTCTGATAAATAGATCATGGAGCAGAGTCAAACCTGAAATAGGACAGGAACAGTGTGGGTTCATTAAAGACACTGGAACAAGGAATGTAATATTTATGCTCAGAATGTTATCAGAAAGAGCAATACAAATGCAGAAAGATGTGTACCCGTTTCATAGATTATACAAAAGCATTTGATAAAGTATATTACAAAGAACTGTTGAAACAACTAGGTAACATTGACAGATTTGGGAAGGATATTAAAATAATCCAGAACCTATACTGGTAGCAAACTACCCACATGAGGATAGAAAATGAATTCAGTAAATATATAAAAATAGAAGGGGCTGTAAGACAAGGATGTGTCTTCTCACCATTACATAATATCAGTTCTCCCACATGGGAGTGAATGCTGGACAATCTCCTCTCATATGAAGTAGAAACTTGCAGCAACAGAAATTGGTTCTACAGAAGGATGCTGAGAATACCATGGACCAAATATTTTAACAATTTTAGATAAAATAAATTGGCTTGGAAAATTTGACAGATTGAAGGCAAAAGGAACAGAAGAAAACACCGCATAATCTAGCTAACAAGTTTGAGTAAATGGATGTCAGAACAGGGTTCAGGAGAGATAACAAAAAGAATTTAAGGGCTACAAAGGCAGGAAATTGTGAAGAGCCACAACTGCAGATGTCCTGAAGGAACACAGCACATAGAATATATTAAAATTCCCATAAACTGCATGTGTGGAGAAGTTTTTACTAATAATTATGGCAATTTGAGTTTCATAAGTGTGACTTCTTTTGTCCGGCTAACACTGTCTATATAGACCAATTTAGTGCAGTATCATTGAATCTTTAAAGATGGTTAACACATGCCAAAACAGATTCCAAACTAACCAGAACCCAGCTTATTTAATTTTTAACTTATTTCTTTCATCTTATTTCTGTTGCTTTTTTTTTTATTTATTTTTTTTTTTTTTTTAATAACTTTCAGGTCATTTTACAACTGAATCAAGCAACAAGAATTAAAAAAAAAAAAAAAGAGTCTGGTAAGATTTGAACTAACCCCCTTTATTCTTGGCAGCCTGTTTTATTGTGACAGCAAGTTATTTATACACAAGTTATAGCAGATGTTGCTCTTGTTATGGTGAATCAACTTTCAGCTTTGGAACAAACAGAAGCGAGCGATACACAGTGATACAAAATGTCTCAATTTGCATGCAGCCAGGAGGGCTTTCATCCAAGAGGAATTCCCAGAAAGAATAAAAAACAGAGCATTGCATCACAATGTTAGAACCCCAAAAGAGCAATTTCTGCCAGTGGATTGTGTGTTTTACAAGAGAAGTGACAGCAACAGGTGGTATAGTCCTGGCAGACTTATCAGATAAAATGGTAGTTTTTATCAGGCATGGGAGCCAGTTAGTCAGAGTTGCAACATGTAGGGTGATAAAGACAGAAAATGGGACAGAATGTAAAGAATTAAAAACAAAAGAAAGTGGATGAGATTCTTAGTGATGAATAAAAAAATGTTGATTGTTCTAGAGAAGAGCATGAGATGGGAAGTATTAGTGATTGTATATGTGATGAAGGAGAAATCAGTTTGGAAGAATGCACTAATGACGTATCCCAGTTGTATGGTAAAGAGGATGACCAGAGACAGGAAAGGCAAAAGATAGGACCAAGAGAATCCATGTCACAAGGTCAAAATGAAAAGAGAGAGACAACAGAGTTCTTAAAGTGAAAAAAAAAATTAATACCATTTACCAAAAAGTGAGGAGTGGATTTGTACACTGTGAATGTGATGAATAAGTAAATGTTGGGTGCGAATCTGGATGGACAAGCGTGAAGTTGTGAAAGATGATGCAAACAATGACATTATGAAATTGAAGAAAAGAACAATGGAAATAGATTATAATGGGATCAGAGAAGATGGGTATTCATGTATGAAAGAATAATAATGAAAACTTGGTCATCTACTTAGCCTGGAAGCCTCCAGTTTTAATGATTCCTTATGCCACCAGATAAAGACTATCTCCAAGCAGAGATTATAGAATTACTCCAGTGCAATAATTTTCACCAATATAAATTCATCCAGATCCACTGATGAATTGCAAGACAAAGTCTTTTTTGGACCCAAAGGACAACCATGAATAACAAAAAGCAAATATGGTCTTTATACCAATGAGCAGTCACTGGAAATCTGAAGTCAATCAAAGCCAAAGAGAAGGATTTAAAGAATTGGAATAATTTTAATGTGTATAAGGAAGTACAGAACAATGGTCAAAAGATGTTAACACATCAGGTAGTGATGGAAGAACTCTCAGTTAAAATAAAGTAAAAATCAAGATTGGTTGTAAGAGGTTTTGAAAATAAAAGATGATTCAATCAGTCTCCAACTGCTAAGTTTACATTTTAAAGAGTCTTGGTAAAAGCTGCAAATGAAAGATGAAGATTTGAAACAATTGTCAGTAAAGTTTCATCTTTACAGGGCAAGCAGCATGATAGATATATTTGTCATGATACCTAGAAAAGTAAAGGAAACTAAATGGAAGCTAAACAAAGCAATATATGAACTTTGACATCTTGAAATCAGTACATCAGTATGAAGGATAACATTATTAGAATGTATTATAAGCAATCATAGTTGGATAAAGTCCTGTTTGGATGGTATAATTATGGGAAATTAAAAAGCATATTTGTCATGTATGTGGATGATTTCCTATTTGCTGGAATTCATGTTGGTTTAAATGTATCACAAGAGAAGTAATCTAATTCAAGTAAACCAGAATGCTGCAGAAATGAAGGAAATTCCAGTTTCTGTGAGTAGAAAGAATGATAGAACACCTCCACTAAACAACAATGAAATGCAAACACTGGTCACTTGAATAGGCTAGCCACACAAAAATGACCAGGCTAGAGTTAAGATTTATTAAAGCTGAACAAGTCCAGGCAGCATCCAACAGCTGAATAATTAGTGAGTACTAACACTCCTCCAAGCTAAATAAACTCAAATGAATATTTGCTTTCCAAACCTTGGTAGCTTCAAAGAATGGATGTCTCCTGTGATGCATCATGGAGCAATCTAGCAGATGCATTTTCTGGTGTACAGGGTTACATATTTCTTAGTGGGCAACTCCACTATCTTGGATATCAAACAAAATTAAACACAAGGTGTCCAGCAATTTGGCAGCAGAAACACTCAATGCATGATGCAATGGATGAAGCCATTTATCTTGGTAGTCTCATCGAGATATACTGCAACAGCTATAAAGTAAATAAAATAACTATTACTATATACACAGACAACAGATCTCTGCACCAAAATATTCACTCTACAAAGCAAGTCCATGAGAAATGTTTAAATTAATATTGCTGAAATCCAGGTAATGATCATCCAGGGAGAAATGCTGTCTACAAAATGGGTCTAGACTATTGGGAAGGAGGTTGCAAGTAAATAACTAGTTTGTTAGCTACCTAAGTAAAACTTTGCCAGTTGTAACTAATTTATTCCTGTTATACTAATCTAACATCTAATGCTATTAGTTTCAGCAGAGCATGGAAGTATAGGGAAGCAAGAAAGAAATCTAGCTCTGTAGCTAAATTTGAAGGACTTACTGGTTAACTTATGCTGCTTAATGGGTAAGGCACTGTTATAGCAAGACAGGTTTCCAAGAACAAGGAATGAGTACAAGATTCACAAGAAATCTATTTATTTATTTAAAAAAAAGAAAAAAGATCAATATATACAGTCTCTGAACGGGTATGTAGATACACTACATTGGTTTTTTGCAGAGGATTTAGCTGTGTGGTTGTAGGGTTATTAGATTGCATCTCTAATGCTAATAATAAACCTGCTACATATATTGGTTTTACTACAACCAAACTTTCCCATAGACTTACCTGTCAGCTTCCTGATCTTAATTCTATTAAACATTTCTTAGAAAAACATAGCAATGTACATAATATTAGACATATTAGTTGATAACACAATAATATTCATGCATACACACAGTAAAAAGAACCTTCAGATATTGGAAGCCATCTACATTAAAACAAAGCAACTCACACTCAAAATTACATTGCAAACTAGTGACAGCACATTACATTGCATCTAGACATTGGCTCTGTTGTAATACTTTGGTGTATCATGTGGTAAGATGCATCTTGAACTTACAATCCGCACTTGCTATTCCGCAACTGTTGTTGTCACATAGCAATTTTCTATGTCAAAATAACAAAAGATCATCTTTGATGGTAGATATCTTTGTTTCATGTCTGTATAATCACTAACAATGGCTCATGTGAGCTGAAAGCTTAGGACCAACTTAATAAAAAATATCCAAATGTTGGCCAATTTTTGTCTATTTTCACCAGAAATTAAAGCAAACATTCAAACGACTCATGATCAAACATTCATTGTCTGTTATATTTAATAATGTTTAAATTACATATTACTTGGTGAGCAAAAAAAAAAAAAAAAAAAAAAAAAAAAAAAACATAAGAACACAGCTACATAGAATAGAAGTAAAATCTAATATTTTAACTCCACAGATGCTTTTATTGTGCAAGTGAGACACAGGATATCTGTCCAGAAAATGGCCAGCTATTTTGAATAGCTTGAAGAACCAGTTATGTAGCCATGATGCAAGTAATTTAATACTATCAGTCATTGGGAGCAAGTTAATTAGTTCACAATGAGATACCATTAAATGTACACCATTAAATTGTGTACTATGTTACCATCATATTCATGAGGTTTTGTGCATAATCCAAGTATTCTTGCCTGCAAAATATTTATTGCAAAAAAAAAAAAAAAAAAATGATATATATATATATATATATATATAAAAATGCTGAAAAAGGAGATTTCAGATCATTATGATATTAAGGAGAATGTAACAAAATGTTTTTTTCATTACACAAACCATTTTCCATTTAATATATAACTAAAATAAATCCTACCCTGAAGATCCGTTTAGGTAAAACCTAGGTAGGTTTTCCTGGCTCTTTAGGATTTATTTTAGTTATTCCCGGTCTACTTAGCGTATTGAGCACTCTACATTTTAGCCTTACGACTCGCTTGCGTTTTTTCTTCTTTGGACTGAAGACTTAAGGCACTGGACAATTTATTTTGCCCTGTTCTGATCTTTTTTTATTTACAATTTTTTCCTTGGGTACCGATTTGTTTTGACATATCTACAAGCTAAGCTATCTGAGGTTTTTTCCAAACGAGTATTACTATATTATATATATATATATATCTGAACCCTGATGTCGGAGTAAACGGACATGATTTTTTTTTCATAGCTCTAAGAAAGCGATGTTAAGGAATGTCATGATTGTTTTGTTTTTTTATTTTTAATCATACATTATATTTTTCTTCTTTATTATTTTATGATATTTTAGTTATGTTATTCATTTACAGTATTTAATATATGTATTTTATAATTTTATTGTACATGTTTACCTATCTTTAGTTGTGGTATACAATTATTTTCCTTTTTTTTTTCTATCATTTTTATTTTAAGACGTTTTGCTAGTGAAATTTCTCACTAACAATTTTAAGAATATTTAATGTATTGTATTTGTTAGACTAATTATATAGTGACATGAATAATTTTAATTTATTTATATCCAAGCGTAACATTTATTTATCTGTTGTTGCTTTTACGAAAGTGGACGTAATTTTCGGAATTAGTGGAAACCATTTTTTTTTAATGTTTATTTTGTTTATATTTGACTAGTGGCTCATTATTAGCGATTCTTTTTTTTCTATTATTATTATTAGTTATATTCAAAGTTTCTTTTATAACATTTAGTATGAATTTTAATTCCTTACATTTTCTTATTTTTTATTTGCAAAGTAACAATTTCAATTTTATTGTAAATGCCTTCCCAGTTATAACGTTATTTGGTTTCGTTTTTACTGCTAGTCAATTTGTCTATTTTTATCGTTCAAATTTTTTTTTGAAGCAACAACAATAAAATTTTCTTATACTTAGAATAATTTCATATATATATATATATATATATATATATATAACAACATTTATAACAATAATTATAAAATATTCTAATAATAATCTTATATTTCTTTATTTTATTAATATTATTTAAAATGTATATATAGCATTATAGCAACAGTTAATTTTGAACTGTTTACTCCGACATCCAAGAAGAAAAAAAACAAAAACAAAAAAAAAAACTGTCTTTAGGGGGCATTGGATAGAAGTAGTACCTTTGTTGCTCATCTACTGTACCTTATTTTTAATGGTAATGGGCAGCACTGGTCTTAGCCAATCCTCTAAATCTCTCACGTAATGTCCTGGGTATGACGGTAAACTACATCCGGCAGCAAGCCTTCTCATCAGGAGATGAGAGGATTTGAGGAGCATGGAATCACCTTTTAATTGCTGTTCCCAGGTTCACCCTGACCCAGGGTGGTAGCACCTGTTAGGGTCCCAGCTATGGGTAAATAGTGTCTACCAGAGCTGACCAAGCTCTTTAGTGTTATAGAACACGATTGGTCTAAGAGATGGAAAACTCTTACACGAAAAGCCTGAGGCATTTTGTCTGCAGCATTTATTTGCACCGACTAAGTGTATCAATAGTTCTGAAAAGTGTGGATGGTTCTGCACAAGCCTTCACCACTTTAATCAAATCACTTGTGTGCGTTTTCTGGCGTTTTCCTTGATTCGTTCTTATCCACACAGATTCACTTGCAAGGTCCACTGGCGAGAGAGTGAAGGCAACGGGGTCAGGTAAAGGATATTACTGGAAGGCTCTAGCTGGAGCTCTACACAGTGGCAGACCAATGAGTGATGGCAGTTCTTTCACAAACCCATGAGCAATTGTGATGTCCGTGTCCTCCATCTGTGACAAAGCAGCCCTATTTAGGATTGCACTGCTTTCCCTATTATGGGGAGGGGGCGATAAAAGGAGCCCTAAACATTGCTTGCTCACCCAGTGACACACTGACCTATGCCACCCCTCATTCACATTAGTACGTACAAGAATTGCTAAAAGCCTAGGGTACATTCATAAAAGGAAAATGAAAGGTGATATAGCACCATATAGAAAATCTAAATCCTGTTTGCTATATGATTGTTTCATTTGCACAGTTGAGGAGAGGTCGGTGACACTCTAGACAACACCTATTGTCATGACAGCCAAAGGAAAGCAGATTAGTTAGTCTAACAAGAATTGATCCTCTCTTACCACCTCTTATCCCATTTCTAGATCATGATATGCAGCTCACAATTTGCCAACAGGCAGCATTAGAACTATCTTCAATTCTACCTAATTGTTTGTGTAAGTCTGCAAACAGGAACTGCAAACTTCCAGTCAAGTGGCACATATTCCCAAAAGTTTATTTCTTTAGGATATTTGTTTTATTTCATTTTGGTCAAGTGGGTGGCTGCTTTGAAGATCTTTGTAGATTTTACTGGTAGTTATAAAACACTAGACATTTTAGGCCCAGAAGTTGACAGTAAATGATTTTCTCTATGTAGGTGCCCTAATTCAATTACGTGTGTATGTGTGGGGGTGTCTTATGTTGCATTTAAAACTGTGGATAAAGCAACACTATCTTTCTCTAAGTCATTACAGTTCACAAATAAAAAAGTCTGTAGATGTGTTGATTACCTGTACATGGACATAGAATTAAAAAAAAAAAAAAAAGTTTTTTATAAAACAAAATCTTCAAATTGAATGTGTTATGTTCTAATTGAAATTCTGCCATATTGACTCCTGTATAATTTCATGGAGAGATAAGTATTTACTCACAAATACTTGTAATTTGCAGTCTTACAATAACTGAAACGGCAGATGTTATCCTCTCCTCCCCATACCCAACTGACCTCTTATGAATAACTTATCATTTAACACTGATCCTCAATTGTCAGCTCCATTGCAAGTTTATCATTAGTAATTTTTAGTAGGCAAAATGGTTTTTATTAACTACTTTTCTTGATGGGTTAACATTTTAAAAAGGTCTTTTATCTTGTATCATTAATTGAAAAGACAACAGGACTAAATTAGAATACAAACTATAAATATTCAAGTATAATTAATGAATTGAGTCAAACCCCAGATGAACTTGAAATAAGGTTTGGATTTTGCTTTGGAAAAGTGTTGACTTTAAATATCTACAAATGGTCTGAAGATAACACCCAGAAGCTGCAAGAAGATCCAAACATTGTGCTATACATAAAACTATAGTAAACAGTTTTCACTATATATTTATAGAATAATTGGTATTTCTCAGGTCACCTTATTTATGGTATATCTGTTTCAAATAAAAGCTTCCAATTGTCTGAAAAATAATTTGCTTAACGAGGAAGAGGTTTTGTGACAGGAGTGAGCATTTAAAAAATAAATTTAAAAAGATCATATGGTTTCCATTTTAGTTCCAGTTTTCAATAGATTATGATTTTGTGCAACAAAAAATAAAGAAAGCATGTTTTTAATGGATATTTAAAAAAAAAAAAAAAAAAAAAAATGAAAAAAAATGTGTTACACTCTTGCAGGCCATATAAAAATCATCAAATGCACCACATGCAACCCATGGGCCAGTTTACCCACTCCCATTTTATGCTTTCCCATGTTCTCTTTGTATGACATTTATGGTTGCAAAACAATGCCAAGTTGGCTAAGATCCAAAAAGAAAATGCCAGTAACATTTTTTTTTTAATATATATTATGAATTTAATATTTAAACCTGATATTTTAAGTTTGAAGTCTTTATTAAGCAAGTGTTCATGATTTTAAACAACTTTTAGATGCTAATTCTTTCACAACTCGTATCCAACACTTAACAGTTTGGGCAAGTAATGTCAATCAAATTTCTTTTTTATAATTAAACCAAGGAGGTTTAACATTTTAGTTTTCCCCCCAAATAGAAATTGGTATGCTACGTATGAATTGAATATTGACATACAATATTTAATATGAAACCCCTCCCCACTAACCTTAGCTGCTAGAAGTTGTCAATAACTACTCATCACTCCCCACTTGACAAATACCTGCCATACTGTCTCATGGCAGAGTATGTAGTATTAATTTTAATGAGGAAAGATCATGACACTATACCAGTGCGCAAGAAGTGTAAGGCATGCCCCCCCCATATCAAAATAGTAAGGGTGGTGAATCATATCAGCCAGACTTTTTAAGAAATAAGCAATCCAATCAACACTAGTAAGCAAAGTAGCAAGAGTTGTTAGCAGCAATGATTTGGGGGAAGGAGATCGGAGAGAACATTAAAAAAAAAAAAAAGCACATGGTTATGCACATGCCAAGCAAAGGAAAGTGAATAAACCAATAATCTCATCTCGGATGAAAAGAACTTAATATGGGATTATTAATAGATTATTGTTAAATTAGGATATAAGCTAAGCTTCCCTCAATTGCACCAAAAGCTATAATCTCTTGAGTGATGCTAAATTAACAAGCTTCCAATTGATCTTAGTGACAAATTGACAGACGATTTTGTTAAAATGATATATATTTAAAAAAAAAAAAAAAAAAAAAAAAAAATTCAGAAAATGCAAAAATCATCTATTTTAAAGTTTAGGTTTGAATTTTCACCAAAGCATGAACAATTTGTTAAACAGTTTGTAAGAGAATTTTTTAGAAGCTATGAATTAAAAATACCTTTCTATGATTTTTTTGTTTTAAATGACTCAGTTGTAAAAGCAAAATCAAAGTACAAATAGTCATAAGTAAATTTGAGAGAGTGATGGGGGGTGGGAAGGTTGATTTGGTAAACTGCTTAAATGTCCTTATTACAGTCGGTCATCTATTTACAAAATATCTAAAAGTGTGCCAAGTATATTTTTCAATTGGAGTAAATACTAACAGTACCTAGAGTATTTTACAGGTGGAAAATTGGTATGAAGTATTTTCATTTCATTACAAATATTCAGTATTGAACCATTTTTAAGGAATTAGGATTTAGTAAAAGTATTCCTTCATTTTTACAAATTCATTTATATGTAGCCTATAAAAATGTAGAAGAATGTATACTGCTTGAAAGTAGATTTCTATAGGTCATCACTTAAAATCACAAAGTCAAAGTTGCTTCTGACAAGAACATTCATGCTATATCCCAAGAGTTTGTATTTCATAGAAGACTCTTTTAATCATTTTAACCATACCTTGTAAGAAATATAATTCTGAAATCAGACTGCCAACTTTCTACACAAAATCTACAAGTGGACACACCCAATAGCTATTCTACATAATTTAACAATATAACCAAATTTAAAAATTGGGAGATTTTAGATTCTGAGTATATTATGACCTATTTGTTTTATCAATTTAAAAGAAAAGAAAAAGATTAATTTTATTATTATTTATAGGTAATGGATGAAAAGTCAAATACTTTCAGGAGACTCTATATATAGATTCAATAAGTGGTTTAATGATCCCTAAATTAAATCTCAAAAGATTTTCTGAAAGACATTAAATAAATAGTAATAGTTTATAAATCACAGCAAAACTGTAAGAGCCTGACTGGCAGTTGATATTGTTTTTTATATCTGAAATCAGAGAAGAACCTTAGCATCATTGATGATAAAGTCATGGCAAAAACTTAAATTTTAATAATTGAAAAAATTAACCAATATGCTTTAAACAAGAAAAAAAAAAAGGTTTCACATTCAATGTGTTGTAGAGGTTTACATGTACACAGATTTTACAAGAAACTGGATTATGTATAAACTACAACTTGGCTAATTTCAATAGACTATTTTGAAGTAAAATACAAAATTCCTGTAATAGGACATCAAATTTTTACAACTATATTTATCAATCCCCTGCATTAATTACTGAAGTTGGAAAAAAACTGTTCAAGCTAGATTTCATTTAAGATTGAACCAGAATTAACTAGTTGAAGAATCAAACTTCAACAATGGAACTTTGATTAGAGTTTACTTAGGTCAAACTGTTTAATAAAAGCCTCAAACTTTTTGCCAAATGAAATCAACAATAATTTACTATAAGCTGAATATTTGTACAAAATTTCATTTTAGAGTCATCAAGCAACTTCTCTGAAATGAGCTTTTGTTTTCCACAGTGACAAAGAAAAGAATTCAGGTAAAGGATTAATTGAACAAATCCTCTTAATTTGTTTTTTGTTTTTTAAGAGATATATTCAATGAAGTGTAAAAAGTCACTTGTCTGGACACATGTCTCGTTGGTAGCCTATGGCTTAAGAAGAAAATTGCTTTCAGACTATCAGCCAAAAAAAAAAAAAAAAAATCTGATAAACTTCCGCACGAGTAACTTTGTTTTATGCACGGGTGCTTTCAAATCTGCTTAGAAAGCATCATTGGCCAATCACAATAACCAATTCATCAGCCTGAACCAGTAATCACCAATGGAAATGCAGGGATCATCACATTGTATTTGATATTTTTTTTTTAAGGCAAGGAATCAAGAATTCACATGCAGTAACAGGAGACTGTAAAATCAGATATATTGAACCAATGTCATAAGAGACCAAATTGTTTAAGGAGCAAATCTACATATAAAAAAAAAAAAAAAAAAAAAAAATAGCTAACATAAATAACACCTGTAATGCATTTTATTAATAGTATTTGTTATTCACAGTAATTTTATTATGAAAGATTTACTTTGATCCTCTTAGAAAACTTTCAGGTTAATATTAATCTGAAATTAACAGCTCATTTTTTTTTCTCTCTTTTTCCAACCATGTACTTTGAGAAAACATTTTTTTCCATAATCCTTCTGCTTTTCTTAAATTGAGACTGTCAAATTATACTTAAGATTTTATGCAAAAAAATATTTTAAACTCAAAGTAAAATGTGAATGAAAGTTTTGCATAATTCATGCCAGGAAATACCAAAGGTCTGAATTGAATTTAATGCCCATCAGGAACCTTAATCTAAGAAGAGTTGATCTGTGGTACTCCCGATATGTACTAGGTTAACCTTAAGAGATGCCAAATTATGTTTTGCACTATCTCAGCCCCAAAACTAGTAGCCCTGAAAGTTGACCTAAGTAATCGCGAAGCCACCAATTACAGAACCTGGCCCAAAAGGACGTCCCAGGGGAGGGACCAAGATAAACAATTCCAATGAAATTAGGATATACACATAGAAAACAGGATGACAGGAAGTTACATAAATACTCAACACATGAGAAAATTGAATGTTAAAAAAAACAACAACAAAAAAACTAAGAGCACGTACCTTTGATTCAGTCAACATTAATTTGGTGTTCAGACGTGAATAAACAGTTATTTTACACACGAGTAATTTAGTATCTGTCTATATTTCTGAGATGAGGTATTATGTACACTATTTACATTATTCAGACTATTGTGGAGACAAATTGAAAAATCCTATCAGAAACTGGCACGAATATCGAACCATCTGACATTCCTACACCAATGCAGAGATCTACAACTCATCCCTTCTGGCCTGGCACCAAGACTTCCCGTCAATTCAAGGAGAGCCTGTCTGGTCGCAGAGAAAGCGGGACACGCCCTTGTCCAAGAGAGAATCCAGTACAATTGTTGGATAAAACAGAGACTACAAGCTCATATCTCTCAGAGGCTTGAGGATTTCTTCAACAGAATTACCAATGAAGACTGGAGAAGGATCCAAAATGACCTGGAGAAATCCTTCAGACATGAATTCAATGTAGTCAAGGCTCACCAAGTACAAAAATTAAATAGATTGAAAGATCAGAAGGTGATGCACAAGGTCCATCACCCACCAGTGAAAGCAGTAATCAACATGAGCCAATATCAGCCAAGTGCCTCTGAGGAGTCAGTATTGAATAAGGGTCTCAACTTTGCCACAACCATCAGGCGAGTGCCATACTTGGACATCATGCCATCATTCTTGGAATCAAGAACAACGATCACTTCACACCTAAGACGTATAGGCAGTTAGCGCAGTGTTACACCAATCTACCTCACATATACGGTTTCCCTAAGACTCACAAAGACTGTATTCTGCTCAGGCCAATTCTTAGTTGCCAAGGGTCTGTGTGCCACCCTCCGAGTCGCTTCCTTGTAGATATAATTGACCCATTGATCGGAAAGTCTCCTTCATATGTCCAGAACTCCACCCACTTCGTGGAAATAATCAAAGATGCTCCCATCCTATCTCAACCATATGGTGATCTTGGATGTGGTGAGTTTGTTCACCAAGGTACCCACAGAGGAGGCACTCTCAGTAGTCAGAGACAGATTGGCCTCCGACTCATCCCTAGAAGAACAGACCAGTATTCCAATAGATAATCTGATAGAGATGCTGACTTTCTGTACACAAACAACACAATTCAGAATGGGATCACGCATATATTGACAGGATTAGTAATGGGCTCGCCATTATCACCAGCAATGGCAAATATATAGATGGAATACTTTGAAGAAATGGCATTAGTATCTATATCTCTAAAGCCAACTCTATGGTTAAGGTACGTAGATGACACCTTCATACTCTGGCCACACCAGGAAGACGTTCAGGTTCTACTGGACCTGTGAACTCAACAAGACCTTCGATACAGTTCACAATGGAGAACAACACACTCCCATTCCTGAATGTTCTAATATCTCGAACAGAGCATGGGTTCAAGACATCCGTATACCATAAACTGACATTCACGGGACAGTACCTCAATTTCCCAGCATCCATACAGCGTAAAGAAAGGAATTGTCTGCTGCTTACAACACCAAGCAAAAGTCATAAGTGGCAACCCAGAGATATTAGATAAAGAATTGGTCAGTATAAGTAGTATCCTACAACATAACAACTACCCTGGGTACATGGCAGCAGCCCCAAAAAACTGGGATAGGCGGGTACAAGAGAAGGAGGACAACAACACTCAGAAAACAGTCTGCCTGCCTTATGTGAAGGGGTTATCAGAGAAAATACAAATGATCTGTGGACCATAAAACATCAGGACAACCTTCAAAAGGTAGACGACACTTTGTAGATATCTCTCCCGAGTAAGACCCACCCCATAGAGGAGAAAATGACTAAAGACTGTGTGTACACCATCCTGTGCAGCTGTGGAAAGAAATATAAAGGGGAGACAGGCTGCCCCCTTAAGGTAAGGCTTCAAAAACACCAGAAAGCTGTAACATGAGGGGAAGTGGAAAAATCAGGCGTGGCTGACCACATATGGAGAGAAAAGGGAGATCACCGCCCTCTGTGGGATCAGGTTGAGATCATAGACAAAGAACACCATTGGAAAATTCGTAAACTTAAGGAATCAGCACATATGCTAGGCCACAAAAATCTGAGCTGACCAAGCATAAAAATGAATACAATATGGAAACCAGTAATAAGGAGTGCCAGAGAAAAGCGATAACAACAAAAATTACAATATGAGCTCTGGTAAAAACATGCAATGATAACAGCAAAAAATTGCAATGTGAGCACTGGTAAAAATGGTTGCTGAAGACGTTAGGTTTATAATACCCAGAAATTCATACACAGATGTCCTCAAGGACACATGGCACAGTGGATAATGGCGTTGTTTAGATCCAGTGACAAGACCCAAGAGTTTTAGTTCAATACCCAGTTAAAGCAGTGGAGAACTTGGAGATGGGAATTAACAGGAGATAACTGATAACTGACATCCATTAGACATGGCACATGGTGCGAAATAAAGGGTTCAGTTCGACATTCCGACCACCAGAAGAAGGCTGGAGCGTTCAACGGCTGAAATGTTGTAATAAATATGGCGACAAAGATGAGGACAATAGTCTGAATAATGTAAATAAGAGTAATTTAGTATCTTATTCTTATCAAATGTTACCAAAATGAAATAACAAAAGAAATTAAAGTTATGATTTATTAAAATGGATATTTTTAATTATAAAATTAAAATTTACTTTATGATTAGAAATTGTTAATTATATTTTGTGAAATGACTCAAATATAATGAATCTAATGCCAATGCACAAATATCAACCCCTACCCTACCCTGAGTATAAACACACTATCAAGGACCAGATGGCTTTAATATCACTTGTACACTATAATGCTTAGGTTGGATTTCCTTGCAAACAAATAAAATGAAGGGGCCAGTTTTAAATAAAGAAAAAGTGCAGACCAAACATTCTTGAAGATTAATTCATTAATTTGACTCAACTAGTTGTAGCTCCAGAATTTTTTCTTGGCTAATAAAAAAATGTATTTTACTTGAAATTTGAAACCTTTGTGGGAAAGAAAAAGAAATCTTAAAACTCCACTAATCATCTTAATGAAAAGCAAAAACACAATTGTTCATGCTGGTTGGAGAAAGAAAAGAAAACAAGGAAAGGTTTTTTTTGGGGGGGGGGGGGGTTTAAGCTTACCTCAGATAATGAAGATCTGATATTTCCTTCATGCAAAGCCAACAAAACTCAGCACCACACACAGTGCAAGTCATATGATTACAAGAACCATCATTCATTTTTGTGATGAATGCACTACAGCGAGGACATGGCTTAATGTCATCTTCTGAAAGAGAAATACAATTTCATAAGAAAAAATTGATTTAAGAAACTTAAAACAGATATTTGAAGACATTTGATTAGTTTCTTACCGTTTAACTTAAACAATGAAAATTGGGGTGGGGTAGCTGAGAAACTTTCTGGAAATGAAATGAATTCTAGGATAAGTGTAAGAGGTCCCAAAAAGGAGTGTACTTTAAAGACGACTATGACACCTTTGCCCTAGGTAGGCTTTTTTTTTTTTTGTTATTAATATGATTAATGGATCATTTCCAGAGAAACCAATGTCTCAGTTTCTATGCTCAAGATACAGACAAAATGTCTAAAAATATTTGTACAACTCTGTATTTGAAGATGAAAGAGAAAGTCGCATTCTATTTAAACTATGTACAAATGTTCAGGAAGAGATTTATATACAAACAATGATGTAGAGTATAAACTATCATTTTATGCTGATGAGACACAAAATTGTTAATCTTTAACAAACCTATCTGGATAAAGCAGAACTGGCACAAATACCAGCTTATGTCAGTTCCCTTTCAATTCTCATTCATCAGAAAATGTAGAACTATTAATGACAGGTTAAATTTCATGAGAATGCAGTTGCAAAGTTTGTTTTTTTTTTTGTTTTTTTTTAAAGAATCTATTAAATGGCACAATTATAGTCACATGAATGATGCAACATGTCTTCTCAGTAGGTAAGAATGTTATTACAGAAACAAAAAAAAAAGAAAGGGAAACCAAAAAAAGGGGGGGGACAAAAAAGCAATTATTTAAGTTTGTGGATAACAGGAATAAATACTAGACTATGTCAAAAGATAGTTTTGTTGATATATGGACACTGACATAACATTAAATTTAAAAAAAAAGCCAATATCTTTACACAATCTTAACCTGTTCAAGTCTATGTTAACTTATCTTTCACACATAAACTGGTATCTTCTCTACATATCCCCATAAACTGTGCCACCCTCTAACTTGAGTAGCTCTTGGGCTTTGTATATACGGCATGAAAATTCTTTACCAATTGATATGTTGAATAAAATAAAAAAATTAAAAAAATTTTTTAAAAAAAGACTAGTTTTGTTTAACATATAAATATTCTGAGGGGTTTATGTATTTGTCATCCTTGGAAAAACAAAAAACCATGGAATCCGCTGCATGAAAATTAACCAAGTATTCACAAGACAATCATCCAATGTCCAGCTGGACAAATCAATATATTGAAGAAAGCAGTTTTTAAGATCATTAACCAAGAGATTGGACATTCAGTTCAAAGTTTATTACTGGTGTTTAAATTATTCATCATTTATGTTCTTCACACAGTAGGTGAATTTAGATAAACACATTGTTGCTTATAAGCCTAGTTTATACAGATTTCTCAATCATATTGATATTCAATAAATTAAACGTTCAACCAATGTGGTAAGCCAACTTAAGGTTCTCGTTGAAATGCTAATCAGCAGAGCCAAATGTTTGATAAATCATTTATCAAATATCTGGCCCTGATGAGTTTCAATGCAAAAATATTGACTTGGCTAACCAGATAAGTCAAATGAACTTTTAACTTAATGAATGTTATAAGCCTAGATATGTATTAAGCACCTTTTGGCAAAAGCACTGCTAGCCTTAAAAAAAAATAAAATTAAAAAATTTCACATTCTTAGTTGTGTGTGCGCGCGCACACACACCTACACACACACACACACACAAGAGAGATGGGTTCTAAGAAAGAACCTCAAAAGAAAAAGATATTGTAGTTACTCATGGAAATGCAACATTGTAACATTGTCATCTTTCAATTTCTTAACCGCAAATTTGACAAAGAAAATTGGCTTATAGAATATCACAAAGATTTGAGAGCTATTAAAAAGTTAAAATGGTTGGAGTAGCTGGAATTGCAAATATAAATAGAAAAGATAATATCATGAACATGATCTGTCAACAGTAAATTAAAACACCAAATTAACGGAATGAACTCCAATATCTACTGATTGGAAGCTTGTGACCCGTAATATACACAAAAAAGGAAAACAGGAAATGTAGAAATAGTTGCAAGTGATGTTAAAATTGAAAAGTTAAAATCAATAGATGAAAGTCTGATGAAGATTATAGAATGTGATTGGTGGCGGGGTAAATTACTCAGGTATAGGGAACATTGTGTAAAGTGTGTCTATGGCATATATCTTTTAGATCTATAAATTCTAATATTTATCTTGCATTTTAAAACCTGACATCCCAAGTTCCCCATATCTTAAGAGGGAATTTATAGGCTGAAACTAGCACATACATACATACATACATACATACATATATATATAATTTAGCCGACATTGGTTGGTTAATATCAATATTTAAAAAAAATTTTTTTATTTTTTTTTTTTTATTTGTGAAAAATTAGCTTGCATAATAAAATCCAATAGTGTATAAGCAGACATGGTTTCCCTGAAGTACATGAATGTCTGGATGAAGATATCATGAAAAGTGATTCCCATCCAAGCATGTAAACCAAGCTGAATAGTAACCAAACACAGCAATTGCTGTATCAGGAAAAATGGTACCTTGCTGGTGAGATATGTAAAACTTTGTTTCATAGAAAGTGCATGATTTACACAAGGCTATTACTGCCAAAGTGTACTGAATGCACACTTGCCAACCAATACATTGTATAACCTGTGGCAAACTGCATCATGTTTGGTACCACCAACACACTCAAACTGAACATTATACTGCAAAGAATCTGATTTTCCAATATGTTAACAGGATGTAAGAAAAACATTAAGTTTTGCTATCACAAGAAGAGTCACATTATTAGCTCATGTAAAAATCAGATTTTATTTTTGTTTGAGATTATCAAATTTGTTTATTTCATATTAGATACGTGAATCTTATTGAAATAATCCACAAGTTTTTTTTTTGTTATAAAAAAAGGTCTTTCATAGAGAATTAGAATCAAAAGCCATTTTTAAGATATTTATAGATAATCGTGGTTCCTTTAACTTTTATTCAATGATACGAGTATTAGAAAAGATCCGTTTACATGCAGTATAAAAAGAATTTTAAAAAGTTATGTTTTTTTGGAAACATTGAGAATTATAGGATTTTGGTACTAAGAAAAAACCTGAAACATTTTACTGACTGACCAATTACAAACATTTGCCCCTCACAGGCACATTTTTTTTACTTAAAAATTTTCTTTGAAAAACTCTTCAGATGCAAGATAGAAATCTGTGTCTTTAAATGGATAGCAAAGCTGTTTATTAATATTTTTGATGACTAATAAATTCTTGTGACATTTCACTATAAGCCAAATCACTTAGAAGACCTCTTCCTGGACTCTTTACATTAGGTTATGACGTTGTTTGAAAATAGATTTTGATTTTGTAAAAATAGCCATTAACTCCTAAATGTAAAATAAGACATTTAAATCAATACAAACAAAATTGAATTTTTTTTTCAATGTACTGAGAATTTTAAAATGTCAGCACAAAGTTGACTCACTTTGCGATCCTGTTTCATGATTGTAATTAAGTGCTGCAGCTCGCATATTTGGGGATCGTTCTGCCCGGGCTGCATCGCATGTTTGGTTAGGATGCCAGATCTGTTTACAATGGTAACAGAAATCTGTCTCACATTCAGGACGTTCACACTTCAGTTTAGGACAACTAGCACAGCCAGTTGCTATCACAGCATAACTGCAACAGAGAAAAAGTCAAAAGTTAAAGGCAAAACATCACAATGTACACAAACAAATGTGGCATAGATTTTGGGGAAAGAAAACATTTTATATTATATACAATATTACAAGTTAAGGTCAAAAAGTATTCCATAAAAACATAAGGGGAGAAAGGAAGAAGCAAACATTTCATGCCATTTAATCCCTTCAGCCTTGTAAAGAATGCAGAGACATAGGTTTGAACTACATTAAGATTCAAAGAAGTTTTGTTTTTTCCATTTTATCAATCCAATCTTTTATACTAAAAAAAAAAAAAAGAAAAAAAAAAAAAAGACATGTGACAGATTCCAAAGGGCCCAAGCAATATTAAAACCTGAACCCAATTTTTATTTATTAAAACTTATAT
The DNA here is from genome assembly GCA_964036315.1 of Acanthosepion esculentum. Lineage (NCBI taxonomy): Eukaryota > Metazoa > Mollusca > Cephalopoda > Sepiida > Sepiidae > Acanthosepion > Acanthosepion esculentum. Next base: position 10,658,691 of record OZ038487.1, on the reverse strand, counting down.
TAATCACATCAGGCAATTCTTTAAAAGAGAGAAAAAATTGTTTTGGTTAAATGGCTAATAAAGATATACAAGTGAAAATTTTCACCTGCAGATATCTTAAAAACATGAAAGATTACTGAACTTTCAAATATAAACCTGCTTCTGGTGATACAAGCAGCACAAATTTATAGATATATATCTGTTTCTAAAGATTTAAATAAGGAAGGTAAAAAATGCTACAAAGTGAGAAGATTTTGCTTTAATAGAAAAAAGCCTTAGGCAATTGTTCAACAATGCCATTTTCCTGCAGTTTTTAAAAATTGCTTAAGCTATAGAAAGCTTAAAAAAGTTTCATTAGGCTTATTTATTAAATAAAGAGATATTTGAAATTTGGCCAAAGATTCATTTAATGCTGGTAAAGCAGCAGATATCAGATACTGATTTTAAGATGACACCAGACAGACATACCAAATATCAGGTATCTAGTATAACACAACAGATAGAGGAAACCTCTTCAGCAGTGAGATGTGCCACTTCTAACATTTAAAGTTAGGAGAAAGTGTGAGGTTCAAAGTTTAATTAAAAAATAAATAAATAAATATTCTTTGCACTTTTCAGAAATGCACTTTTCATCATACAAATCTGAAATTAGTACTACAGAGTATCCGATTTAAAAAGTAAACAAAATTTCAGGTTTATTCAGTTCTAAATGATATGATACAATAAATAGTATAGTAAATTTTTTGTTAACTTAAATTCAAGTTTCTGACAAAATGAGTAAAACCCCAATAACTAAAGGGAGAAAGGCCAAGTTTTCCGATATAGAGCTGGGGAAAAACCTGAGAAAGTAGATTACATTTACCAAGTATTAGAATTAAATACAGGGGACAAAAAGTTCATTAGTTTTGATAAATATGAGTTTACAGACTTTGAGGGTCTTCAACCTAAATATTAACTTGGTGATACCATCTAATTGGGTACAACACTAACCAACCACAACACTTGCCATGTCTAACTATTATAGTATTACAACTATAAATTTATAAAGATCTGGGAAAGTTTAATTTTTTAACTTTTTTCTTTGTTTTTTTTTAATGATTACCAAAATAGTTAATGCCTGAAGAGGATGTTACATGAAATGTACACCTTACCTTTCCATTATCTGCATCCATAGAAAACAATAAAAAACATGTTTATTTTGAGCAACAGTAAGTATGTACATAAACAAGGGATTTCTTCTTTTACACTAAAAATTAAAAAAAAATTTAATGCACTAGATAGAAATATTTAATATTTTTCAACTAATCTGTATAGTACAAGTGTCAGGTTAAAATTTAAGAGAAACAATTTAATATTTCCTTCATTATTACTTTTTTAAGCAAAGGTCACAAAATGCTGTCATCTAATGATTATTGGGCTTCTGAGGATACAGAAGAAAGTTCAAGTCTTGGCAAAGACTTATTTTCAATTCCCATTTCTTATTAATCATTGTGGAAAAAGTTCAAAAGTTCAAGCAGTTTTATTACTATTTTACTAGGTTTTTCAACATCTTAATTTTGCTTTTTTATCACAGCACACAAATTGGTAAGGACCTCTCGACTATTAATTAAAAAAACAATTTTTAAAAAATGAAGATCAATAAGAAGCTTCTGACAAGAGTCAAACTCAAATTCTACACAGAGTTCATCATTCATAGATATTGTGTAGATCACTTTTATCATGGAAACGTCAAGTGAGGAAAAATGCGGGGAATGAAGTGTGGGGGGGGGGTAGTAAAATGATTACAAATCTGTGCCCAGAATGATGTAGGCAACTTCTTTGAAAGGGCTCCTCAGGTATAGGAAGTGAATTCTAGTCTCAAATATGTGATTTTTCATTTACTTCAGAGGTTGAAGAGTACATAGAAATATAAGAAAAACAAGACAAAAATAAGACAAAGTAGTAATTAAAAAAAAAATAGTCACCATTTATTTAGTGTAGATTAGAGAGTAAGTTTAGTTGACTATTCATCACAAGTGAAAAATTGTTAATACACTGAACAATAGCATTATTTTCATATTATACTTTCATTGTGTTTATAGTGCCACACCCCTTTCCTCAACTGACACTTCAAATTATGAAGAAAGTTTTTCTCAGAAGAGTTACTTGCCCTTCCGAAAATAGCCGATTATAACCTTCAGGCTTGTTTGCAGTTGGTTTGTTGTCAAAAACAGATTGTAGGAAGATTTGTCATTCTTTTTATTTTTTAATATGAAATCATTCTTTCTTTACTGCATTCAAGACAAATGGCTGTGTTTTCTTCAGACGCAATTGTGTCAGAAATAGGAAAATCATTGAAAGACAATGCAGTGGATGTTGAAATAAAGGAGATTCAAGTGCTCATTTGCAATAATACAGTGAAAATGAATAAAAAACAAGAGCCAAGAGAGAGAAATGCTGACCAGGTGAACAAATATTTGATAAGAATCTCAACAGTAATAAACAACACTTGCTGATACATAAATATAGAGAAAGAAATTCTCTAGGATAATGAAACAAAATTGAGGAGGAGGAAGGAGAGAGAGAAGAAAGAGCTCATGCTGATAGTAGAAGCAGACTTCCATAAGCTATTCTAACATTATCAGCTTTGTTGAATTTTGCATGGTTTCTGTTGCTTCAGCCTTCTTCAGGTACATAATTTGCCTATTTTTTTAGGGAGGGGGGAGATGTTGTGTTGAAGTTTTCTGTAGGCAGTGGAAACTGTGTCAAAAGAATGTGAGCATTAGTCTTGTGGAATAATTACTCAAAATTCCAGACAATAGTTATAAAGGCAGAAATACAAAATTTCCTTATCAAGATCAACATTTGCCCCCACCATGCCACACACAAAAAAAAAAAAAAAAAAAAAAATCAACCAGGACAATACAAAATGACTTGGTTGATTCTTAAAATAGAATTTTTTTTTTCTACATTTAAGATATTAAAAATAGTTTAAAAGAAAAACAAAAATTAAATACTGGTTGTTTTTTAAGCATTAAGCATGTTTGAAACAGCACTAAGTAATTTGCATATATCATTTCCATCTTGGCAATACTTTTCATTGTGTAATGGTTAACAAGCTGATCACACAGAATTACTACCTGCAGCCTTGTCCCCAAACAAAGCTATGCTTAATAAATATCTTTAAAAATAAAGTCAAAACACCAAGTCACTTTATTAAATTACTTTAGCAAAGATTGGAGAAAAAAAAAAAAAAAAAAAAAAAAAAAATTAAAACTCCAAAGACTGAATTGCACTATTGTTTTGAACATTTACTTCAGAGAAACAGAAAAATGGCACAACCATGTGATCCTTAAATGTGGGCTGATGAGGTCAATCGTTGGCAAATAGCCACATAAGGACTTCTGACATTTCTATTGTATGCTCTTGAAGAAAATGGCCAATTTTTGTTTCGTATTTTTATTTTTGATTATTTGAAAAAAAAAAAAAAAAAGGGGCAGAAACAGTTGGAATTTCAGAATGAAAAACAGCTCAGAGAAAAATATGGTATTAAAAACGATTTGATAAAACGTAATATTTATAAGTAAAAAATTGTAAACATGAAATCAATACGATGCTTGTATATTAAGGTTTGTTAATAAAAAGAGATAATTTAACCAATGCAAAATGGGCCAAATTTTAAATGTTGCTCACAATCAAATGCCTACCACTCATCAAGATAATACAAGTATAATATAGCAGTGTATTATGTCTAACTTGGGGGGGGGGGTCATGACATTAACATTCAAATGAGCAGGTTATAAAATTGTAAAGAAATGATTATAGAGTTTTTTTGTTTGTTTTTTTTTTTAGATATATGACATACATCAAAGTCAGAACAAATTGATTGTGCAATTTTAAGTCATATGTCTATATGAACCCCACACAGCAGAGGCGTGCTCCAAGAGTGTGATAATGAGGTAAAATTTGAAAATGTTTATACATCATTTGAAGCTAACCAAGCATTATCTAATATATAAAAGTCTACATGTACTCAAAACCCTGAAAATTTGCCTTGATAAAAATATTGTATGTTTGGTCTACTGTGAGTTCCCAAGTTTTAAATCGGAGAAAAGCATCCAGCCTTGTGAAACCTTGCCTGACAGCATTTGTCAGGCAGAACTCACCTTGCTTCATGCAACAATAATTCTGGTCCTACCTTATATTAAAAAAAAAGAAAAAAAAAGGCTATGTATGTTTCTATGTAGCTTCTGTTCAGATACGCCATTGATCAGAGGATAAAATAAGTGAATCCTGCCCCAATTTGAACATCTGACTTGGAGGTAAGCAGGCAAGTGACATATCCATTAAGACAGTGATCTGTTGCTTAAATAGCATGGAAAATTTACAAATAGCAAATGTTACAGGAGGTAGAGCATACGGATACTATTCCTGGTACCAATCTTTATATAAATGAAAGGTAATGAAATGGGATCCTGTTTCATTACCAATATATTTTCCCCCACTACAGTTTTTTTTTTGTTTTTAAACTCTTTCTAGCAACAATATAGATTTCAACTAAACTGCATATGAGAAAACATAACAGCATCATTTATGAGAGAAAACAATGAGACCAAATGTTCTAGATTTATCACTCTTGACCGTTCTGAACTGTTGACTAAACAAGAAAATTAAGTTGATAAATATATGAGCCAATAATGACAAGCTTAGTGACACAATTTCATCCTTGTATAGACATCATTAGTAATCCTTATTGTTTTAAACATTTTGTTAATATGTATCTTTCAAAAAGCAGCTATTTTATCCTTTTACACAATGTGGATCTATGCAATGGTGGGGGGAGGAGTAAAAAGTTATGACAAACCTATTACCTGAAATCTAATCCAAATATTAAATTTTTGAGTGGTCAGGTTGAGAACTTTTTAGTAACCCTTTGTAATTTCATATTTTGCTGTAGGATAAAATTACATTTTCATGATTTATTCATTGTAATTGATTTAAAAACAAATTTTCTTCCTTTTGTCAGCTGAATTACCAAATATTTATATTTTCTTATACAACATTAAATAAGTGACAAAACTTTGACAATTTGTATATTAAGCATTGCAAGTCAGGATTTAAGAAAGTTTGACAAAGCAGTTATCTCCTTTGTCCCCAATGAGAAATATTTAATATTTGTAATAAAATAATACATATATAAATAAAATAGAATTAGCTTTCTGTAGAGAAAACAGACAGAAACTCAAGATCTTATCCATGTACAAATAATATCAGAAAGGCAGGTGGTAGGAGATATTTTTAAAGATATTAGTAAAATAAGTTCAACTATAGCTCAAAGTCTATCATGCCTGAAAAATTGATTTTTTTTTTTATGTACTGATAAGATAAAACATCACATGAATCTTCCATTATTTTCCCTGTCTATGAAGATAAAATGGCATGCAACAGCAAACAGATGACTATTTATTTAGCAAATCTAATGTGTTACTTTTTCTGAATGTACAGATTGTATATCTGAGCCATTCTTATCTTAACTACATAAGGAAATTAAATAGAATAAATTATTAAAAGGGACATATTTATAGCATTTACAATGAACAATGAAGGCAGTGGTTCCAAGTGAAAAATTGGTAAAATATTCTCCTGCAATGAAATCCTATTGACATTGGTATGTAGCAGAATGAACTAGAATCTCTCAAAGGCTCTGGATGAAGGAGCTGAAACATGAATATTAAATAACTCATTTCTGTACTATCAAATAGAAACAATTATATACTTTATTTGGACCAGCATGATCATTATTATACTCACTCACACATTTTATATATATATATATATATATATATATATATACACACACACAGTGTGTGTGTGCATGTAGGCATTGAGGCTTAGCCTTTCATCCACCAAGCAAAGTTGTTGTGGGTATAATCAAGCCCACTAACAGCTGTCTCCTTCCTATCAAAGAAAACTGCTCACCTTGTAGAACCATCCCCACCAATGAGGCTATCAGTGATTTGAAAAATTAAAATCAAGCCCCTCTCTAGGCTAGTGCACAAGGGTCATAATGATGCAGAGGTTGGCACTCAATATGCAATTAACAGTTTCAACCAGGTTCTAACATATGGGCAAGAAAGTTTAGCTATGGGATCACTATCCCCAAGTATATACATTGAATACAGAAAATAGCTATAGAAATATTTCTTAAAAAACAACTATATTACTTAGATACATGACACCTTCATATTCTGGCCCAATCATGAAAATGTGTAAATAATGCTGAACTAAGTGAATTCAATATAGCTCACAATGAAAACAAGAGTAACTGGAATTTCCTGATGTACTAATAACACTGAGAGGATAGGTTGAATACATTTGCATATAATAAGCCAACATTCCATGGACAATGCTTGAACTTCCCACTATCACTGTAAAGAAGGGGATAATCTACTGCTTACAAATACCTGATTAAGCTTGCGTTAAACCAGACACATACCAACAGAAGATCAGCATTATAAACACCCTTCAAGGTAACAACTACTCAGCAAGTGTAACATCAGAGTCAACAACCAAAAGTAGGTCACAGCCCGTTTGCCATAAATAAAGGGTTAAATCTGAAAAGATCAGGACAGTAGTTCAGTCCTTTAGTGATCTCTCTCTTGAACTAACTCCCCTATCAAGTATTAAAACATTATCAAGTATGGTATTTTATCCCATAAAGAATCCAAGAGAGAGACCAACCACACATTAAAAGATGAGAGTGGCAGAACATCAGAAGGCTGTAGCCTAGAAAAGGCATAATCAGGCAGGGCCAATCATATATTGAATGGAACAGGGTGGTCAGACAACATCCTATGGAATGAAATTAAGATAATAGGAAATAACAGGGAAAGATAAGCCTAATAAAAGAATTAATATGTTAGTCGACTGAAGAGGTTGTCACTGCCTAAGCAAAGAGAATACTATTTAGAAATGTCTGATTAAATAAAGGACAGTCATGCATCCCATCATCCAAGAACAGACATTAGGTTTAAGGCTCTTTAACTTCACTGTTGGATTGTCCAAGAGACATGGCCTCGTTTGTTAAAATATAATCTGGTTCATTAGAAGTTTCAAGTTTAATCTCTCTGAATCGGATTGTGTTGAGAAATCACGCTGTTTCAGTGAAAGAACTGGACAACTGGCACAAAAGTGATTAAGACTGGTGATTATTAACAGATACACATTATCTCCTTTAAGCCTGGAAAACAGAATGACAATTTACTTGCAGGGAATATAAGGTCTGGTATATAATAATATTTGGGATGGCAAGGCTTGCATTTTCACAGAGTACTAATGCTACACTGAGTATAAAAAGCCCCATTATGATGTTTAGATTATTTCATTAATATTTTTGTCATGTTAGTGTCAGAAGATGCATATAGACCAACAAACAGTAAAATAATAATTTATCCACATTCTCACTATTTTCTTATCTATCAAAACAAAATATTGTTAAAGAGGCAAACATTCTCGGACAAAAAAAAAAAAAAAAAAAAAAAAAATCCCCCACATCTGCAAAATTGGCAAAAATAGTGAATATTCCCACCCAAAATCTAATTTCATCACACAAGACAGATCTACAACAGGCTTCAGTATAGACAAGTCAATGAATGTACCTGGCCTTCTAGATAGCTAAAAACTATTACAGCCTTATAAAATAGAAGTCCTCATTATTTATATTACCAATGCAATCTCTTGTATTTTATTAATAAAAAAAAAAAAAATTGAGAACTACTACAATTCTTGCAATATTGTAATGTATGCAGGCAATAAAGAGTGATGAGAGAAAAAAATTAGATAATACAAGTCATAATTGCAGACTACATTCAACACTATTGAAACTCAGTTACACTTCAATTAATGAAATTACTAATGGAATTATTCTGTCAATTTCTTTACACAATATGTACAAAAACCTAGGGTGAGGAGAGATTGCTAAAGAGAGGATTATAATGTTAAAATTAGCATATTATTCAGAATCATAAGACAGGAATTTACATTAACTTTGTTGCTTTTAAAAGTTTCCATGTACTAACGAAACAAGGTAACACAAAAGCAGAGCTCAGTGATTAGAACATTGAACTGGATTTTATGAGGTATCTGATTTAATGAAGGATGCTGGATAGGTGACTACTACACGAGACATGAAGATTAGATTAACTATTATAGCTATTCAATTATCTGATAAAAGAATTTCATTGAAAGTAAATGTAGAAAAATTTACTCCAATTTTTTCAGAATAGAAGAAATTGATGAAATCAGAAAATTTGTATCTTAAAAAGTAATGAAAATATTTAACTTCCCACTATCTAGAAATTGGAATAAATGCTTTGAAGCAGAGGTAGTATTTGCATTCATTGTTAAGATGCAATGATGTTTATATATGGTTTATTTTACAGTAAGTAGTGTGTTCAACCATCAATTTAACATCTCCAGACAATTCCAATATGAACACACACACACACACATATATATATATATATATCACATACATACATACACACTTACTTGAGAATTGTTGGACGTGGCAAGTTTCATAAAATTATTGCACAAATAATTTGCACAATGTCGGTAAAATACACGCTAAAATTTGGTTTTTGGATACTCACAAGAATAGACTTTCAATAAATAAAAAAAGTCTGGTACTTTAAAAAAAAGAGGTACAGACAGAAATTAATAAATTTTGTAAACAGGTCACTCAAGTGAATCCTTTAAGGATTGTTAGGCCTTCACAACATTCATAATTTCATTCTTTATGATTTGTAATCATCTCCCTTATACTTAAAAGAAAAAAAAAAAGTTACATATTTGTTCAGCATAAATACATTTTTTATACCCCAATTTTTGCACCGGCAAAATTTCCTTTCAAATATTTGTCTTCTGTTGCATAAAGTATAAAACATATATTCCAAATATTTCAGCAAGTAAAATATTTTAAATTAGCCTAAAAGCTGCTCTTCAGGTAGACTTCAGGCTAGCTCCTGCAGAGAGATTTTGGTTTTGGGCCTTTGGCCTTTTACCTCCAGCATCCTATGTATATAAAAGTTCTAAGAATTTAAAAATAAAATTATTTTATCTTTATTTGCCATAATCTTTCTTCATACATGCAACTGATCTCTAGTCCGTTTACATTTTGTGTGCAATTTTTATTTTAAAATCACCATTCTTTATGATTCCTTCATAAAATCACTCTTAAGACATTTGGGAACATGAACTAAGTAAAATTTCGAATATGTCACAGTATGCATGCTAAATTTAAAGAAAAAAACAAAAAACAAAAAAAACATGAGCAATGTACCGTGCCCACACTTAAGTTTTAATTACACTTTCATTAGATAATATCAACTGCGACGAACTGCAAAATTAAAGTTAAACTTTTAATAAAGTAGGTTTTTTTTTAGCTTTTCACTGTTCGATATTTAACTTTAAAGGAGTTATTTAATTTTAATTACATGTAAGTACAGTAGTTACTATTTCAGGCTGTTTATAATTCACCTGAGATTGAAAAACAGATGAAGAGACACACGTACACTGCACTTTATATAGATATTCAGAACAGAGCATTTGTTGTCGTTTTGGTTTTTTTGCATAAGTAACGTTATCTATCATTAAAATAAGTTTGCTTGTAGTGTAATCCCCCCCCACTGAAACACTGATGGAAAATTAAAGTTAGTTTGGAATCCACAAGGAGGCCAACCAATCAGTTCCAGTATAACCCTTTTTTATGTAGGAGACTTTTTGTTATAAGACAAATAAGTGGACAATTACACAAACTATAGACAGAATTCTCTTTATACTTGACAATACTTGCAGTGAGCAATTTAAATAGCTTATTTCAGTTTAATAGTCAACTTTGTTAAAATGGACATTAACTTGATAATCAGTAGTGGTACAATTCTTGCTAGGTCCCCCTTGTGTTTAGTAAAATATATGATAAACAATTTTCTTTTGTTGATTATCTTAAAATGTAATGACAATCTATTGACAAGTTAAAACTTATATCAAAGGAAAAAAAATAATGAAAATAAGCATTCAAAATGAATGTTTGCCTTCATTGGAAAAAAAATGTAATTACAAAAACAAAGCAAACTGAATTCCAATGAAGGACTTCTGCTTTTAAGTATTGATAAAATCTGATTACAAAGTATTATGAGAACTACTTTATCTGATTAAGTCTTTAGATTATTTACATAGATAAAAAGATTTCTTCTAGTAGTCATTTAATCTAGTTTTCTGCTTTACTATAGTATATAATTTGAATCACATTGTATTAACTGATAAGATATACATTATTTATTTATATATATATATATATATAAATATATATTATAGAATTGAATCCTAAGAGAAAAAAATCATTTGAAAACAAAGACAATTTCTTCCACTGAAGCCATTCTCAGGAAATCTAGGAAACTTAGTTGGTATAAACAACCCCAAAATTGTGTAATCATGAAAAATTTATTTCTGAAAACAGTCCAAATTCATTTTCAGCAGCTGCATTTATTACAACTAAGCGCAAATCTGAACTGCAATAGCAAAAATCTTTTATAAAGCAACTAACACAGTATATTTTCTGTTGGTTATTTGTACAAATGTTACAAACAAGAAATCTACTGTTGATTCTATGCCAGGAACTATGAAACCAGCTGTGAACAAAAATCTATGCATGGCTTACAGCCAACATACCATTAACCAAGCATCTGTGGCAGCTTTTGGTTAAACAGGAGGAGGGAGGCAGCCAGAACAAAAATTTGACAGTTATTTCAAGCCATCATCAGATTATTCAATATGTGGATGTTTTTAATATTGATTTCCTGTTGGCCATTGGTCAAAGAACTACCCCACAAGTGTTGTCTAGCAGATGGTACTGTGCTACAAATGGATCAGTAGAGAAAAGAGCAGTAAAATTGTAGAGGAAACAAATTTTGGCTCATTGGTTTTCATTGGTGGAGAGTTGCCAACTGAAGCCATTAACCTTGGAGACTTAACATGTGGATGGTAGAAAGACCAGGAAGTAAGATATCAAGACATGCAAAATATGTTACTATTAAGGGAAGCTACTACACAAGTATTCATAATAGGAATAACTAAATGGACTTCACAAGAGATAAATGCTTATAGAGAGGAGAAAAATCTTTATTTTTTTTTTCTCGTTCCATACTGAAATTTCCTGAACAATGTCACTTTTGCAAAGAAAAAAGAGCAAATTCATGTGTAAATACATCACTTTATATAGTTCTAATTTTGTAGGCAATTTAACCATTTTCAATTTCTAATTCAAGATCATGAACAGGTTTCAGAGACTGATGAAAGCATCATAGAATGGTATATTATATAAACCTACTTAAACTAGACATTATCAGCTATTAACAAAATAAGTTGATGTCAGCCCCTGAATATATTAAAGTAGCTGATATAACCAGTGACAAATTGTTTAATATATGTTATCAAAGTCAATGGTTTAAATTAAGCAAAATTATGTTATGTCTTCATTCCATTGAATGCAGATAACACAATCAGGAAATATAATGTTGCTTGGAGCTGACAGTCTTACTGAATTCTGTAGTAAGGATATAAGACTTGCTCACAGCTCAATCTCTCCTGATGATTTTCACCAGCAGTATATATGCTATTTGGACAAGTCCAAATCATATTCTGGAGCGGTGTGTGTGCATCTTCACAACAATTACATTAACAGTACATGAAATTGTAACTTTCCTTTATAACAGTCGATTCACACACACACACACACACACACACACACACACTTGCTCAAAAATTACTTGCTAAAAGTTCAAACTTATTCATGTAGTGATACCTGGGTACATTAGTTAAAATAATGCAAAAAGCAACACAAGAAAAAAGTAAAAGTAGCATGTAGCAGAGTGACAGGCTTTTGTAAATATACATTGGTATTTGATTCTCATCATTAATGTCAAAATGACTGACAGCTGTACAAAATACTCCTTAGTAATTGCCTTTGCTTTATCAGGTCAAAGGTATAAGGACTAAAGTTAAAACTGAAGACAGTTCCTTAATCTACAGTAATCAGATTCTACAAGAGTACATATGGGAAGAAAGTTTGTTTTTTTAATGTCAAGAGGGACAGAATTAAATCATAAAATGAAGAACATGAAAATCAATCTTCCTTTTAATTGTTAATTTAATTTTAATTAGATTTAATTGCCTAAAGAAAATATTCTTTAAATTTTTTTTTTTTTTTTTTTTTAAAACCAAAAAGAAATGTACAAGTTTTAATATATGAAATAAAACATACTTGTTTAGAAAGAAAAACAAGTACCATTGTAAAGACATGACCAAGCATATTAAGAAAAATGTGAAAGTTTGGAGGCATGAGTGGTTAAAAAAAAAATGCTGTCCCTGAAAGATTGTAATCTTAAATTCAATTCAGAATCCTAACTTTAGCAAAGCTGCTCCTATATATGTGAATTGGTCTCAATTGATATTGAGAAGTGAACAGAACCTCGTCAGGTTACACAATTGTGTACATCAGTTATTTGGTCACTTCTCAAATAAGAGAAAGAATGCAGTATTTACTTCTATAAAAGTCAAGAGGACATGAATTAGTGCAGAAACAGACTGAAATACTGTAAGAAAATGTTGAAGGAAAGGAAAAAAAAAATGTATATCTGTGCAAAAATTATCAGTGCATTAAACAATGCTAACAGGGTAAGAAAAACACCAATCAATGAAGCAGGTTTATTTAGCTTGAGGGCTGGGGGAGGGAGGAATGGGTTAGAAACTGCAAGTCATCACAAACATTTTCATTTCAACAGGTAACTATGTGTGAAAAAATTAAAAATAGCTAACTACAGAGCATGAACCATACACAAATCTTGAAAATGATTAGAAATTAAATATCCTATTTACACAAGATTATTCATTTTTCTATAAATGTGTACAATACACTAACAAATATGCAATTTTCAAGTATATAATTCATGTTTCCTATGAAGCAAAATAAATTTTTAAAATATTTTTATAGAAGGGAAAATTCTTGAAACTCATTCTGGTTTATTTTTGAAACAGCAAATTTTGAATAAGTGATTTAAATTGAGGGGGGGGGGCATAAAAAGTTGTAACAATAGATGTTTATAGTCTGCATATTACACAATGCTTTTCTAAAACAATTTTTTAGTCAGTCATCAAGGAAATTTTTTTTTATATAAGTCAGTTATATAATGTATTCAATTATATAAATCTTTCAAACTATTTTGAATAACATCAATCTGGGAGCAGAAAACCTCAACTTTGAGCCATTCTGATACACTTGGACAAATTAAGAATTTTAAATTTTGGGAGAATTACACAAATTAAAGCCAATAAAGTGCAATGATGAGAAAGTTATTTACACTATTTATATTTGGACTATTGTCCGCGTCTTTGTTGTGATTGGAAATGTCTAGTGGCTATGCTTCCTGATTTGGTACCATTTAAGATTAGTTTTAACAATCCATTTCATATGCCTATTACAACACTGAAAAGTCTGCATAAATGTTTTTCCTAAGTCTGAAACAATTTCATGTGAAAACATTGCTATTGAAAATCCTAAAAAAAAAAACAAAAAAAAAACTGCATGATACACCACATGTAGTTGCCGCCAACTCCTTTACAAAAAACCAAGGTCACTGCTGTTCTAAAAATGGCTTCTTTTTAGACATATTTTATACATTAAAATATTTTTAAACTACCACATAAGCATTTTAAATAAGAATACTTTTAATCATCATCATCATCACACATTTCCCCAACAATAAATGCAATAAATTTTAGATTAGTGTAAATTATTTGATATGGCTGCATGTTAAAGAGGAAGCATTCTAATAAAGCACTTTATCCCATTAGAATTCTAAGAGTTGCATAAATAATTAACAGTATCCCTAAAGACTTTCTATTGAATATAGGGTCTTGTTGACATTACTGAACCATTATAGACAAGGAACTCCATGCCTACAACATGGGTATAAATAAAATCCAGTATTGCAAAGCCAATATATTGATGAAATATCAGTCACGCTTAACAGTCTCATGCACACACACACACACACACACAATCAATAGAGTGTATAAAGAGAAATAGACAAAAATACATTTCTATATTAGACTGCCAACAAATGGTGGTTTGTGAGGACACTTGAAGATGTAATTTTGGTTACTTATGTTGTGCTGAAAATTGTTCTCTAGAGATTCGTTTTCACCCCGCCCCTATCATTACAGATGGTAAGTTTTATTACCAGGCAATTGAAATTGCCACTTGTACTGATTTCAAGGATTCCCCCCACCCCAGTGTGTGCGTTACAACTATAAAATGGTCAAAATCAACATCTTGCTTTGAAGATTTGGATATTACATTTATACACTGTATAGCCTTAAAAGAAACTTAAATAATTTGAAGTTCAAGATTCATTCCCGGTAGATGAGGTTTATTAACCTTTATATCTGGATAAGAAAGCATATATCCAACCACATATCAAAGACACAAACCAGGAAAATTGGTGTCATCAATGAGACTATCCAAGGATAAATAAAAAAAAAAAACTATCTAGATTTTTTCCCTATCAAAGCAAACACTTTTAAAGGATCTTATCTCTACAGATTCCCACACATATTTTGCTAGAACATTATCATTTATACAGACAACAATGTTTCCATAGCAACAGCCAATAGAACACGTGAACCAATAGAAAAAAAAAATTGGAATACAATGTGCAAAGAGAAATCCAGTGTACATAAAAGAAATTACAAGATAACATTCTTGAAATATTCTGTGAGGACAATATGGTTTCAAGTAGACATACTTTGTCAGAATGGATATTTGTACAGACAATTATATTCAGACAACCAATCAGATACAGCCACAAGTGGAAATGAAGACAAATAAAAAGGTAGTTAACATTATTTAGAAAAAGAATATTCAGCTTGTGATCTTTAATAGTATAGTGTATATAGAATACAACACTTATAACCACCGGTTTCTTTCCTGCAAAAACAATTTCCTACTTTCCAAATATCAAGATTTAAAGCAAATAATTTATTTACTGTAAAGTTCATGAAATATAAAACACTTGTCTTTTTCAGCTGAACAAAACACACTTCACTGAAATATGACAAGTCTTTTTATAAAAGACTGACATGTCAAATTTGGGATTTTAATTCATGTATTTATATAAAAAAGGCTTCGGTCAAGGTTAAGAAAAATATGCTTAAAAATGCAAGTCAATAGAACAAATGGAAGTTAGTTTTGATCCTTATGACCATTTTTTTTTTTTTTAATTTTAGCATGATACTTGTTCAATATCAATGATGATCACTAGAGAAACATTTGCTGACAGTGTCATCACAAGTAGACAAATGCAAAACAAGTAAAAACTATCTTTACTTTTGTTTAATATCTTTAAACATCTAGAAACAAATTACATCAATTTTGCATAGCAAAATAGTGCGAAAAATACAAAAAAACAAAAACATCGAGTCAGGTTATATTTTGATGTACATATTCAATATCTACAACACCTGACTGAAAAGCATTCATACCTATTGACTTGAACAGTCAGCATGTTTAGCAGACTAATATTGTAATGATGAGCTTGATCTTTATTGAATATCAGACTAAATTAAGCTGAGTATATACCTACACAAAATCTGTTTCTAATAAGTGTTGAGAATAGGTAAAAATCTGATAAGGATAAAATAAAAAAGATCAACTTTAATATGAAAGCAAGTAAATATTGAATTACTCTCAATACCAAGTTATATCTGATGTTAAAAAATAAGCTACATGAAGCATGTTCATTATTTGTGAATTGAGGAAATTGCTGTTTAAATGAGTTTTTTTGGTTAATTTACTTTTTAAGTGAGACAAATCATCTGACCCTGATTAGTAAAGTTGACAACAAAAAGAACATTACCAATTTTCTATCATTATAGATTAAATTTTTAAGGAACTTTCGTAAGGGAAAATTAAAATATTAATTTATTTTGGGGAGGAATAAAGTAATTGTTGATGAACTAGAGTTAATTTGATATTTACAAATGCAAATAAAAAAATTACATACATACATACATATATATACATATATATATTAGAGAGAAGTTTCAAACATTTTGTGACCATCAGGCAGAGTGGTTATTTTGACATTATTTAAAGGAATTAATTTTTCTTTGTTTACCAATGTTTAACTATAGTCTTTTGCATGTAGCAGTAATCCAAATTTTTCCTTGGACTTGTGGCAAAAATATTCTTCCCTTTCTCTGACCAATCCTAATTGTTTTATCACTCCTTAAGCAGAATAATATTTTTCAAGAATGAAGATATTGGGGCTATGATTGAATTTATATTTATTTATAAAATAAATGAATATTTCCTTTGCTCTGTAAGATAAAAATCAAAACAGATGAGAATTAAATTACGTAGAAACATTACAAGTTTTGCAATAAAAAAAGAGTTTAGTGGCAAACAAAACTGCAACAAACAGGTGCAATCTATTGTGCCACCACCATCATTTGTGCAGATTCTTCACAGATCCTACAAATACATATACATGCAGCGTGTATATAGTCAAAGACATTTTAGTTAAATTCTGAAAGGAACCCGTTATACCTCAGAGGTTAACACAAGATTAATAGTCTCAAAGTTAAAATATCCAAAGTTTCAGCCTTACAAAATATACAATTTAAATTGAGATTAGGTTTTTAAATGGAATTTATCAACAATTAATGAAATTATCAGTAATTCATTTCCATTCTTTCATTTGTCAAGCTGAAAATGTGCAAGAATATTTAATTTTATGTCACTTCTCTCAATGTGTTTTTTTTTTTTTTTTTTTTTTTTTTTTTCCACTTGCAATCCCTTAAAGTTCAGTTACATATCATTTCAGTTTGGAAGTCTGGAGACAATTTAAAATTACCCACATTTAAAAAAAAAAAAAAAAAGGGTATGTTGAAAACTTTCAATCCAAAATAAAGACAATATTTTTGTATAAACTATTTTAAATAAAATGGCCTCTTGTTCAGTAAAGATAAGCAGACACAGCATCAGAATTTCATTTGGGTAAATATCAGCTCGTGTACAATTATTTCTTCTTTTAACCCAAAAAAAGCCTTGACAGGTTGGCATTCCTTATTGACAGTCTTGTTTTATCCAATGTTCACAACATTCCACATGCTTCACTAAAGCCACATGCAAATGGAAGACCTTGCTCATTCATTAGTTAAAAAAGGAAGAGAATGTTGGAATTCCATTGCAACATACCAGGGCACATTTTGTAGCTGTCAAATAACCATGTACTTGCATTTGCAAATGACCTTCTGAAGACATTCTTTTCTGAGGGCACAGCGTAAGCCAATTATTTCTTTCAAAACATACAGAAGTTATAAAAAAAAAAAAAAAAAAAAAGAAAAAATTAAAATTATATTGGCTGCTTGAAAAGTAATGCCCACTATATTAGATCACAATGTCAGAAGCTTCTCACACGTTAAGTCAATGTTTTATTTGTTCAAATTTTGCCTTGTCACAGATAGTAATCAAACAACACACTGGTAAAACAGCATCTGACATGAAAGTGCATACATAATAGTGTCACCAATGATTTTATCCGTGTGTGTGTGTGGGGGGGGGAACGCACACAAACACACACCCATTGACATTCATCAACACTTACTGGATGTTTATGGAGATGAAACAGTGGATGCAAGCACGGTTAGGCAATGGGTAATACATTTCAGCATTAACAGCAATGTATGGCATACAAGCTCTGGCTCAATACTGGCAAAAATGTATAACCAATGGTGGTGGTGGTGGTCATGCACAGAAAAGAAAGAAAATTTTAACTGAAAATTTGCTCTATCCACAGTTATGGAGCTCCCTGTATCTGGTGTCATTTCCATGGAAACAACTAGGAGGCAACACCTTTTAAGCTTCCATTCATCCATTAAGAAGAAAAAAGAAAATGCAGATTTTATTTATGATAATTGATGACTGCATTGCATCCAAATGAAACTCAATAGATAATTTCAGTTAGTAAAAGAAATTTCAACCGAGGATTTAAGAAGCAGGAATTAATACACCAAATAATTCTCACTAATATTTAATTTATAAACTAGCACAAATTGGTTGTTTTTTTGCACTTAATGAATTTGGATTGTCCATCTTGAAAATTTATCCAAACAAAAAATTTAAACCAAATTTTAATTGGGTTAAATGCTCAAATTTAAAGTAGATGCTTTTTTATTTTAATAAACATAGGGAATGTCAAGCAAATATTTCTAAACTAAATATTTGTATAAACACAGAAATTGAGTATCAAATTTCATTTATATAGATGAACATATGTATGAACCAGCACTTCTGCTTAAGACCAGTATTTCTGTTCTGTGATAAGTATCACATACAAATCTATGTGGACATTAGATTTTATATATGGCTACATAAACAAAACCTTGAAAATAAGCCTATTTTTATTCTATTATCAAGAGTGTCAAAGGTTTAAGCTATTACTTCAGTGCCATTCATACTTTACCTTAGAGGAAAGACATTTGCTTTAAACTCATTGAGGCTAAAAATTCATCTATAAAAATGTGATGGAACAAACAAGACAAAACTGGAAAAAGAAACAATGACATTCATTTATCAATATTATCTGTAATACTTAGAATATCAGCCAAACTAAAGTTTGGTTCAAATTTATTATTACCATTTCAATTTTTTTATCTGACTTTCCTCTTATTCTGTATTTAAACTGAATATATTTTTTAATTTTATTTTAAATTTGATCTTGCTGTCAGTAAAGTAACAGGTACTGAACTTAGATTAAAACTTTCACATTTCACATTTCTGTATGAAATTTAAAAGCAAATTGCTTATACAATTGATAAGAAATTCAAATGTGTCAAAGTAAAAGAAAATTGAAGTCATGTCTAACTGCTTCCATGTCTATTTTCCAGAGTGTTCCCTTTGCACATTATCTGCATCTTTAATATGCATTTGTTATATGAATAACAAATGCACTTAGAAGTAAATGGTTGCATACAATGAACATAATAATTTGTCTAGAAATAAGATTTGGCATGAAGAGCAAAGTTGCTGCATAGATGCTTTGTTTTTAAAAAATGTTATTGAAAAAAAATGGAGGTTGAGGAAAGTTAGTCTGCTGACAAGAGACATAAAAGCAATAACAAATACAAAATATGGTTATGTAATGGAATTAATAGATGGAATTTAACAAATGGTAAGAGTAATGCCAAGAACAAAATGTTTGAAAGCAAAATAAGTGAATTAAAGTGCAAAAAGGTTAGAGTGAATATGACAATTTAAATTGTCAAAATGTAAAAGCTTTTTGCAAGATTATTTCTGTATCTATAGATGGGGTTATGTAAAATAAAAATAAAGATTTTTTTAGATTGCAATGACAAAATATTTGGTCTCTAGAAAAGGCAAGAGTAAATTTTCATGCAAGAAAATTTGCTTTTAAAAGCCATAAATTTAGTTCTTAACTTTTTTTTTTATTTCAAGAAAAATTAACCCCTGCCCAATACCCATTGTAGTGACATGATCATTTTATGTCTATCAACAGTTTAAAAAAACAAAAAACAAAACAGAAATTAAGATTGTTTTTACTGAAGTGAAGATTTCCAATAAGAAAATTGGAAGCTTTAAAAAAGTTCAAAACCATTTGACAATGGGATTTAAAAACGCTGATATCTATATCCTAGATATAAGTATTGATTAAAATGATTAGTTACATAGTAATCAGAATTGCTATCTCTGGATCAGATAGTGAAATCCATATACTCTGATTCAGTAGAAATCCACATCACAAGGATAACTACCCAAAAAAGACACCTGAAGATGGACAAAGGAACACAGCCAAAACACACACACATAAAACCAAAGAGGAGAATAGTCATACCAATGCAAGTATAAAATAGACAGTTTGTGAAGTACCAAATTATAATAAAAAGCAAAATATTTAACAAGTCACCACTAAGATTAATCTTTTTGCAGTCTGAACAAGAGAAACTAGAAAAAGTTAAACTATCCAAACAGTGAAATTTTTTAAAAAGATTAACATAGAATAGACATCTCAACTATTAGTCTATTATAGTCAACAATGATAGCATTCCAATGCAAACTGCTATTATAAGTTGATAAGAGATGACAAATTTAAAATATGATATTTACACGAAGAAACCAATTGGAGTTACCAAATTATCTCATTAGGACCTACATTATTTTTTTTCTAAATTTTTTTTTTTTTTTAAATAAGAATGTTCCAACAGATATTTCTATTATAATTAAGCAAGCAATATCTATATAAAAGAAAAAAAAGAAAAGAGTTCCACCAATTAACCAGTTGATGATTGTTAATTAAATAACAATCAATAAAGGTTGGGGGAAAATTAAAGTTATCAGAATATTATTTAAATTCACTTTATGCCTGATGATTCTTAAGCCAAACATGAAATTTAGATGTTGCAATAAGGATGACCAAGTATGAAAACAAATTAAGCAGAAGAAAAAAGACAATGACCAAGTCATCAGCAAATGCTGATATGACCAATTACGTATTAAGTAGTATCCGTTTAATTGGGGCAGCCTCCTTAAGAGAAAAAAGAAAAAAAACACATGTAGCTAAACTGACCTTATGAGTTAACTACCTAAATGAGATTGAATAACAACAAGGCAGGGAAAGGGGGGGGTAAACAAACCTAAACCAGGTTTCAAATAAATTGCCTAATGAGAGTTGTGCTGAACAGCCATTCTTCTAGATCCTTTCACATTAATGTTGGGATCTCCCAGAGTTCAATCCTTGGATCTATGTTTTTTCTCACTTTCAATGACCTCCTCAATATCATCAGTTCACAACTTTGTACTTATGCTGAGGATAACCATTTACTCCGGTCTTAATAGTAATTCTGATATAATAAAGTAAAACTGGCAGCTAAACTTGAAAATTACATCCAATAAGTTAACTGGGGAAAGAAATAGCTTGTAAATGTTAATGCCTCCAAAACAAAATGGCTAACTTTTAGTCATCATAGAGAACAATTTTTGCTTGTCATCAGCATAGTTAACCTCTAGGAGAGCAATTCATTGCCTTTTTATTTTATTTTTTTTCAGTCTCACATTTTTCACTGACATGAAATGATTATATTGAATCAATTGCTAAGTCTGCTTCTAGGAAAGTTAGCTCAGTGTCGTGCTAGACAATTTTTCCAGCCAGAATCTATCTTACATAAGTATACCATTCATCCCTGCATTGAATATTGCTGCCACATCTGGTGCTTCTGCTAGATGTCAAGATTTTTGACAAAATCCAAAGAAGAATACGTAATATTGTCATTGACCTGGCATCACAAATTCAGTTACTTTCTCACTGTCATAACATGGCTTCTGTACCTTTTCTACAGATATTTTTATGATAATTGTTCTAATGACCTTTCTTCCTTGGTATTTCAGCCACAAATTCATGTAGCCTACTAGATTGACTGCTAGGTCACATTGTTTTACTGTTGAAATGGCTACATTTAGCTATAAGTTTTATTCTAATAATTTCTTTTGTCTCACTTCTTGCCTGTGGAAGTCTTCCAGTTTCTTGCTTCCCTGCCACTTACGATATTAAAAAAAATTTGAATGCAACATCGAGTGCCATCTTGTCTGGAATGCAGTTTTATTTTTTGTCTGTTCTCCTCACTAACGTGTTCACCCCCCCCTCACTGTTATGTCTTTATGGCCTTCCTTGAGATGAAATGATTAAAAAAATCTACTTGAATAGAACATTTTTCAAAATATCCTGAGCTAGTTTGTTACTAGCACTTCGATAAAATGTTACTGAGAAAGATGTGAATTAACTTTCTCCCTTCAGTTATGGGATAAACAGCAGTGTTGTCCAAGCTATCTAGTCTTAGGTAGCAACCAGTCCAAGAGAAGGAAAAATCAAATTCCAAACTGAAGAAAGAAGGTAACAGGAAACCACTATTATCTTTTGTATGAATGGTTGGCAATTCACAGATAAAAAAAAAAAAAGGGAAATATATGGAGTCATCCTCACTTGCATTCTGAAGGAGCATAAAAATAAAAAAATTAAAAGCAAAATTTAATATATATCAATTAAATATTACTGAATTTAATATGAATTAAGATGATCAGTTACTATTTATGAAGGTAGCCACAGGTTATATATATATATATATATATATATATATATATATATATATAAAATAAACAACCTCTCCCTGTGTTCTTGAATATGAAGAAGTGCTGAAAATTTCTTAGCCCAACCCACTTCCCAAAATCTGACCAAACATGAAATTTTTTTTTTAATTTAGTAGGGAAAGGTTTCTTGGCTGGTCAGAAAACTTAAGCATCTCATATGCATTTAAAGAGAGAAAATGGATCATTATTTTAATTTGATTTAATGATGGGATTAAAAAGGAGAAAAAAAAACAAGCAAATTATTCCATCAAAAAGATGGAAGATCAATTTTTCCTAAAATGTGTTAGAAAAATCTAAGAAGCCTGATTTATACTTGATCTAGACCAAGTAGTGTACAAGTAAAAATACTTAGAATTGTAGCAGACAATTATTTTCATCTAATAACAATTGTCCTAATGAAAGGAGAATTCAAGTGTTCATCTCTTTCATCTCTTAACAGTGAGCCACTAAAATTGTTTGAACAAAATGAGCACAGCCAAAAATAAAATAAATGGTGTTGATTAGATGATTATTGATTTTCAATGCAGTAAAAAAAAATAAAAATAAAAATAAAAAAAAATATAGTATGTGATTAGAGCATTAGCATTTTCTAATGATTGGAAGAAAAGACTCAAGATGAAACTGGAAAAGTAAAAAAGACCAATATGCAGACAAAAAAGAAAAAAAAAAAGCTAAGAAAGTGAACAAAGGGAGTAATTATATCAAATTAGTAAAGGAAATTTAGAAACATATATATATATATATATATATATATATATATATATATATATATAGAGAGAGAGAAAAAGAAAAAAAAGACTTTAGAAATGGCAGCAAGACAAATTGATAAATGTAGCTGATCACCAAATAGTTCAAAAGAATTTATTTTTGGTGCACCTAAATGATTTGGAAATCAAAGTTGAATTCAGTAAAGCTTGTCCTAAAAACACATTAAGCATATAAAAGGCAGCTACCAGTTTGGCTTTAAATCAAAAACTGAATCTGGAAGGGGAAAAAAACTAATACAAAAACCAAAAGTATTTATGAAGATGTCACAGATATAAAATTGAAATTTGGTGTTGCATAGATTTTAATTAGATTACATATTTGTTAAATCATATCCAGACTCCAAAGAATATATTCCTAAATAATAATCTCATAAGCTCTACAAAAATATTCCTATTTAAAAACAATTGTAATTTCCATGCATGACATTAATAACTCTTATTGCCTATAACAAATATCCATTATGTAATAACTGCACCACCCAAAGCTTAATGATCCCGATTATAACCACTGCTGCCTACAATTATATGCCAGGCAGTGTCTTTATAGAGGAAAGCATTAATTTCAACAAATCAATTTATAGACTTGGATGGGTTTACTTATTTCAAGATTGGGAGCTTAAAATACACAAGGCATTTACTTAAAAAATTGTTTTTTTTGTTGTTTTTTTTTTTGTTTTTTTTTGACAGGGATGTTCACCTTGTACAAGGCCCGGGAGTCACTCAAGGAAGAGGGTTATAGAGTAAGATGCACAGTTTATGTGGGATGTGTGTGGAAGATAACAGCTAGCCCTAGACTTGAATACGTTAAGATTATAATGATTGAGGAAGCAACCTCTTGGGAGTCGGTTCCACAGGGCAGTGGTTCATGAGAAGCTGCTGCTCAAGTGGAACTTCTATCTCCCCAATGGAATATGAAAGGAATAAGTGTAGCATGGCGGGTCTTAGTCGTGAAGGTTAGGACAGGTGGAACTAAAGAATGTTGTTTATCTGAACACTCATCATGGAAATAGCGATAGAGCAGCGAGAGGCTTAAGACATCCCATCTGTGAGAAATATTTTGAAGAGTAGAAAATAATTTGTCGCCTACAAGGACGCAGAGACTTTTGAACTCTTGACAGAGTGAAAAATTAAAGACTGAACAGCTCCTGCCCATATATGGCAGCAGTACTCCATTTTAGGTCTGATCTGGCTCTTGTAAAGGCAGAGGATAGCAGGATGAGTCAAGTAATTGCTGGAGTAATACAGTGAACTGACCATTATTCCAGCATCTTTAGCAATGGATCAAATGTAGGTGTTCCACTAGAAGTCTGGGGGGTGAGCTTAAGTCCCAATAGGTGCTCAAGGTACAGGGGCCTCCCTGAGGGAACATCCATTCATCATGATTGGTGAAAATTCTGTATAATCCTCAAGATGTATTTGTTTAGTGTCGCACCGATTGTCTGAATAATGGTAGGACATTGGCAGTGGATTGGGCAAATTGAAAGCTGTACTACTCGTCACTCAAAAGGTTGTTCCTATTTAGCTTATCAGCAAACTTGTTGATTATAGCCTCAAAAAAAAAAAGAAAGCTTGCTAGTGACACAGGAGACTGACGGGTCTATACCAAGAGAGGAGGGGGGCGAGCGCTCACCCACATTCTTGCAAACTGGGCATATGCCCGACACCTTTCATCTTCAAGGAGTGATTAAATAATTTTGCTAAGATCAGGGACAGTTCTGGATTGATATTATTGAGAACAACCACTGGCATTTTGCCTGGGCCAGTGGCTTTCTTAGAGTCAAGACTTAATAAGTGTTGAGACTTCCAGGGCTGTAATAAAATCCTGAGATTATGCTCAGTGAAATGAGGGAAACCAGGAAGGGGAATGTCCTATGTCTTCTAAGTTAGAGGCAAAGAGCTTCTACTTATCTGACAAGGAAGGGATGATCTTGGGGACATTTATAATAATGGACACAGATGCATTGCCTGGATTCAGATTTTGGTTAGAAATCTTCCAGAACTCTTAAGATCCAATTTGTTTGTTTTCAACCTTGGCCTGGACCACTTGTGAATAGTTACATTTTGCATTTTCCAGAAATTGCTTGCAAGTTTTGCAGGCAGTTCTGAATACAGCAAGTATCCAACTATACCCCACACCTTGTGATAGATATTGAAGTAGTGGTTATGTTTGCAGTGTATTCAGGAGTGAACCAGGTCTGGTTGTTTGGGGGATTTTTTTTGTCTTTTTTTTTTTTTTTTTTTTTTTGCAGGAGGTTGGGGGGGGTATAAAACTATTCCAGAAAGGATCCATTCAGAGATGATTGTCAAAAGAAAAAGTGTCAGTTTAATACATAAAGGGTCATGGCTCTCCAGATTATTTTTCTTTATTATATTTGAATTGTCACTTATAAGTATAGGGACAATGACTTCTATTGTTTTGAATTCAGAGCAGCTCTTAGATTGGCTGCCACCCAAAGCTAGAAAAGCCTAGTCTGATATTTAACCCATAATTTGGAGGATTGAGATTCATAGCTTTTCTAAAGAGAATTCATGTGAAAGTGACAGACAAGGTCAAAATTTCAACTGCTCAATGATTCTACTTTCCATACCAATAACTGCTACACTACACACATCTATTTTTTAGAGATTAGGTGTGAAGACCCTACCCCCAAAATTAAACATTCATGAAGGTTTTCCTTATGAGTATTAGAATTTATAAAATTACAAGACAACTTTGTATCATTAATTCTCATCCATCGCTTGACATTAGTCTTAAATTAAAACAGTCTAAGCTTAAAAATTAAATCAATACAAGTTGAAAAAGATTAATCAATATTTTTGAATTTCTGATCTGTGAAGCTTAAACATGGAAAGAGTCAGAGTCATGATAAAAAGTAAGAAAATAAGATGAAAGAAGCACTAGTCAAAAATTGACATTAATCAAGTCACAATTCACTTTAATTTTTTTTTTAAATTTATTTTTTATTTGAAAGTCTACAGGAAAAGCAAAATTAAAATAAACAGTTGAGTAGGTTTATATGCATATACTTTTTATCTTGTACACACAAAAAATTTTTTTTTTTTTTTTTCCTGGTTTGGATAAAATGTGTTTTGAGATTTTCTACTTTTACATATCAAAGCAAGTTTTTCAACCCTTGAACTGGAGTTATTTAATTGGCTGGTTTCCAGGAAATGTGCATTAGTTTCTGCCGACTTGTTTGGATGGATAAATAGTTCAAAACGATTCATCTGATATTTTATTATTCATGGAATTACAACAAGCATCTCATCCAAGATGGGAAAGATGTATAAAAATATAATTCTATTTCATCTTTAAGAGGTTTCAAATGCACAGACTTTTGAACTCTATCAAGATCCACACTGATTTTGCAAAGTTCAACTTTTTTTTCTTTTTTTTTTTTTACAAAAAGAATTTTGGGAAAATCATAAAATTTAAGTTTGGAAAAAATCTTAGAACATTATAAAATCAAAAAAAAAAAAAAAAAAAAAAAAAAAAAAGTTATATTAAATCTGAAAATTACCAGCAGATGAATTTTTATTAATTTTTTTTTTTTTTTTTTAAATAGTGGCTATTTTTATATATTTTATTGCATATATTAGAACAAAAATGATTTATACTTCACAGTAATAATGGAAATCTGAGTAAAGGTTTCTATGCTAAGTTCAATTGTTGTTAACTGGTAAGATGCATTACCCGGAAAAGTGATATCAGAAGGTAAAGTATTGCTGTAAGTTTTATAACTGAAAGTATGTAATGCAGTTTTCTTTGAGTTCTGAAAGACCATTATCACCTAACATTGTCAATTGGTAAGTGATACCTCATTATTACTCAGTGTATAAGTGACAGAACTGAGGAAAAGTAACATTTATATCTAAGTAGTAGGTAAGTATAACAAAAGTACAGGAGATGAACAGCAATTTCGGAATGATTGTTGATTCTGTTCCAAGCAATCAACATTGGATCAAAGAAGCTGCCAAACATCTCCTGCAGAGAGAGTAATATTTGTTTATCAGACAATTGAGAAGTGGCCGTCAGACAAGTAATTCCCCCACTTTATACAGCTTTTGGTTTTTTGGGACAGAGGCTCTGTCAAACTTATGTAACCTTATCAGAGAGAAAAACATTCCTTAATAGTATTATCCATTTACTTTTACCCCCAAATCAAAATGTAGCAAATTTCATGAATAAATTCTTATCTTAAAATGAATAATAAAAGTGATCAAATAAGTTCAAATTTCACAGCTGGCTAGCTCCTTAAATATTTATTACACTTTGAATAAGAAAGTTGCTCCAAAGTGTGTCAATAATGCCAATCATAAAAACAAAAGGAATTTTCTACCTATTTTAATGTAACTGTCAGCAATAACCAAAGTGTGAATTTATTCTAAAAAGAGGAATAAAATAAAATACATAAAATAAAGTTTCACAAGCAAAAATTTCAGATCAAATATCAATGTGTGTAGCCACTTCAGTAATTAAAATGCATCCCCTTGATAAGCTTTTTTTTTTTTTTTTTTTTTTTTTTTAAAAATGGGACAGACAGCAGATATATAATTGGATATTCAGTGATCTGATAGAAAACTGAACAAAAATGAAGACTTTAAAGGAATCATTCATATTCAGTTTGCAAGAATTGTGTAGACATATAGTAATGTGTGTATGCACCATGAAAACTACTGGAAAAAATATAATTTCTTTATACATTAAAACACAAGTTTAGAGTGGAAGTGTAAATTGAGATGACTGGCATGCTTAATAGGAGATAAACCTTATTTCGAACACAATTACATAACCACATACATAGCATATTAAAAGACACCCAAACCATTTTCTACCCAATAACATGCCAAAAAGATTTCACAATACAACTATTTAACTCAAGGCCTAACTATTAGTTAGAAATTAACATCATATGAAATATTTGACCAATCAGAGAAAACTAAAGTACTATTTTTCGAGACTAATTTTGGGGAAGAAAAAGTCTTATAAAAAGCCAGATTTTGACTTTCAGGGAACAGAGATGCAGCTGTCTCCAAAGCTCAAAAGACATAGCTACATAGCTTTTTTTTTTCCCCCTCACCTCACAGTGCATGTCGAGAGAAACAGATCTCAATAACTTTAAATGAACCCATTACAATAGGTTAGATGGTCAGTGAATCTTTACTGATGATCATGTGTCGGCAACTTCAAATGAGTCAACTCCAACAAAAACAAAGACTGTCAGTGAATTTTCACTGATAAGTCTTCACACAAACAGATTTTCTGAGTACCAACTATTTAAGTCTTCTAAACTACAGATTTTCTGAGTACCAACTAACTAATGACTATTTTTTTTTTTTTTTTACTCTTGAATTCATTTACAGGTGTTTGTAAATGTAAAGGATTCATTTGACAGACATACCCAGGTTTTATTTTTGTTCGAGATTCAGGTATTTGGATTTTTAATGTGTATATATATATATATATATTATATATATATATATATATATATACACACACACACATACATACATACATACATACACCTCCCCCCAAACATTCTGTATGTTAAAGAAAAAAATTATATAAAGCCCCATGTGCTCCGAGTGTTCAGCCACAGAAAACTCTTCAGTCAAGCAAAGTTCAATTACTCTGCCGGGATTAATGGTAGTCTCCCCCCACCAAGGTGGGGACAGGTTTGAACCCTGCCAGAAGGCACATTTTCTTCATTAAAACTGCTGTAGGGGGCCAACAGAGATTTAAAAAGTTACGTCTACTCAAATACATGTATTCACTAAATATAACATTTAAAACAATAAGAAATGTCAGATTATAAACAAATCCATTAATTCCTTATAGGCAGACAACTGTATATATTCTGTTTATTTTAGACAGCAAATGTTCTTTTGCTAAATTTTTGAGATTACTAAGTACTTAAAAATTGTATATTTAAAAAAAAAAAAAAAAAAGCGCTCGCATCATTTTCTTAAGTTACGTTTTACAGATAAAGTCTCTGTAGAATATTAGATCTGTAATCAGGCTGTCAAAACAGCTACTGTTGGATTAAAAAATGCATTTCTGTGATATTTTAACAAAGTAAATAATATTTGTAGTTTCAAATCAGATTAATTATACTTTAAATCAGCTAATTTCCGTCTAATAAAATTTCAGAAAAGCATATTTTTGTTAAAATTTTTTATAAGAGAATTACATTGCAATAAAAGATGACCAAAAAGTACGACCCTAATGAATCAGCTATTTTAGTGAAAAAAAAAAAAAAAAAAAAAAAAAAAATTTTTTAAATTTAAAAAAATATGGCTACATAGTTTCCAGTCAATTTAAATTAGTTTTTGAATTGCAGCAAAGAATATTGTTTATTGGAAATATTAAATTTAATCTATTATCTTGGAATTAAAACTGAAAAAAATTCAAGAAAGTTTTTTTTATTTTTTAAAATTCATTTTATTTCTTAGGTATCACATTTTTTTTGTGGAGGTCCCTATATATAATAGATAGGTTAGTTAATAAAACAAGGACAAACAAAAGGGGTACCAATATAATCAGTACGATAAACCTTTAAATATTATTATCCATATGGCAGAAATGAAGCACAGAGAGAAAGGTTTTAAGTTCAGAATTTTTTGGACACACCCGTGTCCTTCAACAGACCAAGGAATAAAAATAGAAATGGAATTACTCACTAACAGATATTTTTGTAGATGGGGTATTTTCCAGTGGAAATTGTATTGTTAGCACAGACCTGATCTCTATCTGATTCCTCAATGTGCAAAACTTTTTTATGAAAATAAACTTAAATTTAAAATTTTGATCAGTGTAGTCTATTATTACTAGTGTGTGTCGTGGAGAAGTGAGATTGTAAACATAGATGAAGAGAGTTATAAGTTGGGGAGGGGTAAAGAAGTCCTGTGTCGCAAGTTGTAGCCAAAATTGTCAGACCAAGTTGTCTGGTTTAGAAAGATGGACTGTGGTTAGAATATGTGATGAGAAAAAAAAATAAAAAAAAAATAAAATATTAAATAAAACGAAAAGAAAAAGTGAAAGAAAAATGAATAAAAATGTTGAAAATCTATTGTTAACAATAGGGGGTACAGAAAATAAAAAAAATGAAGGAAAAACAGAGAGGAAAGTGTATACATATAAAGATGCACATGCGTACATAAGTGCACATAATAGTGTGTGAATATACACCAGCCACGACACAAACATGAATCTCAATACATACAAAGATATAAATACATGTACAAAATTAGTAGGCATCTACACTAACTTTCCTCACTCCTTACATAAGCTTATATGTAAAGAAGCCATAGTGTACACTATTTACATTATTCGGACTATTGTCCTCATCTTTGTACACTCCGGCCTTCTTCAGGTGGTTGTAATGTCAAACTGAACCCTTTATTTCGCTCACTGGGGTAGGGCATTCTAGTTCCACGTGCCATGTCTAATGGATGTCAGTTATCTCCTGTTAATTTCCCTCTGAAAGTTCTCCACTGCCTTAACCAGGTATTGAATTCACACACTTTGGGTCCTGTCCCTGGATCTAACTAACACTTTTATTGACTGTGCCATGTGTCCTTGAGGACATCTGTGTATGAAAGATGAGGACAATAGTCCGAATAATGTAAATAGTGTACATAATACCTCATCTCAGAAATATAGACAGATACTGAAGCCATAGTGATAGAATCAATGATGGTATAAAAGAAGGTGACTGGAAAGTAGCCCTTAGTATACATGGCAATACTTCCATTACTAAATAGTTTAGTCATGAAGGAAATCATAGATGGTAGAATATAAAAATATAGTAGATAGATAGGGTGATGGCTGTTAAAATTTAGAGTTAAAATGTGAGTGGAGGGCTTACTCATCTAAGGAGTGGTGTTCCTTGTGGAAATTGTATTCTCTGAGTAAATCCAAATCCCTGTATAGTCCCTCTTTGTAGGAATTTACTTTTAGGTTATACTTCAACTGATCTGCTTCTGTCCTCCTGTCTACCAAAAAAGCACACACCAAACATCATCAATACTATAACCAGGTTGGTTGAAGTGTACAGAGACTGGGAAATTGTTGTCCATGATGTTTTTCTTGTGGTTATTGAACCTTTAGCAGAATTCTCTTCTGCTTTCTCCCACATAATTCCCCTTCTCACATCTGTCACAGCTTAGAGACAGTGGTTTGAATACTACATGAGTGCCGGGGGGGGGGGGGGGGGTTGTGAGTGATAATGTGTTTGCAGACCAGGCACTGGAGTTTGTTGCAGGTGATATTCCCTTGGTGCAGTGATGTGTTGCAGATGTTGGATGATGTTAAAAGTCTGAAGTAGTTTTTTTTTGGGGGGGGGTGCTTCGTGTGTAAGGGGGTTATCACTAAATAATTCACTAATAGTATTGTCTAGTTTTAAATGTTGGAAATCTTTAGTTAAGGTGTGGGAAAGTTTTTTTTATTTTTAAAGTCATTCATATATATATATATATATATATATATATATATATATTTCACACACACGAGAGAGAGAGACATTGCAATAATTCCTTTCTCTTATCAGGGAAAAGGCTCAGTCTATTTGACAAAAAAAAAAAAAAAAAATTACAAGTTCAGGCAGGCGTCATTTAGAGAATGAAAGTGAGACTTACCCACAGTTGGGTGCCGGACACCATCTTGCATCAGGGTTTGACACAAGCACCCGCCTGACCATGAAATCTTCATATTTCTGTATCAACATTGAATCATTGAGAATCATTTTTATGTCATTTGGGTGAAAGCGTTCTGCACATTCAGGACAGCAAATGTTCACTCTGCTTTCCATGATTTCAATCCGAAGATACTGTTTTAGACATTCAATGCACGAGCGATGAAAGCAAGTGCTGATATCCGGGTAGAATTCCTCTCCATACTCAGAAAGACAGAGGGGACACTCTCTCTCTGTCATAGTTTGTGCTTGTTGGCCTTGAACTTGCTGTCCTTGGGTTGGGTGGTCAGTCTGCAATTCTTGCTGGGCTACTGGCTGCGTTTGCTGCTGTAACGAAGTGTGGTGATTTGCCACAGGAAACTGGGCTGCTGGTAATGAATCTGAAGATGATGAAGAGGATGACCGCACTGTATTGCCATCTTTGTCAATAAGATTTGTGTTAGTGATGCTGCTCTCAGACCGTGTATCCAAGTCTAGACTTGCTTGAGACTTGGATCTCCGGCTGTGTGGATAGAAGATCCGTCGAAGAGAAAAACGGGCAGAACTTTTCCTCTTCTCAGACCCTTTTGATGTGCTCGACGTTGTAGAGACTACTTCTGTATCTTTGCCCTTCATCTTCAGTTCTTGGGTTTTATTATATCATACCTGAGGAAGAGAGAATCAACCAATCACTTTCTCATAGCAAGCAAGAAATTAAACAATTTAAAAACAAAAATTTAAAAATTTAACTTAATCATTATCAAGAGCTGTAAGTGACTAGTTTTCTCATTAATAGATAATATGAACAGAAATAGCAATTATTCTGGCATCAACAGCTGCCTGGTTAAATTCTTTAAGCAATAAAATTGGAATGAGGTTATCAATTTAAAACAATGTAATTTTGTTTCAGTCGTGATAAATTGAACATGTTTCAGAGAAGAAAAAAAATCTAAGTTTTGTCCTCATTTTAGACGTTCTTTTGATAAGAATTGAACAAGAAATTAAAAAAAACTAACAATTGCACATTAAAATAACAGTAGCAAAATCTTTTATCAGCCCTTTATATTCATCTAAACACATATCCTATTGTCGTTCCCCACCCCTTTTCCAATTGAAGGCTTTAAAAAAAAAAAAAAAAAAAAAAAAAAAAAAAGTAATTTCTTTGTTTTTCTTTTTAGACCGACTTATCTAGAAAGAAAATGGTTTCTCTTTCACTGTTGCGTACACTAAAATTAGAAGTGACATCTTGACATTTTAAGCACTATATTAAAACCAGCTAAATAATTACAAATGCACCAGTAGTTACACTAAATTTGGATCTTAGATTATCGGTAAGAAGAGAAAAAGATTGCCTCTCAGAGTCAGGTACAAGCTGACACGAAAAGAAGAGTTCAAAGATCATTAATATAATCACAGCTAATTAATGTTTAGCCAAAACAAATTTAAAAGTACCAGCTGAATATATACAAAGTCTAAAAATACAAATAAGATAAATTGAAAACAAGATTAAAAAGCAAGATTCTTATGCAAGATAAACTTAGCTTTAAAGTGTACTATATTTATGAGTAAAATGCTCAATATCAGGAATAGAGTGTATGCAAATATAAAAGTAGGCACTGAGGACAACACAGAATCTTCAGGGCTGAAGAGTGTGTACAAGCATGAAAGACTGTCACCACTTGGTTTTGTCCTCACTGTACGTGTGTGTGCACACGTACACGTCTCTTCAGACACGATTATCCCGATAGTTTCATTATTAAAAAGACAAGCACAATGACAACAGTTTTTATCAATTTCATTTAAGGTTTTCTTTTTAGTAACTAAATGCTTTTTCTCCTTTACCTTCTACATTTAAAAAAAAATTACTTCACAGCAGGAATTGCCAGAAGAGATTGAGAGTATCTTTTTAAGACCCAATGGGGGGGGGGAGTTGCTTTTAAAATAAGCCATGCTAAGTTGGGTTATTAATGAGAAGTTTATTAAAAATTTAGTAATATCAAACTTTCTAATATTGTCTAATTTATAAACCTCTTCTACACTATCATCAACCAAGTATTTATTGGTTTTTATTTGCCATAACACCTGGCAGTACTTTGTTGTCATCAAAATTTAGTTTCTGTTATTGAAACATGAACATCATCTAAATGTTTACTTATAAGGAAAAAAAATAGCTGAATTAGAAATGCTCTATTACAGACATGAAAAGTAGATATTCTGAAGGTTGGTTAATTTTGTCACTGAACTAATCCACATGTTAAGTGCACTGCCATTCAAATTACTTCTAAAACAGAGATATGAAAATATAGTTATTACTGTGATTTGACTGAAGCACATATTGCACAAGTTTTTGTCACCATTTATTCAGAAAGCAGATGGTTTTATGTAGAGTTTTAAATGCCTACTTCAAAATGACCTGAAGATGATTTTTTTTTTTAGCGTCATATGAAATTCATTTGCTCTGAAGGACCAAAAGCAAATCTATTGTCAAGTAGCAGGACATATGCTGACTAGCGGGTTAATTTGTTTTTCTTCGATGCAAACATTTTACAGCCTTAAAATAAGAATCGCAACGTCCTGTATATCAAGTTCTATGACCTAAATTAAATATAATGGCTACACCATTTTGATCTCAACCAAGTGGCTGGATAATAAAAGGATTCTGTTTCTGTGTTATTCAGAAAGTATAAAGAGATAACAACCTTTCTCTATTTCACTAAATTATCAGTTATTTTATGACAAATTTTAGTTATTTGTGAAACTTCCAGTTTGATTCCTATTATGCTTTTCAGAAATAATTTCAAAGCAATATCTAAATATCAAGAAAGTAATGTATATGACATTAAGGCATTTCCTCCTGATTTTCCTGACAAATAAAAATCACTCAAGAACCCACTTATCTCTGAATTAGGCAGGTAAAATATTGTTACTTACATAAGTGGTTTTTGAGTGACACAAAGTTTACTGACTCACAAGGGATTTTGATTCAACAAGTTTATTTATATATGTGTGTGTGTGTGTGTGTGTGTGTGTGCGTGTCTTTCCCACTTGAATGTAGTTTCTTAAAGGTACAAAGTGAACAGCAGTTATAAAATCTTTGTTATAAATATTAAAAACCATAGGCCTTAAAGAAGAATTGAAATGACAATTTTAATGCAAATATAAACAAATATAATGCAGAAAGTTTTGCGCTGTTTAAAAATAAAATGATAACCGTAAAAAGATAAAATGACCACAGGCAGAAATTAAACTTTGTAAACAAAGTTTGTGTATTTTTTATTTTTTTTTAAAACAGATAAAACTTTTGGAAATATTGTTCAACTGCAAGCATGTCAGTTTGCTAGATTTAAATTTGAACTTTTTCTTTTAAAATTTAGCTAATCCTAAGAAACAAGAAAAAAAGAAGAAATCTCTTCAAATGACATGTCCAGCATTTATGCATCCAATAAACTAAAAGCAAAATTTTAAATGACAAAAATATTTGATGTAAACAAAGAAAAAGTGAAATCATTTTTGGTTAGAACTAAACACATTTGTGATTAAATTGTACAAAGTCTCAATACATGCACAACTGACAAAGTAATGAATGACTTCTGCAGTACTTGTATTTATAGAATAGATTTGAATGTTAAGAACCATTACAAAAATGACATTTAACCCCTTTAGATGGTTAGATGCATATTTTTAGTTATTCTAGCAGACCGTCTCATTTTCAAATCTTGAGTGAAAAAATATCAAAACAGTATCTACTAGTAAACCATGTATTTCTAAATGAAAGTTGTGTATCTTGTGCAGAAAAAAAAAAAATTGTATGAAAGGCAAACATGTAATTCAAAAGAATTCACAGATGCAAGAACAAATGACTTAGAACTTAGAAAAAAAAAATGTAATAAATTCAGTTATAATTAAAAATCTAGTAATAGACGGAACCAGTAAAGTAAAACCAAAGAAAAATTAAATGAGGAAGGGCTTCACTTTCAAGAAGGAATAATAACTAGTTTATTGAAGTTTAAAATTACTTTAACAATATACCTTTTGCTTGTTTGGAGATTTACACAAAGTATCTATAATTACCAAGATATTAAAAAAAAAATAAAATAAATAAAATAAAAATTCATTCATAAGAAAACATGCCTTTACATAATTAATAAAGAAAGATTTCAAACAACTGAGATAAAGTTCTGCAACTGAAGAACTGTATGAAATTCATTCATCAGCATAATTGTCAAAATTTTAATGCATCAAAATAGTTGTAGGTTTGAGAATTTAATATTTGCAAAATTACTTTCCAAATGTCACAAAAGGTTTATTCAGTAACATTAGATGTAAAAATTCAACATTTACTGCAAGATTTCTGAAGAAAGTGAGATTCCAAATTTTGAAAACTTGCAGTTAAAAGTCCAATTAAAAAAACAAAAAAAAAAAACACTTCAGATGATGCATAGGTGAAATGTCTGATAAAGGACAAACTATCAAGATATTCAGGGAAAATAGTTTTGCTTTATACTTGGTATAATATAGTCCAATATATCTATAGTATAATATAATAAAATTTAGGAGACTATGCAAATAGCAAATTGGTAGAAAGGGCAAAAGTTGTATTACAATTGATATTTTAGAAAATGAATGTTCTATTTGAACAAATATTTGTCTAATGAGTCTTATTTTTGTAGGCAATATTTTTAGTGTAACTTTAATAATTTAACTGCTTGTCACCCAAAAATCATTATAAACACAAGAGGACGATGATTAAAGTTATAAATACTCAGTGATCAACTACCTGGTTGGTTGTCAGTTTGGTAGAATTTGCAGTAATTTGAACAAAAGCAAACAGACTTCCAGGATAGTTACAAGGGACTGCATTTCTTAGTTAAAACAATGAACTTTATGAAGTAAATTGTTAAATTCTTTTCAAAATCAATATAAGCACATGAAAGGAATAAAAGTAACTCATTCAGTAACTCTTCAATGTTAACCACACCTAAAATTAATCTATGTATTCATAACAAAAGCACTCAACCTGAATGTTACAGGTAAACCAGTTTGGTGTTGAATTATTCATTAAACTTGGCAATCATGTTTTATAAGAAAAGAACTAAACACCTAATTAGAAATTGAAAAAAAAAAAAAAAAAAAAAAAAAAAAATTAAATGATGTATAAGACAACCAATTTTACCTTACCTGATGGACTAGGATAAAAGTTCAAAGCAGTTAACCTATGTTCTCCTTGGCTACACCATGTAAGTTAAAGTTCTGTCATAAACAAGTAATCAAGCTAGTGTGTTGAAATGTGTCACGAAAAAAAAAAATTTGTCTCTCCTACTGTCATAACGACGGCACAGTCTCCACTTCTGAGACGAACTACCCTCCTTCTCATTCCAGCCCTTTACATAGAACTTGGTAACTCACCTATGCAAAACACCAACAAGCCAGGTACCAATAACAGTTTCCGTGCCTGCCCACTTCCACTCGCTTTGGGGGTGTCAAGTTGACTGACCAACTCATTACATGCCCACTTGATCTTAAGATCACAAAGCTCCTCAGTTTGAGAGATGGTCGCATCTGTCTGGTGACTGCATCCGCATATACACAACTTGCACACTTGACATATTGGGATGACCACACATGCGTGAACTCGCTTGCTCTGAGGTGGCAGATTTCCAGATTCATTTTGTGTCTCGCTGTCATGACCGCACACTGTGCAACCCGGGGCAGGCCTCTTTTGCCGGGCACTTTTTCAGAGCAGGATGACGCTGTGAACTCCGGCTCCGAGTGTTCAAACCCGGAGTTCACCAGGGGCATGCATCTCCGTCCATCAACAAGCAGTTTAATTACAGGTAGGGCCTCAATGTTGCACTTGCCTAGGGAGGAGACCGGCACTGGCGTCTTTTCCCTTGACTCGTTGCCTGGGCACTGATGCAAAGTGACCCATCCTTTGGCATCTGAAGCACTGTAACCTTCGGCGCAATCGTCGTACCCGGTTGTCCGTCCTCGTTGCCATTATTCAGGTCATTGGGGTTAGTGCACAGACAACACACAGAGTTTCTCCTGTTCTGGTCAGCAATTACTTCCATGGCATCTGCATGTGGCTGCTGCAATAATTTGGTTTACAGGTCTATGGTCCTAAACCAGGATGGCTCGAGCTCTCGCACAGAGTTGGTCTAATGTCAAAGTGTCCATTTGTCCCAACACCTGAAGCTGCTGCCTGACATACTGTGGCAACCCCGCAACAAACGCACAGGCTATCCATCTTGCAGGTGGTCTTTCTCCAACTTGGCGAGCCAGTCTTTTGAGTGCCACCAGGAATTCATCGACTGTCTCTCCATCATGAAGTCGCCTCGTCGCAAACTGTTCAAATACTATGAGTGCATCTACAACGAACGCAGTGGTGAGTACTCGCTTGATTTTGCCGATACACAGCAAGAGCCCCACCCGTCAACCTCAATGGGGGAATATGCTCAACCCTTTCTTCATCTGCTAGCTCACAGATCACCTCTACTCGCTCGAGCCATTCTATAATTGGTTCATCTGACGTGGCCTCTCCAAACTCAGGAATCAACCGCAGGTTGAAAGGCCTCCTTGCCATTGCTGCTGGATTCAGATAAAGTTTGTCAACGTCTAAGGTTTGCCAAAATAGCTTGTGTTGAAATGTGTCACAAAAGAAAAATTGTCTCTCCTACTGTCGTAGCGACGGGCACAGTCTCCACTTCAGAGACGAACTGCTCTCCTCATTCCAGCCCTTTACATAGAGCTTGGTAACTCGCCTATGCAAAACACCAAAAAGCCAGGTACCAATAACCTCCACTCGCTTTGGGGGTGTCAAGTTGACCAACCAACTCATTACAGCTAGAAATAGCTTTTCTAGTACACTTGAATCCATTACACAAATTGATCAAGAATAGACCAATAAAACATAAGATTATTATTACGTATTAATTTGTCAAGAGATTTTGGACATCTCAGTAAATTTACAAAATGACTTAAAATTGTCACATTAACCAATCTTAGAACAGCTGACCTAAAAATCAATTGAGAACTGTCAGAATTGCACATTTCTCTCAACTTAATTTGAAAGCATTATTCAAGATGGTAATTTAAAATAAGTCAATGAAAGAAATCGTCAATAAATGAAGGAATTTAAGGAATAAACAAGATCATATATGAAGGTTTCTGAAATTCATAAGACTAGGTGCTCCTCAATTTGCACACATCAGAGAGAGAGATATGGAATTAAAGAGTGGGTGAAAGGGCAATCCTTCAGTAACTTCAGGTTGAACTTTTTATCAGGTTTTTTAAAATTAATGTTCGCCCAATACAAGACACACTCAAGATAGCCGTTTTGTGCAGTTTATGCAGATATATATGAAAAATAACAGTTAACCATACACTTAAAGAGGTTAAGAGTGGAGTAGTTGAGAAAGCATCCTCCTAGGATCCTGTTCTACAAAGCAACAATTCTTAGAAGCTATCTGAGTGGA
The DNA here is from genome assembly GCA_964036315.1 of Acanthosepion esculentum. Classification (NCBI taxonomy): domain Eukaryota; kingdom Metazoa; phylum Mollusca; class Cephalopoda; order Sepiida; family Sepiidae; genus Acanthosepion; species Acanthosepion esculentum. The sequence continues at coordinate 10,619,543 of OZ038487.1, read as the reverse complement.
ACTTACTCAATACTAAATGGATACAAAGGGAATGAGGTTGTTTTATGGCATATCAACCTCAGTGGGTCATTTAACACCAACAAAATTCTGAAATAGATTCATAGTAATAGTTTGGTAAAAAAAAAAAAAAAGAAAGGTGTATGTATATTTGAACCATTTTTCAATTACTCATATTTTTTTAGTACAATCCAACTTCTTTTAGGAAATTTACAATCTTGGATGGTTTTATTTTCGTAAAAAGTTTTTTAAAATTACTCACTTGATTTGGTTTTTGTTTTACGGCATATCAACCTCAATGGGTTATTTAATGCCAAAAATTTTTTTATTGCTGGTAATATGTTGTTTTATCAAAAATCTATTTCTGATATTTTTCCTTCAAAAAAAAAAAAAAAAAAAAAAAAAGTATTGCTGGTAATAATTTTTCTTCAAAAACATTGTTGGTAATATTTTGCTTCTGAAGTTTCCTGGTTCCTTCTGGAAATGGGAAAATTAATGTATAGTATGAATACCAGAATTACCAGTCAATAAAATAATTTGAAAATTTCACAGGATATATTCCAGAAGAGAATTCTTATAATATGCCTTATGAACTGCTCTTAAAATCAAGATACTCATCAGGGTAAGTTCTCATTGTAGATTTAAGTGACAATCTTAAAAAGCCCTGTTATTCTTCACCAAGTAGAGTTAACAAAGCTAGTAACAACGAGAGAAGTAGCAATATTCTGCACAGTCCAGCTATGAAAAAAAGGTCAAGATGGTGATTGTTTTCACTCAATTTCTGAACACTGAAGTGGTCATTACTGATTTGTTGAGTCAGACAAAAACAGAAGGATGCCATTTAGCCAGAATATAGATTCTACCACTTCACAACCAGCAGCTATCTAATATATGAATTGATTTGAGGATAATGCTTCATTTTTAAGTTATGAGAAAGTATTAATAGTTCAGATTAAAATTAAATTTCAAAAGAAATTTTGATATTTTGATTGGCTTTTATGTATTGTACTTGAAAAGTTGCTAAACATGAAACTGCCAAACATTGAAGAAAAAAAATTCTTTATTCAGTGAAAATATTCCTCTTTGACAGCATATAGTTAATTCTCTTCCAAAAGAATTCAAGAAACTGATTAAATCACTGAAGACTTCAAATTGGTAAAACTCACAAAAGGTTTTGAATTAACAGATTGATATTTAAAACAGGTTCTTGGATCATTTTCCACAAAAATCTTCATTGTTGATTTGTCAGTGTTTCTCTTAGATTTCTAAACTAAAATTTTCAATTGAAAGTGTCTAACACCAAAAACCTTACTATTCATCTACTAACAGCATTGAGCATAAAAATAAAAATGGGAAAATCGAAATGCATTAGGTTTTATAATAAAGATTAACAAATTTTAAAATATTTTGTTTAAAAAAAGAAAAAAAAAGAGGAAAATTATTTCTAGTTTCATTTTGACCGAAAAATCTTTATAGTTTGCTTCATTACAGTTTTAATATTCAAAGTGTCATATGAAGATTTTAATTCAGATCATACTTGATTTTATGCTAATATTTTTTTAAATAGAAATTACTATAGTATAATATTCAAATAAATATTATTGACCATTTTGACAAGAGTTATTTTTTAAACTAAATTTAAGAAACATCAAAGTATTGATGAATTTAATCATTTGAGACTGGAATATTTTTTTTTAATGTCATATCTATGAAATCTTAGTCATTTCTGGATAAGAATTGTTTTCACCACTTTCATCGCCGTGTAAAAGCTGTGTGCATGTATCACAAACAGCATAAACTACTTTCTAATAATAAATTTTAATACAAGACCTAAAACTGGTACTTTAAACCAAAAGTACCAGCTTATCTTCAAGACTCCAAAGAATCTGCTTTTTTTGTGTAGAATGATATTACTGAAAATAATTCTCAGAAAAATAATAATTGAAAGTCAATATTTTCCTTTTCTTCTCTTCAAATAATGGATTGAGTCAGCATTTAAATCTAATCTCTCGCAGCCATCTCTCAGCAGCATCCAATATTAGAGTATGAAGCTTTAAAAAATAAAAATTTTAAATTTTTAGTGACAAAAACTGCAATAATTATTCTTAAAAATTTATCCATACTTTGGTAAATTTGTATAGAAACAGAAATCAAGGATAAAAAGAAAAGAAAATCTCTTTATTACAAAAGAGTGTACCATCCAAAGTTAGAGAACAGTGTCATTTATATTTACAGGGGATTTCTAAAATAGTTCAACAAAATATGGCAATGTAAGTAAATATTCTTTTATTCCTAAGTTATAGCAAACCATTGCAAATTTGGATCGAATCAAGTTGTCATAAAAACTCAAGAGAAAACTAAATCTGCTACAGTAAAAGTTAAAAGTTCTAAGAGTATAATTTTTAGAATATTAGGATTTCATAATGATCCTGGTTGCTTTTATTCCTGCAAAAGGATTTTAGCAGAATCAGGAAATTTAAAGACTTCATGGTGGACAGTTTTCACATGACAGCAGTTATTGTATTGTAAAAGAATTTGGTATAACAGTATCTTTGAAAACAATGTTATGTCATTTATATGCAACAGGGATTTGAGCATGTTCTACAAGAACTAACATGCTTTGCAAACAGGTATATGCACCTGGACAAAAATGTTCAGTGAGGAAAATAGATTTTAGTTGGCTTTGTATGCAAGAAAACTTAAAATTGAGTAATTGATTCCCAAAGGTGCAATGGACGAAGTGGAGGGAATTAGATTTGGTAGTGAATTGGTGTAAAGGAATGTTCTCTTTTGCTGGAGTTAACCCATTCATTAATTTACATGGTAAAATAAATGCTGCAATACACCAAAATATTGAACACATTCTTTCTCCAAAAGCATCCCCTGTCCCTGGGTTCAACTTCATTTTCATACTGTAAAAATGATAAATATTATTCAAAACTGAAAACACTGGTTATGGCATGGCCTATCAAGAGTCCAGATCAGAATCCAATTGAGAATCTTTGGAATATCATTGGTGATAATGGTAGAACAAGAAAGCTAACAAAAGTGATAGATCTGTAGCAGAAACTGCAAGAGGAATTGGACAAAAATCATGTCTAGACAATGAGGCATTGGTTTTTCTATGACAAGAATTCACTAAAGTAATTAAGAGTCAACATTTACACTTAATATTTTGTATCAATATCAATGTGTATTTACAATTTTGTTTCAACTTTTGCTAGAATATTAACTAGCACTGTATTTATGATCACCCATTCCATTTACAAAAACCTGAAGGTTATTTTGCTTCTATAAAGGATGAATATGCAGTTGCTATTTTCTCTAGACAACACCTGTAACAGAAAACTCAAAACTTAGGAAGACGTGTTACAAGTTTTCCATTTTCAAATTACTCTTGTTATTTATATAGGTACCATGTCCTTTCAGAACATGCTAATCATAGTTCTTCACAACTTCCTGCATTTTGTTGCTCAAAGTAATACTTGCTGTTTTACCAGCCCACTTTGTACAACTTGTTCCGTCATCCATTTACACAAATGCATAAAGTTGCCGCATATGTTCTATGACGGTTCAACTTGTCAAGCCTTTCCTCATGTCCAAAAACAATTCAGTCTTCGTCAGCTGCAGTTTCTTTGTTCATTTTAAAACTTCCTTGTTACTCAAGGTATTTTTCTCTATCATGTACATTCCACAATGTTACTAACAAGGAAATTTAACTTTCTGTACCTGCTCAATTTTTATGCTCCAGCTGATTGAATGTTCAATGAGTTTGCATTTCTTTCTATCTGGTTTTGTGACAGCACTAAAAATTAATCTATTTAGATCCTTATTTCATTGCTGTCATATTTATCAGTTACAAAAGTGTTTACAGCTATCAGCATCTATTACAATTTTGTCTGGTCTTTCTGCTTTATTCTTTATCTTGGCTTGTGCTATCCTGATCACAAATTTTTAGTATCTTATGTGTTTGAGATACTTCTCGAATTGTATGTAAGACATCTTTGATATATTTCACTGAATTCTATAGTACCTTTTCTTTTTCTATTGTGATTGTTACCAATTTAGATCAAAGAGCAGAGATTTTCTGTCCTATTTTTGTGCATGCCTGTTACATTTATGCTCTGCAACTTTCAATTTCTGTACATTTCTCAGCAAGCAATTCTTTATGCTTGCATGCATTTCTGAAGTTTTTATTTAATGTCATATGCCATTTTTTGGCATTATCTGCCGCATTTTCACTTGTCATCCAGTGTTTTTTTCCTTTCTTCAGAAAGACTTTTGTTGTTATTAGGGTTTCCCTTGGGGTGTTCCACAAAGTTCTTAACCTGTTCAAATGTTTCATGTATTAACTGCAATTGCATTACATTAGTTTGTAAATATAATTTCTGTAGAGTTTATCATATTGCATGATAAGATCTTGTAACTTGTTCAGAGACTTAGCATTTTCTAGTATATTGTAAAACTTATCTATTCACATTTTGACAACTGTTGGAGAGGCATCTTAAAAGTATATTGCAGAAATACTAAAGTAATAAATATGGAATGTCTTCTTGGTTTCATAATGTTATAACCCAACACCCACCCACCCCAAAAAAACACAGGGTCATGGAATTTCAAACCTCTGCTGACCTCTTATTTCTACCCCCCCCCCCAACGAAACCATTTAATAATGTGATCAATTAAGGGAATTCCACAGACTTCCCATCCCTTTAACTAATCCCACTTCATTCTTGTGCATAATGCACAAGATTAAGTAGATGCACAAGACAACCAAGACGACAAAGTTTGGAGTGGGGAAGTTCTACTGGCAGATATGACACTTGAACAATGTAATAGGTAAATGCAGAAATGTTTTTGATAGGAACTAGGTATAATCTAAGAAAAATTACTATAGGGAGATCTAGGAAAACATTTAAAAGAAAATGCCAACATTAAAACTTATTGTATAAGTGAGGGATAAGAAAAATAAAAATTGTGCATCCTAAAAAAAAGTATTAAATAGCAAATCCGAATTATTCACATGACGCTTTTAAATAATGAAAAATTATTTTGCTATAACCAGATTCCTATAAGCAAACTCAACCTTTCAAAGAATTCACACAGCTGTTCCAGTATTCTGGGGAAGTGGTGAGCTTCATTAAAAGAGAAATTGATCAAAGCTGGAAATCATTAGTTCTGTGGTTAGTTTAGAGCTTAGATACATTTTTTCTGCATATCTGTTAGCACAATCCATACCCATAGAAGAATACTGAATAATTATTTTGTTTATTAGTCCAGTTTACATTTTAAATTTATCTGATGCCTACACTTTATGAATTTAAGTGCAGTACTAGATTAGCAGCTAGGTCTGATTTTACAGTTGAAATAGATGTAACTAAGTTATATGCTAACAGTTTCTTCTACCACACTTCTTGCTTGTGGAACTCTTCTTGCTTCCCAGTAAAATTTGATCTGCAAAAATTTAAATGCAATATTAATCATTATCTTAATTCTTCTTTAATTGTTCCCTTTCCTTAATAGTAGTATTTTTTCCTCGTTCTCTAACATCAAGTAACTTCCATTTGCATCTTAGAGTGTTGCTTGAGTGAAAAAAAAAAAAAAAAACCCCAAAAAAAAAAAAAAACCCCCAAAAAAAAAAAAAAAAAAAAAAAAAAAAAAAAAAAACTGAAATACTGACACTATTCTTTTCCAAAAAAAAGCAAAAACTGAAATCCATAGTAAAATTTTTTTTTTTTAAATCCAAAAAGATCAATGGAAAATTAGATAAAAATAGAAAAATGGACCAATTGTTACCATTTAAAACATATACAGGGTGCTTTTGAAAAGTTAATAGACTGACCAAAAGACTAAAAATAAATATATATATATATATATATATATATATATATATATATATAAAATCATTATTGGTCATTTGATCAGATTTTGAGAAATAGGTCAAAACATTTGACAGCCTCTTATGAAATGCCAGGTGAATTAAGTTTTTAACTGTCAAACAGCTAACGATTTATAAAGTTTAAATTTTCTTAAGTCCAGATGCCTGAAAGTGTTTATAAAAATCATTTGAGCAAAGTAGATACACCTGCTAATCTAGTTATAGTGTGACAGGATTGAACATCTGTAGGTGTGCAAGAATTCTCAAGCGCAATTTATATAAAAGTAATGCGTGTGTTGTGTGAATATTAGAGTATGGACAAAAACATGGATGCTATGCATCTCTTCCCCCCAAGGCTAAAAAAAATAGAAAAATGAGGTCAAGTATTGGATAAACCAGACAAGAAAAATTTTAAAAATAAGAGCGTGGGTGGTGTTCACCGACACACCCAAGTTTATCTTATTGATAGAGTCACTATAAAAAAAACAATTTACTTTTACTTAAATCTTCACCTGCAAAAGTAAACCCACATTGCTCCAAGATATGAAATCCTGATTCTATTCTTGTCTCAAGAATAAATAAATCCAAAGTCTAGATTCTATATAAAATTTGAGATTATGAGCCATCACATAAGAGGCATGGAGGGGGGTGCAATTTATGTTTGAGAGCTTTATTTTGACAATTCAGTGAGAATATAGAATACACATTTTAGAGAAAAATTGGGGAAATAGTCAAGTTGTTAGAAAAGTAACCTTCAATATCTTAATTCTTAGACAGAACAGTATTTTTATTGTCCAAATAAAAATACTAGCAATGTCATAGCTGTCAAAAAGAGGAATCTTGACATTGTGCAAAGCAGGTTACCCAATTCCCAGAGGCACTGAACATCCTTTGAACAAGCCTGGTACTTGACAGACAGCTACGCAAGTAACATACTAAATATTATTACATAAAAATAAAAGGATTTAAAGCCGTGTGCCTTCTTTAAATAAGGAAGGGAATCAGAGGAAGAGACTTCCTTTAGAGAAGTTAACTGCCTCAAAGAGTAAACTTTAAGCATTGTCCCACAACTACCAAAGAGTCATCAGCTTTATCTACTTCATTCACCCGATTTTATAAATCATTTCTTTTAAGAAAAATTAAAATTAGGACCACGGATATTACAACCTATAGACTTATCCTCTATCTACTATCAGATATTTTTTTTTGTTTTTTGCATTAACATTTAAATCTGTCAAGAGAAACATCCTCATCTCACCCTATATTTCATTCTGCCTTTTACTAAGATTAAAACATGTTAAAAAAATAGCAAGAAAATAAATCTACAATATACTACACATTTTCCATCCAGTGCATCAGTCTCTGACTTCAGACACTACCATTTCTTAGAATGTACAAAGATTTTAATAAAAAAAAAAAAAATTTTTTTGTTTTTTTCCAAATATAGTCAGAGCTAAATCATTACCCATTTAATTTTTTTTAAAAGAAAGTTGGAAGGGCATTACTCGACAGGGATATTTAGAATAGATGTGGATTTAAATTGAAACATGTAGAAATATTAAAGCAATCTGAACAAGGTTTTGTTTGTTTTTGTTAACATGACCCTATGGTGATAGAGAATGAACTCTAGTAAGATTTCCAAAATATGGCCAGGAAATAAAACTTAATCCTAAACAGGGGAAAAGAAATACTTGCAGTAATTGCTCAGTTTCTACAGAGTACATTTACTAATTGATGTGTTTGAGGTAATATCCCAGGACACAGTTCACTGGATACAAATGGAGAGAAGAAAAAAATCTTCTGTACAAGGGAGAGAAAAAGAAAAAATACATTGTGTTTACCCAAGCCATATAGAATTATCAGAAAAAGTGACAAGATATACAGAGGGGGAAAAAAAAACCGAACTCATTTTTCAATACAAATGTTTGTAAGAAAGTTACATAAACTAGAAAATTTTTCATATCATTCCACTTAATCCTTTGACGACATACAGCTGTACACATAAGAAAACTGGGTTTCATCTGATTCAATCTGAAGAATCCTTTCACTGTCGTATAAGCAAATAAAAATAAACAAAATCAACAGTTTTTCCCTTTAAGAGATTAATGCTCTAAATTTTGCCACTGTAGGCTTTCATAATGTGCAACATATGGAGGATTTGTAGTGTTAAACCAGATAACCTTTTACAAACAAGAAATAAAACTGCTAGTTATAAGAGAAACTAATTTTATATAAAAATGTAAATATTTGCTTAAACTTCTTTAGACAATCTAGTCTATATTGTATCGTTTAACTGGAAGTGCTTCCAATTTTCAATGCAAGAATACATAATTATGATAATAGCAACTTTAAATATTTCAAGAGATTTATTACAGCATGATACAATTAAGAAAAATTTGTCTGTCTGCAATAAACAGGCAAATCCTTTTATGTACACATGTTAAGTATATTTATTGAATCCTGTGGAAGATTTAAAAAAAATTTTAAATTAAAGTTTCATAATATGGAAATAGTCATGCATAAATTAGTAAAAGTATGGGGGTGGGTGTTCAGTTTCGTTAAAAAAAAAAAAAAATTATTTTAGAGATATTTTATTTAGAAACCAGTACTAAAGTCAGTTTTGTTGCAAAATGATTTTTCTTCTAACAATTACGAGTCAACACATTGCCAACATCACATGAGGGATAATACTCATTTAATCTCAATGTCATTTGCTAAACAAACTGCATAAAAGGAAATCCATGGAATATGTTTTAGATTAGATTCTTTAAAATGTACAAATCTTTCTAAAAAGATTTTAGTTCCAAAAATTCAAGACATCTTGTAAATACATTTTTCTAAATAATCATGTCCAGTATTAGAGGAGTCAGAAAATGTTCTTGTAATCAGACCATTAAAAGAAACAATGAGAAATAATAAAACAATCTAAAATTAAAATTCACCGAGCCAAGTTGCATATAGACAGTATACAGATTCTATTCGATTGGCAAATGAAGCCACACATTACCCAATGTGGCTGCAATTTTATTTTAGAGTTCTCAAAAAAAAAAAAAAAAAAAAAAAAAAAAAGCAAGTGTTAATCTTACCAATGACAACAGCATTCAATATTCACTTAAAAATATGAACCATGTTGAGTGAGAGAGAAAGAGAGATATCAAGCCCTGCAAGATTTTTTTATCATAAAATAACAGCCTACTATTGATCAGTCCAAAAAGAAAAACTGCAAGTTGTATTGGAGTTTCCAGGACTAAAAATAGTAATAAGTCTCATTTTGATCATAAGTGTGTGTGTGTGTGTGTGTGTGTGTGTGTGTGTGTCCAGACCAATTGAAGTAATATTTATTATGACATTGTAAGACTGGAACATAACTGAAAGATCAAATTTAACAATTTATTGATTTAATGCAAGTCAGAGCTGAAGTCATCCCAGCCAAAAGCCATCCACGCTTCTATTATTGCTTTGTCTTAGACACATTAACTGGAGACAAACGCTATGTCTACTTTTAGGCATTTCAGTTATTCTCTATTTTGCCAATTCTACTAAAGAACCAAATATCAAGTACTAACAATGCAGGATCTGTTAATCAGAGAAACTAAAATAGTTTCAAATCATTAAATGATGCACAACAATTATTAGGTAAGTATGATAAGGAAAAGCAAGTTTTTATAAAGTATGCTTTTTTAATAATCATATAGCACCATTTCTTACTTTCAGCCTTGTTCCACATCTTAGAAAAACCACCATATAGCATCATTTCTTTAGGCTTGATAAAAGAATTTTTAAGTGATGCTTACAAAGATGACAATGCAGAGAAACCCAGGACAAGACAAAATGCCTGAACAATTTGCATTCATCAAAACCAATGGTTCTGTATCCGCAAATAGAACAGAATTTGTAGATGTGATTAATACATTTGAAATCCACTTAGCACCAAAAATATTAAGCAGTATATGGACAAGTATTTTTCTTATATAAAACATTAAATAATCAATTCAATCTTTTGGTTAACAGTTGATCATTTTTATTTATATATGGAATACAGAGAAAAATCAATCAATATTGATCAAACTGCTGCTTGACATTTCACTTTATTTAACTGATCAATTCATAAAGGATTAAAAGTTTGATATCAATTATTACTCATTACATTAGATTTGTAAAAAAAAAAAAAAAAAAAAAAAAAAAAAAAAAGTTTAACATGTAATAAGAAAATCTCCAGTTTTCTATTTATGAGTAACACAAAGCTAAACCCAAATCCAGAAATAAAATATTTTTTTATATTATACAACATCAAAAAGCAAACAAGATAAAGCATTATATAATATTTATCACATTCCAATGAGCTGAGCTGGGATGAGATCAGCTGTATTAGCAGAAAATTCTAGACAGGCAATTGATCATCATACGAAGGGGGGGGGGCATCTTTGCATTCAACACTTGGCATCAATATACAAGCTTAAACAAAAACAAAAAAAAACAAAAAAAAACAAATAAAAAGTTCAGTTTTCAATTTGATTTAGATTATCTAAAAGCATAATACAAAGATGAGGAAACAATACATATTACTGCTAATATCAATTCTGCCTTAATGTTCTTAATCTGAACAAGCACAGCATCCCCTTCAGGACATTTTCTTCAGAGTTGGAGGGTGGACAAACAACAACAACACACACACACAATACTTTTAAAATGTTCTGATCGAATTGAACTATTTTCTGTTAATCCAAATCAATTAAAAGGCGTGATTTTAAATACTTCAGCTTGTGGCAGAATGACCAACTGGATTACTATAAAATCCTAAGTCTAAAGTGAAACAAGTTCAAACATGAAATTTGATGAAGATTTGTGAGGGTGAGGATTAGTATCAGGTGACCCAATTTTTTGAAAATGGGAAAAACTTAAAATGCTCAGTATTTAGAAAAATATTTTCTTCATTTTTATCTAATATATTAGTCAATTTTGATTTATTCAATTTACATTTGGTTTAATTTATAACTTTTTATACACCAAAAAATGATCAACAGCTGAAAACAGATTCAAAAAGCATCAGTTCTTGCTCAAGAACTATAGGTGTGCCATTCAAGTTTTTTTCACTTTCAATTCCACCTAATGATCAAGTGAAAACTAAAGTGGACAGATGGCCATTAGGAATTAATTAATCTGAAGGTGGATAGCTTTGAATTGATAGACATCTCACATTTCTTATTGATAGCCATGACCAATCATTTAGGCATTTTAAGTTTTTCTGTTACCTTATTTAAAAAATTTCTTTTGTTACTGTGCATATACTATTTCATTGATCAGTGAAAATAAAGGCTTGCAAAAATTCAACCACTTACTCTGAAATGAAGACTAGTTTTGTAGTATAAAAAAAAAACAAATCTTTGGTAGTTTACCTATGAACATACCATTAAAAATCTGATGCATAATTCAAAGTACTGGATAACTATCATCTAAAACTTTATACATGATGAAAAAGAAGTTGTTCAGCAGCATTAGCAATATATCTTAACAAGATTTGGAAAATTAGATGATCAGCCTATAAGGCCAACCTTTGATGATGAAGGCTCTTTTATAGAAACGGATCAGTTTCTTCATTCTGTGAGAAAGCGAGGTTGGTACTGTCCTTTTAAGTTCATTTAATGGCATCCCAATGGTTGAATCTACGATTTAGTTACGAAAAAAAGCCTGGCTGAAACAGTTAAGAAAATCAGATACAAGGTTCTTTGGAAAAGATTCTTGAAACTCATTACTATTCAAATCTAGTAGCTGGATTGGTTAAAAAGTTCCAGCATTATTTACACTGACTATTATCCTAATCTTTTTTTTTTTTTTTTTATTTAAAAATCACATTTTGGCTGTTATGCCCTCCAGCCTTAAGTGCTTGTATTGTCCAGGAAATTTTGAATTGAAACCTTTATTTAATCTACAGGGGTAAATTATTCTTATTCTAATGCCCATGTCTTGGAATATCTTGTCTAGTTCTTATTTAGCACCATTCAGTTATTGCTTGCTCTGTTTCAACAAAGTTGAAGTCTGCACTTCCCAGCCCAGGGATTGAACTCACAATTACTATGCCACCAATTTCATGAACCAACACTTTAATCCACTAGTCTAGCCCAGTGAACCACAAGCACTCATTAGAAATACTAGAATTGGGATAGTAACTGACAAAGATAGTAACTACACAATAAAAGAGAATTGGTAACAAAATTGGTTCCAGGAACTCTGCTGACTTCCAGCTACACCAGTTATCTATGCTTTGCCAGATTTAAACTCCATTGAGAATGTATGAGAGATGCTGTATAGTTCATTAATCCCCTGCAGCTAAATAATTCAGTTATTGTCAACCATGGAACATGACAAATATACATGCACAATTATTCTAGCGCTTTATTGACAGGCCTTGTTATTAAGAACTGTTAATTTTGGCCCTTCAGTTTATATTAGATGAGACCTGTAAAGGCCATGAATATTTCATGAATATTTATTAAGGGGACGCCTACCAAAGAGGCAAGGTTGGCAACCTCATCATCCTATTGTAAGAAGTTTCTATGCAAATAGAATTTGAATAACTTTTAAAGACTGAATGATACACTATTGTAGACTTATTAGGATGAGCTAGTTGATGGAAATATCTTTGTAGAGCAAGTGGCCATGGTTAGATGTAAATGGCAGAACTGCTCAACAAACAGAATTGGCAAAGTTTGCAATAAACAATAAGGAAAAGAAACCAGGCAAAAATAAAAATATATGCAAGGCAAAAAATTCAAACTAAGATGTTGACACACAATAGTGAATTTGGATAAACAAGCATAGCGTTCTGACTTCAAGATAAGACAGCTGGGGACCAAGTCAGATTAACACAGACATGGCCTTATTGGATAGGAGGAAATACCAGTGTGTGCACTTCTACCTATAAATTGAGAACAGGGCTTGGCGGGGAGGGGGTAGTACGTTGCATTCATTCCCACTATATATTGGAACCAAGAATCTTTTTCCATTGAATAAAGTTAATTCTAAACACTTTAAAAACAGTCCTTTGAGATAACCCAAGTAATATATAAAAAAAGTTTTTCTATTCTTGAACAAATGCTAATCAAAAATTTAATCTTCACAAATGTATACAATTCAAATAATTTGATTATTGACCAAAATGCCATTTTATGATAAGTGAAGGTTTAAATAATCTAATATTGGTTACAAAAGAGGGTTTCAAAGGCTTCAGTTTTGTCAATTCTTCCCAGTTGACAAGAGACTCACAAATGTTGGCATCAAGAATAAAGTTTCAGATAAGAGATTTCAAAACAAAGCAAATTCAAATTTTATAATGAAAATACTCTTCCAATTGGATTAAACAGGGATTTTTCCTCCTTTTATATCTCAGCAAAAATATTCACACAGAATACAGTCAGTACTTAAGAGCTATTAGAGCAAAAGAAAAACTAGCTAAGAATCTAAAATATTTCCTATACTAAACAACTAAAATTTGCAAACTATGACACAAAATTGTATTTCTGCTTTTGTTATAGATTTCAGTTTCTCTAGTGAATGGGTTCTTTCCTAAAAGAAAAGAATGTAATGCTTGGTTATGCTGCAACAGTAGTGAACATAAATGTAAACTGACAAAACCAAAACAAATGAAGGGACAATAAAAAATTTTTTTTGTTAGGTGCAGCATTTGTTTGAAGAACTGATTAACGCACACACAACTGGAACTTCCACAGAAACATTTAAAATAACTCATGTCTCAGGTAAATGATTTAAACATTTCATTGAAATCCAAACTGTAAAAAAAAAAAAAAAAAAAAAAATCAAAGCAAAAACATTCTATTCTTTCATTGAGACTAAATATTCAGAAAACAGAAACCATAAAAGAAATCATCTATTACAAACAATAGATCAGTCATCGTAAAATTCTGAAATATTTTGACACCCTATATAAATAAACACACACACAAAAAAAACTACTTTAATCAAAGTTTTCAGCAGTCAAACAAAAAAAATAATATATTAATCCTGCATGCTAAACATTCCAAATACAAACCATAGACTACACATTAAAATAAGCATGTAAACAAGCAAACATGAATTAAACGAAAACAATCTGTTCATCTAAGAGTAAACAGAAGGTATTCTAAACAAATAATTTTAACGCAGATCTTACAAGGTAAAAGCTGTTCTCTCAGTATTATTTAAATATACAGCATCCACGACAGCCACCCTCATCTCTAAATAGATTCTTTCTGGCACGGAAAGAATTATACTCTAGAAAAAGAAATTGCAAGAAGCAAATAACCAACACTGGTTCACTGCAGAATATACTGCAGTCATAGATCACCATAATCATAACCCTTGCTGCATTCACAGAACTTCCTACAATTATTGCAAGAGTTCTAGAAAATGCAAAGAGAAGCTTCACACTAGCAGTCCAAGCAAAGTATTTGGATCCCATGAATTCTGGAATATCTAACCAAATTCTCAATAGAGGCAAAGAGTGCTTAATACTATCATAAATGGGCCTGAATATATCTCCTTGTCAGATAAGGCAAAGCTCTTTGCAACAATATTTACCTCTATGTTAAATGACAAGTGATTCCAGTGATTGTCCTTAAGAATTTTAGCCCAGAGTTGTCCCAGGTTTGAGCAAAATTGCTTAACTGCTGCCTGAAGGAGAAATCCTTCCCAAGAATATGTCAAGTGTATTCCCCGTTTTCAAGAATACAGTTGAGTGCTCATTGCCATCTCAATATTGGCTAATCAGTCTCCTTAGTGTCATCAGTAAAATCTTTGGGGCTTTCATCAGCAAGATTGTTGATCACCCCAACAGGGACAACCACTTGAGCAAGAAACAATATGGATTTCAATTGGCTCCATTGCTAATATCCTAAGTATAAGGGGTTGTTACACAAGCTCTCCAGTTATGGAATCACTGAAAGCAACTTCTCAATTATCAAATCCTTCCTAACAGGTAGGTGCATGAAGGTAGTTAATGGCTAGCTGTGTGAGGCCCATGAGATTAATGCAGGCATCCCCCCAAAGTTTGTTTCTCAGTCCAACCCTCTGATTTATATTAATGATCTACCCAAGAGTATACTTCAACCTTTTGTGAATATCTATGAAAATGATATGCTATATAAGTGTACCTTCAAAAATCTAGATGATCAGAGCCTGGTAAGTTGATCTCTCATCTGATCTAAATGGGGAGAAACTGGTCACATTCAATACTGCAAAAACTGACATTTCATTATCACTGAGCTGACCCAAAATTTCCATCTATTGCAATGAACAGGTGTTCAATCAAGGAGGTTCCTTGTCTTAAATGTTTATTGGGATTTTAAGCTTATCCAGACTTCAAGTAGAACTTTTACATCCATCACTAAAGATGCTGGAGGAACCCCCCCCCAAAAAAAAACAAATATGGTCATTTCCCTGTACCACTCCAGTAAGCACCTGACCCCTCCTGCTATGCTCTATCTTTACAAGAGCCAGATCAGGCCGAAAATTGAGTGTTGCTGCCATATCTGGGTTAGAGCTTACGCAGCCTTGTGGATGATGATTTTTTCCACCCTACAAGCCCTTTCGACACAGATGAAATGCTGCAAACCTCTCATTACTCCATTGCTATTTCCATGGGAAATGTTCATACGAGTCCTATTCTTAGTTCCACCAATGCTAACCCTCCCAATTAAGAACTCACCATGTCATGTACACAGAAGCAAACCACCCTTGTTCACTTCATTTTCATCAGTAAAAAGTTCCACTAACAGCTTACCATAAACCACTACTTGGGGGAAATAACTCCTAAGAGGATGCTTTCCACGATTGCTACAATCTTAACCTGTTCAAGTTATCTTTCACACATAAATTACACCCCTTACTCTTATTGCACACACCACCTCCTTTTGTAACCCTCTACTTTGTGGGCTTTTGGGGCCTTGTATAGGGTGAGGATTAGTAAGAAAAGAAAAAGTCAACATTTGCTTTTAAGATTTCAGTTTTGATAAA
Organism: Acanthosepion esculentum; assembly: GCA_964036315.1. Classification (NCBI taxonomy): domain Eukaryota; kingdom Metazoa; phylum Mollusca; class Cephalopoda; order Sepiida; family Sepiidae; genus Acanthosepion; species Acanthosepion esculentum. The sequence continues at coordinate 10,603,660 of OZ038487.1, read as the reverse complement.
TCTTTCAGTGCAAAAAACACAGACGTTAAATAATGTTGATAACAAATTCAGTGAAAATTAAGAACAATTTCTACCAGACATTACATTATTTAAAGATAATTTCCAGCTGTATGTTCTTTGGATCAGTAACAGAATATTAAGGAGTGCATCATTCAGAAATGTCTTACAATTTACAAGAATAAAGACCCTGATCCTCTTTAGGCACCCCTATTTGGTGGTGCTGTGCTAGATTACCTAATTTTTTTTTTTCCTCCAATTATATTCAATGTTATTTTTCTGAAGCTTTAGCCAACATTAAATTTGGTAATTCCTTTTCATTTGTTTATAATATTACATTGGGGGGGATGTCACAAAGATAAATATACTGCAACCATAGTGGCAGCAGGTCCAGGAAAAGATGGTCTGAAGAGAGACCAGGCTGGTTTTGAATTCAGAGTTTTCTTTCTACACTGTTATCACCTCAAGGAAAAGTTCAGTTAGCCTTACTATTTAATCTGTAGTCAGGAATAAAAGAGATTCACCCCCCGCCCCACCCCCCGGGTATTTGTGCAAAAGTGATCATAAACCCAACAAGAACTCAAACTTGATTCAGATTTCTTAGAATTGCTAATTGTTACCATACCCATATATGGCGTACTCAAATATGATATTCATATAGAGCATGTCCATTATCCTCCAGTCAGCTGGACTAGGGTCATTATGGATAATGGGTTAGAGGCTAACTAAACTATTTTGTACAATTAATATTACCAAATTAGGTTTTAAATCAAATTCCAAAATTTAATTTCCTAAATCTGTTTTTTGCTATTTTGAGAGAAGTTATTAACATACCAAATATGTTTGTACAATTTAAATCCTCCTTCATATACTTGTTAATACATTTGGCCAATCCATTCTTCAGCCCCTATTCAGTATATTCTATGACAAAAAGGAAAAATAAAAACCAATCTATGTGCACAAGCCTACCTATCAACACATTGGCTTAACAGCAAGTATACAAATAGTTAAATTTCCCAAACATTATTTAGCCTTGTTAATATTTTATGTAGTTAATATTACACGGGCTTAAAAGTCTATCAGTGGGATATGAGGAGAAACTGAACACTGGGGAAGGGGGAATCAATAAAAAGGAAAATTATTTTCAGCACCTCAAAGAATTTTTTTTCCAATATTATAGAAAAAAGTTCTCCAATTCTAACAACCACCCAAAAAGTTTGTCAAAATTAAGTAACTGATGAGATACCCTTAAAAGCATTTTTCTATACTAGAATCAAGCTACATAGACATCTTTTATTATTAAACAACAGTAAATAAAAAAAAAAAAAAAAAGAAGCCTTGTCTAATATATGAGAAAGGAAAAATGAGAACAGGCAAATGATTTGGTGCATTTTGATTCATTTCCCACATTTAGCAGACTTATGAGGTTAATCAAAACATCTCATCAATCTGTATGCTTGGCAAACAGTTTCCAGGTGGATTTCAAAGAAAAAGCTAAGGAGTAACAGACAGGATTTTAAAGATGGAGCATAAACTTGTACGAATTTCAAGCCAAGGCAATACAAACAACAATTTCAAATATAACATGTCACAGTGGGACTCCAATAATAAAATGCTTATATCTAAAGCATTTCAGGTTCTGGTAAAAAATATCTTTAAAAGATTATGCTGAACACATTTTCACAGAACACAAAAATACAGATGAAAGAATATTTCATTAACACTAGTGGATGGAGGCACTTTCAAAGAAGTGTCTGAAATATGCCATTTATCATAAAATATAAGATTTTACATAGCGACCCCACCCTTTTCTCCAAAGCTAACATTAATGCTCTATCTATTGCTCTGTAAAAGATGAAAAACAATATTCATAGATTCTGATAAATTGCAAATCATTTAGATTTGCAAACAATGAAGGAAAAATAAAAATGCTTACTCATGACTAAAGTTTCACCTCAGGATTGTCAGCCTGAACTATAAAATATGACTGCATTAACCAACAAACACACAAAATCACACACATGTGGAGGCAGTCTGAAAATGTCCTAAAAGCTACTTTTGTGCATGTCTATTTATATGACATGGTCAAAGATACAATCACTAAAACTTCCTCTTGGCATAACCGACAGTAACTGGACACCATTCTGTAAGTAATAACCTCCTATCATTGGGAATATTTTCATTTGATTTATCAAACCACAATTAAATTTGAAGGACAAAGTCTATATCAGATCAATAAAACAGCCATTCAAGCAAAGATTTTATACTCACAAAATGCCTATTGACAAAGTATAAAAGTTGCACACTTGTCAAGGTATGTATGGTCAGAGAACATGAAAATATTTCCATTAATTGCAGAACAGGTATTACAGGTGATGTCAAGAGGAAAAATTGACAATTGAATCATTTGAGGATCAAGATGTCCTATTAAACAGAAAACAGAGATAATGGCTAAATGCAGACATATATAGAAGCATCTTCTAGTGCACTTTGAACCTGGTTAAAAAGCAAATCAACACTTGGTATACAAATTTGACTTGTTTAGCACAGAAATCTTGAGGTTAAACTTAAGTTGCCAGTTAGCTAATTTGTTATTTTAAATTCCTTTTTCCATTTGTCTGTAATCTTATTATATTGAGCACTTTTTAAGCTTGCTTTAAATTTTTTTTCAGAGCAATATTGCTGGTTTGTATAGATTCCATAATTTAGAGAAATTAGAATTTTTTTATATATTTTAAATTTTGAATAAATCAGAATTTTTAAAACTAAAAGGGGTGAAGAATAATTAAACATCATACCTAACAGAAGAGAGGTTAGAGTAAATGTAAACTGCATATCTTCCTTCATTAATTAAGACAAATATCACTAACTTCTTTCCTTATAAAGATGAAACTTTGCCACAAGTCATGTAAGATATATTAACAGCTCCTTGAGGCAAAAATTAAAAGCTAGCAGGCCTGACAAACAAGACCAGCTTGTTTTGAAGTGTGGTACATTTTTACAGCAGGTTTGTTTCATTCCAAGATGTCATGAACTTCTTTACCAAATGAAGTATGTCAAGCTCAAAATAATAAAAATGTATACTATTATTATTCAAGTAGGAAAATGAAAATGCTAAAATAGAATCAGCTAACTAAGCATTTAGTTGATGTAAAATGAATCTCAAACTGTTGATAGTAGAAATTTGGTTAAGAGCCTATTACCAGAGATGAAAAGGGATTATAATAATAGAGAACTAAGCTTTCCATTAATCTGTTAAGCCAAAAATTATTCAAGTCACGTTTTTAACAATATGCCCATCCTTTTCACAAGCACAAGCGTTTTGACAAATAAACCTAATATTAAATTGTATCAGGACACATTTGATCTGTCCAAAAATCATAAAAAAGGAGACCAAGTAGAAAAGTAAATACTAAATTGGGAAATATTTTGTGCATAAATATAAAAACATGTATTTGTGCTACCTTAAAATAAAGTTTGTCATTGATCACAATACTAATTTAGCAATTTCTTTGTTTTACTATAATTTTAATCCCTCATTTGAAGCTATGTTCTGAGCTGAGAAAGGAAAGAAATAGACGCTGTAATTATGATACAATGAATTAAGTATAGAGCCATTACTGACAATTTTTAAACTATAATCATAATATAGCAACCTTAGAGATGAAATTATTGCTAAAACCTATTTATGCATTCCAATCCAAGTAATAACAACAACTCTTAAGATTGTTGCAACAGCTAAATGAGACCGAGCAGAACTCTCAAACAAAATGTATACATGATCAATTGTTAAAACAAAATACAGCTTAAGACAAAGATGAAGAAAACTATAGTTAACTTTTTCCCCAAATTGTCTTTTGTAAATTTGCTGGAATCCATCTTGTATGAATTCAATTTTATTTTTAAATGAACAGATCCTAATTTTTTTCTAACAATGAATGAAACACTTATATGACCTGGAAATTTCATAGAAAGGGTCAATTCAGATAAATAAAGCTCAATGCAAAATAAGATATTCTTGATCATTTTTAAAAAGGATTTATATTTTATAAAAGGAATCAAATTTAAAAACTAAAATGACAAATACGTAAATACATTTTTTTCCATATTTTTAATGATCTTTGCAATGTAAAAAACAAAAAAAAAAAATGAAAAACTAGAAAATGCTTTAAATTGCAATGACAAATATTGGTGACTAGATTTTTAATTCTTGTAAACAAGATTAGATAAAATTTATAGAAGAAAAAAAGATTATGTTGCCAAACTTTATTATATAACAATTGTTTAATTTTTTTCAGCCACTATTTGATTGATTAGCAAGCAAGTTAAAAGTTGTGCTCACAAATCCCAAGAAATTAGTAAAACAGTTTTTATAAAATCAATAGCAATCACAGTATAAGATGACATTTATGATTTAACTTGTGAAGGAATTAAAAATGTAACAATAGATAACAATAAGCACATTCCAAAACCAAGGAAATTTATCAAAGATATAACAATTATACTGTTTATACTTTGAAATGTTATTTAAAGAAAAAAAAGAAAAAAAAAAGTGATTGCGCTAACAAAAGTAAAAGAAAAAATGCTGACCATTCATACAAACATTTGTGTTTTTAAGTAATCTTATTTTTAAATATTATTCCTTCTCCCAAAGTAGTGTTGGCAGAACTGCCCACCAAAGGAAGAGGGGGATTCAGAAGAACTCTAAGAAAGGTACAGTATGTAAATAAAATGAAATACTATGCTAGACAATCTCCTCACAGATGAAGAAGAGACTTGAAGCAACAGAAATGTGGTTCTACAGAAGGATGCTGAAAATTCCAGGAACCAAATATGTGAGCAACAAAGTTCTAAAGAAAATGGAAATTTCTAGGGCACATAAGGAAAGAGTGTTCAGAAAATCTGATACTCACAGGACAGGTGAAGAGGGACAGAAGAAAACAACCTATTTGGTGAGCTTGAGTAAATGGCTGATATAACAGGATTTAAGAGAAGTAACAAAAACACAAAATTTATTAAGATCTACAAAGGACAAGAAATTGTGGAGAGCCATGTTCGCCTATGCCTTTATGTGTCACCACACAAAAAGTTTGTCATCTTAACCTTATAAAAAGAATTTTATCCATTTAACTAATTTTTGTGGGCGAATTTAACCTGTTGAAAAAATGTGCCTTATTAATTTACAAAGATTGCAAGTTGACAGTATTCCCAAAAAAGCATCAAATTAATAAGAGAATTTGAAAAAAAAAAAAAAAAAAAAAAAAAAAAAAAGTTGATAGATTACATTGAGGAATTTTAAAGGTTCAAAGTTTAAAACCTTAAATCAATCAAACAAGAGAAAGATTAGGTCAGCTGCTGCTAACAAAGAAAACCCTTAAAATTAAGTTATTTCTTACCTGCATACGAAACGAAAAAAATCCCTCTTTGTCGTATTAGTGATCATTTGAACTAAATGTTTCTATAAGCAAACTAAGGAGGGAGGGGAGATTTAGTATTTAAACACCACCCACACCAACCAGCAGGTAGGATAGGTCAAGTATATTTTGCCCACTCGTGCAGAAACAAATTAGACAAATCATAGATTATATAAATCCCTTGTAAATATAAATAACTCTGCACGTTGCAGGCATGTGGTGACATGAAATTTTAACAGAGTGAGTAGAGATATAGATTAAACAATAAAAATATGACACATTAACTGAGTACATTTAGCAATTAAACACACACACAGCCAATAATCTTAATCAGCTTACATTTTATTTATCCTAGTTTAACTAAAAACTTTATTCAGAATGAATTAAAAGAATTAAGTAAATTTAAAAATGAAAAATTTTCATTTGATTAAATCATAAGATTGAGCATGCAATGACATCATTGTAATTATAATAATAATAATAATAATAGTAGTAGTAGTAGTAGTAGTACTGGTAGGCATTCATTTATCTCACATGATAATGGTAGTGCCCTGATTGGTCAAAATTCAAACCAGAAACTTTGACTAGAGTGACCTATGCAGGGGCACAGACTTGGGCAATAGTACATGGAGGCCATGTGCGGCCCAAACAACATGAACCTCACAGCCATGCCAAGAAGATCCAAAGGCATTACATTTCCCACTCCCCTGGACATGGCTGCTAAAGTTACCAGAACTGACAGCTAATTGCTTCCAGGTCACCACTCCAGAATTTTCTGTCTCAATTTACTTCCATAGCCTTTTCCATGTTTGTATATGCCTGCAAAGAGGCTTAAAATCAGGGATATTTTTTTTTTCATTTCTAGATGAACTGACTTCCCAGGCTGACAAGCTCCATTTACCCAAGCAGCTGGTTATGAAGTACAAGTACCAGTGGTCTGCATTCACCACTTCTGACTTGGAGCTGGATTTAGTTGTCAGAGGCTATTTGAAGTACATGCCATGGGAGCTTTTTTATAGACAATGGGAGATTGTCTCCACTATTATCTGATATATATATATATATATAACAAACAAGGTGAGATGGATAAATTGTCTAAGTTACACAAAAATTAAAACATCTCATTTTAACATTTACCAAAATTACACAAAAATATCTTGAAATGCTAAAGAGTAAATTTATACAATAACGGAATAATTTATTCAGATGATTTCGGAATCTCCTACAACTCTTCTGAACATTCACCTTGCTTAAGTTGATGAATGCTGCCATAATCCTTGCCTTCAGTTTATTTTTGGTGTTACAAAGAGTTTTGGTAGTCTCTTGCTCAACTGTGCCCCACACATAATAATCACGGGGATTGCAATCTGGAGAGTTAAGTGGCCAGATGTAAGGGGTGATATGGTCACAGAAATTGTCTGATAGCCATGACTGGGTTCTTTTGCTTGTGTGGCATAGCGAAGAGTCTTGTTGCCAGACAGATGGTATTCCCTCTTTACTCAGAGCAGTACTACCTCCTCAAGGCACTTGATGTAGGCCTTAGTCAAGCGAAGCTCTCACCAACAAAGTCAGGAGTTCTTTTATCAGAACAGTCAGAGTGAGTTTTCCAAGCTGCTGTACCTTCATAATCACCATTAGACTCATCCAACTATTTCTGAATCATCTGCTCTGGTCCTCAGATTAACTCCCAAAACCCTCTGAAATGTTCATATTGGAGCTTCCAGGACAAATGCCAAGCTGTACACCATGTATTTTCCAAATTTCTGGAGGAGTGAATTGCATCATGGTGTTCTCAAAGATGGTGCACAACTAATCCTACTATACTATGCAGTAGACAGAATAAAAAACAAATGATGCAGTGTACAAAATTAAAAATATAAAATGGCGACAATTTACCCATCGCGCTCTGTATATAAAAAAAAAATATAAACAAAAAAAATAAAAAATAAGACAAATTAAAAAAGTCATAAATAAACAAATATCAAAAGTTTGATAATCCTGGATAAAGATTTTAAACAATCTGGACTTAAGCCCAACATACCAAGATTATAGTCATAACTTACAATAATCTATACTACCTTTTTAGCAATACTAACACAAGTATTAATTGATAAAAAGAAAGGAGGGCAGAAAATGCAAAGTTATATTTATCACTTTAGGTAAACAAAAACAAAGTAAAAATAAGACAAACAATCTTCAGGATAGTTGCACAAGAAGCACAAACACCGAGACAAAAAACCCAGTTACTGTGGAAAATGTTGAAAGAATCAATACATATATCCAAAATTAAATAAAAAAATAATTACAAATTATTATATTGCTTTTAAGCAATATTTACATTTTCTTTTCAGAAACTTAAAACCTAATTTTTTGCAGACTTTGAGAGTGGAGGAAAAAAAAAAAAAAAAAAAAAAAAAAAAAAAGAAAAAAGGAGAATGCGTCATTTCTCCTTGAGATGACGCCAATAATCACATTACAAGTTGATCAAATGCCCAACGAATCTGATGAATGGCTTTTATTACCTTGAAATAGGTGAAATGAAAATGCAGAAACCTAATGTTAAGCAACCAGTCTAGTGTAATTTCAAAATCCGTGATTACACATGATAGATATAACTAAAGTTTTTACATATAATTTGCAAGCAGAATTGCACAGCATTCAAATATAAACCCCAGTCTTTATTTCGACTAGATTAAAATACACATTTCTTATTGATTTCACATACAAACATAAATGATTACTGGCAGATATTGACTTGATTTTCTAAAAGAGGAAAAAAAAAAAAAAAAAAAAAAAAAAAAAAAAAAAAGGATGGGTGTGTACATAAAGGCATCCATGACCTTGGAGTGATGTGATGACTGAGTAATTCTTTGAAATTACATTGATTCATCCATGGTTTTTATTTACTTCAATGATCCCACACACACACTTTTTTTTTTTTTTTTTTTATAAAACTGCAGGTGAAGGAGGACAGTAATATAAAAATAAAACTAGCAATGACAAATCAGTTAAAAAAAAAAAAAAAAAAAAAAAAAAAAAGACTGAATGAACTGCCTATGCCCTCAAGTATTTTTTTTTTTAAATGCTATTTAGTAATTAGACATTTTACAAATGTCTAATAGCTTTATTACTCACACACACTGCAAAAGGGAGGATAAAATTTGTCTTGGATTGACCAGTTTTTGAATTGAACCCAACTTACCAACAAGAAAACAAGTTTAGTTTTCTTTTTTGAAAAAAACTTACTGCAAATTTTGCCACATTCTTGAAGTTACTAATTATAGTGTGTGTGTGTGTGTGTGTGTGTGTGTGTGTTAATAAAAAAAATAAAGTGAATATAATGTACTCTTCACAACCTTTTATTATCCACTTTCTGTAATGAAAATCAAATCAATTTTAGACATTTAGGACAAGAAATTTACACATTCTGATTAATATTTATTAATTGTAGAAATCTGTAGGGGAGGTATCAAACCATCATACCATGTAAAGATATGAAGAAAAAAAGTTTAGTAATTTATCCAAGTTTTATTTTCTTTTCATAAATTTCAGATTAAATTTGATTTTTTTTTTTTTTTTAAACTGGTCAAATTTTACAACTGCATTAGCAGTATCTGTCTATTTCTAAGCTGAGGTATTATGTACACTATTTACATTATTCAGACTATTGTCCTCATTTTTGTTGCTATATTTATTATGTTTTGGCTGTTGTACACTCCGGCCTTCAGGTGGTTGGAATGTTGAACTGAACCCTTTATTTCACTCACTGGGGTAGACTGTTCTAGTTCCACATGCCATGTCTAATGGATGTCAATTATCTCCTGCTTAATTCCCTCTCAAAGTTCTCCACCGCCTTAACCAGGTATTGAACTCACACCTTTATCCACTGTGCCGTGTGTCCTCAACTTGGAGAGGGAGTTAAGCAGGAGATAACCGACATCCATTAAACAGGGCACGTGGAACTAGAACAGTCTACCCTAGTGAGTGAAATAAAGGGTTCAGTTCGACATTCCAACCACCCGAAGAAGGCTGGAGCGTACAATGGCCGAAACGTTGTAATAAATATGGTGACAAGATGACAATAGTCCGAATAATGTAAATAGTGTGCTTTAGCAGTTTTTCTATAGAAAGTGTAAAGGAACCAAAATCAAGTACAATTATGCAGCTGTCAGACAGAATCAATAGTCATCTGGCAGCAACATTTAAAGATCTGTCAGTAACTTTATTCTAGAAATACATATGTAATTATCTTAGAATTGTCATTGTAATTCAAAATACAGTTTTTAATGTAAAGAAAATCTTGAAGAAAAAAATTACTCAAAAGAAAATATTTACATTTCAAGTTAAAAATTTGCAGACTTTTTTTTTTTTATTTACTTATGTTAAACAAGCATTAATTGGACAGTACAACTGAATTACAATTCTATCAAGACCGATCTTGACTAGCACCTATTAATTTTTTTCTTAAAAACATTCATGAGGATTGCTTTCTTGTACCAATAGCAACTATCATTCTGTAGCTTGACTAAGCTGACCAGTAATAATATATATAGTTAAAAAAATAAAAAAATAAATAAAAAATAAAGTGTTAATTTCCTCAAGCACTAGCAGACAATATAAAAAACAACTTTACGACTGAAATACTTTCTTTGTTTAAAAGAAAAAATCCTTTTATTTATTTTTTTCTTTTGGGATACAAATTTTATTTTATTTTTTATTGTTCCTAAATAATAATTATTATTATTAAATCCAATAATAATCTCATAATTGCAATTTATGGCCACAACTGACAAATGTTTGGTATAATTTTTAAGGCACATTTTTCGATGTTTTTGCTAAAAGTTTGTTGTAAAAGAAGCTATTTTTAAAAATTATTTTTTAAATAATACAGAAAAATAAAAATAAAAAGTAAAGAATTTTTGACATTTGAGAATTAAATTATTTTAACCAAAATTCTAAGCATTTTCCATAAAGTAATTCTTGGATTTATAACAATATTCTTCATCTGAAAGAAATTACCAGAACATGAAAACATGCTAAATATTAAAATAAAGCAGTTTATGTAAGTTATAAAAACTGTATGATTCAGAGACAAGATTTTTAAATCTTCATTGAATCTTACCTTACACAAGGAATTTAACCCTTTTTGTGTATATTTGTCTATATAAATCAGATGGTTTAATTGCATTCATGTACAAAAAATTATTTTTAAAAATATAAAATTAGTTAGGAATGAGCTCCCCTGTGTTCATCAATCCACTTTTTTTCCTTTCTTGGTAAGAAGGTTTTCCTCTATAATAGCAATTTTAAGAAATGTCAAATTACTGTAGACTAATAATTTATAAGTTTTCTCTGCAAAATTTGGTCAATTATTTAGAAAAAAAAACTTTGTAGTAAAGTATTGCAAACTATCTTAATTTTTAGTTAAATTGCATAATTGCTTTGATGTTAGAATTAAAATGACATCTTTGAGTCCCTGACAAATTGTATTAGCAAAATGTTTCATAAAATTTTCAATTGGAATTTTTTTTAATTCTCATAAGATTAGAAATATATCTAATTTTTAAACTAATGTTAGGAAAAGTCAACCATAAACAACCAAAGTTATTGACTTGGAAGATTATTTTTGATCAATACCTTAACACATTCAGAGACCATATGTGTAAATTACAATAAGTTGTAGCTATGGTTACTTGTATATTTGGAAGTTTTATAGAAGCACTAGTTTAACTATACTACTGTCGAAAGTGACTGTATACTTTAAGTCTTAGCTATTAATAGGTTTGCAAGATGAAAGTTTTATTTTTTATGTTTTTAATTATTTCTGATGTCTACTCTTTCAGAATTGATCTCGTCACCACCAGGTTTTAGAAGTACCAGTGAAAGAGAACCCGTTAATCTAAAAGACTATTATATATAAATAAACAGTGAACATTAACTGTCAACACCCAGAAGTAACAGTGTTTAATGCTTAAAAACAATCAAAATTTTGAAAAAGTAGATTTGAGATTTTCTTTGTTTGACTGAAAAGATGTACTAAACTTTGCTATTGGGCAGGCAGTAAAAAGAGAAGAGAGAAAGGCTATTATTGATCAATTCATTTCAATGCAAGGTTTAATTGCAGAGTTAAATCGCAGAGAAATTCATTTTGAAAATATCTCTAAGGTAGTTTTTGTTCCACCTTAGGCTATTTTGGAATCTATTTTCAGCAAATTGGCAACCTAATACAAAAGAATTCCAGAAACCAATTGCGCAGAAATTAAAATTGATCAAACTGAAAACAGTAGAAGAAATTTCTGACTGCCATACTTAACATCCAACAATGAAGTTAATTCTTGACAATGAATTAAACATTTCACATATTGGAATAAAACTTAAAAATCATTCAATTTATTTACAATAAACAAATACAGAGTTAAAGTTTTCGTTGACTTATCTGACAAGAACAATCTTTTTGCTAATTCTGGAAGAAGCTCCCTGCTTGATCAATTTAAATTCTTCAAATGTTTCACAATCATTTAATTTGATGTGAAATCAAATTTATTAAGACAGCATAGAGTTAACTGTGTTTGTGTATATTTACAAGTACAAAACTTGAAATACTTTTTTTTTTTTTTTTTTAATTGATCACAAGAATTAAATCTTATATTTAATTGATCTGCTACTGAAGTGTAGATTCTAGATAAAGTGTTGATAATAACTTGCTTTTAAGCTGTTTTACTGCTTAAATCTATCCTTGTGCCAAAGCTTTGTCAAAAATCTATCCACAATACACATTGAGTATGAATATTAGCTAAATATGAAAATTGAATATTGACTAAATATTGACAAAAAAAAAAAAAAAAAAAAAAAAGTTCAGATCAAAAGGACTAAGACTAATTAGTCAAACTGAAAACTAGAACAAGATTAGTTTCAGTAAAGAAAGTCTTGTAAAATCTAGCAGTATTAAAACTAAATTACAGAGTGTGATGGATAAATTGTCTAAATTTAGCAAAAATGAAAAACACTGGCATCTCATTTTAACAGATATACTTACTAAAATTACACAAAAATATCTTGAAATACTAAAAAGTAAATTTATTCTATCAGACAGACAATTCAATCACAGCCTCCAGATGCTATAACCCTTGCTACAGTTCATCTTTGGTGTTACAAGAAGTTTTGTTGGTCTCTCGTTCAAATGTGTCCCACATATAATAATCAAGGGGGCTGCAGTCTAGAGAGCTAAGTGGCCAGATGCAAGGAGTTATGTGGTCACAGAAATTGTTTGACAGCCAAGACTGGGTTCTCCTGCTTATGTAACATGGTGCAGAATCTTGTGTATATATATATATATATATATATATGTGTATATATATATATATATATATATATATATATATATATATATATAGAGAGAGAGAGAGAGAGATCTTCCTTCTTGACCCAGGGCGGCACTACCTCAAGGCATTTGATACATGTTTCTGGGTTGAGTTTGAGGCTCTCACCAACAAGTTCAGGAGTTCTTTTATCAAAATGGTCAGAGTGAGTTTTCCGAGCTACTGTACCTTCGTAATCACCATTAGACTCATCCATCTCTCTGTGAATCCTCTGCACTGTCTTCAGATTGACTCCCAAACCCTCTGAAATGTTCATATTGGAGCTTCCAGCACAAATGTCAAGCTACCCAGCATACAGTTTCAAAATTTCTGGCAGAGCAAATCAAGTCATGGTGCACTTTTTCTGAAAGACAGTGCTTAACTAATCCTACTATACTATGCAGTAGACAAAAAAAAAAATTTTTTTTAAATGTGCAAAATTAAAAATATAAAAAAATGACAACAATTTACCCATTAAATCCTATATTTATGCATTATAAGCATGGTAGTCAAGTATTAGTTTCCCAGGCCATCAAAGATGTAAATATTTTTAGTAATTTTGAAAGTCAAAGTTTTGATAACAAAACCAGAATTTGAAATTTGGCTAACAAATTAACTGAAATTTAAGAGTAATAGATCACTCCGGTATGTTCCATATTCAACAGCAATACCTGCCTGCAGTCAGCATCTAGTAGTTGTATAAAAGTCAAGTGAACCCCCAACTTTCATAAATCAATAGGAAAGTACAGATACAGCTAATGCTAATCAATAACAGATCAGAATGAACAGGAATCATTGTCATAAAAGAGCACAATTTCATTATTTAAAATTCTTTATGATGCAAAAAGAGGTTGTGTTTACATCAACTTTTCATACATTGAGGAGTTGGTCATTATTTTCTAAATTCTGTTTCCTTCTAAATGGAATCTCAATTGTAATCTTGATCCCAAGATCAGTATGAAAATAACTTTTTTTATTTAAATTTTAACAATTATTTGGGAACAACATTATGTAACCACATTTACATAATACCATAAAGAACAATTTTTGCTCTCACTGTTTTCACACATCAAAGATAACAAAAAAACAGCAAGCTTTATTGCAGAAGTTTAAAAATCTATAAGAGATTTTGACAACCAAATATCAGCTAGAAATACCTTCAAAAGGCATAAGTTCCAGGATTCCAAAAGTCTATACTACCAGAATGGACATGTTTATTGTTGCTACCAATGCCTAAACACTAATTATTATTACTTCAATTAATAAATTGAAACTAAGCTTATGTTGCTTTAAAGTTGGTTAAAAACTACAATTATTTTTGTGCCAACAACTGCATAAGTATAAAAATATATAAAGAGAACGTTTTCATATTGGCCAAAAGTTGAAGCTTTAAGTTCACAGGCAAAACATTATCCTAACATTTTGAAATTAGACAAGCTCTTGTCAAGGTTGATAATAGATATCACAGCATTTTGCTGTTCTTGTCTGGACAGTATGGAGATACTGGTCAACTGACCACATGAATACAGAATTTAGATAGGAAGCAGTGTATACACGAAATCCAATATTTACTGGCAAGCGACTGCCTAGAAAATTCTTGAAAGTTTGCAGAAAAATATTAGTACATTAACAAAGCAATGGCATATTCTTACCACAAAATGCTACGTCTTCATGCATTTGTTTTACCCCCACCCCCCACTCACAAAACTTAAGGGTGGGTTGCAGCACCCTGATCCTGCGCAGGAATACTTCCCATCCATAAATAATCATTATTTCTGACCAGTACTACACTAGTTTAACAATATTAGCCAAAGAGGAGGAGGAAGAAAAAAAAAAAAAAATCTGAAATCTGCCTTTAGAATTTTTTAATACACTCAACTTTAGTACATTTGCCTAACAATGTTGTCACATTACCAGACACATTCCTGGCCCACATTTTTATGTTAATTTTGTCTTGTAACATTACAAGACAATAGAAATAAGTATTCTTGCTTTCTATACTTTTCACTATTATTCTGAATGCTTTCTTTAACCTTTAAATTTTTGAAAGCAAAAAAGGTTGCAAGTTATCAAAATGTTTATATATATATATATATATATATATATAAAAAGAAAAAAAAAGCTAAACTGTCCAAATCTCTGTAAGCAACAAAAAGTATTGTTATGGTTTGTTGGGTGTGGAAAAAAATGAGAAGGAATTACAAGAATTTGTCAGTTGATATTTAATAAACTGTAAATAGAAATGATCAAGTAGAGTTTGAAAAAAATTTGTTTATTTTTAAGAGGATTCATGTAGAATTATCAGTTTCAAATATTTTTACCTACATATTTGACTAGAGAATTAAAGTGTTATTTATATGAATTAATTTTTTTTTAAAGTAATTTGATAAAGACTATAAAGAAAATATCCAGAAACTGTAAACTAGAAACCAGCATAACCTTGCAGAAAATACATGAACAAGAAAAATTTAAGAAAATCCATACAAAACCTTACAAGAGTTAAAAGTTATAGGGTGTGTGTGTGGGGGGGGGGGGGACTAAATTTTTTTTTTTTTTAGCGATTCTAAGATTTCAGAAAACCAAAGAACAAAATTAGGGACCGTTTTAAATCCAATTATCTTGTTAGTATTAAAACTAATCAGACACTGGTCACATTATATTAAGATTAGCAGAAGTAGAGAATCCAGAATATTTGTTTACACAAACACACAAAAAAAAAAAAAAAAAAAAAAAAAAAAAAAAAAAAAAGAAAGCAAGCAGTATCATTACAAACTATTAAGCCAAATATAAACTAACAATTCCTAATATATGCCAACAAGTCTTTCATGTTTTTTGTTTCTACTGATAAAAAAATTTGAATGCCATTTTAATATTCCCAGTGACAATTCAAGAGATTAAATAATAATGATCACCTTACTAGTTTATTCCATCAGGAATAAAAAAAAAATAATAAAAATAAAAATAAAAAATAGAAAGAATCTATAAAACCAATAGATCAATGTGCGCAAGTAGTTCTGTGCAGAGAAGCCCACCCAAAATGAACAAAAAGACTTTGGGAGTGGGGAGGGGTTAAGTTTCCTTTGTTATCTGATAAAAAAGAAAGAAAAACATTAAGAACTACAAAATGGATAAGTCTGCAGTATTGCATCAAAAGATCAAATTCTACAGGTATCCCATAATGCATTGCACAGAAGGTGAGAGTTCTGATGTCAGCACATCAATTTATTCACTCCAGTTATTTGAAACTGCAGAACCTTCAGACTAAACCAATATGCAAGTTTCACAGATCAGTGTTGACAAGGAAAAACCAAACATTAAAATCTATACAATCATTTCAAATGAAATGGTTGTAGTGCAACATTTACAAAAGGAACAGGAAATTAAGAGTTCTTCTGAAAAGACTATCAAAGTAAAACACAAGAATGCAATTTTACAATAGAAAATTCACTAGCATTATTTGGACCAGTCCAGCCAGAAAAACATTTTCCCCAGGGAAAAACTTTAGATATCATTCTTTAGACCTTCAAAATTTTTTTTTTTTATATTATTGATTTAGAAGGGCAGCTGTTCATTATATTGAACATAAAAAAAATTATATATATGTACAGATAACGTAAAAGAAAGAAATCATTGACTATGTACCTTGAAAATGAGCTTATGTAATCGATATTTTTTATTATTCATTTATGTAAATTTGTTTAATTCAATATGTGGCAATATTTCAAAAGCTAATTTACACACCCGTTCTCTAAAAATGAGACAAGAAAATAGTTTCTAATTCAATCAACAACTGCTTATCTAAAATATTTCAATACAAAATTCTATAAGGCTCGTTGCTATAAATAAAAAAATTAAAAAAAAAAAAAATTTAGGAACTGATTTTACATGCATATATATGAACATGAACTCCTTTATAATGAATCAATATTCATTTTTATTCTGAAAAGTGGCAGGGCTTAAAGAATATCTAAAGAATGCTAACCTACAAAAATTATTTCCACATGCGTGCACACATATTTCTTAGAGTGGACCAGTCTATTTAAGTAATGCCATTTCACCTACCAGTTTGTATAGGAATTTAAATCCACTTGGTTAAATGCATGTAGCCTTACCATGATTTCAGAAAAAAAGTTTTGTGTTGGATGGTTCACTTGGAAGAAAACATGTAAATTCCAAAAGAACTATTTACAGTCAGCAATTCAATCCAGTGCTCATCACTGGGTAAATCACTTTGGAGTTATTTACATATGATGGACTTCATATACAACATACCAAACCTTGTAATACAAATTAAAAATTACATAACATTTGTTCATGTTAAAACGCACCTCACTAAATAAATTATTATGCTCATCATGTCACCACTTGACAAATTATATTTCAGAACATTTTTCTCAAGTTATTACCACCTGACAAAGTAGTCATGCACACAGGCAGGTTTTATGAGCAGCGACTCAATATGCCATTTATAAAAAAAAAAAAAAAAAAAAAAAAAACACAAAAACAACAATATAACAACTGACATTGTTTACTTTTGGTTGATAATGAAAAGTCAAACTCTTGAGATTATGTGGCTGTCTATCTCAAGAGTAGACTGAATAAAAAATGATGAAAGTTACTGAGAATATATGATAAAAGAGCTGATTCTCTGTCCATTACATACTGCCGACAGGTAACTTCACATATATATAAATAAATGGAAAAGACAATAGGAAAACTGTTTTAGCCAGCACGTTTTGTCCAATGTGAACTTTTTCAAGGCAAAAAAAAAAAAGAAAAAAGAAAAAATGAAATTAATTGAAACAGTATCTATAAACAAAAAATGTTAGCAGCTAGAAGAATTTAGAAACGCTATTGTATATTCATATGGTCAATTGAAAAATTACGTCAATTACTTTGAGAAAGTCCACATTGGACAAAACATATTGGCTAAAACAAGTTTTCCTATTGTGTTTTTCTACGGGTTAATTGAGAAATATATATATATATATATATATATATATATATATATAAAGTTTGTGCTGTACATGAGTAACACGAGTGCTTGCACCATTTGATGTACATAATTTGACTAAGTTTGAAATAATGGAATAATACATTATCTTCCCACTCAGTTGATAATCACTACCCAGAGTCAAAAAAAAAAAAAAAAAAAAAAAATATCAAAGTTTTGGTAAATTAAAAAATTTCAGATAATTATGACATTATAGTGAAGTTTTTTAAAATTATTTGGCAATAAATGTTTGTTTGTGGTTTTATGGCATATCAACCACTATGGGTTATTTAATGGTAATTGGGTCTGAGTCATAATGTAGTATATATCATTTTGTGACTCGAGATATTGGGAAAGGTAAGTATTCCAAGTGAAGGAGTAAAAATACTAAAAATATGCAAGATTAGTTCATGAGATTGGAACCAGATGGAAGAAGGTTCAGTTTACAAATATTAATCATAAAATGCTTAAGAGGATGACACTGGTAGGATTTTAAACCAAAATAAGCCAAGATTTAGTAAATTCCGTACTATTATCCTTACCCCACATCTCGACCACTAGGAAATTGTGGCAACAAGATTAATCTGTTTGCCAAATTTTTTGCAGGTCTGGCATGGTGATTATATATAGGCCAAGATACAATCCCAAGTTTATGTAGGGTTAGTGCTATGTCCTGAAATGAACTTGACAGCTTTTGAAGAGAGAAAAGAAACAACCTGTACTATTTAAATATATTTAATATACAAATATTAAATAAAGAAAAATAAGGAAAGAAAAATGGTTGCAGACAATGTGCATTGACAGGCTCAGATTAGGTGAAAGGTGTCCAGTTATCTTGTCAAGAGATCTTGTTGAAGGGCAGGAGCCCCTTTCAGTCCTTGGTTAGCTTATTTAGGTAGTAGTAATTTCTCTTTAAGTTGCCAGCCTCATTCCTCTATAACCTGATATCGCTGACCAGATTTGTGGTAAGGGAATAGCATTGTTTGATGATGTCTGATTAATAAGGTGAAAGAAAAGTGGATTGATCTTTGAATTTGGCACTTATATAGCCAGGGTCTTTTCTTTAGCCATTCAGCATCCTTGTTTTATTCTGCACTTAAATTCAATTAAAAGAAATTTACTGAACTATTCACTCAATTTACATTCACATTTTTACAAAAACATAACATCCATCAATGTCATTTCCCCATTAAAAAAAAAAAAGAAAAAAAAAGTGTCTATACAGTCAGTCAGAGCCCACAGTCAATTAGTTCATGCTACAGAATGTTTTGATTGCTCCAGATAGAAAGACATCCAAAAATTTTCTATTCTCTCAAGCTGAAGGAATCCCCCCCACACACACGTGTAACTGCTGTTAACTTTCTCATTACCTCCAGCCAGAGTGATTGTAACCTTTGACATCCTACGCTATGTTTTTTTTACATTGGTGTTTCCTATAATGCTTGCCTGAAAAGTGGTTTATTGTGTACCTGCTAGGATATGATTACTGAAGGATCCCTCTAGTCATTCTTAAATCACTAGAAGACCACAATTACACAGTTACACACACTAAATAAAAACTAAAAGTGGAAATGTATAAGATAATAAAAACAATATTGGCCAATAGACTTAAAATCTAAAGTGTATAATGCCATCTATGATTTACAGGTATTAAACAAGGAAATTAAACAAAAAAAAGGGATGTCAATATAAATCATAAATGCTCCAATGTGGATTAATGCTTAATGCCTAGTTGAAGATTACTAATGAGTAAGGAGTTCAATCCACACTAGGTGTCCTATACTTGTGGCTTGAACCAGAGAACAGACCAAAATAAGTGATATCACATATAGAAGTTGATAGGAAACAGAGTGGGGGGGGGAAGTATCTAGTCAAAATTTGTGCTGGACAGATTCCAATCTGCTTAAAAATCAAATTGGATAACTTTTAGTCGGCTTGCTGCATCTAATAGTTGACTAGAGTATTTCTTGTTAAATGTCGAGGGGAATAGATTTTTAAAGAAAGTCTGTATGCATGAAAATGCAAGCTCCATTCAGGTTTTATTTCTTGGTATTTTCAGATTGATTTAAGACTAAAAGATGGCAGGCAACTTTATCTCTACATTTGGGAGAAGGGCCACAAATTAATTTCCCAAACGAATAGACTCCAGAATATTTTAATTGTTTTATGAAAACTTGTAATTTGATGCTATATTGGCATCATTTTTTTTTTGTTGTTTAAATAGTTGACAGACATAAAATATTGAAATTACATCAATGCCAAATCTAATACTGAAAGATTTTCACCTAAATTCTGATTTTAGCAAAATTAAATTTGATGGCATATTTTTAAAACAGGTAACTTTTGTTTTTAACCACCAAAAAGATAAAAACTCATGTCCAATAAAATTGGCAAACCAATAGCAAAACAATTTTGCCTAAATCTTTCAGGCAGGTTTTGCAGATTTCCCTGGCTAAAAATTTTTAGTTTACAAAGAGGTTACATTTCTTTGTCAAAAAAATTTTTTTTTGCAAGAAAAAAAAAAAAAAAAAAAAAAAAAAAAAAAAAAAAACGATAGAAAAGGAAAGTACACAACTCACTTTAAAGAATAAATTCAAATTTTAGAGAAAGACTATACATGGAAGGATTGTCTTGGTACTCATTTAAACATAATAAAAACCAGAATTTAAAAAAGAAAAAAATCCTAGTGAAACCAATGTCCAACACCAAAATAAATTCCTATAATTATTAAAAGGTTACCTCCCTGCCTTTTGGTCATTTCAAATTCTGTATCGAATCTACAAAAATCTCAAGAGAAATAATACTCGATTGATTTTTTTTAGGCTTACAGGGGAAAAAAAAAAAAAAAAAAAAAAAACACTTTAAAGTGAAGAGAAAAAAAAAAAATTATGGTTAATGATGGTTATAAGCTATCATTCAAGATCATGTAATCATATTGCAACACAATGGTTTCAGGATAACTTAATGGTTAATATACATTTTCATTACAACTAAGAGACAAGACAATATCAGTCCTGAAATGTCAAACAGACCTTTTCACTTTGTACTTAACCTAAGAGGTGCAGAGTTTACAGTGGCAGTGATAATTAGTTGTAAACGTAATTAATCTAATAAACTTCTATAATTATAGTAAAATTTTAAACAGCATATTTTATTTTATACAATGTTTTTGTATGTAAAGGTGTAATAAACAGTTATTTGAAATGATCATAGAAATGGTTGCTTCATAATAAAAAAAGTTAATACATTTTTTTTTTTTTTAAGTGTCATAGTTTATAAGATTAAGGGAAGCAGAAACATTCAGAGAAACTGGCATGTAGCTTCAATTGTCAGTTTGTCTTGATCTCTAGTAATTTTACTTCTGGAGGAAATGAGTCACATGGTGCTGATTTGTATAGACAAGCAGTTTTTTTTGTTTTTTTTTTTAGTTGGCTAACTTCAACAGTACGGTGGAGTAATGGATAGTGGCTCGGATCAAGGAATTGGAGTCTAGTATGAATTCCATCCAGTTGAATAGATTACATTCACTTACATGCTAATACCCTTGATAAAGGGTGTGAATCCTCTTCAACACCCCCCAGCTATGGGTAAATAGTAGGACAGTTCTATAGCCTTGGATGGCAACTGGTCTACTGCAGAAAGAAACGGCAGTCTACTGTGGGGAAAAAAAAACATCTGCCTCATCAGTCCTGTATCGAAAGATACATGATCGCCTTAGCATGTATCATGCATGGCACATAATTAACTGAACTTCAACTTGATGCAAAGTCTAATGTTTTCAATATATTCAAATAAGCAGTGATTAGTTGAAAAATTTCTCTACTTAGTAATCTGCTTTCTATTAAGCCAGCAAATTCTTAGCAGCTCAGAGGTTACATGTTGCCGGGGGGGGGGGGATTATATGATCATGAGAATTCTTTGCAAGCCACTAATTAGTTTCATGGGAAGAAGCAGATTCCCAACTGGAACACTTGCAGTCACATCCTTGGTCTAGGGCTTAACTATTTAGTCCAGCACCCCAATATAAGTGGTAACACTGAGGCCATGTAACAAGATGTGATTTGGCATGGAATGAATCCTACAATCATCACAAACATTTGTATAATCATGAGTATCTTCATGGTGTCCATGGCACATTTACATGTCATTTCTCTTGCTTACCAGGTTATTCTCATCTCAAGCCTCTCATCTCCAAGTCACTGTGATTGATGGTTATTGCTATGAACACAACATGCCTTTTCACTTCTTGTGTCACATTGAAAGCTGCAAGGTTAATGCTCTCAATGCATCTGATGTTAAATTTGGTACACATTGCATATAACATTGTTAGGTCATCTTCCACTCCAGTTATGGCCTGATAAACACAGGTTCACAGATACTCTTTTATACCTTTTTGACAGGTTTTTGAAATATTTACATACTTTTTAAGTATTAAATTGAATATTACAAGGCCATTCATAGAAAGATCATTTTAAAAGGTCAAGTAAATGCAAACAACGTTAAAAACTAAACTTATTCCAAAATCCATCACTACATCAAAAAATTTGCAATAATCACTAAAGTAAAACTAGTGAAAAATACAAGACTTAAAAAAAAAAAAAATAACCCGAGTAGAATAGTTTACTAAAAATACCTAAATTCTATAATTACACTAGTGGTGAGCTCATACACATTTAGGCCAAGGACAAAAACTGGCCAGTCCCCGCAACCCCTGTCACACTGGCGTGAACAATATCAATGCCACCTATCAGTGCAAGGAGGAACGAGCTGCCCACAGGGTTGGAATTTCCGGGGACCAGGCACCGTTTCTCCATAAGTATTGGCAAAAAGAAAAAAAAGGTTGCAAACTCAGAAGTTGGAAGAGAGGCTTACCTCAAAGTATATGATTAGACACACACAAAAAAAGGGGGGTGTCGTTCGGTTATTAAGTAGGAAATTTACTCTCCCCCCCCCCAACAACACTGAAACTATCTCATGGTATGCGATAGCTTTATACTTTATGAACTGAACTGTCATTTCCTAGCCATTGTTTTTTTTACCTACACAAGTAGAATGAGCAACACCAACAACACTGAAACTATCCCATGGTATGCGATAGCTTTATACGTTATGAACTGAACTGTCATTTCCTATCCATTGTTTTTTTTACCTACACAAGTAGAATGAGCAACAGCAGCGAAAGAAAGAAGCTAATTCTAATTAATAGGGTTCAACAGGGGCAGCACATGTCGGAACCTTGTCCATTCTTAACTTTAATTTACAATCCTTCCGTAATCCGTATTCAATGCAGAACACAAAGGAAATGTGAAACTGAATTAATAGAGATGAACCCTAGTAGTAAAATTTGTCAAAATTGAATATTGCTTCCCCTCATTATTGAAAAACAAACATTTGCAATACATTTTTACAATTTTTCGCCTAAAGTTCAACCCAATTGGCCTTAAGAAAAGGGCGCCCTAAGCTTATTGAAACAGGTCGGAAAAAAAAAAAAAAAAAAAAAATGCTTGTCCTTCGCCGACCAAACTAAGTACCTCCACTAATTTTCGATAAGGTTTTTTTTTATCTGTTCATATTTTTACATTGCAGAAACCAGAAAACTAAAAATGAATGTTAAGAAATTGAATATTTTCATATTGTTGAGGCGGTTATTGGCAACTTTACTGAACTTTCTGCACAGCAAATTGTTTTTTTTTTAAATTCGTGTAAGCCAGCTTCAACAAAGTATTTTTTCCACAGATTTGCGTTGAAGATTGGCTAAAAAAAAAAATAAAATAAAATAGAATAAAAAAAACCACCCACATGAAAGAATTTTATTTTATTAACCCACTTTAATTTGGTTAGGAAACTTGTTTTCTCTGCGACTTCACTTGCATGATGACGGTCTAGCTTTTAATCATTCGTCAGCATGTTTTTGTTAACTTAAGTGACACGTAAATGCTGGACAACTCCAGACGGTATCTCTACAGCTGAAGTTGTGAATTTGTCGCATTCTCATTTTAAATAAGCTAGTCTAGTCTTTTGAATTTTTCTTGAAGATGACAACTTCATTATCAGCACAGTATCCACCCATTTCTTTGAAAACATTTCCAACTACGCAAAATAATTGGGATTGATGACAGGCCAGTATTTTAAGAAGACCAAAGCAAAACTATCACTGTTGGTTTTTAAATATAAATTAAAAATTTCAATAAAACCAATTAAAAAAAGCTATTGCTAACTTTCCATTTTTAAAAAGGGGTCATGACGTTAAAAAAAAAAAAAAAATTTTTTTAAATATCTTTGTTAGATTAACATTCTCAGCTTTCAACTAAATTAAGAGTATCCCAAAAGAAAAGAAATATTTTAAACCTTCAAAAACATTTTAATTACTTTTCAGTTAAAAAGAAAACACAATTTTATACACAAGAAGGCACAGAGAAAGTAGTTTGAACACATCACGAGGGCAAATGTTTTAGATTTTAAAACTGAAGCCATAAACGTCTCTACTGGTTAAAAAAAAAAAAAAAGTAAAGAAAAATTCAAGAGACAGCATAAATTATGTAAGTGTCTAAATGAAAAAAAAAAAAGTAAACATTGACAGACTAAGAAACAATTATGCATTTAAATTTTAGGGTTTCTGGTTTTAAAAAAATTCGAGAATTTAAGAAATAAAACGTGAAACCTAAAATATTTGCATGTTATTTATTGGTATTCCAACTTTTCAAAAAGAAAAGCTTTGCTTGAATCTTATTTATTTCGATAGAGAAAAAAAAAGACGATTTCTGCCCGATAGCAACAATGAGTTTCTTGGTAATAGAAACTATTAGTTGATAGTAGGATGGGTAAAACCAAACGTCAACGATAATGAATTATCCCTGCCTTGAAACTTTAACCAAAAACATGTGGCGCTCAACTTGTTGATATCACCAGGCAACACACGTTACCGTTGCTAGGCAACCAATGACGTCATAGCTGACCTGTCACTCGTCGACACGGCGGGACCGAATTAAGACAAAAATCGAAAACCCGTCCCCCACCCCTATAACTCAATAATACGATTATTACACAACATCATCTGCAGCAATTAGATGAAGAGAAAAGGAAACTAAAGTAGCAGGTGAGATATTATCAAACAAAGGGCGAGGACAAAGACATTGTTTACAACAAAGAGACTTAATTAGCATCATTGGCAATAATTCTAAAAATATATAAAAAAAAATACGTGTGATGACACGAATTACTAATCATTTCAATGTAAAGGAAAAAAAAACTCATCGAGTCATTGACGTATTAAGGAAGGGATGTTAAAAAGGATGAAATAAGATTGCTTAGTTAGTAGTTGCTTTCAGGGTAAAAAATATCCTTTTTTAGTTTTAAAATTGAATAAAAAGTGGATTGAATCCTGAAAGAAAGATTATCTAAAAAAATAAAAAAATGCTGACGTAATTACATTTTTCTTTTATCATTTATTACCTTTTTTGTTGTGGTTGAAATATTTCAACCGCAATAAGAGTTCAAATTTAGGATGAGGAAATTTGAAACATGAACCATAATTGCGCTAGAAACTAGAAATTATGTAACAGTCATAATGTTCAAATCAAATTCAATAAAAAGCCTGTAAAGTTTAAAGTATATGAATATTGAAAAATGTCCGAAATATTGTTGAATAATTAACCTAAACATTCAATTTGCAATACTAATTAAGGATAAGTCTTTCTTGAACTAAAAAAAATAAAAATTATAAAATTAAAAACCCATTACCTAGTTTTTGTAAGGAAAACTTTTTAGAGAAAGTTTTCATAAATGAAAATTAAATGGTCATAATTACGCTGCAAATCAAAGTTGTGAAGTAAATAAATTATTAAACGGTCTCTACACCAGGAAAGAAAAACAAGATTCAAACAAAATTAAGTAGGATTTGTTTGTTTCTAATTTATCAACAGTCCTTGTTTCTGATTTGTAATTTTTTTAAAATTAATTTTTGGTAAAGAAGAAATGAGAAAGTCATAAAAAAAATGAACCGAAACTTCTATTTTCCATTAAAAAAACAAAATCGATTTTCAAGTTACTGACTAACAGTTTTATACTGTTTTTTAGTCATAAAATAAAAAAATACATTTGATTTAAGCAATACTAAGTCATTGGTAATGGTAGGTAGTGTTACCAATATATTTGCTTAAATTACCTCTAAAAAGTGAATACAATACTGCACAAGAAGAGGGAAGCATTTGGATATCCTAACAATTCGCTACGGAAAAGAAAACACGCGACACCATTTTTCCGGTGACAATGTCTGTTTTAGTTTCTTTTTTCTTTTTTTTAGTCTAAAAAAAAATGTTTCAACTAAAGCAAACAGTTACAAAAAAATATCTATTCATTTTCCATATATTGGTTCGTACAATCTGAACAGCGAATCTTTGAAAAACAAAATTATTTAATTTTAAAATAAACCCATAGTACTTTTTCAAAATAATTTATTTTGTAATAATAACTGACAAAAAT
This sequence comes from Acanthosepion esculentum, assembly GCA_964036315.1. Lineage (NCBI taxonomy): Eukaryota > Metazoa > Mollusca > Cephalopoda > Sepiida > Sepiidae > Acanthosepion > Acanthosepion esculentum. The sequence continues at coordinate 10,577,417 of OZ038487.1, read as the reverse complement.
TTTTTAGCCGTTTATGAAAAAGCACAATTGGAATAATCACATTTAAAGCGTTGCAATCTACATTTCCTTTTTAATAAAAAAAAGGACATTCTGGATGCTGACACTAAAAAGTTTAATAATACAGATTAAGAAAAAAAAATTAGCAGTTACCCCCACCCCAATGGCTAACAAGTTTCTGATCTCAAAAAGAAATCAGAGTGTAGACTCGTCAGTGCTAGCAACATGTCTTAAAGAAATTTTAAATTCAAACAAAATAGTGAATGCGAATATCGGAAGAACCCCCCCCCAAAAAAAAAACAAAAAACATTTCCTTTATGTCATTCAATTCAATGAATGATAATGACGAACATCCTGGAAGTCTTCCTAAATAGGAAACTTGGTATAAAAAAAAAATACCACTGATGTAAATTCCAAGTTTAATCACCGCTTTTTGGTGTTCAGTTAACTTTATGGTATTATAAAAGAAAAAAAAATTAATAACCTAATGAAATGCTCATTTGAATTATTTATCTAAATTTCAAAAAAGGAACCTTAATTAACGAACTTGCTACTTCACGGCTAAAAAGCTGTAAAAATGGTTAGTTTTTTTTTCTTTGTTCAAAATTAAAACAAGTCGAAAATGTGCATAAAGCGAAATATAAAGGAAAGCAAAAACAAAATATAAATATCGATTTGTGACTTGTCTGAAGAAAAATTATTCGTACCAACACTTAAACTAAAAATTAAAATACTGTTGATTGACTGGGAAACAGATATTGTCTGTATTTCAATTTGAAACGATAATTAGTGAATTAGTTAAACAACTAAACATCTCTATTCTAGATACTTGATCAATGTTTTTGTGTTAAAAAAAAAAAAAAAAAAAAAAAAAAAAAAAAGCCTTTTGAATGTAATTTTCCAAGTCAACCAACAAGCATCTTACATTCACTCAATCACATGTCTGCTGAATTCAGTAATTTTATAAAGCAGTTAAAATCAATCTAGGATTTAAAAAAAAATCCTCTCAGACTGGACAATAGGACCTTTATTTTGATTGGCTAATTTAATGCACACCTTTTTGGGATTAGAGATTTCCCTTTCCCGTTTCTTTTTAAAAAAGGTACCTGCAAAAAGGTGTCACTAATTTTTTTTCAACGGTTAAAAAATGAAAATTAACTAATACTTACAATAAATTAAATTCAGCCAAAAAGATTTTTAATATCAATGAATGAATGAATCCAATGATATTAAAATATTTTTAAATGATTAAAGAAAAAAAAAAAAAAAAGAAAAAAAGACGCATTTACAATAGTAAAGAAAAAAAAATTAAAAAAAAAGAAAAAATGAATAATTTAACTTGTAATGAATTCATCTCTTAACAAACACCGATATTGTGGTGCGTGTCTGGAACTGGATACATCAGCGATCCAGGGGTCATTGAGTATTTTGATTTTTTTGTTGTTTTTTTAAAAAAAAAAACAAGCAGCCAACCCACCCAGTGTTGAGCATAAAAATACTCAGTGAAATTTAGTACCAAATTAACCTTTTAATCAAGCGGTGACATACAATTATAAATTAACTCTAAAAAAGAGGTGGGGAGGAACAAAACTGATGACATGTCATATAATTAATTTTTAGTCTCACATGCCCGATATAAACAAATAATATGGACAAGCTACTAACAGCCTTTAAAGTACTCACCTTAAAAGGAAGAATCATAATTAGGGCAAAGTAACATGTATTTATAACTAATATTAAACTTCCTTATACAGGCGAATATCAATATTTTATTTATATGGAATAAACTAAACACTAAAAACAGTAGGTTTTTAAAATCAAGTCAAATCTTCCTCAAAATGTTCAGCAAGAAAATATATTTAAAAAAGAAAAAAACAGTTATTTGCTTATAAGCTTAAACATAGAAACAGCTGTGCATCCCTGTTGTCGAGGGCGAATAAAAGAAAGAGTAAACTATATACTCAGAGAGACAATTTTAATACGATTTACAAAGTGATAGAAAAAGGATATATATATATATATATATATATATATTACTTTAAGTAAACTAAAGCGAAACAGACACATGCCGCTTTTTAAATAAACATCTTAAATAAAAAGGAACTTACCTTTGAATCACTTACGGTAGGGTGATAATTGTAACTTCAATTTATAAAAAATTAATAAGTAGTCAGTACTTAAGAAAGATCTTAACTACTAACAACTATTATTAGTAATAAAGTGGTAGCTAGTCTAGTAGTAAATAAAAGTAGTTAACTTGGTGTTACTGTACTGTAGTAGAAAACGCCATAGGAAAATAACCGTGTGTAGTAATATTAACCATGAAGACCATTCGGTTTTTGTATTTTAAATCCAGTCATGTGTGCCCCGGTGTTTTAGTATATAGGAGGTGATGACTCTACAATAGATCTCGGGGTACCAACAACAACAAACAAGGAGGTGGATACAAGAGGCAGCTGCATCAGCCTTCCTCCATGGTAAACCATTCACTTTAAGTTTGTCACTACTTTCTCTAATGTCTAGTCAAGAGGGAAAGCAGTAGTAAGACTAGGGACGAATAAAGGGAGAGTAATGAGCCGAAGTATGAGGACTAAAATACAGGAAGTAAGAAGAGCAACATCTGAGAATTAGTAGGAGATGAATGATAGCGAAGAGGATGATGATGATAATAAGAGGGAGGAGGAGGACGATTGCAACTAGAATTGTAATCAGAGTGGGAGTGATGGAGGGAAGAGGTAAATAATTAGTGATAAGGGGGAGGAATGTCTCAATAACAGGTGAAATTTGAAACGAAGTAGGAGGAGTAGAGGTATGAGGAGAACCGCAGAAGGAAATAATGAAAAAATAGTAGATGACAAACTTTCTTTTTATTTAAATAATCCTTTTTCTCTCTTAATTTTTATGAAAGTAAAAATAAAAATTTACTCTTTAAAATTATGTTCGTATTTTTAATATCCCGATCTTGTTCGAAAATAACCGAATAATGTCGGTGTCTTGCCGGAAGTATTCAAAGTTTAGGAAGAAGCAGCCGCTTTTTTATTGTATTGTTGCTCTTTAAGCTTTAATCTCTATTTTTTGTGTATGTCAGTCAAACTTTTGTTTATATTATGAATTTTCTATGATTTGTTCATCAAGAAATGAGATAAAAATGGAAATATTACGGAATATCTTGCTTATCTGCAGTGTAAAAAAATCCCCTCCTTATCTGAAGGCTTAATAAACAAACAAACACACTTTGGTTGGCTTATGTCTTTCTCTACTATTGATTCTTTTATTTTTTTTTTTAGTTGTAATCTGACAAACTAAAATTAGCTAATTACTTTTCTTAATGACCATCTTGACAGATAATTTATTTTTTTAGTTTTCTTAAATGATCATTTTGACATCTCAGAGGTTAACAGAAAGAGGTCAATGCATAGGGAAAATTAAAAAAGAGCAAAATTAGTCTTCATTTTTTTTTCAGTATGTAATTAAAAATGCTTTTACATTTAAAAATATTTCCAAAGTTTAGTATCAGCTTTCATTTCCATCTTTTAATTCTTTCTTGTTAAAGGCTCTTGTAGTTTAGAAGACGAAGCCCCCACCCAATGCGGATCAATTCAAATGACACACGGTAACCATGACATTGTCATTGTCGTATGTCGAAAAAACCCAAACATAAAAATAAAAAAATAAAAAAATGCTAAATTTTATATTTTAGCTACGAATTTAGTGATTTTTAGTAGTAATATTCTATTAAAAATTTTAATTTAAATTTTTTAAAATAACAACTTTAAAGGTTACTGCAGTTGTAGTGTCATAGTGTGTATCAACATTGGATTGCGACAGTTTGTTTCATGCTCAAACACAATCATCAGATCATGTCGTTTGTCGTATCTGTCTATATTTCTGAGATGAGGTATTATGTACACTATTTACATTATTCGGACTATTGTCCTCATCTTTGTCGGAGAGGGGAATTAACAGGATATAACTGATAACTGACATCCATTAGACATGGCACGTGGAACTAGAACAGTCTACCCTAGTGATCAAAATAAAGGGTTCAGTTCGACATTCCAACCACCTGAAGAAGGCTGGAGCGTACAACAGCCGAAACATTGTAATAAATATGGCGACAAAAATGAGGACAATAGTCCGAATAATGTAAATAGTGTAGATCATGTCGTATATTTACATATACTCTAATCCTGATATTGAGCATTTTTCTCTTATAAGTATAGCATACCCTAAAAACTATATTGCTATCATATATTGTAGGCACCAAAAACAAAAATAAACAAGAACATGGATAAATAGATGTGGTAAAAGTGGTATTACTTTCTTTAGAATTGTAGTCACATGACCAGGGTCATCTGGCATATGAGTATAAAAAGCCCATGCTTTCAAAAATCTTTCTCTTTTCCCTTCCTTTGAATATCACAGCTGTCAAACAATGTATTCCACTACAACAGCCAATCCAGTTCCACACACACACACTTACTCAAACAACCAATCCACTTAAACAAGCACACACTTACAGTGTTAAAATTATTTTTTGTGTGTAAATACATTATTTTTATTTTAAAACAAAAAATATTTGTTTGTCATTTACTTGTGAAAATTTTGATTACCACTGCTTTTAGTTGACCTAGAGGTAGTGATTGCAACAATATATATATATGACCTGACGGATGCGTCTAGCATGAAACAGCCTGTCGCCTCTAAGTGTTGACTTCTATGTTCACTTTTATATTTACACACTCTCTATCTCTGATAATGAGCATTTATCCCTTAAATATAGCACATCTTAAGACTATATTTCTTCATATATATATATATATATATATATATATATATATATATATATATATATATACACACACACAGAAGTTTAATTATTTAACTGTTTAATTTTTATTGTATTTTTACAATTTTGAATAAGATGTATATTGGGATTGAAATGGTGGATAAACTGTTCAAAATTCATGTATGTTCTGTTGTTTTGTTTAATCATCTCAGTTATTTTCAAGAACCATGTGGTGTCTGTGTGGTAAGTAACATTCTTTTGGCTACATCCTGGTATTCTTTAAAAAGTTGAAAATTTGAAATAGTCTATGGTGACATCATGCAAAAGGTGGGGGTGACTGCACTAAAAACAATGTAATTAAATATTTCAGACATACTTCAAGATACTGTCTCCTGTCTCACTTCACTTAAGTGTTGCACATCTTGTCACTGTCTCTCAATTAAATATTTCCTCAATTTCAACAATCTCGCTTTACCTTTCAGTAGGTGTCATCTATCATATAAAAATTATTTTCAATAAAAAAAAAGTAATATCACATTGTATGGGAAACTAATTAACAAAATTAGAATATTACTAACGGTTTCTTTTTCAAAGAAACTGCTGTTATACTCTGCTGCAAATTAGATCTCTTTTTGATTCACTCTACATGTGACCACTAAGAAAGCAAAACACAAAATAAAGTCATTCTATGTGCATGGGCTGTGGGCATCACATCCAGCCCACAAAACAAATCCTCTCAAAAATCTAAAATGCAACATAAATGAAGCCAATCACAAACATTGCTGCCAAAGAAAAAGATGAGCTCAGGAGCCACCAGATTTCCTTTTAAGAAAGCCACTCATAAATGACTGGAACAGAAGCAAGGAGAATGGAACAATTGTCAATGCCTGGCAGTTCTCAATATCCCCACCATGACTTTGGTCAATCAACCTAACACACATCCACTCAAAACTCACTCACCTTCAAATACCTATAACATCCCCATGTAGACATTCCACTTGCATATCCACTTGAAACCCACCCACCTCCAAACACCTACACCATACCCATGTAGACATTCTGCTCACATCCTTTGTATCAGTAAACACAGATTCATGACTTCACTAATCCATTCCAGGCCTCACTCAATGTCACCACCGTGAGGTCAATCAACTAACCCGACACACATATCCATTTGAGACCTACCCTCCTTCAAATTGCTGCATCTCACCCACATACAGATATTCTGCTTGCATTTGCTGTATTGGCAATACAAAAGAATTTTATATTTACAATCTTGTCTTCATTTTCCTTTTGCCTCTCTGGCAGTACTGTTGTTTCATTTGTTTCTCCATGCTACCAGACGCATGTTTATAACACTGCCAAAATGAAGCCAGATAGTTTCTTAAAAAAAAAGTGAATAAAGATTTGAAACAAAGGGGCTCCAAATTGATGTTATAAGAAACTGCCAAAATGAAGCCAGACAGTTTAAAAATTCTGTGGCAAAAATTTACAAAAATGAGGATCAGCCTTGATGTGAAAACCTGCCAAATTTAAGTTCCAAACAGGTGCAGTTTGATTGGATAGTGACTCTTGAGTTTTTAACAAATGGAAGTAAAAAGTATATGTCACCAAAGGAGTTGATTTTCATTACATTTGGGTCCCTTGTTTGCTATATAAAGGAGAAATTTTGTCTGTGAAGTCAAAAGGGATTCAACCACTTGGACGAGAAAGCTGTGATCTTGAAAGAGAAAGTATTTGACCACTTGGGTGAAAAGGCTGTCATCTGGCAGAAAGATGAGAAAAGGGCTGATAAAAAACTGCAGCTACTGTTGAAGAGGGTAAATATCTCTGGTTTAGGAAAAGAGATTCCTCATAAAGAGAATCCTTATAGATTTTTAAGGTATCATCTTCCTTTTCTCTCTTCTTCAAGAAACATGATACCTTAAAAATCTATGAGGATTCTCTTTATGAGAAGTCTCTTTTCCTAAATCAGAGATATTTATCCTGTCCAAATGTCACATATGACCTTAATCTCATATATATACAAATGTCTTGCTTAAATTTATGAACTTATCTCATTTGAATGTCTTTCCTAAACCTGTGAAATTTTATCTCATATTTGAGAATGCCTGTTCCAAGAATTTAAATATTTTCTCTAAAGTAACCAGAGAATGAGCATCACCTGAGTTCAATCTTCCTTTTACTACCCCTTCCAACCTTTGACCTTTTTGAACTTTTTGAAATAAGTAAATTTCTTTTGCTACTAAAAAATTGATTTACAGGAAATATTCTAAAAGAAAGTAAGTAAAATTCCTTTTTTGTTAATGAGAAAATTTGTTCTTCGTGAACTGTTGTTTTCTAAGTGGAAACAGATTTGTATTTTGAAGAACTGTTAATCTGCCTTGATAGTTTCAGGTGCACAAGGGAAATTTTGTGCAAGGCCTATATCGTATTTTATATGATTTGATGATTTGTATTGTGTAAAAATATTTTTCTTATTTGACTAAATGTTTTTTTCTTTACAAGCTTCATTTGAGTAAAAGTCTTGTCTCTTTCGTTAATGCCTCTAAAAGACCTTGTAAAGGGAAGTATAAGTGTTTTGAAATCTGCTTTTTTTATTCTTTCTTTTTACCAAATGACAAATTCAAAATCCTTTATACCATTGGCAATGATATTCTGCCAATGGCCTCTCTCACTGGCAAGTTGTTCCCAGGCATTTAAGTCTATCTGTGCTTTCTTATGGAAAACTTTTAAACAGTCTTTACAACACTTATGGAGTTTGCATTGAAAGCACTTACCCCCTCACAAGGTCCCTGTAGAGAGCTTGCTTGGGTGGTCTATTATCAACCAAGTGCCCTGACTATCTGAGTTGTTGTTTTATGATTGTAGACTTGTTTGATTCCTGTTTCTTGATTATTCAAATATATATATATACATCGTGACAACAAAGGGAGACATTTATACATATATAGAAGGATTTATTTATCAGAAGAATTTGTTTGTATTTGTTCGGTAGATATATGAAAGTTCTTGCAATGTGGTTCTTAAATGTTTCTGTTTCGTTTTGTGTTTGTCATAGTGAATGAATAAATTATTTGCAAGTGATAAGTCTATCCTTAAAAGGTAATATTAAACATGAGAAAGTGATACTCGTGTAAGACAACTGTGGTCTTCATTCCTGCAGTGGCTCAAATCCATGTGCTCTCTTGGTGAGAGGTAAATGAAAAAGAGGATGACTTGAAATTTCTTGCTAGTAGGGCAGTTTCCTTTTTGCTAGGGAATCATGGAAAATTGAGTTTTTTAATTTTTTTTTTTTATTTCTCATGATTGTGAGATCAATACAGTACCAGCCTTCTGACATGAGTCCTATTAAAAATGTTAATAAACATTTGGTAAAGTTATCAAATATGCCTGTGTATAGTCAAGTAAGCTTAGAGCAATTGTATGCTGTGCATTTTTTGTTTATTTCAAGGATCATTGGCCATGAGGATCCTTCACATATTTCTGAGATGAGGTATCATGTACATTATTTATCTTTGTTGCCATATTTATTACAACATTGTACACTCCAGCCTTCTTCAGGTGGTTGGAATGTAGAACTGGAGTAGACTGTTCTAGTTCCACGTGCCATGTTTAATTTATTAAGTTATCTCTGAAAGTTAATTTATTAAGTTACCTCTGAAAATTCTCCACTGCCTTAACCGGGTATTGAACTCACACTCTTTGGGTCCTGTCACTGGATCTAACTAACGCCTTTATCCACTGTGCCATGTGTCCTTGAGGACATCTGTGTATGAATTTCAGGTTTTATAAACCTAATGTCTTCAGCAATCATTTTTTACTGGTGCTCATATTGCAAGTTTTTTGCTGTTATCATTGCATGTTTTTTTTACCAGAGCTCATATTGCAATTTTTGTTATCATTATCGCTTTTCTCTGGCACTCCTTATTACTGGTTCCCATATAGTATTCATTTCTATGTTTGGTCGGCTCAGGAGATTTTTGTGGCCTAGCATATGTGATGATTCCTTAAGTTTACGAATTTTCCAATAAGGAAACAGCATGTTCTATATCTAAGGCAATGGTTCCCAACTGATTTTGGGCCACGCTCTACTTTAGTATTTCTAAAATTTTGGTGCCCCAACGTAATGCTCACTGAATGCTCACATGTGCTGCTTGGCTGACAAAACATGGGCTCTTCCAGTGACATGCATCACACCCTCTCCTTTGTTGACTGAGACATATGAGTGTGGGGAGACGGGAAATACCCTGTATGCCAATTAGACGTGTACGTACATACACACAATGGTTTTATGTCTGCACACACTGTATTGTATGTGTTAACACACATTAACACTCTCACTCTCACTCAGACTCACCAGAAAACAATTCATTGTTAATAACTCATTCTCGAATTGCCCCTCCCTTATTCTGTTGGTATAGTAAGCCGAAAGGAGCACATCCTACACATGACCCACCAAAATATTATTATGCCTACATTGAATCATTGATCTAAGGCATCCCCGTTCCTTATACTGTGCTTTTGGCAATGACACCGAGTATTTGTTAGCAGAAGTTCTTTGGTAATCACATGAGGCAATCCCATAAATTTAAACACATGAAAGAACAAAATTTTATAGAAAGACCTATTATTTTTTTAATGGCAGACTGTGAAATTTTTATTCCCACATAAAAGCTCTGATAAACGTAGCATGTCACCTGCAGAAATGGAATCCATTTGGTTAACCCTGGCAATGACTATACTTGAAACAAAAACTCAGGTTATAAAGTCATTTGCATCTTAAACTCTGTGAAATTGTAAGGTTTTTGTTTTAATCATTTCACCCCAATCAAGGTGATAGTGCCATTAAGATACAAGAGGTTACTGGGAGTGAAAGAGAATAAGAATACTTTAGTGAAAAGAAAGGACAATATAAGAACAAGATCAGGAAAACAGAAGATGATGATTGCTGTTTCATTAAAATTTTTGAAGATTGTAAATGGCAGGAAAAGAAGAAACCGGAAATGCAAGAAAAGAAACTATTAAAATAGAATTACAATTATATTTAACTATTTTAACAGTAAAATGATGAGACCTTCTTTCTAATCTAGTAGTATGCAGTTGAAGCACCAGGGGATGTGGGGGACTCATTAGAACAACTACCATAAAAATATTTATAGCAAAGACAGAGGAAAGCCACATCATGGTGGTGGAATAGTGCTTGAAGTTGAGATGCCAGGTCAGGACTGATAACATTACAGACCCTTTTTTGAATTTTGTTAAAAATCTGAAGATATATAGCAGGAGCGCCAGACCAGATATGTCAGCAATATTTGGAAAACATATATTTCTAACTACACACCAATTTTCATTTAGCTAAGTCACACACACGCCGCACTCTACTCAAAACAAATTTTAAAACAAACACAAATATAACAGAGTGCTGACCATTATCGACACGACTTTCGCTTGCTAATAATGTCTGCAACTATGTCCATGTGTTTCCCTTATATAGGCTATAAGAGAAGTCAGACAGCAGCAGAGAGAGCAGAGTGAGAGACTTCACACACACTAATCATAGAGGCTTCCCGAGAGCACGGCTGACAGCCCATCTGACCATTAGGCTGTGAAAACAACCTTCTGTGAACACAGAAAAAGAACAAACTCCACTATCAACATGACAAACCCAAACCAACAGCAGCAAAGAGAGCAGAGAGAGAGGCTTCACACACACACACTAATCATAGAGGCTACCTGAGAGCATGGCTGACAGCCTGTCTGACCATTAGGCTGTGAAAACGACCTCCTTTGACTACAGAAAAAGACTCCACTATCAACATGACAAGTTCAAACCAACAGCCAACAAGCAGTCAGCTGAGTTAAGCATATTCCTTTGTCACACTCTCATGTCACACCTTGTACACTGTACATTCGAACACTACACTATACGACTTATCAGAGACATTTTCATATCTTGTAAATGAAAATAAATCTTTGGTCATTTCTCCAAACCAGTGTCTAATTTGTTTCTTTACTCAAACCAACATACACCTCAGATCACATGGATAAATGGTACATTTATAAATGTGCAAGATGGATTCTGATGAGAAAAATTGTTTAGTATTAGACAGTGAACCAACAACTTTCCCAGCAGCATTTTAGCTAATTAAAATTAAGAAGGAGAGTAGACAACTGCTGTTATCATCTTGTGTGATGGAATAAATCTTGCCTCCTCATTGCTGACTTGTTTATATACAAAATTCAATAAATCATAGATCAGATGGAATTGAATAAACACCTCTACTGACAGTGATGGTCATAAAAAAAATCTATGGCAAAATTGAGAGAAAAATCATAAGAATATATACAACTATGAAGGTAAAGTATATTGGAAGCCAAAACAGATTTCTTTTCCTTTTTCAACTGCTACAATATAAACAGCCCTAAACTGACAGGCTTAATTTACATTCACCTTTGAGGAAGAATATGATACACATTCTATATATCAGAATAATAATTGATATGTGAATCACAAAATGAAAAAAATGAATTTTTTTCTATTTATGTAAATAGAAAAACAGCATAAAAAGAAAACCTATATAACAGCCATCGTTGTCATGTCTCCTCAACAATGACTTTAATACATCTCTCAGCGTGTCAGTCAGCCAGTCTGACTGCGTGTTTAAGTCTCTTCATATCTATATATTTATCTGTCTGTATCAATCTGTTCATATATAATCATATATTTATTTTCTCTCTATCTCACACCCCCACTTTTTAACTCTTTCATTCATATATATATATATATATATATATATATATATATATTTTGAACGATAAAAATTATTAGAAAAATCAATTAAAATCTTCAGACATACTGGGTTGTAGATTATATATTATTATTATATATATATTATAAGATTATAGATTATATTATTATTATTATATTATATTATTATTATTATTATATTATATTATTATTATTATTATATTATATATATTATTATTATTATTATATTATATTATTATTATTATTATATTATATTATATTATTATTATTATATATATATTATATATTATTATATACTGGGTTGTATATATATATATATATATTAAAGAATCTACGTTGAATGCACAACTTGGAGTTTCATGCTATTTGCAAATCCAAATTGTGCATGTGTAGGGTATTATGTATATTTTTTAATATATTAAATAGCATTGAGCACTGTTTTTACTTACACTTATGTATATATATATATATATGTTTGTATATAAATATATATATATTATATGTATTTGTATACAAATGCTTACTTGTACATTTACCTATATTTATCCATTTGATTATATATCTATCTATCTATCTATCTATCTATATATATATATATATATATATATATATATATATATATATATATATATATATATATATGTGTATATACTACTATCAACATTTCTCTCTCAATATATCTATTCTCTGTCAATCTCTCTCTTCCTCCATATATTTATATATAAAGTTTTGTTAAATTCAACCAACCAAACAGTTTGATTTGTTTATTCTATCTTTCCAATTCCTGAATAAGTTGTTGTACATCCAAATAAAAAAATGTGGATAAATTATCCAAAGTTCATGTGTTCTGTTTCTGTTCAAGTATCTCCAACCACCCCTTATACAATACATGTATATTTCTATTTATTTGAATTCTAGTGTTTCCACAAAATGCTGGGATGTAGCCAACAAAATCTTCTCTACCACACTGCCATTACCCAGTTCTTAATAGTGACTGAGACAGAACGTAAACTTTGGACAATTTATCCATGGTTTTGATTCCATATTATTGGAAAATTGGAAAAGTTCAATAAAAAGTTAGACAGACTTTGTTGGTTGAATTTAATAAAACTTATTTAAATGAATTATTGCTGCCAAAATAGACCATTTATTATTTTGTCTACTGTCCTGAACATTTGAGAAATCTTATTAAAGACCCCCCCCCCCTTGCAGGAGAAACCATCATTTAATGTGACATACTTTTGATCACTTGGCTACAAAGAGTTTCAAAAGCAAGCCATGTTCTATTTGCCTTTAAAGCACACATTGCTTGTTCAGATTTCTTCAAAAGTCATAACTGCTCAGTTTCATAACTGAAATGTAAACAAAGCCATTTTTAAAGAATTAATGGGGTTTTATTTACTAATCCAACATATTTTATTGCTTTAAATGTTATTTTTAGTGTAGATGCTCTATTTACATTTTAAACAGTATTTTTATTTTGTCTAACAGCCTGAATATTTAAGAAATCTTTAATAAGAAAATGCACCTGCTGGCAGGATTCAAACCTTGTGTCCCCCTTTGCAAGAGAGACCATTGTTTGATCTAATGTGCTTTCAATCACTTTGCTATGAAGAGCTTCACAATCAAGCAAGGTTCTATTTGCCTTTAAAGTACACTTTATTCGTTCAGATTTCTTTGAAAGTCATAACTGCTTCAGTTGCTTGATTATGAAGCTCAAAGTGCAGTCAAAATATGTCAGATCAAATAATGGTTTCCCCTGCAAAAGAGGATGCAGGTTCAAATCCTACCAAAGAGTGCATGTTCTTTAATAAGATTTCTCAAATGTTTAGGCCAGGGGATGAAATAAAAATGTTGTTTAAAAAAATAAACAGAGTGTATATATATGAAAAGTAAAAAGAAACATCAGTAATAAGATGAAAGAATAGTGTTTATATGAGTCAACCTATATAATTAATCAATTTACTTTTCTATTTCCCCACTATAATATTTTGCTGGATATGCCAAAGATGTGTTGACAGCTGGAGGTAGAGATATTTACCCAAATATTTATAATAAAAGATAAAGATGGCTAGGGAGATGTCGAAAGAACACAAATGAAGATTTTTGCTTTTTCAAAGGAGAACATGCTAGCAACATATGAGAATGTGCTATATAACTTCAATGATGGCCAACAAAATCATGTCCATGAGTTTGCTAACATTATGTAAAGGTAACATAATCAGTTTTCTTGGTTATTTTTCTTGTCAATCCCTAATAGTAATTTGTATAATTAAAGGCTAATGAAAAAATTATTATTGACAAATGATAACATCTCCCTATGATGAACAGGTCAATAGTGTCTGGAATTTTTAGATGAATCATTATCATTATTTTTATTTTTTTTTTACTAAAGTTCACCCTATATAAAGCTAAAGAGTCACTCAAGGTAGAGGGTTACTGAAGATGGTTGTTGTGTATGAGTGGTAAAAGTAAGAGGTGCAGTTTATGCAGAAATATGCAAAAGCAAATGGTTAACCCCAGAGTGAAGAGGTTAAGATTGTAGTTGCTGTGAAACCATCCACCTGGGATTCTGTTCCTCAAAGCAAGTTCTTACTTCAAGAAGGAACTTACTTTTTACTAAGAGAACAGGAAGGGTTGGTTTGTCTCAATGTATGCAGCCTGGTGCATCTTAGTTGGGAGGGTTGGAATTGGAGGAACTGAGGAATGTATCTTGTCTGAAAATTTTCCATGAAAATAGTGATAGAGTAGTGAGAGGCTTGCAAAGTTTTGTCTGTGGGAAAGGGCTTGTAAGGTGGAAAACAATTCATCACCCACAAGGATGCCTAGATGTTTTTGGAGTTTATCAAGACTGAAAAGTGAGGCTTGAGCAGCTCCAACCCAGATATAGCATCAGTACTCCATTATCAGTCTAATTTGGCTCTTGTAAAGGTAGAGCATAGTAGGAAAAATCAGGTACTTGTTGGGGTAGTACAGAGAAGTGCTGAGTATTACATGTTCATAAAACTTATTTTTACTAAATATTATTAATGAAACATCAGATTCCAACATCCAAAGAAGAATCTGCAATATCATCAGTTCTGACCTGGCTTCACTCACTTTCCTAGTAACATAACATACCTTCCCTTTGTCTTTTCTATAAGTACTTTCATGGTAATTGTTCACAAATTTAAGCGCAGTACTAGATTGGCAGCTAGGTCTCCTTATTTTACTGTTGAACTTGCTGAGTTTAACCATAAGTTCTGTGCTAACAGTTGCTTCTCTTGCACTTCTTTGGTGGAAATCTCTTCCAGGTTCTTATGTGCCTGTCAATTATAATCTACAATTAAAAATTTAAATGCAACACCAATCATCATCTTCTGTCTCCTTGAATCCTAGTCTTTTAATGTTGTCTCTATCCTCAAGATTTTCTCAGTTTCTTTGACTCTCAGTAACTCCTTGTGTCTTAGTGGCTTTATTACCTTGATTGAGGTGAAATGATTAAAAAAGAAAGAAATCAACTTAAATATAGAATTAATCAGCTTATAATTTACATAAAATGATAACATTTACACATCATTTCAAACTGAAAGTAGAATTTAGTCAGCTTATAATTTACATAAAAGAGTTTTTTAAAACTGTGTCTGCACAAAATGTATATAAAAGATACAAGTCAAAAGAAGAAAAGAGAGATTCCTTTCCTGCCTTTCAAGATGTTCACTACTGCTTACAAATCAACTTTTATTTCCTCTACATTTGCACTTTATTCTCTCTGCTTCATAAGAAATGGCTTTTTCCTTTTAAAAAAAAACACACTAATTTTAATGAAACACAAGGTTCCAACTAAGAAGAAATCATCTTAAAAGTAGTAGTTAGTCAGTTTATAATTTATATAGAAGATAAAATTTACACCTCATTTAAGACTTCCTAATATCTATAATAAAGTTACTAATAAAGTGAAATTCTAATACTTTTCAAGTACCATATTTAGAGATTAAAATTACTTTCATGAGCAAAGTCAGATGTTTATAACTGTATCCAGACAAAGATATATAAAAGAAAGATGGCAAAAGGAAACAAAAATAAAGTAAAAGATTCATTTCTTGCTTTTCAAAACATTCACCATTGCACATCCATACAAATCAATCCATTGGATTTTTAGTTATTCACTAAAAACATAAGTCACTTTTATTTTTTCCTGTTCAGTTATATTTTATTTGTTCCCCTTCAGAAGAAATGGCTTTTTCTTTTCTTAAAAAAAAAAAAAACAGTTACACAGACACACACACATATATATTTCACACACACACACACACACACACACACACACACAAACACATATATTTCAAGCCTACAAAGACTTTGTTGTGAAGGGCAAATTTTAAACTTTGTATAAAACTCCCGCATAAAAAGATCTTTATTATATTTTACAAAACATTGTTGTTTATTCTTTGCTTTATTTTTTTACCTTTTCAATAAATTTGTGGCACCATATAAAAATTAAAACCTCCAAAATTTCATAAGTAGATCATGATTTTCTTCATTGTTTTCATCACAATATTTCAGCCAATGTGTTTTTTGACATTACTTAATTGTATAATTCATCATCTACAAACAATAAAAATGACTGGTCATATTTTACATTCATAAGTGCACAAAATATCTTCTGCATCATGTTGTAGGAATACAGAAGGCAGTTATTCCCCTCCTTTCCTGGTGGAGCTTAGTGATGTCACTTCATACAGTGATGAAAGTGACCAATCATTCAGTTATTTTAAAGGAGCCAAAGCAAGAGGTTGCTTTTTCAGTCTGGGCTCCTATGGCTCAGTCTGAGGCTAAATCTGCCTATAACAGCAGTTTACAAGTCCCTGGTGCAGTTACCTTTTGGGAATATGTAGAGATATTATTATTGTTATTATTATAAATAAATAAAAATAAAATATAAAATAATAATAATAATGGAAATTATGAATAAAATTAAATAGAACAATAATATTTAAACATTGTATAAAATAAATAAAAAATTAAAATAATAAAACACTCCCAGCATGCAGCAAAAACTGTTCCTGCCAGAAATACGGACATCCTGCCAAAAGACATTAAATTCACTCTCTTTGTCACAAACCTTGGTACAGGCAATCTGTGTGTAATTTCTCTCTGTGATATGGCTTGTAATACGACAGAGTAAATTCTCCCTTTTATTGCATGTACCATAAAACAAATGTAACCTAAAAAAATACACAAGAAAAATATAAATAAATTGTATGAAATTAACATACAATTTACCATGCTTTTCCTGTTTTTTGTGTACGTTTCATTTCCTGTGAAATATGCTTTACCTCCATGAACACAAGACTAATTTCTGCTGCTATGATTGAGCAAGCCACCACAAATATATCTTCCACAGATATAGAAAGAAACTCTGGCTTGCAGTTCTCAATTTGGGAAAACTCAAGACTCACTGTTTCCCATTTGTGGAATATGTCCTCACCTGGAATATAGTAGATGAATCCAGCCCCACAGATACAGAGGCAAACAAAAAAAAACAGCACATGGATGGATGTAACTCTTGTCTTCTTTCTGAGCTGATTTACCCCAATAAATAGCATTCTCCTTTCTTTGTCCTGTCAAACTTAATTTAGACTCCCACTGATCAGTTACCGTGGCCTCCCACAAGATAAAAAGAGTTTTTTGCATTATCTTTCTATCTAAGGCTTTATATCAGAATGGAACTTGAAAAAAGGTTTACATTTCAATATTTTTCAAAAAGAGAATATGTATAAAATGCTCCAATGGCCCAAAATAGAGAGGATATTAAGATATTAGGCTGTGTTTATGCAACCAATGCCTGAAATATTTTTAGGTACATCCAAATAAATTAATAGATGAGACAGACAATGACATGAAATGTCAATATGTTCTTGTACTTTTGCACGAGTTTTGATGACGAATTAAAATCTAAAATAAATTATAATCATTTTGATAATTTAGTCATTTGTGTGATAATAGCAATAAAAATCTAATCAGACAAACCAATCTAGTTCATCAGCATTCCTTTAACTTGTGACACATTTTTATATTTACACATGCATAACTATAAAATCTATCTATCTATCTATCTATCTATCTATCTATCTATCTATTTTACAACTGAATGACACCCATAAAAATGACTAGAATTTAACATATTTTTAAGGCCAGCACAATTTTTACTAAAAAAAGTGTTTAGTAGATAACTAGTGACAATAGTCTATATATTAATGAATAAATGTTCAAAGGACTTATTACATAGACCAACTCCAGAGTTTTGTGCAACCATGTTCATCAGGGTCAGACTACTGATAAATCTATTGAATTATTCCTAGATATATTTACACTGTACAAAAATAAATGTTGATGGTAGACATCAATATATATATATATATATATATATATATATATATAATTATATATATATAACTAAGCAACACATAATTCAAATCAAACGTCATATTAATATCTAACTTCTAATTTGATATAAAATTATCTAATACATATGACCGAACTGTTTCCACTAAGACAAATCATACACTAATGTCTTTAAGAAGATCAAATGAAATAAGTTTATGTCATAAATTAATGACCTAAATATTTAAAATCTTTTAAGAAAAATATGATTTCTGAAAATGAATTCAATTTTATGCTCAAGACCCTAAATAAGTGAATGTAATCACCATCAAAATCAATGAATAATGCTCTGTCTAGATAATCTGGGTATTGAGCACTTTACTGAGTAGGTAGGTGTTTTTTCTTTCCCTGTTTGGGATTTTTTTTTGTCTACGTTGTTAGGTCTTCCTGCAAGTTGTCTGTTGGTCACACCAACAATGTTGGTTTTTCTTTAGTATATATATATATTTATATATCTATATATATATATATATATATATATATATGTGTATATATATATATATATATTAAACTGAGTCATAAGTAATTTCCATTTTGTGGAACCAATTGTAATGATGTGTGTATCATCCTAACTAACCAGTCATTAAATATATCTTAACAGGTGAGAATAAATGACAATGTTCATCTCAAAAGGCAGTGTGGATTGATGATGATCTCCACAATTGAACCCATAATCTGAGTTCTATAAAAGAAAGGTAATTTTGTCTGTGTAATAGTGTGATTGTCAGGATATTATTTATTTAGAATTCTTAAAATACAATGAAATACTAAATAAAGGGTATGATGGATAAATTGTCATCTAAATTTTGCAAAAATGAAAATAACACTGATATCTCATTTTAACAGATATATTTACCAAAATTACACGAATATCTTGAAATACTAAAGAGTACATTTATTCAATAAAATCGCCATTGGCTTTAACCACAGCCGCCAGACGACTTCAGAATCTCCTGCAACACTTCTGGATGGTCTCCTTGTTTAAGTTGGTGAATGCTGGCATAATCCTTGACTTCAGTTCATCTTTGGTGTTACAAGGAGTTTTGTTGATCTCTAGCTCAACTGCACTCCATACACAATAATCAAGGGGGTTGCAGTCTGGAGAGTTAGGTGGCCAGATGTAAGTGGTAATGTGGCCGCAGAAATTATCTGACAGCCATGACTGGATTCTCCTGCTTGTGTGGCAGGGTGCAGCGTCCTATTGCCAAACATAGGGTCTTGACCCAAGTCAGCACAACCTCCTCAAGGCACTTGATGTGCCTCTGTGTTGAGTCTGAGGTTCTCACCAACAAATTCAGGAGTTCATTTCTTATCAGAATGATCAGAGTGAGTTTTCCAAGCTGCCATACTTTCATAATCACCATTAGGCTCATTCAACCCTTTCTGAATCCTCTGCACTGTCTTCAGATTGACACCCAAATCCTCTGAAATGTTTGTATTGGAGCTTCTAGTGTGAATGCCTAGAAGTACAGCATACTGTTTCCAAATTTCTGGTGAAGTAAATTGCATCATGTTGCACTTTTTCTCAGAGATGTTGCCCAAATGACCCTACTATACTGTGTAGTTGACAAAATTAAAAACAAACAGTGCACATGCACAAAAATAAAAATCTAAAATGGTGACAATTTACGCATCACACCCTTTACACGTTGATGCATTTACGCATCACACCCTTTACACGTTGATGCATTTACGCATCACACCCTTTACACATTGATGCATTTACGTATCACACCCTATACACGTTGATGCATTCAACAGCTAAAATGTGTTCATAAATGTTTCGATGAAAAATGTCCTGCACTCGGCAAAAGGAAAATGTTGCTTGCTTCCATGACAATACAAAGCTGCATAGGGCAAGAACAATGCAGGAAAACATTTTGGAACTTGGTTCCAATACGTGGTACCGCACTCACTATATTCACTTTACTTTATACCTCTTGAAATCAATGCTTTGATGGGGAAAACATTCTTTTATGAAAACCACATTCAAGAGTTTTCCTAAAAACTTTTCATATCAAATCCTGCTGGATTTTACTAAAATATTATCAAAGTGATTTCTGATAAGTGGCAATAAATCATTGTGAATAATGGTGAATATATAATTGGATAAAATATAGTTGCATTTTTATTTTTGAAGAATAAAGTTGATAAACAAAAGTGGAAATTATTAATTAGTCAGCGTAATATATATATTTGTGTGAATGCGGGTATTTGTGTGTGCATGTGTGCGTGTGTATAATACTTGTTTACTTCACCAGAAGATTCCACTAGTGACAGCATAGAAATTTTTATTCTAAAAATACTGGTAATTTTTTTAAAATTTTTTTTTTTTAAATCCATCATTATTTTCTTATTAATATAAATGTTATTTTTAGTGGGTACATGTATTTGAGTTGACATCCCTGTTTTTTTTTGTTTTTTTTTCTTAAAAAATGAAATCAATGTCATCCAGCCTTAATCAAGAAGTCCTGCTAAAGAAAAATATGCCTCCCAATAAGAATTGAGCATGTCTTCCCTTTTTTCTGTCAAGGAAAACATTTTTAAAAAATCCATTTAAAATAAAATTACTGCATACAAAAATAAAATAAGCAGATATAGATTTTTAAAAAGTCTGAATCGGACGTGTGCATTCCTTAAGTAGGTGGTGGCCTATTTGGCAAGAACATGCTTTGGCTATAGGAGTGGTTTCCTAATGGAGAGGGTGGGGGTTTGGATACAGTTTTAATTCTGACCAGGAGGCCCATTTTTCTTTAGTAGGACTTGACTGGAATGTCAACTCAGATATACTTATTCACTAAAAATAAGTTTATAGTAATAAGAAACTAGAAATATTACATTAGAGGAACCATGAGATTGCATTTGAATCTATAAACTTTTAAAATAGAGATATATTTAAATATATGTTTTTATTACTTCAAACATTATTATAATGGATAATTTGTATTTGAAATAGATGCCAATTTTATTTTATTTTATTTTATTTTTTTTTTAAGCGTATCACCCCAAGCAAGGCTGGAGGCCACTATCACGCAAGGGGTTATAGAAGAGTTGGAGGAAGAGCAGATAGGAGTGGTAAAGGAGAGGATGTGGAGAAAGAGAAAGACAGTGGGCCAATCAAGGCAAGGGGGTTATAGAAGATTTGGAGCGAGAGTAGATAGGAATGAAAGATGAAAGGATGTGGAGAAGGGAAGTGGATAGATCAAGGCAACTGGAGATGTCGATTGACGCTACACTTAAACCATTGAAGATTGTATTTGTCAGGGAAACAGTAATAGGGAAGGGAGTTCCATAGGCGAGATGTGCAAGACATGAAGCTATTGGAGTAGAAGAGACGTCTACATCTAACAGTTTCAACGGTGTAGGGGTGGGAACGGGATGCCAGCCTCGTAGGATGTTTAAATTCACGAGGCCTAGGGACAAGCGAAAGCAGCTCCTCAGAGCAATTACCGTGAAAGTACTTGTAAAAAAGGCAGAGCGAGGCAACATCGCCTCTGAGAGAGAGCGACTGCAGACGAGATGACAGATCAGGGCCAATCACATTGCATATCTGTCTCTGGATCTTATCAAGAACCCTGAGGCAAACAGCAAGGGCCCCAGACCATATATGGCAGCAATACTCCATGCAAGGGCGAATGGTCGATTTATAGACTTGGAGGATCGATTCCGGGGAGAAAGACTTCCTGGCTCGGCACAGGGAACCAACTTTCCTTGCGGTGGATGATGCAACTGACTCGATGTATTTGTTCCATCTCAGATCAGCGGACAGTGTGAGACCGAGCAGCCGCAGAGAGGAGTTCTCGAGAAGTTGGTCTTCAGACATTCTAATGGAATGCAGGGATGGATCCTTGTGGTGGTTAATAGAGAGCAGTTTTGTTTTAGAGGCGTTAAAGTTAACCATCCATTTCTCGCCCCAGTTCACAACCGATTGGAGGCCCTTTTCAATTTGAGCTGCCAGGTTAACTTTGTCAGCATCACTAGATTTGTGTTTGAGGCAGGAGTAAATTGTGGTGTTGTCAGCATAGATGCCGACTTGGGAGTCTATGGCATCAGGAAGGTCATTTATAAATATGAGGAACAGAGTAGGGCCTAGGATGGAGCCTTGAGGAACACCTGCGTTAGTGGGATAGGAGCTGGAGATGAATCCACTGAGAACGACCTTCAATTCCCGGTTTGACAGGAATAATTGTATCAGTTGAAATAATCGACCTGTGATACCATAACCCTGGAGCTTGCAAAGAAGGCCGGCATGCCAAACTCTATCAAATGCTTTGGAGATGTCAAGGGCCACGGCTTATTAAATATCAAGTAAATAGCATTAAATAGTATGTATTACATCTATCAGGCATCACATTTGAGAAATCTTGATAAAGAAAAATGTGTTTACAGCAGGGATCATACACGTGTCCCCATTTGTAGGGGAAATTACTGTTTGGTCCGGTGTGCTTTACCACTTAGCCAAGAAGAGCAATGCAGCAAGCAGTGTTCTATTCTCCCTTTTTAAGAAAAGCACATCCTCTTCACTCAGATTATTCTCTCAAAAACTTCACATCTGTTTAATGACAAAAGTACACAGGTGTAAGATTTAAGAAAGCTTTATTCAACTGAGAATACAAGCTTCACGTATAGTGTCCTTTTATAGTCCCATTAAACAGAAATATCTCACTCTTAAAGAGAAGAGTAACAAAACAAGGAGAGATCACTCTTGATTATTCATAACGATCTGTCCAGTTTCATATTCAAAACATAAACAAAGCCATTTCTAAAGAATTAATGAATTTATTTTAATCCAACATTTTTATTACTTCAAACATTATTATAGTGAACATTTCCTATTTGAAATAGATGCCTATTTTTATTTAATTATATTTTATTTAAATATATGTATATGTAGTGATAGCAACAAATCAATTACTAAATAACCCCAAACCCTTATTACTAAACTATGTAGTCGTCTGGAACCAAAATAAATAATAATTATAATAAAAGAAAATTTAAAAGTTAAGCAATAAAAATACTTTAAAATAAAGATAAGAATGGTAATTAACAATAAAGAAAAAAAAAATTAGATTATAAAAAAAATAGTTAAATAAATATAAAATAATCCCATGATGCATCAGAACAAGCCTTTTATAACCAATTGAAACAAAAATCAAAATTTTCATTTTTGACAACTGATGGAGGTAGACGTCCAAGGCAGTTCTCTGATAGAACATGTTACTACCAACAGATAAGCACAAAACTTTTATCTCTGTGTATGTATATGTTCTTTAAAATATACAATCCTTTTCCTGAAATGTATACTAAAGCATTTTATCATCTTTGTCTATGCTTATTGTTGTTGAGTTGGTGAAAAAGGTTGTATTCCCCTACATAGAAGTAGAAACCTGCATAACAGCTATCAAGTGTCAGAGACACACAGGGACTGACATAAAGGATCTTGAACCTGCTCTTAGGCCACAGGACCAGTTCCAGACAAAGGGAATCACAGACCTGTTCTGATGAAATGGATACCTGTTATCTGTGTCAACAATGGACCCTATTTATATATACGTAATTATCCAAGGTAATGAAATGTTCAAAAGACTTATCTTAGGACCAACTTTAAATTTTGCAGATACAACACTCATCAGGGTCAGATAAATTTATTGGTAGATATCTATGAATAATTTTAATAGATTTATCTGATCCTGATGAGTGCTGTTTCTGCAAAACTTAAAGTTGGTCCTAAGATAAGTTTTTGAACTTTTCTTTATCTTGACTATTGTTGCTCTATTTTTCATACTGAGCACTTCCTTTAGAAGATTCTATTTGCCTTTAAACGTATTAAATTTTAGTAATTTATATGTTTTTATTAAGTGCAATAGATTTATATTATTATTATTATTTCTTTGGATTTCTGTTGTATACACATTTTCTTCTGGGTCCCAACCAGAGACCTAAGGTCAGAAATGGCTTCATGACATCTTCCACTGATCATTTTTGTAAAAAATAAATAAATAAAAAAATAAAATAAAATAAATAAAAATCAAATCCCGCACATGAATAAAGTTCTTCGTAATGTGTGAACTGTACTTGGAGTATAATTTTTGTATTTCATTAAGGCATGGGCTACTAGGAATCCCTTCAGCGGGTCTATCGGAACCTTTTCCAATCAAATCTTGGGCTCCAATTACAAATGGAATTATTGATGTTCTCATGTGCCACATTTATAAGATTTCAATTTCAATATCTTTGTATTGTGAAGGATTTTTTGATATCTTCCGACACATTACAATCTGCCGGGACTGGCATGTCAATAACAAGGCATATTCTGTTTTGGCGGTCTTTGATGATCACGATTTATGGGCGATTAGATCTGATTATTCTGTCTGTGTGCATTGTAATAGTGTGTATATTATTATTATTATTATTTCCTTGGATTTCTGTTGCATACACATTCCCCCCTCAGTTCGAACCTGAGACTTAGGGTCAGAAATGGCTTCATGACAATTTCAACTGATCATTTTTGTAAAAAAGAAACAACCTAAGATTGCACACATTTTACATAGATAAAGCTGTTTGTAATATGCGAGCTCTACTTGTGAGCACAATTTTTTGTATTGCTTTAATGCATGGGCTATCTCAGAACCTTTTCCAATAAATCAAATTACAACTACAACTGGAATTATTGATATCCTCGTGTGCCACATTTTTTAAATTTCCACTTCAAGATCCTTGTATTTTGATAGTTTTTTGAAGATCTTCAAAGATACATTACAATCTGCAGGAACCCATTCGCCCTTGCATGGAGTATTGCTGCCATATATGGTCTGGGGCCCTTGCTGTTTGCCTCAGGGTTCTTGATAAGATCCAGAGACGGATATGCAACGTGATTGGCCCTGATCTGTCATCTCATCTGCAGTCGCTCTCTCACAGACGCGACGTTGCCTCGCTCTGCATTTTTTACAAATACTTTCACGGTAATTGCTCTGAGGAGCTGCTTTCGATGGTTCCTAGGCCTCATGAATTTAAACGTCCTACGAGGCTGGCATCCCGTTCCCACCCCTTCACCGTTGAAACTCTTAGATGTAGACGTATCTTCTACTCCAATAGCTTCATGTCTCGCACATCTCGCCTATGGAACTCCCTTCCTTATTCCTGTTTCCCTGACAAATACAATCTCCAACTATTTAAGTTTAACGTCAATCGACATCTCCAGTTGCCTTGATCTATCCACTTCCCTTCTCCACATCCTTTCACCTTTCATTCCTATCTGCTCTCTCTCCAAATCCTCTGTACCCCCCTTGCCTTGATTGATCCACTATCTTTCTCCACATCCTCTCCTTTACCACTCCTATCTGCTCTTCCTCCAAACCTTCTGTAACCCCTTGTGTGCTAATGGCCTCCAGCCTTGCTTGGGGTGATAAGCTTAAAAAAACAAAAAAACTACTATGTCAGCAAGAAAGCATATTCTGTTTTTGTGGTCTTTGATCACAATGTCTGGGTGATTAGCTTTGATTGTTCTGTCTTTGTGTATTGTAAAATCCCATAAAATTGTCACAGATCCTATCTCTGTAATGGGATTTGGGTGATGTTAATATCAGTTTCTTGCAGTTTCCTTCCTGTAAAAGTTGCAGCATATTTTCCAATGCAGATATCGGTCCAATCTACCATGACGAGTTTTATATTCAGTGGCTGTGCTGACACTGTGCAGCCTGATGCAATATGGTCAATTGTTTATGGATATTTATCACTGAATCTGCGTTTTGAGTCAACACAATTTCTCAATATGTATGCTTGGTCGTTTCTAGTTAACAAGCATTGGTCCTGTGCAGCAAGAATAAAACATTTGCTTTAAACTTTTAACCCTGCACTACGTAACCACTGATGGGTATTATTATTATTATTATTATTATTATTATTATTATTATTGTTGTTGTTTTTGTTGTCATCATCACCAATATTATTATTATTATTATTGTTGTCATCATCACCAATATTATTATTATTATTATTATTGTTGTTGTTGTTTTTGTTGTCATCATCACCAATATTATTATTATTATTATTGTTGTCATCATCACCAATATTATTATTATTATTATTGTTGTTGTTGTTTTTGTTGTCATCATCACCAATATTATTATTATTATTATTGTTGTTGTTGTTTTTGTTGTCATCATCACCAATATTATCATTATTATTATTATTATTATTATTGTTGTTGTTTTTGTTGTCATCATCACCAATATTATTATTATTATTATTATTATTGTTGTTGTTGTTGTTTTTGTTGTCATCATCACCAACATTATTGTTATTATTATTATTATTATTGTTGTTGTTTTTGTTGTCATCATCACCAATATTATTATTATTATTATCATTATTATTATTATTATTGTTGTTGTTGGTTTTTGTTGTCATCATCACCAATATTATTATTATTATTATTATTATTGTTGTCATCATCACCAATATTATTATTATTATTATTATTATTATTGTTGTTGTTGTTTTTGTTGTCATCATCACCAATATTATTATTATTATTATTGTTGTTGTTGTTGTTTTTGTTATCATCATCACCAATATTATTATTATTATTATTGTTGTTGTTGTTGTTTTTGTTGTCATCATCACCAACATTATTATTATTATTATTGTTTTTGTTGTTGTTTTTGTTATCATCATCACCAATATTATTATTATTATTATTATTATTATTATTATTATTATACCCATAATTAAAAAATGGAATATTAATAGGTTATGTTCTATAAAAAATCTCATATGTGAAGGAATTAACTTTTTCTCTCTGTTTGACACTGTAACAAGGATTTTGAAATTATATTTAAAAATGTTTTGAAATTAAAGCAAAGAAATTGTAAAAATAAATAAATAAATAAAATTAGATCAGAGAAAAAAATTCTTAATTTTCATCATTGGCAAGATGAAAAAAGGAAGGCAAAAATCCCCCCACTTCAAAGAAAACATTGATAAAAAAAAACAACCTTGTTCTTCCCTACTCACTGACACAGCAGATTGTCTTGTTTTTCTATTTGATGCAAATCCATCAACTGCCCCCATGCACCCTCTTACTCATGCACCCACACTAGTACACTTGTGCACGCATTCATTAATTTGCACACACATACACACACACATTAACATGTGTGTACATACTCCCACAC
Organism: Acanthosepion esculentum; assembly: GCA_964036315.1. NCBI lineage: Eukaryota > Metazoa > Mollusca > Cephalopoda > Sepiida > Sepiidae > Acanthosepion > Acanthosepion esculentum. Next base: position 10,550,257 of record OZ038487.1, on the reverse strand, counting down.
ATGTTAGGTGGCTAAGGCGTTCCCAAAAGAAACACTGAGGGGGCTTGAGCAATTTTTGTACGGCTACCAAATACACTTTAAAATAAACTTTGTATCACATTGCATTCAATGTGGACGTGCAGTTTTACATGCAAAGAGAAAAGCATGAAACACTTTTATCAATAAAGTTTACATTCATTTAATAAAACCAAATGCTTTTATGAATTAATAAATTGTCAATATCTTTTTATTAATTAATTTTTTATTTAGCTTTTTCTTTGATTTGTTTTTTATTTGGTTTCCTGAACATTAGTGGTACCTGGTGAAATTCCAAGATACATCTGTGCAATTTAGAAATAGAACACTTTATTCAATAATCATCTTCTGTACCTTATCCTTCATTAGCGATCATGACTCTCCACAACTTTCTGTCTTTTGTTGCTCTAAGTAACCTTTCATTCTTCACTGTCCATCTTTGTCTTTGTTTTGTCATCCAGTCACTCAAACTTGTTAAGTTGGTTAATCATTTTTTACCTTGATTCTCTTGTCTTCAATATATCCTGTGAATGTCAAATTCTTTAAGCCCTCTGGATATAACTTAATAACAGTTAGGGAACTCCCTTGCAAAATAAAATTATCGGCCCTTAAGGAACTTGTAGTGAGTGCGAAATAATAATAACTCCCTTCACCAATTCCCTTTAAATTCAGATGACTGAATTTAGGAAATAAATTTGAGAGTCTATGTGAAATCCTTTTTGGACCCATGAAAACCTTGCCTTCAGAAAAATTAGATGGTCAGTCAAGAAGAAGAAAAGAAAGTATTGAGTCTACACAAATATTTTTTTCATATAACATGTGGAGAAAAATTAAATTAATGAGTGTCTGAAGTCATGTAAAAGGTTGCATTTCAGTTCCAGCGTTGAAGTACTTACCAGTATAAAATTATTTGCCAATTATATTATCTGCCTCTAACCAGCATGTTCCACTTCAAAAGAAATTTCTTTCAACAATCCAAGAAAGCTAAGTATTTTAGACTATCTTTTTTGTCTGCTTTTGAATGTATGCAGACCATGTATCCCTCTAGTGAACAACAAGCACTCTTAACTTTGTCTTAAACATTTTTAAATATTATTTTGTGTCAGATCATTTAATCTGTTGTATGAACATTTCTTCTTCATGACAATTTGTTAAAACTATGGACTTTTAGAATTTAGATTTATTTTCCTGAAACAAGCCATTGACACTACTTCAAATAAATTTTTGAATAAATTCCTTATCTTGTTTTGCTAAAATTACCCATATGTTTCCTCATCATTATCATCCTTCATCAATCTTCTTGGTGTAGGTAAATCAAGCCCCATGCCACCATAAACTCTCTTGTACTACAAGGCACTCCCTGCACACCATGAGGAAACAAAGAATGGCTATTTAAGTCATTAACAGTAACCTGTAAAATTAGTTCATTAAAGCTTCTTAAGATGTAATAATTGTTGATTATTTTCATTACAGTTGAATGAACTCATTTTTGTCTTATTTATTCTGTTGATATTGTTGCACAATATGGAGAAAATGTTTAAATCCCCAAGACTGTCCAGGACTCTCCCACGGCAGCAAAGGAATAGAAACACTGGATTAAAATGTTAAACAACTTCTTTGAAGACTGCGGTGATGCTACTAACAAGTTAAGATTGCTTGTTAGCTGTGTTTCATTTGGAGTTTACGAATACATAGAGGACTGTACCACATACGAGTACTACATTAACGTCCTAGAACAACAAATCTCTGGATGAATTCCTGTGCAAACTCTACAGACTGAGTAAAAACTGTACTTTTAAAATGGTGACTGCATAACAGTACTGAGAAGAACTTGCTAACAATTAAGCATCCCCTAAATTGCGCCCTGGGTAAGATGATAAACTACATTCAACAGCAAGGCCTCTGATTAGGAGGTTTTGAGGAGTGTGGAAACACCTCTTAATTGCTCCCGGGTCAACCCTAACCTGGGGTGGTAGCACCTGTTAGGGTCCCAGCTATGGGAAAATAGTTAATCCTGAAACTGAGGTAAAAAGCATTATAAAAGTGTAAAAACAGGTTTTAATACCAGAAATACTTTGTAAAAAATTATTACCAGAAATAAATTTTTGAAGAAAAAAAAAAACTATTACCAGCAATATATTTTTTTGAAAAAAAATATTACCAGCAATACATTTTTGAAAAAAAAATATTACCAGCAATACCTGTTTTAAAATAATATTACCAGCTATACATTTTTGAGGAAAAAAATATTTCCAGAAATAGATTTTTGACAAAAAATATTACCAGGAAAAAAAAGTTGTCGGCATTAAATAACCCATTGAGTTTGATATGCCGTAAAACAAAACAAACCAAACCAAACCAAACCAAAACCAAAATTGTAAATTTCCTAAAAGAAGTTGGATTGTACTAAAAAATATGAGTAATTGAAAAATGGTTCAAATATATATGTATACATACACACCTTTTTTACCAAACTATCGCCATGAATCTATTTCAAAATTTTATTGGTATTAAATGTCTCACGGAGGTTGATATGCCATAAAACAAAGCAACCAACCAACCATCCCCTATAATATGCCAGCGGCTACTTGAAAATTGTACCCTAAATTTACAGTCTGCCTATTGACAGGCTTCCTCACTAAACTTGGTGCAGAAAAACTCGGATGCCTACAACAACACACCGATGGACTATGTCACTGCTACTACTGAGACCATAGAAGAATTTCTAAAGAATGAAACTGTAAATAGCCATAAGAACACCATTGGAAAATTTGTAAACTTAAGGAATCAGCGCATATGCTAGGCCACAAAAATCTCCTGAGCCGACCAAGTATAGAAATGAATACGATATGGGAACCAGTAATAAGGAGTGCCAGAGAAAAGCAATAATAAAAAAAATTGCTATATGAGCTCTGGTAAAAATATGAATGATAACAGCAAAAATTGCAATATGAGCACTGGTAAAAAAGGTTGCTGAAGACATTAGGTTTATAATACCTAGAAATTCATACACAGATGTTATCAAGGACTCATGGCACAGTGGATAAAAACATTAGTTAGATCCAGTGACAGGACCCAAAGAGTGTGAGTTCAATACCCGGTTAAGGCAGTGGAGAACTTTCAGAGGGAAATTAACAGGAGATAACTGATATCCATTAAAAAACATGGCACATGGAACCAGTGAGCGAAAGAAAGGATTAAGTTCCACATTCCAACAACCTGAAGAAGACCGGAGCGTTCAATGGCCGAAATGTTGTAATAAACATGGCGACAAAGATGAGGACAATAGTCCGAATAATGTAAATAAAGCCATAAAGCTGTATCATTAAGTAGAGAAGGTTTCTTTATACTTCTAATAAAAAGAACTGTTTTTTTTTGTGGTAGACTATTAGACCAAAGAAATGTATGTCCATCTAAAGAGTCAACCTGTCATTCTTGTAAAAAAATAGGACATTATATGAAAGTGTCAAATCTAAAAGTAGAAGCATAACCACTGCCACAGATACAGCAAACTTATGCACCATAACAGCATCAGTTCCAGGATGTCTACAGCCTGCAACCACTAGATTGCCTATTAATGGTTTCAGGCTAAATGCATTACTAGACTTGGGCAGCTCAGAAAGGTTACTTCAAAGTTTCAAATTAAAACCAGACCACTCAACAAAGAAATTTCAATGGCTCTAACTGCAATGAAAACCCAGACTTGTGGCTTCTGTGTTGTTGACCTACAAATAAACAAGACATGCTATAAGTCTGTGAATTTCAAAGTTTTAAAGAACTTGTGTAATGACTCGATACTGTAACAAGATTTCCAGAAACAACATCTCTCTTCAGATCAGATACAGGGGGCCCTAAACCTGATGTTATTATACCCAACAGGGGCCCTAAATCTGATGTTATTATACCCAACAGGGGCCCTAAATCTGATATTATTATACCAAACAGGGGCCCTAAATCTGATGTTATTATACCCAACAGGGTCCCTAAATCTGATATTATTATACCCAACAGGGTCCCTAAATCTGATATTATACCCAACAGGGGCCCTAAATCTGATGTTATTATACCCAACAGGGGCCCTAAATCTGATGTTATTATACACAACAGGGGCCCTAAATCTGATGTTATTATACCCAACTCTGGACCAGTTTTTGTGCTCTTTCTGCTGCTTCTGTTAATGAACTCTTGTCTTTTCCAAACTTGTCTTCTAATTGTAAACCAACTGCAACAAAATCACAACAATTTGGGAAGGATGACAGAGATTTGACAAAGAAGTTGAGAAGCTAACACAACAAGGCATAATTGAACCAATTTTATCTTTAAGGACCTCACTAATAAACATAAGAAGAGGATATGCATCTATTACTTGCAAACTATCAATCAATTTACAGACTTCAAGGCTTATCCTCTTTCACGTATTGAACAGATTGTAAATAAACCTGCCAAATACACTGTTTTTTCAATTTTTGATTTGAAAAATGCCTACTACCAAATTCCCCTAAGGCAAAATGAAAAAAATTTTGATTGCTTTTGAAGCTAATGGGAAGCTCTATCAATACTGTAGAGTACCATTCAATGTGACGAATGGTTTCTGTCTTTCAGCAGGAAATGGACAAACTTATCCAAGAACATGTGTTAAGAGACACCTTTCCTTACCTTGACAACATAACTGTCACAGGGAGAAACAAAGAAGAATGTAAAAAGATTCCTAACAGTCATCAAAGCTAAAAAATTTGACATTAAATAAGACAAAAACAGTGTCTTCCATACCATCACTTACTGTCCTTGTTTACTTGGTAGGTAATAGGATAATGAATCCTGACCCAGAAAAACTTCAGCCACTCCAAGACTTACCAATGTCGACAACCCTGAATTTCTTAAGGAGAGCTGTTGGTATGTTTTCATACTGCTCTAAATGGATACCAAAGTTCTCCGACAGCCACTAATTAAAAACAAGACTTTTCAAGTGAGTGCAACAACAGCTATTAAAGCATTTAAAACTGTGAAGAAACAGCTGGAGAATACCACTCAGCAAAATATAGATGAATGCTTACCTTTTGTTGTTGAATGTGATGCTTCAGATGTAGCAGTGTTGACTACTCTATTTACTTTGATTACAGACCAACATTCATGCTTGATAACCACAAGAGGACAAAAATTAAAACCAATAAAATTTTAGTATGGCAAATTGAGCTGTCTGCCTTTAGCTACTTGATAAGATATCAGCCCGGAAATGACAATATTGCTTCTGACACACTTACTTGAGCATTTTGTGCTTCAGTGTCTTCATCAACCCATGGTGATTTGCATCAAGGACTATGCCATCTGGAACCACATGAATACTCCATTTTGTACAGACTAAGAACCTACTGTTCTCAACAGAAGAAGTAAATGAAGAATGTTCTTCATGTTGACTATGGCAGAACTCAAGCCAAGATTTTTTTGCATAGAAAAGGAAACTCTAATTAAAGCTACCCAACCAATGAAATGCCTAAGCATTGATTTTAAACGTCACCTACCTTCAACTTCAAGTAATGTTTATATTTTCACCATTGTGGAAGAATATTCCCAATTTCCCTTTGCTTTTCCCTGCCCAAATATGTATGCATCAACATTAATAAAATGTCTTGACTGGTTATTTGCATTAACTGGCTTCCCAGGTTATATTCATTCTGACAGAGGTACTTTTCTATCAAAAGAAATAAAAGCTTATCTATTAAATAAGGACATTGCTGCAAGCAAAACAACACCCTACCACTTCAGTGGTAATGGACAGGCTGAAAGATACAATGATATCTTCTGGGAGGTTATTAAACTTGCCCTTAAGTCAAACAACCTGGATGATTGTCATTAGGAGTCAGTACTCCCCAACGCCCTATACTTCATTAGATCTCTCCTGTCAACTCCATCCCTCATGAATGGTTCTTTAGTTTCAAAAGACACTCTTCTTTTGGTACTTCTATGACAACTTTGCTAACAAACTCTGGACCAGTACTCTTTCACTGGTTCATCAAAAACAAGAACGATCTTCTTGTGTATGAGGTTGAGTTAATAGATGCAAATGAATCCTATGCTAGCATTAAGCACCAAGATGGATAAGAATCAACAGTATCATTAAGGGACCCAACACCATGTTCAGTATTGAGGGCAGAAAACACTCATGTAATAAAGGAATATTTTGAGGTTCCCTCAGGGTCTATGGAAAGAATTGATCACATTGAATCTGCAGCTGAAAATGAAGATATCATTAGTAATGAACAGTCCTCATCTGAAAGACATTTTCACTATTCTTGTGCACATTTAGATTTCAGTGTTACACTTTTGTTGTCTGTTACTATGCTACCCAGATACTTAAATTTCAGTATATGTTTGATTTTAATATCCCCAATATGTAACACCCACCTTGGACTGTCTCTTTTGTTCACAGCCTTGATTTTTGTTTTCTTACAGTTAATGGTTTTGATTTTTTTTTTGGGGGGGGGGGGTTTGCTTATTTTTCTTTGAGTAGTTTTCTTTCTGAATTTGTTATCAGTTTCATCTGTACTAGCATCTCTATCTTTATTGTTTTTTGGGATAATGTTTATCAAGTATATATTGTATGTGTCCTATGACCCTTGAGAAATTTTGAATGGAACTCTTTATTTTATCCAAAGGAGTCAATTAGAATGGACAAAATAGTTATTTACTCAGTTTTGGTTTAACTTGGCACATGGTTTCAGGTTGCTTGTAGCAATCAACAAGATGTTTTTTTATTGTCATATTGGCAATTATGAATCTCCACTGATTTCTTTTCTTTATTATTTGTGAATTGCCATGACTTCTTAAGGAGAATAATGGTGTGAGTTCTCCTTGCCTTCTCCATGGTTTAGAATTCAGAGTTTTTCTTCTCTTTGACTGGTTACCACACAATGCTTGTGAGCTCTGTCTATATTACTATTTAACTCCTAGCAGGAGAGTAGTGCATGAGTATCAATGTGAGTGACTAGCCCAGAATTTAGCTTGACAATTCCACTTTTCACCCTGATATCTGTTACACTCCACACCCATAAATGAAAACAGTTGACAGAGAATCTTAGACTGAAGAACTAACAATTCCTGGTTCAATCTCAGAGTTTAAATATTTTAGTACATTGGTTCACTGATTCTTGTGATAAAAATAAAGAATAATCATTAACATACCATTTTTATTATAAGTCTGTGGACTGAAATCGGAAATAAAGAGCAAAACAGTTGAACACCAAATGACAAAAAATATTTCTGAGTGGGAGGATTTGTATATCCTTCCAGCTAATAAATTAATCTTTAAAATACACATTTAATATTTTCCAACCAATGAGTTGCATTTCTGTGGATAATAAAAAACATGCTTCATGATTCCTTTGAAGAGTATAGTGATTTTTCAAGCGTAGCTTAGATGTGGCACAAGGCTGAAAGTATGAGGCACCCAGTGAAGATTGAACTCACTACTGTTGTAATTGTTCTAGCAAGACAAGCTTGCTAACCATTACACCCACTCAAGGTGCCCCCTTTGAAAAGTATATAAGCAAAATCACCAAGCCAGACAAGTGAGTTAGCAGACAGAGTGGCAACATATTGCAACAGATTCATGACATCACGACTTAATAGAAATCCCCTTACTCATTTGTCCATCTTCCTCACCAAGGTACATGACACTTACACTCTTCCTCACCAAGCTACGTGACATGTACACTCTTCCTCACCAAAGTACATGGTGATTACACTCTTCCTCACCAAGCTACATGGTGATTACAGTCTTCCTCACCAAGCTATGTGACACTTACACTCTTCCTCACCAAGCTATGTGACACTTACACTCTTCCTCACCAAGCTATGTGACACTTACACTCTTCCTCACCAAGCTATGTGACACTTACACTCTTCCTCACCAAGCTACATAATATGTACACTCTTCCTCACCAAGCTACATGACATTTACATTTTCCTCCTCACTTTCTCTCTAGCCTCTTTTTTCACATGTACACACAGATAAATCACTTTTCTTTTCATCTTAACAAACAGCTACAAACAAAGCTTAGGTGATCATGTATCTTGCCATTTCTTTCTGCGATAGACCAGTTACCATCCAAGGCTATAGAACCCAGTCTGTCCTACTATTTACCCATAGCTGGGAAGAGAAGAAGATTTATACCTTTCCCAAGGGTATTAGCACATAAGTGAATTTAATGGATTTGACTGGAATTTCGAACTCGGCTCTCCGATTCTTCAATCCAAGCCGCTATCCATTACTCCATGCCTCCATCGCAGGGAGAAACGAAGAATGTAAAAAGATTTCTAACAGCCATCAAGATACTATTTCTCTGAGTAGGCCATTTTTTTGTTAATATTAAATTGTTTGATAATTCCCAGACACTTAATAATTATTGTAAAGGATCTATTTTTATCACAAGTAATGAGACACAATAAAATGGAGTTTTGTTTTGAATAATCAGTAATCATACAGTTTCTGATTTTTATCAGTTTGTTTCCTATCCTGTTGTCAGTTTGTTTTCTTTGTCTTTTTGCAGTCAAGATGGCAGGAAATAATACTGAAATATTATCTTCTAAATTATTCCCCACAAATGCTCAATGCTCAAGGATGTTCATGAATCATTGTTTAGTTGTGTTTTTTCAATATTTAAGAGCAAAAAATTATCTTAAGAGCAAAATTTCTGAAACGATCTTTTTATTGTTTCTTTGTTTGAAGTTCCTTTTCCAAATGCTCAATTGATGTTTCTGCATCAGTTGCATTTGTTTTAATTTAAACACTTGTATTAAGAATTGCTTCATAGATTACACATTTAAAGAGTGAAAAAACAGTGTTTAAGATTAAATGATCACTTGAAAATAAAGATACAACAGTAGAATAGCCAGATTTACAGTAGCAAATTATGCAATATCTCCTTCTTCTATGTGCTCTGTTCCTTCAGGGCTTGGGCAATCATGGCTCTCCACAATTTCCTGTATTTTCTAGCTCTTAGTAAAGTTTGACTTTTTGCTATCTCTTTTCATCCCAGTTCTCTCAACCATTTACCTAATATTGTTAGGGAGGTTATTCACTGTTTTCCTCTGTCTCTCTTGCCTTCAGTATGTCCTGTAAGTGTCAAATTCTCTAAGCCCTCTTTCCTCATTATGTACTCTAAAAATATCAATTATCTTTTTCTGATTCTAAGTATAAGTGTCCTTTTTGTTTTCATTTTCCTTAAAATGTTGTTGTTGTTCACATGTTCAGTTTATAGTATTCTCAGTATCCTTCTGTAGATCCCCATTGCCTCGAGTCTCTTCTTCCTCTGTGAGGAGATTGTCCAGCATTCCCTACCCTATAAGAGGACCCATATTACATAACAGTTCAGCATTTTTTTCTTTATTTCTAATGAAATTTTCAAATTTAAGAGTTTGCTTAAATTTTAGAAGGTAACTTTGAATGTGCCTTCAGATTTTGGCCTCATATTTTCTGTCCTCTGTTAAAATATTTCCTAGATATTTAAACTTTCATACTTGCTTGATTTTAGTATCTCCAATTTGAAGTTTTTATCTTGGGTTGTTCTTTCCATTGACCACCATACATTCTCTCTTCTTACAATTGATGTTCAATCCTTTCTTCTCATTTTCCTCCACAACTTTCTGTAGCAGTTCCTGTAATTTCCTTCCTGCATCTGCTATCAACACTGTGTCATTTGCATATCTTATGTTTTTGTTAAGATTGTTGCTACCAATAATGAATCCTGATAGGACTTTGTAGGGATATTATTATTGTTACAAATAAATAATAATAATAATAATAATAATAATAATAATAATAATGATGATGATGATGATGATGATGATGATGATGATGATGATGATGATGATGATGATGAAAATTATAAATAAAACAATAATATTTAAATCTTGTTTAAAATAAAAATAAAAATAATAAAATTACTCCCAGCATGCAACAGGGTCTGTTCCTGCCGGAAATATGGACATCCCGCCAAAAGACATCAGATTCAATCTCTTCGCCCAAGAACTGTCGGGATGACAACATGTACACCCGGAAGTTACATATGTGTTGTCATCTCGATAGGACTTGTGATATTACAGTCCTACTATCATCCTAATAGGACTTGTGATATTAAGGAGTAATTTACTCCCTTTTATAACATGAACATGTGTCTCAACGGCTGTTGTGATGTGTCTAATGTGGTAGTCTGTAGTGGTAGTGCTTGTCGCTTTCAGCTACCACTGCTGGTTAGCAGCAATGCAAAATGGGGAGCTGAGTGTGTAAGTCTTCCCCTACAAGTTTATAGCCTCTCCATCTGCAAGCCCTATATAGTGCCTCCTTGTGGCGACACATGGCAACCGAGCACCTTGCGAACTTGGGCTAAACTACAGGGGACAAGGGAGGAGTTTGGTCCCCTTAACATGCAGCATGCAGGCCCACCAGTGTGTGGACATGCTCTGGTGCCCATGAACCAAATCCCAGCTATGGCTTAGATAGCTCCACTCATTATTGTTATATATTTCATTTACTATTTCAGTAATTTTGTCAATGCCAAAATCATCTAAGGCTACAAGTATCTTTATTAGATTACATAAATCCATTTTGATGACATTAATTTATGAATCATTGCAAAAGGAAAAAAACGATCTTATGAGCCACCATATTTGCTTTTATAGAACATAGCTCATAATGACTGAAAGAGAATTGTGGCAAACAGGCAAGTTTCAACTATTTACATTATTTACATTGTTCGGATTTTTGTCTTCATTTTTATTGTCATGTCCACAACATTTCGACCATTGTACACTCCGGCCTTCTTCAGATGATTGGAATATTGAACTGAACCCTTTATTCCATCCACTGGAGTAGATTGTTCTAGTTCCATGTGCCATGCCTCTTCTGGTTGTCTCAGTTATCTCCCTTTAACTGAACCCTCCAAGTTTTTGCTCACCACTGCCGTAGCCAGTGAACATGACAATAAAGATGAGGACAACAGTTCAAACAATGTAAATAATGTAAATAATTACAATACCTCATCTCAGAAATATAGACAAAGTTTCAACTAATCTGCTACCAGTAACCTCTCAAAATCATCATCAGTGACCTCAGTCAACTGACCCAACATACACATCAATTCCAGGCCCTAACAACTCTACTTTTTCTCTAATTCACTCCTCTTGCCCACAAAGAGACATTCCACTCAAATTCTCTCTATCAAAAATTTATTGGCAATAGGAAGAATTTTATATTAACAATTCTTGTCTTCTTTTCCTTTCACCTGGCTGGTGGTAATTGATGTTTCATTTGTTCTCTCGTGCTACTATATACATGTTTATAGCAACTGGTGTCAGGAGTGGGATGAGAACTAACAAAATGGATTACATTGCTCTTACTCACCCAAAAATTCTTAACCTCATCAAGCAACAGCAGACAGCAATCCTGAATCTGAAAACCGACTCTACATACACTGGCGAATATTGGAAAAAAGCAGTCATTGATGAACTTCAGTCAGAGCTATAGTAAATGTTGACCAGCCTAAAATCTACTGCTACTAGAACCACAGTCACAGCCCACGACCTTATAGACTACAAACTAAATAATGCAGCAGCAATCAATACATGATGCAATGCAAGATATCAGAAAATTTGTACTGGATGACAACATCAACTCCTTCATTACAGATCTGAACAAAGTATATATGATCCAAGTGAAAACCAGAATTTGATAACTACACACAAATAGAGGATAAATTTGTCAAAACTGCCCGACAACTCCTTAATGAAAGCATATTTCAATAGATAGCAGACTCGCAACAGATCACGTCCACCTATGAACAGCTAAAGCCTCCCTTACAGCTATCCACTGCAGCCAAATGATGAATTTTCAACACCTCAGCCAAGCATGGCACCTGCAAAGATGAAACGGTAAAACATTGACAGACTTTGCAACGTAAAAAACGTAATTCGAGAAGTCACCATCCATATCAAAGTGAAGTTCAAGACAACAGGAATGCAGGAATAATTGCTAACACTATATTTCCTTAAAGGGTGTTTTGCTCATAAGTGAAAAAATCAAAACTAGGGCACCCACCATTTATCCTCACCTGATCAAGATTATTGACAACCACTACTTAGCAAGTAGTATAGCAAGTGATGCACAACACTACTTTGACTGTGGCATCAGAACTGACACCACACTCTTGATCCCACTTTAATGTGTACACATAAAATGCAGCGACTGGACAACCTAAACCATCATGCTGGCTGACGTAAGGCAGCAACTGCTTTGGATAGGCAAGCAACTTTCCAGCCTGAACATGCGTAACTCAATTCCAGATTTGTTTTCTTTGTCTTTGCAGTCAAAATGGCAGGAAATAATACTGAAATATTATCTTCTAAATTATTTCCCACAAATGCTCAATGCTCAAGGATGTTCATGAATCATTGTTTAGTTGTGTTTTTTCAATATTTAAGAGCAAAAAATTATCTTAAAAGCAAAATTTGGAACCAGACACACTAACACACCAGTCAAAATTGTAGCCCCATTATCTGTGGAAAATACAATGCATGAATCTCACTGAGGCGTTCTTTGCCTACCAAATCACCTCAACCATTACCACTGAGATGATTATCAATCATCTCAACATTGCTGCTGAACAGACATCCAATGAGATTCTATCAAAAATGATCAAGGCCATCTAAGCAGTTACATCAAATGAGGCACCTAAAGCCATCATAATTGATCCCAGTGACCATCAGGCTACAATCTTTCAAAAGCATTTCCACCAATTTTACTTTGAACCTGGCACTGCCATCTTGATGATCTGAGATGACCAAAACATGTCTAAATTGGTCATACCTTATAAACTACATGCCAGATATCTCTATCAAGCTCATGACAGCACAAACCATTTTCATGTCACCTGTATGTTCAAGCATCTTTCAAATTACTGATAGGAGTTCAAGAACCATGATATAAAGTTTTGTGTTGATTCATACATCACTGGTACAAAACGCAAGACAAATGAAAATGGCAAAACTGACCGAATTCATCACGCTCATGCTCATTGCCTCATACTATGACCGAATCATGTGCAATACACAAACTTTCCCACTTGTCTGTGTTTACAGAATCTGCAACCAACAATGAAGTCGCCACATTCACTTCCATCTGGGATGTACATAAAGACACAAAACTCCAGATCCAGTGAATTGACACAAACACTACCCACAACTACTGCAAAACAAATTAAAAAAATACATGGTCAACTCCCAACACACTTCAAAGATGTCATCATGCACAAATATCAACAGTGCAAGCACACCAAATCAATAAATAAATACATACATTCTTTCCACTAATATCCACTCGCTCACTGCTTTCTACATGTCAGCCAGATGTGAAAGCAAAATCCTTAATAAAAAAAGTTGTCCTCTATGCAGCATCACATCTGACTCACAAAACAAATTTTCTCAAAAAATATAAAATACAATATAAAAGGAGCCAATCACAAACGTTGCTGCCAAAGAAAAAAAGATGAAAAGAATATGAGCTACTACATTTGCTTTTAAGAACACCACTCATAATGACTGAAAGAGAATCATGCTGAATGGGCAAGCTTCAACTAATCCGCTGCCAGCAAGCTCTCAATGTCACCACCAGTGATCTCGAACAACTGACCTGACAGATGCATCAACTCCAGGTCCTACCAACTCTATCCTTTCTCCAAGTCATTTCCCTTGCCCACAAAGAGACATTCTGATCACATCCTCTCTATTGTCAATAGAAAGCATTGTATATTAACAATTCTTGTCTTCTTTTTCATTTGCCTCACTGGCAGTACTTGTTGTTTTGTTTGTTCTCTCCTGCTTACATACACATGTTTATAACACTGTCAAAATAATCTTCAAAGATTTAAATGCAATGCTATTGTTTCTTATTTTTTTGTTTCTTTTATCCTCTCTGTTTCTTTCACTCTTAGTAAACACTTGTATCCTAGTGGCTTTTATTGCCTTGCTTGCAGGGAAATGATAAAAAAATAAAAAATAAAAATAAAAACACTGCTCCCTGACATTATCATTCCAAGGGAGATAACTTTAGTACAGCAGAAGGTTACCGTAACTACAGATAAAATACTTTGCATATTATATAGTAAGATTTAAATTATTGAATTTCTTAAAAAATAAATGTTTCTTTTTATATTTAACAAGTTTATATTTTAAAAATTCTAGTGTTTACTTATTGGAAAATTTCATATAACATTTATTTTGATATAAGGCAATTTTATTTTTGTTTTAATTTTTGAAGTTAATTAAAAATTGTAATTTTAGGAAATTAATTTTTTTCAAATGTTCTAAGTAAATATTCTCATTATTGTTAAATTGCCTTCTGTGGGAAATTGTCCCATTCAAAGATAATTTTTTATTTTATTCCTCAATAGGAATAGATAGGTTTGACTATCATCAGGTTCATACTGCTCCTTGCTCTTTTCAGCAAGTGTAGAGGTTTATCCCTTGTTTGCTGTTTAGGATTGGGTTTCTGGTTCCTTTTCACTCTCTTTCACTCCCAGTAGCCCCTTGCGTTTTATTGGCATTATAACCTTGCTTGGGATGAAAAAAAAATTACATTATCCTTGTTAATCTACAGGATACATGAGTTCATTTGAAGAGCACTGTCTTAGAACAGAGAAATTAAAAAAAAGAACATTTTTAGAATCATAAAATTGATTGAAAAGCAAGAAGGGTGAAATAATATTTTAAAATCTCGTATTCATCGTCAGTATTTAGGATCAGTGGAAGACCTCAGCTTATGAGTAATTGCCTTTTTGGTCGGACAATTCAAAGAAAATTTAGTGTTACAAATTTTTTTTAAAATGAAACTATTTTGCAAAATATATATCAAGGAAGTAAAATATAAACAAAAACAAAGTACATAGGTATTTTTACTACATTTAGTCTTCATCATCATCATTGAACACTCTCTCCGTCCATTGGCATCATCATCATCATCATCGAACACTATCACCGTCTATTAGCATCATCATCATCAACATCGAACACTATTGCCGTCTATTGGCATCATCATCATCATCATTGAACACTCTCTCCGTCTATTGGCATCATCATCATCATCATCGAACACTATCGCCGTCTATTGGCATCATCATCATCATCATCATCATCATCGAACACTCTCTCTGTCTATTGGCATCATCATCATCATCACCATCGAACACTCTCTCCGTCTATTGGCATCATCATCATCATCATCACCATCGAACGCTCTCTCCGTCTATTGGCATCATCATCATCGAACACTATCGCCGTCTATTGGCATCATCATCATCATCATTGAACACTCTCTCCGTCTATTGGCATCATCATCATCATCATCACCACTGAACACTCTCTCCGCCTATTGGCATCATCATCATCATCATCGAACACTCTCTCCGTCTATTGGCATCATCATCATCATCATCATTAAACACTCTCTCTGGCTATAGGCATCGGCATCATCATCACCATCAATATATAAACAAAAACAAAATACATAAATATAACATATTAGTTTAATAATAAAGGCATTTTGAAAACAAAAATAATAATCAACTTAAATGCTAAATCTCTCAAAGTCCGAGTCAGCAGATTCTAAGAGGAAAAACTGAAAATAATAAATATATGGTTAAATAAATGACTAAATATATGACATCAGAAAACATCATCTCAGTTATTGTATTAGGTTTAACTATTAATTATTAATGTGATGCTACATGAATGAAAATATGATGTCAGAAAATATCAATTTATACACCTCAATTATTTTTACTACATTTAGGCTTCATCATCATCATTGAACACTCTCTCCATCTATTGGCATCATCATCATCATCATCATCATCATCATCATTAAACACTCTCTCCATCTATTGGCATCATCATCATCATTGAACACTCTCTCCATCTTTTGGCATCATCATCATCATCGAACACTCTCTCTGGCTATTGGCATCATCATCATTATCGCCATCAATATATAAACAAAAACAAAATACATAGATATTTTTACTACATTTAGGTTTCATCATCATCATCAAACACTCTCTCCATCTATTGGCATCATCATCATCATCATTGAACACTCTCTCTATCTATTGGCATCATCATCATCATCATCATCATCATCATCATCATCATCAAACACTCTCTCCGTCTATTGGCATCATCATCATACTCATCATCATCATCATCATCATCATCATCATGGAGCACTTTCTCCGTCTATAGGCTTCATCATCATCATCATCAGCATAGAACACTCTCACTGTCTATAAGCATCATCATCATCATCATCATCATCATCATATAACATTCCCTCTGTCTGTAGGCATCATCACAATCATCATCCTAGAACACTCAATTTCTCTGTGGGCATCATCATCATAGAACACTCCCTCTGTCTATAGAATGCTCTCTCTATAGGCATCATCATCATAGAACATTCTCTCTGTCTATAAGCATCATTATTATCATCATCATCAAACACTCTCTCTGGCTATAGGCATCATCATCATCACCACTGAACACTCCCTTTGTCCATAGTAGAATGAGTGAAACTGGGGAATATTTTAGCTGTACTTTTCTTCTGCATTGTAATTGCTTCAGTTATAGACAAAACAGAATCCACTGGAAAATCAGGCTTTTCAATTAGTGGTCAAATTTCAAACCAACAATATTCTAATAATATCACTGCTGCAATTTCATTCATTGACTAGTGAAATATTTTTGTTTAATTAATTTAATTTTTATACTGAGTTTGCCTTCTTTCTTTCCATGCGCTGTGTCCTTTCAGGACATAGATGATCATGGCTCTCCATCTCTCTCTATCCCTTGCAGCTCTCAACATGTTCCTGCCCTCTGTCACCCCCCAGACCACATTCTGTCATCCACTTGCTTAAGACCACTAGGTATGTCACGCACTGTTTTCCCTTGTTTCTCTTTCCCTTTATTCGACCTGAGAGTATCAGATTCTCCAGGTCCTCCTTTCTCATTATGTGTCCCAGGAACTTCAGCTGCCTCTTCCTGATGTTAAGTATAAGCCTCCTCCATGTTTGCATCCTCTCTAAGACCTCATTGTTGCTCACACACTCAGTTCATGATATCCTCAGCATCCTTCTGTAGAATCACATCTCCGTCACCTTGAGTCTCTTCTTTATCTTTGAGAAAATCGTCCAACATTCGCTGCTGTAAAGAAGGACAGATGTCACATAACAGCTCAGTATTCTTTTCTTTATTACCAAAGAAATCCTCCTGTCTCACAATACTCTGCCCAGCTTTTGGAATGTATGTCTACAGATCTCAGTGTCACATTTACTGTCCTCTGTCAGAACGCTTCCCAGATATTTAAAATTCTGAGTCTGCTTGATTCTAGTGTTCCTGGCCAACAAATCGCATTTCAAGCTCATCCTTTTACTGATGACCATGCATTGTTTTTTTGTAGTTTATGCTTAGTCTCTTCTTCACACTCTCTGTCGCTACCTTCTGTAGAAGTTAAATATAGAAATGAGAGGAGTTTCAACCTGTCTGTAATCTAACTGATTGTTGGTTTGTAATAAAATGTTATTGATTGTAGTAAACATTGATTTTATAATTATATTTAATTAACTTTTTTGTTTTTAGACAAAAATATGTTTTTTTTCTCTTTCTACACAAAAAGAAACATTTAAATTATTTTCTATTATTTTAATCACAGTTTTCATACAATGTGTTGAATTCCCAGCAAAAGATTGAAAAGATTGAAAGATGATTCTAAGAAAGTAAAGAGTACTTGGAATCCATTCAGAGACCTTCTATATTTGTACAGACTGTCACTGATCAGTGTTGACCTCAGTGTCCACTTATATATGTGTAATGACAAAAGTACGCTGGTGTTGGCTTTAAGAAGGCCGACAATACAAGGTTCGTGTATAGTGTGTTTTTATAGTCCCAGTAAACAGAAACAGCTCTCTCAAAGAGGAGATTCACAAAATTAGGGGAGACCACTCTTGATTATTCATAAAAATGTGTGTGTGTGTGTGTGTCTGTGTGTGTGTGTGTGTCTGTGTGTGTGTGAGTATATATATATATACATATATAAATATATATATATATATATATATATATATATATATATTATATATATATATATATATATATATATATATATATATATATATATATATATATATATATATATATATATAATCGGACACTGAGTTGAACACCAATGAGTGATTAACTTAATTAGCTACTATATTTCCATAATATTCACTTCTCTCTAACTCTTCAAATGTTGAATGTATAACTAATTTCTTTATTCCCCGCCACTATAACCTTTTTACTCTATATTAATTATAATTTGTAAACTTCCGATCCTCTAAGATCTCTCTCAACTCTCTTTCTATTAATCACTTACATCCTTTTATCAATTTATTTATAAACATTCCCCTCCTCTATGTTCTCCTCAACTACCTTTCTATTAATCCCTTAGATCCTTTTATCAATTTATTTATCAACTTTCCCCTCCTCTAAGATCTCCTCAAATGTCTTTCTATTAATCCCTTACATCCTTTTATCTATTAATTTATAAACTTTCCTCCACTCTAAGATCTCCTCAAATCTCTTTCTATTAATCCCTTACATCCTTTTATCTATTTATTTATAAACTTTCCCCCCTCTATGATCTCCTCAACTCCCTTTCTATTAATCCCTTAGATCCTTTTATCAATTTATTTATAAACTTTCCCCTCCTCTATGATCTCCTCAACTCCCATTCTATTAATCCCTTACATCCTTTTATCTATTAATTTATAAACTTTCCCCTCCTCTATGATCTCCTCAACTCCCTTTCTATTAATCCCTTATATCCTTTTATCTATTTATTTATAAACTTTCCTCTCCTCTAAGATCTCCTCAACTGCCTTTCTATTAATCCCTTAGATCCTTTTATCTATTTATTTACAAACTTTCCCCTCCTCTAAGATCTCCTCAACTCTCTTTCTATTAATCCCTTACATCCTTTTATCTATTAATTTATAAACTTTCCTATCCTCTAAGATCTCCTCAACTCTCTTTCTATTAATCCCTTACATCCTTTTATCTATTTATTTATAAACTTTCCCCCACCTCTAAGATCTCCTCAATTCTCTTTCTATTAATCCCTTATATCCTTTTATCTATTTATTTATAAACTTTCCTCTCCTCTAAGATCTCCTCAACTGCCTTTCTATTAATTCCTTAGATCCTTTTATCTATTTATTTACAAACTTTCCCCTCCTCTAAGATCTCCTCAACTCTCTTTCTATTAATCCCTTAGATCCTTTTATCAATTTATTTATAAACTTTCCCCTCCTCTAAGATCTCCTCAACTCTCTTTCTATTAATCCCTTAGATCTTTTTATCTATTTATTTATAAACTTTCCCCTCCTCTAAGTTCTGCTCAACTCTCTTTCTATTAATCCCTTAGATCCTTTTATCTATTTATTTATAAACTTTCCCCCTATTCTATGATCTCCTCAACTGCCTTTCTATTAATCCCTTAGATCCTTTTATCTATTTATTTATAAACTTTCCTCTCCTCTAAGATCTCCTCAACTGCCTTTCTATTAATCCCTTAGATCCTTTTATCTATTTATTTATAAACTCCCCCCCACCCGCTAAGATCTCCTCAACTCTCTTTCTATTAATCACTTACATCCTTTTATCAATTTATTTATAAACTTTCCCCCCGCTAAGATCTCCTCTACTCTCTTTCTATTAATCCCTTACATCCATTTATCTATTTATTTACAAACTTTCCCCTCCTCTAAGATCTCCTCAACTCTTTTCTATTAATCCCTTACATCCTTTTATCTATTTATTTATAAACTTTCCCCTCCTCTAAGATCCCCTCTACAATCTTTCTATTAATCCCTTACATCCATTTATCTATTTATTTATAAACTTGCCCCTCCTCTAAGATCTCCTCAACTCTCTTTCTATTAATCCCTTAGATCGTTTTATCAATTTATTTATAAAATTTTCCCCTCCTCGATGATCTCCTCAACTCTCTTTCTATTAAACCCTTAGATCCTTTTATCTATTTATTTACAAACTTTCCCCTCCTCTAAGATCTCCTCAACTCTCTATCTATTAATCCCTTAGATCCTTTTATCAATTTATTTATAAACTTTCCCCTCCTCTAAGATCTCCTCTACTCTCTTTCTATTAATCCCTTACATCCTTTTATCTATTTATTTATAAACTTTCCCCTCCTCTAAGATCTCCTCAACTCTCTTTCCATTAATTCCTTAGATCCTTTTATCTATTTATTTATAAACATTCCCCTCCTCTATGTTCTCCTCAACTCCCTTTCTATTAATCCCTTAGATCCTTTTATCAATTTATTTATAAACTTTCCCCTCCTCTATGATCTCCTCAACTCCCATTCTATTAATCCCTTACATCCTTTTATCTATTAATTTATAAACTTTCCTCTCCTCTAAGATCTCCTCAAATCTCTTTCTATTAATCCCTTAGATCCTTTTATCTATTTATTTATGAACTTTCCCCTCCTCTATGATCTCCTCAACTCCCTTTCTATTAATCCCTTAGATCCTTTTATAAATTTATTTATAAACTTTCCCCTCCTCTATGATCTTCTCAACTCCCATTCTATTAATCCCTTACATTCTTTTATCTATTTATTTATAAACTTTCCCCTCCTCTATGATCTCCTCAACTCTCTTTCTATTAATCCCTTACATCCTTTTATCTATTTATTTACAAACTTTCCCCTCCTCTATGATCTCCTCAACTCCCTTTCTATTAATCCCTTACATCCTTTTATCTATTTATTTATAAACTTCCCCCCTCCTCTATGATCTCCTCAACTCTCTTTCTATTATTCACTTACATCCTTTTATCTATTTATTTATAAACTTTCCCCTCCTCTATGATCTACTCTACTCTCTTTCTATTAAGCCCTTACATCCTTTTATATATTTATTTACAAACTTTCCCCTCCTCAAAGATCTCCTCAACTCTTTTCTATTAATCCCGTACATCCTTTTACCTATTTATTTATAAACTTTGCCCTCCTCTATGATCTCCTCAACTCTCTTTCTATTAATCCCTTACATCCTTTTACCTATTTATTTACAAACTTTCCCCTCCTCTATGATCTCCTCAACTCTCTTTCTATTAATCTCTTAGATCCTTTTATCTATTTATTTACAAACTTTCCCCTCCTCTAAGATCTCCTCCACTCTCTTTCTATTAATCCCTTAGATCCTTTTATCTATTTATTTATAAACTTTCCCCTCCTCTAAGATCTCCTCAACTGCCTTTCTATTAATCTCTTAGATCCTTTTATCTATTTATTTACAAACTTTCCCCTCCTCTAAGATCTCCTCCACTCTCTTTCTATTAATCCCTTAGATCCTTTTATCAATTTATTTATAAACTTTCCCCTCCTCTAAGATCTCCTCTACTCTCTTTCTATTAATCCCTTACATCCTTTTATCTATTTATTTATTAACTTTCCCCTCCTCTAAGATCTCCTCAACTCTCTTTCTATTAATCCCTTACATCCTTTTATCTATTTATTTATAAACTTTCCCCTCCTCTATGATCTCCTCTACTCTCTTTCTATTAATCCCTTACATCCTTTTATCTATTTATTTACAAACTTTCCCCTACTCTAAGATCTCCTCAACTCTTTTCTATTAATCCCTTACATCCATTTATCTATTTATTTACAAACTTTCCCCTCCTCTAAGATCTCCTCAACTCTTTTCTATTAATCCCTTACATCCTTTTATCTATTTATTTATAAACTTTCCCCTCCTCTAAGATCCCCTCTACTCTCTTTCTATTAATCCCTTACATCCATTTATCTATTTATTTATAAACTTTCCCCTCCTCTAAGATCTCCTCAACTGTCTTTCTATTAATCCCTTAGATCCTTTTATCAATTTATTTATAAACTTTCCCCCTCCTCTAAGATCTCCTCAATTCTCTTTCTATTAATCCCTTACATCCTTTTATCTATTTATTTACAAACTTTCCCCTCCTCTATGATCTCCTCAACTCCCTTTCTATTAATCCCTTACATCCTTTTATCTATTTATTTAAAAACTTCCCCCCTCCTCTATGATCTCCTCAACTCTCTTTCTATTAATCCCTTACATCCTTTTATCTATTTATTTATAAACTTTCTCCTCCTCTCTGATCTCCTCTACTCTCTTTCTATTAATCCCTTACATCCTTTTATCTATTTATTTACAAACTTTCCCCTCCTCTAAGATCTCCTCAACTCTTTTCTATTAATCCCGTACATCCTTTTATCTATTCATTTATAAACTTTCCTCTCCTCTAAGATTTCCTCAACTGCCTTTCTATTAATCCCTTAGATCCTTTTATCTATTTATTTACAAACTTTCCCCTCCTCTAAGATCTCCTCAACTCTCTTTCTATTAATCCCTTAGATCCTTTTATCTATTTATTTATTAACTTTCCCCTCCTCTAAGATCTCCTCAACTCTCTTTCTATTAATCCCTTAGATCCTTTTATCTATTTATTTATAAACTTTCCCCTCCTCTATGATCTCCTCTACTCTCTTTCTATTAATCCCTTACATCCTTTTATCTATTTATTTATTAACTTTCCCCTCCTCTAAGATCTCCTCAACTCTCTTTCTATTAATCCCTTAGATCATTTTATCTATTTATTTATAAACTTTCCCCTCCTCTATGATCTCCTCTACTCTCTTTCTATTAATCCCTTACATCCTTTTATCTATTTATTTATTAACTTTCCCCTCGTCTATGATCTCCTCTACTCTCTTTCTATTAATCCCTTACATCCTTTTATCTATTTATTTATTAACTTTCCCCTCCTCTATGATCTCCTCTACTCTCTTTCTATTAATCCCTTACATCCTTTTATCTATTTATTTATTAACTTTCCCCTCCTCTAAGATCTCCTCAACTCTCTTTCTATTAATCCTTTAGATCCTTTTATCTATTTATTTATAAACTTTCCCCTCCTCTATGATCTCCTCTACTCTCTTTCTATTAATCCCTTACATCCTTTTATCTATTTATTTATTAACTTTCCCCTCCTCTAAGATCCACTCTACTCTCTTTCTATTAATCCCTTAGATCCTTTTATCTATTTATAAACTTTCCCCTCCTCTAAGATCCCCTCTACTCTCTTTCTATTAATCCTTACATCCTTTTATCTATTTATTTATAAACTTTCCCCTCCTCTATGATCTCTTCAACTCTCTTTCTATTAATCCCTTACATCCTTTTATGAATTTATTTATAAACTCCCACACCCCCCCGCTAAGATCTCCTCTACTCTCTTTCTATTAATCCCTTACATCCTTTTATCTATTTATTTATAAACTTTCCCCCTCCTCTAAGATCTCCTCAATTCTCTTTCTATTAATCCCTTACATCCTTTTATCTATTTATTTACAAACTTTCCCCTCCTCTATGATCTCCTCAACTCCCTTTCTATTAATCCCTTACATCCTTTTATCTATTTATTTATAAACTTTCCCCTCCTCTATGATCTCCTCTACTCACTTTCTATTAATCCCTTACATCCTTTTATCTATTTATTTACAAACTTTCCCCTCCTCTATGATCTCCTCAACTCCCTTTCTATTAATCCCTTACATCCTTTTATCTATTTATTTATAAACTTCCCCCCTCCTCTATGATCTACTCAACTCTCTTTCTATTAATCCCTTACATCCTTTTATCTATTTATTTATAAACTTTCCCCTCCTCTATGATCTCCTCTACTCACTTTCTATTAATCCCTTACATCCTTTTATCTATTTATTTACAAACTTTCCCCTCCTCTAAGATCTCCTCAACTCTTTTCTATGAATCCCGTACATCCTTTTATCTATTTATTTATAAACTTTCCTCTCCTCTAAGATCTCCTCAACTGCCTTTCTATTAATCCCTTAGATCCTTTTATCTATTTATTTACAAACTTTCCCCTCCTCTAAGATCTCCTCAACTCTCTTTCTATTAATCCCTTAGATCCTTTTATCTATTTATTTATTAACTTTCCCCTCCTCTAAGA
The DNA here is from genome assembly GCA_964036315.1 of Acanthosepion esculentum. Taxonomy (NCBI): domain Eukaryota; kingdom Metazoa; phylum Mollusca; class Cephalopoda; order Sepiida; family Sepiidae; genus Acanthosepion; species Acanthosepion esculentum. Next base: position 10,526,119 of record OZ038487.1, on the reverse strand, counting down.
TCTCCTCAACTCTCTTTCTATTAATCCCTTAGATCCTTTTATCTATTTATTTATAAACTTTCCCCTCCTCTATGATCTCCTCTACTCTCTTTCTATTAATCCCTTACATCCTTTTATCTATTTATTTATTAACTTTCCCCTCCTCTATGATCTCCTCTACTCTCTTTCAATTAATCCCTTACATCCTTTTATCTATTTATTTACAAACTTTCCCCTCCTCTAAGATCTCCTCAACTCTTTTCTATTAATCCCGTACATCCTTTTATCTATTTATTTATAAACTTTCCTCTCCTCTAAGATCTCCTCAACTGCCTTTCTATTAATCCCTTAGATCCTTTTATCTATTTATTTACAAACTTTCCCCTCCTCTAAGATCTCCTCAACTCTCTTTCTATTAATCCCTTAGATCCTTTTATCAATTTATTTATAAACTTTCCCCTCCTCTAAGATCACCTCTACTCTCTTTCTATTAATCCCTTACATCCTTTTATCTATTTATTTATTAACTTTCCCCTCCTCTAAGATCTCCTCAACTCTCTTTCTATTAATCCCTTAGATCCTTTTATCTATTTATTTATAAACTTTCCCCTCCTCTATGATCTCCTCTACTCTCTTTCTATTAATCCCTTACATCCTTTTATCTATTTATTTATTAACTTTCCCCTCCTCTAAGATCTCCTCAACTCTCTTTCTATTAATCCCTTACATCCTTTTATCTATTTATTTATAAACTTTCCTCTCCTCTATGATCTACTCAACTCTCTTTCTATTAATCCCTTACATCCTTTTATCTATTTATTTATAAACTTTCCCCTCCTCTATGATCTCCTCTACTCTCTTTCTATTAATCCATTACATCCTTTTATCTATTTATTTACAAACTTTCCCCTCCTCTAAGATCTCCTCAACTCTTTTCTATGAATCCCGTACATCCTTTTATCTATTTATTTATAAACTTTCCTCTCCTCTAAGATCTCCTCAACTGCCTTTCTATTAATCCCTTAGATCCTTTTATCTATTTATTTACAAACTTTCCCCTCCTCTAAGATCTCCTCAACTCTCTTTCTATTAATCCCTTAGATCCTTTTATCTATTTATTTATTAACTTTCCCCTCCTCTAAGATCTCCTCAACTCTCTTTCTATTAATCCCTTAGATCCTTTTATCTATTTATTTATAAACTTTCCCCTCCTCTATGATCTCCTCTACTCTCTTTCTATTAATCCCTTACATCCTTTTATCTATTTATTTATTAACTTTCCCCTCCTCTAAGATCTCCTCAACTCTCTTTCTATTAATCCCTTACATCCTTTTATCTATTTATTTATTAACTTTCCCCTCCTCTATGATCTCCTCTACTCTCTTTCTATTAATCCCTTACATCCTTTTATCTATTTATTTATTAACTTTCCCCTCCTCTAAGATCTCCTCAACTCTCTTTCTATTAATCCCTTAGATCCTTTTATCTATTTATTTATAAACTTTCCCCCACCTCTAAGATCTCCTCAATTCTCTTTCTATTAATCCCTTATATCCTTTTATCTATTTATTTACAAACTTTCCCCTCCTCTAAGATCTCCTCAACTCTTTTCTCTTAATCCCTTACATCCTTTTATCTATTTATTTACAAACTTTCCTCTCCTCTAAGATCTCCTCAACTCTCTTTCTATTAATCCCTTGCATCTTTTTATCTATTTATTTACAAACTTTCCCCTCCTCTAAGATCCCCTCTACTCTCTTTCTATTAATCCCTTAGATCCTTTTATCTATTTATAAACTTTCCCCTCCTCTAAGATCCCCTCTACTCTCTTTCTATTAATCCTTACATCCTTTTATCTATTTATTTATAAACTTTCCCCTCCTCTATGATCTCTTCAACTCTCTTTCTATTAATCCTTTACATCCTTTTATGAATTTATTTATAAACTCCCCCACCCCCCGCTAAGATCTCCTCTACTCTCTTTCTATTAATCCCTTACATCCTTTTATCTATTTATTTATAAACTTTCCCCTCCTCTATGATCTCTTCAACTCTCTTTCTATTAATCTCTTACATCCTTTTATGAATTTATTTATAAACTCCCCCCCCCGCTAAGATCTCCTCTACTCTCTTTCTATTAATCCCTTACATCCTTTTATCTATTTATTTACAAACTTTCCCCCTCCTCTAAGATCTACTCAACTCTCTTTCTATTAATCCCTTACATCCTTTTATCTATTTATTTATAAACTTTCCCCTCCTCTATGATCTACTCAACTTCCTTTCCATTAATCCCTTACATCCTTTTATCTATTTATTTATAAACTTTCCCCTCCTCTATGATCTCCTCAACTCTCTTTCTATTAATCCCTTACATCCTTTTATCTATTTATTTACAAACTTTCCCCTCCTCTATGATCTCCTCTACTCTCTTTCAATTAATCCCTTACATCCTTTTATCTATTTATTTACAAACTTTCCCCTCCTCTAAGATCTCCTCAACTCTTTTCTATTAATCCCGTACATCCTTTTATCTATTTATTTATAAACTTTCCTCTCCTCAAAGATCTCCTCAACTGCCTTTCTATTAATCCCTTAGATCCTTTTATCTATTTATTTACAAACTTTCCCCTCCTCTAAGATCTCCTCAACTATCTTTCTATTAATCCCTTAGATCCTTTTATCAATTTATTTATAAACTTTCCCCTCCTCTAAGATCTCCTCTACTCTCTTTCTATTAATCCCTTACATCCTTTTATCTATTTATTTATTAACTTTCCCCTCCTCTAAGATCTCCTCAACTCTCTTTCTATTAATCCCTTAGATCCTTTTATCTATTTATTTATAAACTTTCCCCTCCTCTATGATCTCCTCTACTCTCTTTCTATTAATCCCTTACATCCTTTTATCTATTTATTTATTAACTTTCCCCTCCTCTAAGATCTCCTCAACTCTCTTTCTATTAATCCCTTAGATCCTTTTATCTATTTATTTATAAACTTTCCCCTCCTCTATGATCTCCTCAACTCTCTTTCTATTAATCCCTTACATCCTTTTATCTATTTATTTATAAACTTTCCCCTCCTCTATGATCTCCTCTACTCTCTTTCTATTAATCCATTACATCCTTTTATCTATTTATTTACAAACTTTCCCCACCTCTAAGATCTCCTCAACTCTTTTCTATTAATCCCGTACATCCTTTTATCTATTTATTTATAAACTTTCCTCTCCTCTAAGATCTCCTCAACTGCCTTTCTATTAATCCCTTAGATCCTTTTATCTATTTATTTACAAACTTTCCCCTCCTCTAAGATCCCCTCTACTCTCTTTCTATTAATCCCTTAGATCCTTTTATCTATTTATAAACTTTCCCCTCCTCTAAGATCCCCTCAACTCTCTTTCTATTATTCCCTTACATCCTTTTATCTATTTATTTATAAACTTTCCCCTCCTCTATGATCTCTTCAACTCTCTTTCTATTAATCCCTTACATCCTTTTATGAATTTATTTATAAACTCCCCCACCCCCCCGCTAAGATCTCCTCTACTCTCTTTCTATTAATCCCTTACATCCTTTTATCTATTTATTTATAAACTTTCCCCTCCTCTATGATCTCTTCAACTCTCTTTCTATTAATCTCTTACATCCTTTTATGAATTTATTTATAAACTCCCCCACCCCCCCGCTAAGATCTCCTCTACTCTCTTTCTATTAATCCCTTACATCCTTTTATCTATTTATTTACAAACTTTCCCCCTCCTCTAAGATCTACTCAACTCTCTTTCTATTAATCCCTTACATCCTTTTATCTATTTATTTATAAACTTCCCCCCTCCTCTATGATCTCCTCAACTCTCTTTCTATTAATCCCTTACATCCTTTTATCTATTTATTTATAAACTTCCCCCCTCCTCTATGATCTCCTCAACTCTCTTTCTATTATTCCCTTACATCCTTTTATCTATTTATTTATAAACTTTCCCCTCCTCTATGATCTCCTCAACTCTCTTTCTATTAATCCCTTACATCCTTTTATCTATTTATTTATAAACTTTCCCCTCCTCTATGATCTCCTCTACTCTCTTTCTATTAATCCCTTACATCCTTTTATCTATTTATTTACAAACTTTCCTCTCCTCTAAGATCTCCTCAACTGCCTTTCTATTAATCCCTTAGATCCTTTTATCTATTTATTTACAAACTTTCCCCTCCTCTAAGATCTCCTCAACTCTCTTTCTATTAATCCCTTAGATCCTTTTATCAATTTAATTATAAACTTTCCCCTCCTCTAAGATCTCCTCTACTCTCTTTCTATTAATCCCTTACATCCTTTTATCTATTTATTTACAAACTTACCCCTCCTCTAAGATCTCCTCAACTCTCTTTCTATTAATCCCTTAGATCCTTTTATCTATTTATTTACAAAGTTTCCCCTCCTCTAAGATCTCCTCAAATCTCTTTCTATTAATCCCTTACATCCTTTTATCTATTTATTTATAAACTTTCCCCTCCTCTAAGATCTCCTCAACTCTCTTTCTATTAATCCCTTACATCCTTTTATCTATTTATTTATAAACTTTCCCCTCCTCTAAGATCTCCTCAATTCTCTTTCTATTAATCCCTTACATCCTTTTATCTATTTATTTACAAACTTTCCCCTCCTCTATGATCTCCTCAACTCCCTTTCTATTAATCCCTTACATCCTTTTATCTATTTATTTACAAACTTTCCCCCTCCTCTATTATTTACTCTACTCTCTTTCTATTAATCCCTTACATCCTTTTATCTATTTATTTACAAACTTTCCCCTCCTCTAAGATCTCTTCAATTCTCTTTCTATTAATCCCTTACATCCTTTTATCTATTTATTTATAAACTTTCCTCTCCTCTAAGATCTCCTCAATTCTCTTTCTATTAATCCCTTACATCCTTTTATCTATTTATTTACAAACTTTCCCCCTCCTCTATTATTTCCTCAACTCTCTTTCTATTAATCCCTTACATACTTTTATCTATTTATTTACAAACTTTCCCCTCCTCTAAGATCTCCTCAATTCTCTTTCTATTAATCCCTTACATCCTTTTATCTATTTATTTACAAACTTTCCCCCTCCTCTATTATTTCCTCAACTCTCTTTCTATTAATCCCTTACATCCTTTTATCTATTTATTTATAAACTTTCCCCTCCTCTAAGATCTCCTCAATTCTCTTTCCATTAATCCCTTACATCCTTTTATCTATTTATTTATAAACGTTCCCCTCCTCTATGATCTCCTCAACTCTCTTTCTATTAATCCCTTACATCCTTTTATCTATTTATTTATAAACTTTCCCCTCCTCTATGATCTCCTCAACTCTCTTTCTATTAATCCCTTACATCCTTTTATCTATTTATTTATAAACTTTCCCCTCCTCTATGATCTCCTCAACTCTCTTTCTATTAATCCCTTACATCCTTTTATCTATTTATTTATAAACTTTCCCCTCCTCTATGATCTCCTCAACTCTCTTTGTATTAATCCCTTACATCCTTTTATCTATTTATTTATAAACTTTCCCCTCCTCTATGATCTCCTCAACTCTCTTTCTATTAATCCCTTACATCCTTTTATCTATTTATTTATAAACTTTCCCCTCCTCTATGATCTCCTCAACTCTCTTTGTATTAATCCCTTACATCCTTTTATCTATTTATTTACAAACTTTCCCCTCCTCTAAGATCTCTTCAATTCTCTATCTATTAATCCCTTACATCCTTTTATCTATTTATTTATAAACTTTCCCCTCCTCTAAGATCTCCTCAATTCTCTTTCTATTAATCCCTTACATCCTTTTATCTATTTATTTACAAACTTTCCCCCTCCTCTATTATTTCCTCAACTCTCTTTCTATTAATCCCTTACATACTTTTATCTATTTATTTACAAACTTTCCCCTCCTCTAAGATCTCCTCAATTCTCTTTCTATTAATCCCTTACATCCTTAATTCTATTTATTTACAAACTTTCCCCCTCCTCTATTATTTCCTCAACTCTCTTTCTATTAATCCCTTACATCCTTTTATCTATTTATTTATAAACTTTCCCCTCCTCTAAGATCTCCTCAATTCTCTTTCTATTAATCCCTTACAACCTTTTATCTATTTATTTATGAACTTTCCCCTCCTCTAAGATCTCCTCAATTCTCTTTCCATTAATCCCTTACATCCTTTTATCTATTTATTTATAAACTTTCCCCCTCCTCTAAGATCTCCTCAACTCTCTTTCTATTAATCCCTTACATCCTTTTATCTATTTATTTATAAACTTTCCCCTCCTCTATGATCTCCTCAACTCTCTTTCTATTAATCCCTTACATCCTTTTATCTATTTATTTATAAACTTTCCCCTCCTCTATGATCTCCTCAACTCTCTTTCTATTAATCCCTTACATCCTTTTATCTATTTATTTATAAACTTTCCCCTCCTCTATGATCTCCTCAACTCTCTTTCTATTAATCCCTTACATCCTTTTATCTATTTATTTATAAACTTTCCCCTCCTCTATGATCTCCTCAACTCTCTTTCTATTAATCCCTTACATCCTTTTATCTATTTATTTATAAACTTTCCCCTCCTCTTTGATCTCCTCAACTCCCTTTCTACTAATCCCTTACATCCTTTTATCTATTTATTTATAAACTTTCCCCTCCTCTATGATCTCCTCAACTCTCTTTCTACTAATCCCTTACATCCTTTTATCTATTTATTTATAAACTTTCCCCTCCTCTATGATCTCCTCAACTCTCTTTCTATTAATCCCTTACATCCTTTTATCTATTTATTTATAAACTTTCCCCTCCTCTATGATCTCCTCAACTCTCTTTCTATTAATCCCTTACATCCTTTTATCTATTTATTTATAAACTTTCCCCTCCTCTATGATCTCCTCAACTCTCTTTCTATTAATCCCTTACATCCTTTTATCTATTTATTTATAAACTTTCCCCTCCTCTATGATCTCCTCAACTCCCTTTCTACTAATCCCTTACATCCTTTTATCTATTTATTTATAAACTTTCCCCTCCTCTATGATCTCCTCAACTCCCTTTCTACTAATCCCTTACATCCTTTTATCTATTTATTTATAAACTTTCCCCTCCTCTATGATCTCCTCAACTCCCATTCTATTAATCCCTTACATCCTTTTATCTATTTATTTATAAACTTTCCCCCTCCTCTAAGATCTCCTCAACTCTCTTTGTATTAATCCCTTACATCCTTTTATCTATATTTATAAACTTTCCCCTCCTCTATGATCTCCTCAACTCCCTTTCTATTAATCCCTTACATCCTTTTATCTATTTATTTATAAACTTTCCCCTCCTCTAAGATCTCCTCAACTCCCTTTCTACTAATCCCTTACATCCTTTTATCTATTTATTTATAAACTTTCCTCTCCTCTATGATCTCCTCAACTCTCTTTCTATTAATCCCTTACATCCTTTTATCTATTTATTTATAAACTTTCCCCTCCTCTATGATCTCCTCAACTCTCTTTCTATTAATCCCTTACATCCTTTTATCTATTTATTTATAAACTTTCCCCTCCTCTATGATCTCCTCAACTCCCTTTCTACTAATCCCTTACATCCTTTTATCTATTTATTTATAAACTTTCCCCTCCTCTATGATCTCCTCAACTCCCTTTCTACTAATCCCTTACATCCTTTTATCTATTTATTTATAAACTTTCCCCTCCTCTATGATCTCCTCAACTCCCATTCTATTAATCCCTTACATCCTTTTATCTATTTATTTATAAACTTTCCCCCTCCTCTAAGATCTCCTCAACTCTCTTTGTATTAATCCCTTACATCCTTTTATCTATTTATTTATAAACTTTCCCCTCCTCTATGATCTCCTCAACTCTCTTTGTATTAATCCCTTACATCCTTTTATCTATTTATTTATAAACTTTCCCCTCCTCTATGATCTCCTCAATTCTCTTTCTATTAATCCCTTACATCCTTTTATCTATTTATTTATAAACTTTCCCCTCCTCTAAGATCTCCTCAATTCTCTTTCTATTAATCCCTTACATCCTTTTATCTATTTATTTATAAACTTTCCCCTCCTCTATGATCTCCTCAACTCCCTTTCTACTAATCCCTTACATCCTTTTATCTATTTATTTATAAACTTTCCCCTCCACTATGATCACCTCAACTCCCATTCTATTAATCCCTTACATCCTTTTATCTATTTATTTATAAACTTTCCCCCTCCTCTAAGATCTCCTCAACTCTCTTTGTATTAATCCCTTACATCCTTTTATCTATTTATTTATAAACTTTCCCCTCCTCTATGATCTCCTCAACTCTCTTTGTATTAATCCCTTACATCCTTTTATCTATTTATTTATAAACTTTCCCCTCCTCTATGATCTCCTCAATTCTCTTTCTATTAATCCCTTACATCCTTTTATCTATTTATTTATAAACTTTCCCCTCCTCTAAGATCTCCTCAATTCTCTTTCTATTAATCCCTTACATCCTTTTATCTATTTATTTATAAACTTTCCCCTCCTCTATGATCTCCTCAACTCCCTTTCTATTAATCCCTTACATCCTTTTATCTATTTATTTATAAACTTTCCCCTCCTCTAAGATCTCCTCAACTCCCTTTCTACTAATCCCTTACATCCTTTTATCTATTTATTTATAAACTTTCCCCTCCTCTATGATCTCCTCAACTCTCTTTCTATTAATCCCTTACATCCTTTTATCTATTTATTTATAAACTTTCCCCTCCTCTATGATCTCCTCAACTCTCTTTCTATTAATCCCTTACATCCTTTTATCTATTTATTTATAAACTTTCCCCTCCTCTATGATCTCCTCAACTCCCTTTCTACTAATCCCTTACATCCTTTTATCTATTTATTTATAAACTTTCCCCTCCTCTATGATCTCCTCAACTCCCTTTCTACTAATCCCTTACATCCTTTTATCTATTTATTTATAAACTTTCCCCTCCTCTATGATCTCCTCAACTCCCATTCTATTAATCCCTTACATCCTTTTATCTATTTATTTATAAACTTTCCCCCTCCTCTAAGATCTCCTCAACTCTCTTTGTATTAATCCCTTACATCCTTTTATCTATTTATTTATAAACTTTCCCCTCCTCTATGATCTCCTCAACTCTCTTTGTATTAATCCCTTACATCCTTTTATCTATTTATTTATAAACTTTCCCCTCCTCTATGATCTCCTCAATTCTCTTTCTATTAATCCCTTACATCCTTTTATCTATTTATTTATAAACTTTCCCCTCCTCTAAGATCTCCTCAATTCTCTTTCTATTAATCCCTTACATCCTTTTATCTATTTATTTATAAACTTTCCCCTCCTCTATGATCTCCTCAACTCCCTTTCTACTAATCCCTTACATCCTTTTATCTATTTATTTATAAACTTTCCCCTCCTCTATGATCACCTCAACTCCCATTCTATTAATCCCTTACATCCTTTTATCTATTTATTTATAAACTTTCCCCCTCCTCTAAGATCTCCTCAACTCTCTTTGTATTAATCCCTTACATCCTTTTATCTATTTATTTATAAACTTTCCCCTCCTCTATGATCTCCTCAACTCTCTTTGTATTAATCCCTTACATCCTTTTATCTATTTATTTATAAACTTTCCCCTCCTCTATGATCTCCTCAATTCTCTTTCTATTAATCCCTTACATCCTTTTATCTATTTATTTATAAACTTTCCCCTCCTCTAAGATCTCCTCAATTCTCTTTCTATTAATCCCTTACATCCTTTTATCTATTTATTTATAAACTTTCCCCTCCTCTATGATCTCCTCAACTCCCTTTCTATTAATCCCTTACATCCTTTTATCTATTTATTTATAAACTTTCCCCTCCTCTATGATCTCCTCAACTCCCTTTCTACTAATCCCTTACATCCTTTTATCTATTTATTTATAAACTTTCCCCTCCTCTATGATCTCCTCAACTCCCTTTCTATTAATCCCTTACATCCTTTTATCTATTTATTTATAAACTTTCCCCTCCTCTAAGATCTCCTCAACTCCCTTTCTACTAATCCCTTACATCCTTTTATCTATTTATTTATAAACTTTCCCCTCCTCTAAGATCTCCTCAATTCTCTTTCTATTAATCCCTTACATCCTTTTATCTATTTATTTATAAACTTTCCCCTCCTCTATGATCTCCTCAACTCCCTTTCTACTAATCCCTTACATCCTTTTATCTATTTATTTATAAACTTTCCCCCTCCTCTAAGATCTCCTCAACTCTCTTTGTATTAATCCCTTACATCCTTTTATCTATTTATTTATAAACTTTCCCCTCCTCTATGATCTCCTCAACTCTCTTTGTATTAATCCCTTACATCCTTTTATCTATTTATTTATAAACTTTCCCCTCCTCTATGATCTCCTCAATTCTCTTTCTATTAATCCCTTACATCCTTTTATCTATTTATTTATAAACTTTCCCCTCCTCTATGATCTCCTCAACTCCCTTTCTACTAATCCCTTACATCCTTTTATCTATTTATTTATAAACTTTCCCCTCCTCTATGATCTCCTCAACTCCCTTTCTACTAATCCCTTACATCCTTTTATCTATTTATTTATAAACTTTCCCCTCCTCTATGATCTCCTCAACTCCCTTTCTACTAATCCCTTACATCCTTTTATCTATTTATTTATAAACTTTCCCCCTCCTCTAAGATCTCCTCAAGTCTCTTTGTATTAATCCCTTACATCCTTTTATCTATTTATTTATAAACTTTCCCCTCCTCTATGATCTCCTCAACTCTCTTTGTATTAATCCCTTACATCCTTTTATCTATTTATTTATAAACTTTCCCCTCCTCTATGATCTCCTCAATTCTCTTTCTATTAATCCCTTACATCCTTTTATCTATTTATTTACAAACTTTCCCCTCCTCTAAGATCTCCTCAATTCTCTTTCTATTAATCCCTTACATCCTTTTATCTATTTATTTATAAACTTTCCCCTCCTCTATGATCTCCTCAACTCCCTTTCTATTAATCCCTTACATCCTTTTATCTATTTATTTATAAACTTTCCCCTCCTCTATGATCTCCTCAACTCCCTTTCTACTAATCCCTTACATCCTTTTATCTATTTATTTATAAACTTTCCCCTCCTCTATGATCTCCTCAACTCCCTTTCTATTAATCCCTTACATCCTTTTATCTATTTATTTATAAACTTTCCCCTCCTCTATGATCTCCTCAACTCCCTTTCTACTAATCCCTTACATCCTTTTATCTATTTATTTATAAACTTTCCCCTCCTCTATGATCTCCTCAACTCCCTTTCTATTAATCCCTTACATCCTTTTATCTATTTATTTATAAACTTTCCCCTCCTCTATGATCTCCTCAACTCCCTTTCTACTAATCCCTTACATCCTTTTATCTATTTATTTATAAACTTTCCCCTCCTCTATGATCTCCTCAACTCCCTTTCTATTAATCCCTTACATCCTTTTATCTATTTATTTATAAACTTTCCCCTCCTCTATGATCTCCTCAACTCCCTTTCTACTAATCCCTTACATCCTTTTATCTATTTATTTATAAACTTTCCCCTCCTCTATGATCTCCTCAACTCCCATTCTATTAATCCCTTACATCCTTTTATCTATTTATTTATAAACTTTCCCCCTCCTCTAAGATATCCTCAACTCTCTTTGTATTAATCCCTTACATCCTTTTATCTATTTATTTATAAACTTTCCCCTCCTCTATGATCTCCTCAACTCTCTTTGTATTAATCCCTTACATCCTTTTATCTATTTATTTATAAACTTTCCCCTCCTCTATGATCTCCTCAATTCTCATTCTATTAATCCCTTACATCCTTTTATCTATTTATTTATAAACTTTCCCCTCCTCTATGATCTCCTCAACTCCCTTTCTATTAATCCCTTACATCCTTTTATCTATTTATTTATAAACTTTCCCCTCCTCTATGATCTCCTCAACTCCCTTTCTATTAATCCCTTACATCCTTTTATCTATTTATTTATAAACTTTCCCCTCCTCTATGATCTCCTCAACTCTCTTTCTATTAATCCCTTACATCCTTTTATCTATTTATTTATAAACTTTCCCCTCCTCTATGATCTCCTCAACTCCCTTTCTACTAATCCCTTACATCCTTTTATCTATTTATTTATAAACTTTCCCCTCCTCTATGATCTCCTCAACTCTCTTTCTATTAATCCCTTACATCCTTTTACCTATTTATTTATAAACTTTCCCCTCCTCTATGATCTCCTCAACTCTCTTTCTATTAATCCCTTTCATCCTTTTACCTATTTATTTATAAACTTTCCCCTCCTCTATTATCTCCTCAACTCCCTTTCTATTAATCCCTTACATCCTTTTATCTATTTATTTATAAACTTTCCCCTCCTCTATGATCTCCTCAACTCTCTTTCTATTAATCCCTTACATCCTTTTATCTATTTATTTATAAACTTTCCCCTCCTCTATGATCTCCTCAACTCCCTTTCTATTAATCCCTTACATCCTTTTATCTATTTATTTATAAACTTTCCCCTCCTCTATGATCTCCTCAACTCTCTTTCTATTAATCCCTTACATCCTTTTACCTATTTATTTATAAACTTTCCCCTCCTTTATGATCTCCTCTACTCTCTTTCTATTAATCCCTTACATCCTTTTATCTATTTATTTACAAACTTTCCCCTCCTCTAAGATCTCCTCAACTCTCTTTCTATTAATCCCTTACATCCTTTTATCTATTTATTTATAAACTTTCCCCTCCTCTAAGATCTCCTCAACTCCCTTTCTATTAATCCCTTACATCCTTTTATCTATTTATTTACAAACTTTCCCCTCCTCTATGATCTCCTCAACTCTCTTTCTATTAATCCCTTACATCATTTTACCTATTTATTTATAAACTTTCCCCTCCTCTATGATCTCCTCTACTCTCTTTCTATTAATCCCTTACATCCTTTTATCTATTTATTTACAAACTTTCCCCTCCTCTAAGATCTCCTCAACTCCCTTTCTATTAATCCCTTACATCCTTTTATCTATTTATTTACAAACTTTCCCCTCCTCTATGATCTCCTCAACTCTCTTTCTATTAATCCCTTACATCCTTTTACCTATTTATTTATAAACTTTCCCCTCCTCTATGATCTCCTCTACTCTCTTTCTATTAATCCCTTACATCCTTTTATCTATTTATTTACAAACTTTCCCCTCCTCTATGATCTCCTCAACTCTCTTTCTATTAATCCCTTACATCCTTTTACCTATTTATTTCTAAACTTTCCCCTCTTCTATGATCTCCTCTACTCTCTTTCTATTAATCCCTTACATCCTTTTATCTATTTATTTAAAAACTTTCCCCTCCTCTAAGATCTCCTCAACTCTCTTTCTATTAATCCCTTACACCCTTTTATCTATTTATTTACAAACTTTCCCCTCCTCTAAGATCTCCTCAACTCTCTTTCTATTAATCCCTTACATCCTTTTACCTATTTATTTATAAACTTTCCCCTCCTCTAAGATCTCCTCAACTCTCTTTCTATTAATCCCTTACATCCTTTTATCTATTTATTTACAAACTTTCCCCTCCTCTAAGATCTCCTCAACTCTCTTTCTATTAATCCCTTACATCCTTTTATTTATTTATTTACAAACTTTCCCCCTCCTCTATTATTTCCACAACTCTCTTTCTATTAATCCCTTACATCCTTTTATCTATTTATTTACAAACTTTCCCCTCCTCTAAGATCTCCTCAATTCTCTTTCTATTAATCCCTTACATCCTTTTATCAATTTATTTACAAACTTTCCACCTCCTCTATTATTTCCTCAACTCTCTTTCTATTAATCCCTTACATCCTTTTATCTATTTATTTATAAACTTTCCCCTCCTCTAAGATCTCCTCAATTCTCTTTCTATTAATCCCTTACATCCTTTTATCTAATTATTTACAAACTTTCCCCTCCTCTAAGATCTCCTCAACTCCCTTTCTATTAATCCCTTACATCCTTTTATCTATTTATTTATAAACTTTCCCCTCCTCTAAGATCTCCTCAACTCTCTTTCTATTAATCCCTTACATCCTTTTATCTATTTATTTATAAACTTTCCCCTCCTCTAAGATCTCCTCAATTCTCTTTCTATTAATCCCTTACATCCTTTTATCTATTTATTTACAAACTTTCCCCTCCTCTATGATCTCCTCAACTCTCTTTCTATTAATCCCTTACATCCTTTTACCTATTTATTTATAAACTTTCCCCTCCTCTATGATCTCCTCTACTCTCTTTCTATTAATCCCTTACATCCTTTTATCTATTTATTTATAAACTTTCCCCTCCTCTAAGATCTCCTCAATTCTCTTTCTATTAATCCCTTACATCCTTTTATCTATTTATTTACAAACTTTCCCCTCCTCTATGATCTCCTCAACTCTCTTTCTATTAATCCCTTACATCCTTTTACCTATTTATTTATAAACTTTCCCCTCCTCTATGATCTCCTCTACTCTCTTTCTATTAATCCCTTACATCCTTTTACCTATTTATTTATAAACTTTCCCCTCCTCTATGATCTCCTCAACTCTCTTTCTATTAATCCCTTACATCCTTTTACCTATTTATTTATAAACTTTCCCCTCCTCTATGATCTCCTCAACTCCCTTTCTATTAATCCCTTACATCCTTTTATCTATTTATTTATAAACTTTCCCCTCCTCTATGATCTCCTCAACTCCCTTTCTACTAATCCCTTACATCCTTTTATCTATTTATTTATAAACTTTCCCCTCCTCTATGATCTCCTCAACTCCCTTTCTATTAATCCCTTACATCCTTTTATCTATTTATTTATAAACTTTCCCCTCCTCTATGATCTCCTCAACTCCCTTTCTACTAATCCCTTACATCCTTTTATCTATTTATTTATAAACTTTCCCCTCCTCTATGATCTCCTCAACTCCCTTTCTATTAATCCCTTACATCCTTTTATCTATTTATTTATAAACTTTCCCCTCCTCTATGATCTCCTCAACTCCCTTTCTACTAATCCCTTACATCCTTTTATCTATTTATTTATAAACTTTCCCCTCCTCTATGATCTCCTCAACTCCCTTTCTATTAATCCCTTACATCCTTTTATCTATTTATTTATAAACTTTCCCCTCCTCTATGATCTCCTCAACTCCCTTTCTACTAATCCCTTACATCCTTTTATCTATTTATTTATAAACTTTCCCCTCCTCTATGATCTCCTCAACTCCCATTCTATTAATCCCTTACATCCTTTTATCTATTTATTTATAAACTTTCCCCCTCCTCTAAGATATCCTCAACTCTCTTTGTATTAATCCCTTACATCCTTTTATCTATTTATTTATAAACTTTCCCCTCCTCTATGATCTCCTCAACTCTCTTTGTATTAATCCCTTACATCCTTTTATCTATTTATTTATAAACTTTCCCCTCCTCTATGATCTCCTCAATTCTCATTCTATTAATCCCTTACATCCTTTTATCTATTTATTTATAAACTTTCCCCTCCTCTATGATCTCCTCAACTCCCTTTCTATTAATCCCTTACATCCTTTTATCTATTTATTTATAAACTTTCCCCTCCTCTATGATCTCCTCAACTCCCTTTCTATTAATCCCTTACATCCTTTTATCTATTTATTTATAAACTTTCCCCTCCTCTATGATCTCCTCAACTCTCTTTCTATTAATCCCTTACATCCTTTTATCTATTTATTTATAAACTTTCCCCTCCTCTATGATCTCCTCAACTCCCTTTCTACTAATCCCTTACATCCTTTTATCTATTTATTTATAAACTTTCCCCTCCTCTATGATCTCCTCAACTCTCTTTCTATTAATCCCTTACATCCTTTTACCTATTTATTTATAAACTTTCCCCTCCTCTATGATCTCCTCAACTCTCTTTCTATTAATCCCTTTCATCCTTTTACCTATTTATTTATAAACTTTCCCCTCCTCTATTATCTCCTCAACTCCCTTTCTATTAATCCCTTACATCCTTTTATCTATTTATTTATAAACTTTCCCCTCCTCTATGATCTCCTCAACTCTCTTTCTATTAATCCCTTACATCCTTTTATCTATTTATTTATAAACTTTCCCCTCCTCTATGATCTCCTCAACTCCCTTTCTATTAATCCCTTACATCCTTTTATCTATTTATTTATAAACTTTCCCCTCCTCTATGATCTCCTCAACTCTCTTTCTATTAATCCCTTACATCCTTTTACCTATTTATTTATAAACTTTCCCCTCCTTTATGATCTCCTCTACTCTCTTTCTATTAATCCCTTACATCCTTTTATCTATTTATTTACAAACTTTCCCCTCCTCTAAGATCTCCTCAACTCTCTTTCTATTAATCCCTTACATCCTTTTATCTATTTATTTATAAACTTTCCCCTCCTCTAAGATCTCCTCAACTCCCTTTCTATTAATCCCTTACATCCTTTTATCTATTTATTTACAAACTTTCCCCTCCTCTATGATCTCCTCAACTCTCTTTCTATTAATCCCTTACATCATTTTACCTATTTATTTATAAACTTTCCCCTCCTCTATGATCTCCTCTACTCTCTTTCTATTAATCCCTTACATCCTTTTATCTATTTATTTACAAACTTTCCCCTCCTCTAAGATCTCCTCAACTCCCTTTCTATTAATCCCTTACATCCTTTTATCTATTTATTTACAAACTTTCCCCTCCTCTATGATCTCCTCAACTCTCTTTCTATTAATCCCTTACATCCTTTTACCTATTTATTTATAAACTTTCCCCTCCTCTATGATCTCCTCTACTCTCTTTCTATTAATCCCTTACATCCTTTTATCTATTTATTTACAAACTTTCCCCTCCTCTATGATCTCCTCAACTCTCTTTCTATTAATCCCTTACATCCTTTTACCTATTTATTTCTAAACTTTCCCCTCTTCTATGATCTCCTCTACTCTCTTTCTATTAATCCCTTACATCCTTTTATCTATTTATTTAAAAACTTTCCCCTCCTCTAAGATCTCCTCAACTCTCTTTCTATTAATCCCTTACACCCTTTTATCTATTTATTTACAAACTTTCCCCTCCTCTAAGATCTCCTCAACTCTCTTTCTATTAATCCCTTACATCCTTTTACCTATTTATTTATAAACTTTCCCCTCCTCTAAGATCTCCTCAACTCTCTTTCTATTAATCCCTTACATCCTTTTATCTATTTATTTACAAACTTTCCCCTCCTCTAAGATCTCCTCAACTCTCTTTCTATTAATCCCTTACATCCTTTTATTTATTTATTTACAAACTTTCCCCCTCCTCTATTATTTCCACAACTCTCTTTCTATTAATCCCTTACATCCTTTTATCTATTTATTTACAAACTTTCCCCTCCTCTAAGATCTCCTCAATTCTCTTTCTATTAATCCCTTACATCCTTTTATCAATTTATTTACAAACTTTCCACCTCCTCTATTATTTCCTCAACTCTCTTTCTATTAATCCCTTACATCCTTTTATCTATTTATTTATAAACTTTCCCCTCCTCTAAGATCTCCTCAATTCTCTTTCTATTAATCCCTTACATCCTTTTATCTAATTATTTACAAACTTTCCCCTCCTCTAAGATCTCCTCAACTCCCTTTCTATTAATCCCTTACATCCTTTTATCTATTTATTTATAAACTTTCCCCTCCTCTAAGATCTCCTCAACTCTCTTTCTATTAATCCCTTACATCCTTTTATCTATTTATTTATAAACTTTCCCCTCCTCTAAGATCTCCTCAATTCTCTTTCTATTAATCCCTTACATCCTTTTATCTATTTATTTACAAACTTTCCCCTCCTCTATGATCTCCTCAACTCTCTTTCTATTAATCCCTTACATCCTTTTACCTATTTATTTATAAACTTTCCCCTCCTCTATGATCTCCTCTACTCTCTTTCTATTAATCCCTTACATCCTTTTATCTATTTATTTATAAACTTTCCCCTCCTCTAAGATCTCCTCAATTCTCTTTCTATTAATCCCTTACATCCTTTTATCTATTTATTTACAAACTTTCCCCTCCTCTATGATCTCCTCAACTCTCTTTCTATTAATCCCTTACATCCTTTTACCTATTTATTTATAAACTTTCCCCTCCTCTATGATCTCCTCTACTCTCTTTCTATTAATCCCTTACATCCTTTTACCTATTTATTTATAAACTTTCCCCTCCTCTATGATCTCCTCAACTCTCTTTCTATTAATCCCTTACATCCTTTTACCTATTTATTTATAAACTTTCCCCTCCTCTATGATCTCCTCTACTCTCTTTCTATTAATCCCTTACATCCTTTTATCTATTTATTTATAAACTTTCCCCTCCTCTAAGATCTCCTCAATTCTCTTTCTATTAATCCCTTACATCCTTTTATCTATTTATTTACAAACTTTCCCCTCCTCTATGATCTCCTCAACTCTCTTTCTATTAATCCCTTACATCCTTTTACCTATTTATTTATAAACTTTCCCCTCCTCTATGATCTCCTCTACTCTCTTTCTATTAATCCCTTACATCCTTTTATCTATTTATTTATAAACTTTCCCCTCCTCTAAGATCTCCTCAACTCTCTTTCTATTAATCCCTTACATCCTTTTACCTATTTATTTATAAACTTTCCCCTCCTCTAAGATCTCCTCAACTCTCTTTCTATTAATCCCTTACATCCTTTTATCTATTTATTTATAAACTTTCCCCTCCTCTAAGATCTCCTCAACTCTCTTTCTATTAATCCCTTACATCCTTTTATTTATTTATTTACAAACTTTCCCCCTCCTCTATTATTTCCTCAACTCTCTTTCTATTAATCCCTTACATCCTTTTATCTATTTATTTACAAACTTTCCCCTCCTCTAAGATCTCCTCAATTCTCTTTCTATTAATCCCTTACATCCTTTTATCTATTTATTTACAAACTTTCCCCCTCCTCTATTATTTCCTCAACTCTCTTTCTATTAATCCCTTACATCCTTTTATCTATTTATTTATAAACTTTCCCCTCCTCTATGATCTCCTCAACTCCCTTTCTATTAATCCCTTACATCCTTTTATCTATTTATTTATAAACTTTCCCCTCCTCTATGATCTCCTCAACTCCCTTTCTATTAATCCCTTACATCCTTTTATCTATTTATTTATAAACTTTCCCCTCCTGTATGATCTCCTCAGCTCTCTTTCTATTAATCCCTTACATCCTTTTATCTATTTATTTATAAACTTTCCCCTCCTCTATGATCTCCTCAACTCCCTTTCTACTAATCCCTTACATCCTTTTATCTATTTATTTATAAACTTTCCCCTCCTCTATGATCTCCTCAACTCCCTTTCTATTAATCCCTTACATCCTTTTATCTATTTATTTATAAACTTTCCCCTCCTCTATGATCTCCTCAACTCCCTTTCTACTAATCCCTTACATCCTTTTATCTATTTATTTATAAACTTTCCCCTCCTCTATGATCTCCTCAACTCCCTTTCTATTAATCCCTTACATCCTTTTATCTATTTATTTGTAAACTTTCCCCTCCTCTATGATCTCCTCAACTCCCTTTCTACTAATCCCTTACATCCTTTTATCTATTTATTTATAAACTTTCCCCTCCTCTATGATCTCCTCAACTCCCATTCTATTAATCCCTTACATCCTTTTATCTATTTATTTATAAACTTTCCCCCGCCTCTAAGATCTCCTCAACTCTCTTTGTATTAATCCCTTACATCCTTTTATCTATTTATTTATAAACTTTCCCCTCCTCTATGATCTCCTCAACTCTCTTTGTATTAATCCCTTACATCCTTTTATCTATTTATTTATAAACTTTCCCCTCCTCTATGATCTCCTCAATTCTCTTTCTATTAATCCCTTACATCCTTTTATCTATTTATTTACAAACTTTCCCCTCCTCTAAGATCTCCTCAATTCTCTTTCTATTAATCCCTTACATCCTTTTATCTATTTATTTACAAACTTTCCCCCTCCTCTATTATTTCCTCAACTCTCTTTCTATTAATCCCTTACATCCTTTTATCTATTTATTTATAAACTTTCCCCTCCTCTATGATCTCCCCAACTCCCTTTCTATTAATCCCTTACATCCTTTTATCTATTTATTTATAAACTTTCCCCTCCTCTATGATCTCCTCAACTCCCTTTCTATTAATCCCTTACATCCTTTTATCTATTTATTTATAAACTTTCCCCTCCTCTATGATCTCCTCAACTCTCTTTCTATTAATCCCTTACATCCTTTTATCTATTTATTTATAAACTTTCCCCTCCTCTATGATCTCCTCAACTCCCTTTCTACTAATCCCTTACATCCTTTTATCTATTTATTTATAAACTTTCCCCTCCTCTATGATCTCCTCAACTCCCTTTCTATTAATCCCTTACATCCTTTTATCTATTTATTTATAAACTTTCCCCTCCTCTAAGATCTCCTCAATTCTCTTTCTATTAATCCCTTACATCCTTTTATCAATTTATTTACAAACTTTCCACCTCCTCTATTATTTCCTCAACTCTCTTTCTATTAATCCCTTACATCCTTTTATCTATTTATTTATAAACTTTCCCCTCCTCTAAGATCTCCTCAATTCTCTTTCTATTAATCCCTTACATCCTTTTATCTAATTATTTACAAACTTTCCCCTCCTCTAAGATCTCCTCAACTCCCTTTCTATTAATCCCTTACATCCTTTTATCTATTTATTTATAAACTTTCCCCTCCTCTAAGATCTCCTCAACTCTCTTTCTATTAATCCCTTACATCCTTTTATCTATTTATTTATAAACTTTCCCCTCCTCTAAGATCTCCTCAATTCTCTTTCTATTAATCCCTTACATCCTTTTATCTATTTATTTACAAACTTTCCCCCTCCTCTAAGATCTCCTCAACTCTCTTTCTATTAATCCCTTACATCCTTTTACCTATTTATTTATAAACTTTCCCCTCCTCTAAGATCTCCTCAACTCTCTTTCTATTAATCCCTTACATCCTTTTATCTATTTATTTATAAACTTTCCCCTCCTCTAAGATCTCCTCAACTCTCTTTCTATTAATCCCTTACATCCTTTTATTTATTTATTTACAAACTTTCCCCCTCCTCTATTATTTCCTCAACTCTCTTTCTATTAATCCCTTACATCCTTTTATCTATTTATTTACAAACTTTCCCCTCCTCTAAGATCTCCTCAATTCTCTTTCTATTAATCCCTTACATCCTTTTATCTATTTATTTACAAACTTTCCCCCTCCTCTATTATTTCCTCAACTCTCTTTCTATTAATCCCTTACATCCTTTTATCTATTTATTTATAAACTTTCCCCTCCTCTCAGATCTCCTCAACTCTCTTTCTATTAATCCCTTACATCCTTTTATCTATTTATTTATAAACTTTCCCCTCCTCTATGATCTCCTCAACTCCCTTTCTATTAATCCCTTACATCCTTTTATCTATTTATTTATAAACTTTCCCCTCCTGTATGATCTCCTCAACTCTCTTTCTATTAATCCCTTACATCCTTTTATCTATTTATTTATAAACTTTCCCCTCCTCTATGATCTCCTCAACTCCCTTTCTACTAATCCCTTACATCCTTTTATCTATTTATTTATAAACTTTCCCCTCCTCTATGATCTCCTCAACTCCCTTTCTATTAATCCCTTACATCCTTTTATCTATTTATTTATAAACTTTCCCCTCCTCTATGATCTCCTCAACTCCCTTTCTACTAATCCCTTACATCCTTTTATCTATTTATTTATAAACTTTCCCCTCCTCTATGATCTCCTCAACTCCCTTTCTATTAATCCCTTACATCCTTTTATCTATTTATTTGTAAACTTTCCCCTCCTCTATGATCTCCTCAACTCCCTTTCTACTAATCCCTTACATCCTTTTATCTATTTATTTATAAACTTTCCCCTCCTCTATGATCTCCTCAACTCCCATTCTATTAATCCCTTACATCCTTTTATCTATTTATTTATAAACTTTCCCCCGCCTCTAAGATCTCCTCAACTCTCTTTGTATTAATCCCTTACATCCTTTTATCTATTTATTTATAAACTTTCCCCTCCTCTATGATCTCCTCAACTCTCTTTGTATTAATCCCTTACATCCTTTTATCTATTTATTTATAAACTTTCCCCTCCTCTATGATCTCCTCAATTCTCTTTCTATTAATCCCTTACATCCTTTTATCTATTTATTTACAAACTTTCCCCTCCTCTAAGATCTCCTCAATTCTCTTTCTATTAATCCCTTACATCCTTTTATCTATTTATTTACAAACTTTCCCCCTCCTCTATTATTTCCTCAACTCTCTTTCTATTAATCCCTTACATCCTTTTATCTATTTATTTATAAACTTTCCCCTCCTCTATGATCTCCCCAACTCCCTTTCAATTAATCCCTTACATCCTTTTATCTATTTATTTATAAACTTTCCCCTCCTCTATGATCTCCTCAACTCCCTTTCTATTAATCCCTTACATCCTTTTATCTATTTATTTATAAACTTTCCCCTCCTCTATGATCTCCTCAACTCTCTTTCTATTAATCCCTTACATCCTTTTATCTATTTATTTATAAACTTTCCCCTCCTCTATGATCTCCTCAACTCCCTTTCTACTAATCCCTTACATCCTTTTATCTATTTATTTATAAACTTTCCCCTCCTCTATGATCTCCTCAACTCCCTTTCTATTAATCCCTTACATCCTTTTATCTATTTATTTATAAACTTTCCACTCCTCTATGATCTCCTCAACTCCCTTTCTACTAATCCCTTACATCCTTTTATCTATTTATTTATAAACTTTCCCCTCCTCTATGATCTCCTCAACTCCCTTTCTATTAATCCCTTACATCCTT
The DNA here is from genome assembly GCA_964036315.1 of Acanthosepion esculentum. Classification (NCBI taxonomy): domain Eukaryota; kingdom Metazoa; phylum Mollusca; class Cephalopoda; order Sepiida; family Sepiidae; genus Acanthosepion; species Acanthosepion esculentum. The sequence goes on along the minus strand of OZ038487.1, from coordinate 10,503,102 downwards.
TTATCTATTTATTTATAAACTTTCCCCTCCTCTATGATCTCCTCAACTCACTTTCTACTAATCCCTTACATCCTTTTATCTATTTATTTATAAACTTTCCCCTCCTCTATGATCTCCTCAACTCCCTTTCTATTAATCCCTTACATCCTTTTATTTATTTATTTATAAACTTTCCCCTCCTCTATGATCTCCTCAACTCCCTTTCTACTAATCCCTTACATCCTTTTATCTATTTATTTATAAACTTTCCCCTCCTCTATGATCTCCTCAACTCCCATTCTATTAATCCCTTACATCCTTTTATCTATTTATTTATAAACTTTCCCTCTCCTCTAAGATATCCTCAACTCTCTTTGTATTAATCCCTTACATCCTTTTATCTATTTATTTATAAACTTTCCCCTCCTCTATGATCTCCTCAACTCTCTTTGTATTAATCCCTTACATCCTTTTATCTATTTATTTATAAACTTTCCCCTCCTCTATGATCTCCTCAACTCTCTTTCTATTAATCCCTTACATCCTTTTATCTATTTATTTATAAACTTTCCCCTCCTCAACGATCTCCTCAATTCTCTTTCTATTAATCCCTTACATCCTTTTATCTATTTATTTATAAACTTTCCCCTCCTCTATGATCTCCTCAACTCCCTTTCTATTAATCCCTTACATCCTTTTATCTATTTATTTATAAACTTTCCCCTCCTCTATGATCTCCTCAACTCCCTTTCTATTAATCCCTTACATCCTTTTATCTATTTATTTATAAACTTTCCCCTCCTCTATGATCTCCTCAACTCTCTTTCTATTAATCACTTACATCCTTTTATCTATTTATTTATAAACTTTCCCCTCCTCTATGATCTCCTCAACTCTCTTTCTATTAATCCCTTACATCCTTTTACCTATTTATTTATAAACTTTCCCCTCCTTTATGATCTCCTCTACTCTCTTTCTATTAATCCCTTACATCCTTTTATCTATTTATTTACAAACTTTCCCCTCCTCTAAGATCTCCTCAACTCTCTTTCTATTAATCCCTTACATCCTTTTATCTATTTATTTATAAACTTTCCCCTCCTCTAAGATCTCCTCAACTCCCTTTCTATTAATCCCTTACATCCTTTTATCTATTTATTTACAAACTTTCCCCTCCTCTATGATCTCCTCAACTCTCTTTCTATTAATCCCTTACATCATTTTACCTATTTATTTATAAACTTTCCCCTCCTCTATGATCTCCTCAACTCTCTTTCTATTAATCCCTTACATCCTTTTATCTATTTATTTATAAACTTTCCCCTCCTCAACGATCTCCTCAATTCTCTTTCTATTAATCCCTTACATCCTTTTATCTATTTATTTATAAACTTTCCCCTCCTCTATGATCTCCTCAACTCCCTTTCTATTAATCCCTTACATCCTTTTATCTATTTATTTATAAACTTTCCCCTCCTCTATGATCTCCTCAACTCCCTTTCTATTAATCCCTTACATCCTTTTATCTATTTATTTATAAACTTTCCCCTCCTCTATGATCTCCTCAACTCTCTTTCTATTAATCCCTTACATCCTTTTATCTATTTATTTATAAACTTTCCCCTCCTCTATGATCTCCTCAACTCTCTTTCTATTAATCCCTTACATCCTTTTACCTATTTATTTATAAACTTTCCCCTCCTTTATGATCTCCTCTACTCTCTTTCTATTAATCCCTTACATCCTTTTATCTATTTATTTACAAACTTTCCCCTCCTCTAAGATCTCCTCAACTCTCTTTCTATTAATCCCTTACATCCTTTTATCTATTTATTTATAAACTTTCCCCTCCTCTAAGATCTCCTCAACTCCCTTTCTATTAATCCCTTACATCCTTTTATCTATTTATTTACAAACTTTCCCCTCCTCTATGATCTCCTCAACTCTCTTTCTATTAATCCCTTACATCATTTTACCTATTTATTTATAAACTTTCCCCTCCTCTATGATCTCCTCTACTCTCTTTCTATTAATCCCTTACATCCTTTTATCTATTTATTTACAAACTTTCCCCTCCTCTAAGATCTCCTCAACTCCCTTTCTATTAATCCCTTACATCCTTTTATCTATTTATTTACAAACTTTCCCCTCCTCTATGATCTCCTCAACTCTCTTTCTATTAATCCCTTACATCCTTTTACCTATTTATTTATAAACTTTCCCCTCCTCTATGATCTCCTCTACTCTCTTTCTATTAATCCCTTACATCCTTTTATCTATTTATTTACAAACTTTCCCCTCCTCTATGATCTCCTCAACTCTCTTTCTATTAATCCCTTACATCCTTTTACCTATTTATTTCTAAACTTTCCCCTCTTCTCTTTCTATTAATCCCTTACATCCTTTTATCTATTTATTTACAAACTTTCCCCTCCTCTAAGATCTCCTCAACTCTCTTTCTATTAATCCCTTACACCCTTTTATCTATTTATTTACAAACTTTCCCCTCCTCTAAGATCTCCTCAACTCTCTTTCTATTAATCCCTTACATCCTTTTACCTATTTATTTATAAACTTTCCCCTCCTCTAAGATCTCCTCAACTCTCTTTCTATTAATCCCTTACACCCTTTTATCTATTTATTTACAAACTTTCCCCTCCTCTAAGATCTCCTCAACTCTCTTTCTATTAATCCCTTACATCCTTTTACCTATTTATTTATAAACTTTCCCCTCCTCTAAGATCTCCTCCACTCTCTTTCTATTAATCCCTTACATCCTTTTATCTATTTATTTACAAACTTTCCCCTCCTCTAAGATCTCCTCAACTCTCTTTCTATTAATCCCTTACATCCTTTTATTTATTTATTTACAAACTTTCCCCTCCTCTAAGATCTCCTCAACTCTCTTTCTATTAATCCCTTACACCCTTTTATCTATTTATTTACAAACTTTCCCCTCCTCTAAGATCTCCTCAACTCTCTTTCTATTAATCCCTTACATCCTTTTACCTATTTATTTACAAACTTTCCCCTCCTCTCAGATCTCCTCAACTCTCTTTCTATTAATCCCTTACATCCTTTTATCTATTTATTTACAAACTTTCCCCTCCTCTCAGATCTCCTCAACTCTCTTTCTATTAATCCCTTACATCCTTTTATCTATTTATTTACAAACTTTCCCCTCCTCTCAGATCTCCTCAACTCTCTTTCTATTAATCCCTTACATCCTTTTACCTATTTATTTATAAACTTTCCCCTCCTCTAAGATCTCCTCAACTCTCTTTCTATTAATCCCTTACATCCTTTTATCTATTTATTTACAAACTTTCCCCTCCTCTAAGATCTCCTCAACTCTCTTTCTATTAATCCCTTACATCCTTTTATTTATTTATTTACAAACTTTCCCCTCCTCTAAGATCTCCTCAACTCTCTTTCTATTAATCCCTTACACCCTTTTATCTATTTATTTACAAACTTTCCCCTCCTCTAAGATCTCCTCAACTCTCTTTCTATTAATCCCTTACATCCTTTTACCTATTTATTTACAAACTTTCCCCTCCTCTCAGATCTCCTCAACTCTCTTTCTATTAATCCCTTACATCCTTTTATCTATTTATTTACAAACTTTCCCCTCCTCTAAGATCTCCTCAACTCTCTTTCTATTAATCCCTTACATCCTTTTATCTATTTATTTACAAACTTTCCCCTCCTCTCAGATCTCCTCAACTCTCTTTCTATTAATCCCTTACATCCTTTTACCTATTTATTTATAAACTTTCCCCTCCTCTATGATCTCCTCAACTCTCTTTCTATTAATCCCTTACATCCTTTTACCTATTTATTTATAAACTTTCCCCTCCTCTATTATCTCCTCAACTCCCTTTCTATTAATCCCTTACATCCTTTTATCTATTTATTTATAAACTTTCCCCTCCTCTATGATCTCCTCAACTCTCTTTCTATTAATCCCTTACATCCTTTTATCTATTTATTTATAAACTTTCCCCTCCTCTATGATCTCCTCAACTCCCTTTCTATTAATCCCTTACATCCTTTTATCTATTTATTTATAAACTTTCCCCTCCTCTATGATCTCCTCAACTCTCTTTCTATTAATCCCTTACATCCTTTTACCTATTTATTTATAAACTTTCCCCTCCTTTATGATCTCCTCTACTCTCTTTCTATTAATCCCTTACATCCTTTTATCTATTTATTTACAAACTTTCCCCTCCTCTAAGATCTCCTCAACTCTCTTTCTATTAATCCCTTACATCCTTTTATCTATTTATTTATAAACTTTCCCCTCCTCTAAGATCTCCTCAACTCCCTTTCTATTAATCCCTTACATCCTTTTATCTATTTATTTACAAACTTTCCCCTCCTCTATGATCTCCTCAACTCTCTTTCTATTAATCCCTTACATCAATTTACCTATTTATTTATAAACTTTCCCCTCCTCTATGATCTCCTCTACTCTCTTTCTATTAATCCCTTACATCCTTTTATCTATTTATTTACAAACTTTCCCCTCCTCTAAGATCTCCTCAACTCCCTTTCTATTAATCCCTTACATCCTTTTATCTATTTATTTACAAACTTTCCCCTCCTCTATGATCTCCTCAACTCTCTTTCTATTAATCCCTTACATCCTTTTACCTATTTATTTATAAACTTTCCCCTCCTCTATGATCTCCTCTACTCTCTTTCTATTAATCCCTTACATCCTTTTATCTATTTATTTACAAACTTTCCCCTCCTCTATGATCTCCTCAACTCTCTTTCTATTAATCCCTTACATCCTTTTACCTATTTATTTCTAAACTTTCCCCTCTTCTCTTTCTATTAATCCCTTACATCCTTTTATCTATTTATTTACAAACTTTCCCCTCCTCTAAGATCTCCTCAACTCTCTTTCTATTAATCCCTTACACCCTTTTATCTATTTATTTACAAACTTTCCCCTCCTCTAAGATCTCCTCAACTCTCTTTCTATTAATCCCTTACATCCTTTTACCTATTTATTTATAAACTTTCCCCTCCTCTAAGATCTCCTCAACTCTCTTTCTATTAATCCCTTACATCCTTTTATCTATTTATTTACAAACTTTCCCCTCCTCTAAGATCTCCTCAACTCTCTTTCTATTAATCCCTTACATCCTTTTATTTATTTATTTACAAACTTTCCCCTCCTCTAAGATCTCCTCAACTCTCTTTGTATTAATCCCTTACATCCTTTTATCTATTTATTTATAAACTTTCCCCTCCTCTAAGATCTCCTCAACTCTCTTTCTATTAATCCCTTACATCCTTTTATTTATTTATTTACAAACTTTCCCCTCCTCTAAGATCTCCTCAACTCTCTTTGTATTAATCCCTTACATCCTTTTATCTATTTATTTATAAACTTTCCCCTCCTCTAAGATCTCCTCAACTCTCTTTCTATTAATCCCTTACATCCTTTTATTTATTTATTTACAAACTTTCCCCTCCTCTAAGATCTCCTCAACTCTCTTTGTATTAATCCCTTACATCCTTTTATCTATTTATTTATAAACTTTCCCCTCCTCTAAGATCTCCTCAACTCTCTTTCTATTAATCCCTTACATCCTTTTACCTATTTATTTCTAAACTTTCCCCTCTTCTCTTTCTATTAATCCCTTACACCCTTTTATCTATTTATTTACAAACTTTCCCCTCCTCTAAGATCTCCTCAACTCTCTTTCTATTAATCCCTTACATCCTTTTACCTATTTATTTATAAACTTTCCCCTCCTCTAAGATCTCCTCAACTCTCTTTCTATTAATCCCTTACATCCTTTTATCTATTTATTTACAAACTTTCCCCTCCTCTAAGATCTCCTCAACTCTCTTTCTATTAATCCCTTACATCCTTTTATTTATTTATTTACAAACTTTCCCCTCCTCTAAGATCTCCTCAACTCTCTTTGTATTAATCCCTTACATCCTTTTATCTATTTATTTATAAATTTTCCCCTCCTCTAAGATCTCCTCAACTCTCTTTCTATTAATCCCTTACATCCTTTTATTTATTTATTTACAAACTTTCCCCTCCTCTAAGATCTCCTCAACTCTCTTTGTATTAATCCCTTACATCCTTTTATCTATTTATTTATAAACTTTCCCCTCCTCTAAGATCTCCTCAACTCTCTTTCTATTAATCCCTTACATCCTTTTATTTATTTATTTACAAACTTTCCCCTCCTCTAAGATCTCCTCAACTCTCTTTGTATTAATCCCTTACATCCTTTTATCTATTTATTTATAAACTTTCCCCTCCTCTAAGATCTCCTCAACTCTCTTTCTATTAATCCCTTACATCCTTTTACCTATTTATTTCTAAACTTTCCCCTCTTCTCTTTCTATTAATCCCTTACACCCTTTTATCTATTTATTTACAAACTTTCCCCTCCTCTAAGATCTCCTCAACTCTCTTTCTATTAATCCCTTACATCCTTTTACCTATTTATTTATAAACTTTCCCCTCCTCTAAGATCTCCTCAACTCTCTTTCTATTAATCCCTTACATCCTTTTATCTATTTATTTACAAACTTTCCCCTCCTCTAAGATCTCCTCAACTCTCTTTCTATTAATCCCTTACATCCTTTTATCTATTTATTTATAAACTTCCCCTCCTCTAAGATCTCCTCAACTCTCTTTGTATTAATCCCTTACATCCTTTTATCTATTTATTTATAAACTTTCCCCTCCTCTAAGATCTCCTCAATTCTCTTTCTATTAATCCCTTACATCCTTTTATCTATTTATTTACAAACTTTCCCCTCCTCTAAGATCTCCTCAACTCTCTTTCTATTAATCCCTTACATCCTTTTATTTATTTATTTACAAACTTTCCCCTCCTCTAAGATCTCCTCAACTCTCTTTCTATTAATCCCTTACACCCTTTTATCTATTTATTTACAAACTTTCCCCTCCTCTAAGATCTCCTCAACTCTCTTTCTATTAATCCCTTACATCCTTTTACCTATTTATTTACAAACTTTCCCCTCCTCTAAGATCTCCTCAACTCTCTTTCTATTAATCCCTTACATCCTTTTATCTATTTATTTACAAACTTTCCCCTCCTCTAAGATCTCCTCAACTCTCTTTCTATTAATCCCTTACATCCTTTTACCTATTTATTTATAAACTTTCCCCTCCTCTATGATCTCCTCAACTCTCTTTCTATTAATCCCTTACATCCTTTTACCTATTTATTTATAAACTTTCCCCTCCTCTCAGATCTCCTCAACTCTCTTTCTATTAATCCCTTACATCCTTTTATTTATTTATTTACAAACTTTCCCCTCCTCTAAGATCTCCTCAACTCTCTTTCTATTAATCCCTTACACCCTTTTACCTATTTATTTATAAACTTTCCCCTCCTCTATGATCTCCTCAACTCTCTTTCTATTAATCCCTTACATCCTTTTACCTATTTATTTATAAACTTTCCCCTCCTCTCAGATCTCCTCAACTCTCTTTCTATTAATCCCTTACATCCTTTTATTTATTTATTTACAAACTTTCCCCTCCTCTAAGATCTCCTCAACTCTCTTTCTATTAATCCCTTACATCCTTTTACCTATTTATTTATAAACTTTCCCCTCCTCTATGATCTCCTCAACTCTCTTTCTATTAATCCCTTACATCCTTTTACCTATTTATTTATAAACTTTCCCCTCCTCTCAGATCTCCTCAACTCTCTTTCTATTAATCCCTTACATCCTTTTATTTATTTATTTACAAACTTTCCCCTCCTCTAAGATCTCCTCAACTCTCTTTCTATTAATCCCTTACATCCTTTTACCTATTTATTTATAAACTTTCCCCTCCTCTAAGATCTCCTCAACTCTCTTTCTATTAATCCCTTACATCCTTTTATCTATTTATTTACAAACTTTCCCCTCCTCTCAGATCTCCTCAACTCTCTTTCTATTAATCCCTTACATCCTTTTATTTATTTATTTACAAACTTTCCCCTCCTCTATGATCTCCTCAACTCTCTTTCTATTAATCCCTTACATCCTTTTACCTATTTATTTCTAAACTTTCCCCTCTTCTCTTTCTATTAATCCCTTACATCCTTTTATCTATTTATTTACAAACTTTCCCCTCCTCTAAGATCTCCTCAACTCTCTTTCTATTAATCCCTTACACCCTTTTATCTATTTATTTACAAACTTTCCCCTCCTCTAAGATCTCCTCAACTCTCTTTCTATTAATCCCTTACATCCTTTTACCTATTTATTTATAAACTTTCCCCTCCTCTAAGATCTCCTCAACTCTCTTTCTATTAATCCCTTACATCCTTTTATCTATTTATTTACAAACTTTCCCCTCCTCTAAGATCTCCTCAACTCTCTTTCTATTAATCCCTTACATCCTTTTATTTATTTATTTACAAACTTTCCCCTCCTCTAAGATCTCCTCAACTCTCTTTCTATTAATCCCTTACACCCTTTTATCTATTTATTTACAAACTTTCCCCTCCTCTAAGATCTCCTCAACTCTCTTTCTATTAATCCCTTACATCCTTTTACCTATTTATTTACAAACTTTCCCCTCCTCTAAGATCTCCTCAACTCTCTTTCTATTAATCCCTTACATCCTTTTATCTATTTATTTACAAACTTTCCCCTCCTCTAAGATCTCCTCAACTCTCTTTCTATTAATCCCTTACATCCTTTTATTTATTTATTTACAAACTTTCCCCTCCTCTAAGATCTCCTCAACTCTCTTTCTATTAATCCCTTACATCCTTTTATTTATTTATTTACAAACTTTCCCCTCCTCTAAGATCTCCTCAACTCTCTTTCTATTAATCCCTTACACCCTTTTATCTATTTATTTACAAACTTTCCCCTCCTCTAAGATCTCCTCAACTCTCTTTCTATTAATCCCTTACATCCTTTTATTTATTTATTTACAAACTTTCCCCTCCTCTAAGATCTCCTCAACTCTCTTTCTATTAATCCCTTACATCCTTTTATCTATTTATTTACAAACTTTCCCCTCCTCTAAGATCTCCTCAACTCTCTTTCTATTAATCCCTTACATCCTTTTATTTATTTATTTACAAACTTTCCCCTCCTCTAAGATCTCCTCAACTCTCTTTCTATTAATCCCTTACATCCTTTTATCTATTTATTTACAAACTTTCCCCTCCTCTAAGATCTCCTCAACTCTCTTTCTATTAATCCCTTACATCCTTTTATTTATTTATTTACAAACTTTCCCCTCCTCTAAGATCTCCTCAACTCTCTTTCTATTAATCCCTTACATCCTTTTATTTATTTATTTACAAACTTTCCCCTCCTCTAAGATCTCCTCAACTCTCTTTCTATTAATCCCTTACACCCTTTTATCTATTTATTTACAAACTTTCCCCTCCTCTAAGATCTCCTCAACTCTCTTTCTATTAATCCCTTACATCCTTTTACCTATTTATTTATAAACTTTCCCCTCCTCTAAGATCTCCTCAACTCTCTTTCTATTAATCCCTTACATCCTTTTATCTATTTATTTACAAACTTTCCCCTCCTCTAAGATCTCCTCAACTCTCTTTCTATTAATCCCTTACATCCTTTTACCTATTTATTTATAAACTTTCCCCTCCTCTATGATCTCCTCAACTCTCTTTCTATTAATCCCTTACATCCTTTTACCTATTTATTTATAAACTTTCCCCTCCTCTCAGATCTCCTCAACTCTCTTTCTATTAATCCCTTACATCCTTTTATTTATTTATTTACAAACTTTCCCCTCCTCTAAGATCTCCTCAACTCTCTTTCTATTAATCCCTTACACCCTTTTACCTATTTATTTATAAACTTTCCCCTCCTCTATGATCTCCTCAACTCTCTTTCTATTAATCCCTTACATCCTTTTACCTATTTATTTATAAACTTTCCCCTCCTCTCAGATCTCCTCAACTCTCTTTCTATTAATCCCTTACATCCTTTTATTTATTTATTTACAAACTTTCCCCTCCTCTAAGATCTCCTCAACTCTCTTTCTATTAATCCCTTACATCCTTTTACCTATTTATTTATAAACTTTCCCCTCCTCTATGATCTCCTCAACTCTCTTTCTATTAATCCCTTACATCCTTTTACCTATTTATTTATAAACTTTCCCCTCCTCTCAGATCTCCTCAACTCTCTTTCTATTAATCCCTTACATCCTTTTATTTATTTATTTACAAACTTTCCCCTCCTCTAAGATCTCCTCAACTCTCTTTCTATTAATCCCTTACATCCTTTTACCTATTTATTTATAAACTTTCCCCTCCTCTAAGATCTCCTCAACTCTCTTTCTATTAATCCCTTACATCCTTTTATCTATTTATTTACAAACTTTCCCCTCCTCTCAGATCTCCTCAACTCTCTTTCTATTAATCCCTTACATCCTTTTATTTATTTATTTACAAACTTTCCCCTCCTCTATGATCTCCTCAACTCTCTTTCTATTAATCCCTTACATCCTTTTACCTATTTATTTCTAAACTTTCCCCTCTTCTCTTTCTATTAATCCCTTACATCCTTTTATCTATTTATTTACAAACTTTCCCCTCCTCTAAGATCTCCTCAACTCTCTTTCTATTAATCCCTTACACCCTTTTATCTATTTATTTACAAACTTTCCCCTCCTCTAAGATCTCCTCAACTCTCTTTCTATTAATCCCTTACATCCTTTTACCTATTTATTTATAAACTTTCCCCTCCTCTAAGATCTCCTCAACTCTCTTTCTATTAATCCCTTACATCCTTTTATCTATTTATTTACAAACTTTCCCCTCCTCTAAGATCTCCTCAACTCTCTTTCTATTAATCCCTTACATCCTTTTATTTATTTATTTACAAACTTTCCCCTCCTCTAAGATCTCCTCAACTCTCTTTCTATTAATCCCTTACACCCTTTTATCTATTTATTTACAAACTTTCCCCTCCTCTAAGATCTCCTCAACTCTCTTTCTATTAATCCCTTACATCCTTTTACCTATTTATTTACAAACTTTCCCCTCCTCTAAGATCTCCTCAACTCTCTTTCTATTAATCCCTTACATCCTTTTATCTATTTATTTACAAACTTTCCCCTCCTCTAAGATCTCCTCAACTCTCTTTCTATTAATCCCTTACATCCTTTTATTTATTTATTTACAAACTTTCCCCTCCTCTAAGATCTCCTCAACTCTCTTTCTATTAATCCCTTACATCCTTTTATTTATTTATTTACAAACTTTCCCCTCCTCTAAGATCTCCTCAACTCTCTTTCTATTAATCCCTTACACCCTTTTATCTATTTATTTACAAACTTTCCCCTCCTCTAAGATCTCCTCAACTCTCTTTCTATTAATCCCTTACATCCTTTTATTTATTTATTTACAAACTTTCCCCTCCTCTAAGATCTCCTCAACTCTCTTTCTATTAATCCCTTACATCCTTTTATCTATTTATTTACAAACTTTCCCCTCCTCTAAGATCTCCTCAACTCTCTTTCTATTAATCCCTTACATCCTTTTATTTATTTATTTACAAACTTTCCCCTCCTCTAAGATCTCCTCAACTCTCTTTCTATTAATCCCTTACATCCTTTTATCTATTTATTTACAAACTTTCCCCTCCTCTAAGATCTCCTCAACTCTCTTTCTATTAATCCCTTACATCCTTTTATTTATTTATTTACAAACTTTCCCCTCCTCTAAGATCTCCTCAACTCTCTTTCTATTAATCCCTTACATCCTTTTATTTATTTATTTACAAACTTTCCCCTCCTCTAAGATCTCCTCAACTCTCTTTCTATTAATCCCTTACACCCTTTTATCTATTTATTTACAAACTTTCCCCTCCTCTAAGATCTCCTCAACTCTCTTTCTATTAATCCCTTACATCCTTTTACCTATTTATTTATAAACTTTCCCCTCCTCTAAGATCTCCTCAACTCTCTTTCTATTAATCCCTTACATCCTTTTATCTATTTATTTACAAACTTTCCCCTCCTCTCAGATCTCCTCAACTCTCTTTCTATTAATCCCTTACATCCTTTTATTTATTTATTTACAAACTTTCCCCCTCCTCTATTATTTCCACAACTCTCTTTCTATTAATCCCTTACATCCTTTTATCTATTTATTTACAAACTTTCCCCTCCTCTAAGATCTCCTCAATTCTCTTTCTATTAATCCCTTACATCCTTTTATCAATTTATTTACAAACTTTCCCCCTCCTCTATTATTTCCTCAACTCTCTTTCTATTAATCCCTTACATCCTTTTATCTATTTATTTATAAACTTTCCCCTCCTCTAAGATCTCCTCAATTCTCTTTCTATTAATCCCTTACATCCTTTTATCAATTTATTTACAAACTTTCCCCCTCCTCTATTATTTCCTCAACTCTCTTTCTATTAATCCCTTACATCCTTTTATCTATTTATTTATAAACTTTCCCCTCCTCTAAGATCTCCTCAATTCTCTTTCTATTAATCCCTTACATCCTTTTATCAATTTATTTACAAACTTTCCCCCTCCTCTATTATTTCCTCAACTCTCTTTCTATTAATCCCTTACATCCTTTTATCTATTTATTTATAAACTTTCCCCTCCTCTAAGATCTCCTCAATTCTCTTTCTATTAATCCCTTACATCCTTTTATCTAATTATTTACAAACTTTCCCCTCCTCTAAGATCTCCTCAACTCCCTTTCTATTAATCCCTTACATCCTTTTATCTATTTATTTATAAACTTTCCCCTCCTCTAAGATCTCCTCAACTCTCTTTCTATTAATCCCTTACATCCTTTTATCTATTTATTTATAAACTTTCCCCTCCTCTATGATCTCCTCAATTCTCTTTCTATTAATCCCTTACATCCTTTTACCTATTTATTTCTAAACTTTCCCCTCTTCTCTTTCTATTAATCCCTTACATCCTTTTATCTATTTATTTACAAACTTTCCCCTCCTCTAAGATCTCCTCAACTCTCTTTCTATTAATCCCTTACACCCTTTTATCTATTTATTTACAAACTTTCCCCTCCTCTAAGATCTCCTCAACTCTCTTTCTATTAATCCCTTACATCCTTTTACCTATTTATTTATAAACTTTCCCCTCCTCTAAGATCTCCTCAACTCTCTTTCTATTAATCCCTTACATCCTTTTATCTATTTATTTACAAACTTTCCCCTCCTCTAAGATCTCCTCAACTCTCTTTCTATTAATCCCTTACATCCTTTTATTTATTTATTTACAAACTTTCCCCTCCTCTAAGATCTCCTCAACTCTCTTTCTATTAATCCCTTACACCCTTTTATCTATTTATTTACAAACTTTCCCCTCCTCTAAGATCTCCTCAACTCTCTTTCTATTAATCCCTTACATCCTTTTACCTATTTATTTACAAACTTTCCCCTCCTCTAAGATCTCCTCAACTCTCTTTCTATTAATCCCTTACATCCTTTTATCTATTTATTTACAAACTTTCCCCTCCTCTAAGATCTCCTCAACTCTCTTTCTATTAATCCCTTACATCCTTTTATTTATTTATTTACAAACTTTCCCCTCCTCTAAGATCTCCTCAACTCTCTTTCTATTAATCCCTTACACCCTTTTATCTATTTATTTACAAACTTTCCCCTCCTCTAAGATCTCCTCAACTCTCTTTCTATTAATCCCTTACATCCTTTTACCTATTTATTTATAAACTTTCCCCTCCTCTAAGATCTCCTCAACTCTCTTTCTATTAATCCCTTACATCCTTTTATCTATTTATTTACAAACTTTCCCCTCCTCTCAGATCTCCTCAACTCTCTTTCTATTAATCCCTTACATCCTTTTATTTATTTATTTACAAACTTTCCCCCTCCTCTATTATTTCCACAACTCTCTTTCTATTAATCCCTTACATCCTTTTATCTATTTATTTACAAACTTTCCCCTCCTCTAAGATCTCCTCAATTCTCTTTCTATTAATCCCTTACATCCTTTTATCAATTTATTTACAAACTTTCCCCCTCCTCTATTATTTCCTCAACTCTCTTTCTATTAATCCCTTACATCCTTTTATCTATTTATTTATAAACTTTCCCCTCCTCTAAGATCTCCTCAATTCTCTTTCTATTAATCCCTTACATCCTTTTATCTAATTATTTACAAACTTTCCCCTCCTCTAAGATCTCCTCAACTCCCTTTCTATTAATCCCTTACATCCTTTTATCTATTTATTTATAAACTTTCCCCTCCTCTAAGATCTCCTCAACTCTCTTTCTATTAATCCCTTACATCCTTTTATCTATTTATTTATAAACTTTCCCCTCCTCTAAGATCTCCTCAACTCTCTTTCTATTAATCCCTTACATCCTTTTATCTATTTATTTACAAACTTTCCCCTCCTCTCAGATCTCCTCAACTCTCTTTCTATTAATCCCTTACATCCTTTTATTTATTTATTTACAAACTTTCCCCCTCCTCTATTATTTCCACAACTCTCTTTCTATTAATCCCTTACATCCTTTTATCTATTTATTTACAAACTTTCCCCTCCTCTAAGATCTCCTCAATTCTCTTTCTATTAATCCCTTACATCCTTTTATCAATTTATTTACAAACTTTCCCCCTCCTCTATTATTTCCTCAACTCTCTTTCTATTAATCCCTTACATCCTTTTATCTATTTATTTATAAACTTTCCCCTCCTCTAAGATCTCCTCAATTCTCTTTCTATTAATCCCTTACATCCTTTTATCTAATTATTTACAAACTTTCCCCTCCTCTAAGATCTCCTCAACTCCCTTTCTATTAATCCCTTACATCCTTTTATCTATTTATTTATAAACTTTCCCCTCCTCTAAGATCTCCTCAACTCTCTTTCTATTAATCCCTTACATCCTTTTATCTATTTATTTATAAACTTTCCCCTCCTCTAAGATCTCCTCAACTCTCTTTCTATTAATCCCTTACATCCTTTTATCTATTTATTTACAAACTTTCCCCTCCTCTCAGATCTCCTCAACTCTCTTTCTATTAATCCCTTACATCCTTTTATTTATTTATTTACAAACTTTCCCCCTCCTCTATTATTTCCACAACTCTCTTTCTATTAATCCCTTACATCCTTTTATCTATTTATTTACAAACTTTCCCCTCCTCTAAGATCTCCTCAATTCTCTTTCTATTAATCCCTTACATCCTTTTATCAATTTATTTACAAACTTTCCCCCTCCTCTAAGATCTCCTCAACTCTCTTTCTATTAATCCCTTACATCCTTTTATCTATTTATTTACAAACTTTCCCCTCCTCTAAGATCTCCTCAACTCTCTTTCTATTAATCCCTTACATCCTTTTATTTATTTATTTACAAACTTTCCCCTCCTCTAAGATCTCCTCAACTCTCTTTCTATTAATCCCTTACACCCTTTTATCTATTTATTTACAAACTTTCCCCTCCTCTAAGATCTCCTCAACTCTCTTTCTATTAATCCCTTACATCCTTTTACCTATTTATTTACAAACTTTCCCCTCCTCTAAGATCTCCTCAACTCTCTTTCTATTAATCCCTTACATCCTTTTATCTATTTATTTACAAACTTTCCCCTCCTCTAAGATCTCCTCAACTCTCTTTCTATTAATCCCTTACATCCTTTTATTTATTTATTTACAAACTTTCCCCTCCTCTAAGATCTCCTCAACTCTCTTTCTATTAATCCCTTACATCCTTTTATTTATTTATTTACAAACTTTCCCCTCCTCTAAGATCTCCTCAACTCTCTTTCTATTAATCCCTTACACCCTTTTATCTATTTATTTACAAACTTTCCCCTCCTCTAAGATCTCCTCAACTCTCTTTCTATTAATCCCTTACATCCTTTTATTTATTTATTTACAAACTTTCCCCTCCTCTAAGATCTCCTCAACTCTCTTTCTATTAATCCCTTACATCCTTTTATCTATTTATTTACAAACTTTCCCCTCCTCTAAGATCTCCTCAACTCTCTTTCTATTAATCCCTTACATCCTTTTATTTATTTATTTACAAACTTTCCCCTCCTCTAAGATCTCCTCAACTCTCTTTCTATTAATCCCTTACATCCTTTTATCTATTTATTTACAAACTTTCCCCTCCTCTAAGATCTCCTCAACTCTCTTTCTATTAATCCCTTACATCCTTTTATTTATTTATTTACAAACTTTCCCCTCCTCTAAGATCTCCTCAACTCTCTTTCTATTAATCCCTTACATCCTTTTATTTATTTATTTACAAACTTTCCCCTCCTCTAAGATCTCCTCAACTCTCTTTCTATTAATCCCTTACACCCTTTTATCTATTTATTTACAAACTTTCCCCTCCTCTAAGATCTCCTCAACTCTCTTTCTATTAATCCCTTACATCCTTTTACCTATTTATTTATAAACTTTCCCCTCCTCTAAGATCTCCTCAACTCTCTTTCTATTAATCCCTTACATCCTTTTATCTATTTATTTACAAACTTTCCCCTCCTCTCAGATCTCCTCAACTCTCTTTCTATTAATCCCTTACATCCTTTTATTTATTTATTTACAAACTTTCCCCCTCCTCTATTATTTCCACAACTCTCTTTCTATTAATCCCTTACATCCTTTTATCTATTTATTTACAAACTTTCCCCTCCTCTAAGATCTCCTCAATTCTCTTTCTATTAATCCCTTACATCCTTTTATCAATTTATTTACAAACTTTCCCCCTCCTCTATTATTTCCTCAACTCTCTTTCTATTAATCCCTTACATCCTTTTATCTATTTATTTATAAACTTTCCCCTCCTCTAAGATCTCCTCAATTCTCTTTCTATTAATCCCTTACATCCTTTTATCAATTTATTTACAAACTTTCCCCCTCCTCTATTATTTCCTCAACTCTCTTTCTATTAATCCCTTACATCCTTTTATCTATTTATTTATAAACTTTCCCCTCCTCTAAGATCTCCTCAATTCTCTTTCTATTAATCCCTTACATCCTTTTATCAATTTATTTACAAACTTTCCCCCTCCTCTATTATTTCCTCAACTCTCTTTCTATTAATCCCTTACATCCTTTTATCTATTTATTTATAAACTTTCCCCTCCTCTAAGATCTCCTCAATTCTCTTTCTATTAATCCCTTACATCCTTTTATCTAATTATTTACAAACTTTCCCCTCCTCTAAGATCTCCTCAACTCCCTTTCTATTAATCCCTTACATCCTTTTATCTATTTATTTATAAACTTTCCCCTCCTCTAAGATCTCCTCAACTCTCTTTCTATTAATCCCTTACATCCTTTTATCTATTTATTTATAAACTTTCCCCTCCTCTATGATCTCCTCAATTCTCTTTCTATTAATCCCTTACATCCTTTTACCTATTTATTTCTAAACTTTCCCCTCTTCTCTTTCTATTAATCCCTTACATCCTTTTATCTATTTATTTACAAACTTTCCCCTCCTCTAAGATCTCCTCAACTCTCTTTCTATTAATCCCTTACACCCTTTTATCTATTTATTTACAAACTTTCCCCTCCTCTAAGATCTCCTCAACTCTCTTTCTATTAATCCCTTACATCCTTTTACCTATTTATTTATAAACTTTCCCCTCCTCTAAGATCTCCTCAACTCTCTTTCTATTAATCCCTTACATCCTTTTATCTATTTATTTACAAACTTTCCCCTCCTCTAAGATCTCCTCAACTCTCTTTCTATTAATCCCTTACATCCTTTTATTTATTTATTTACAAACTTTCCCCTCCTCTAAGATCTCCTCAACTCTCTTTCTATTAATCCCTTACACCCTTTTATCTATTTATTTACAAACTTTCCCCTCCTCTAAGATCTCCTCAACTCTCTTTCTATTAATCCCTTACATCCTTTTACCTATTTATTTACAAACTTTCCCCTCCTCTAAGATCTCCTCAACTCTCTTTCTATTAATCCCTTACATCCTTTTATCTATTTATTTACAAACTTTCCCCTCCTCTAAGATCTCCTCAACTCTCTTTCTATTAATCCCTTACATCCTTTTATTTATTTATTTACAAACTTTCCCCTCCTCTAAGATCTCCTCAACTCTCTTTCTATTAATCCCTTACACCCTTTTATCTATTTATTTACAAACTTTCCCCTCCTCTAAGATCTCCTCAACTCTCTTTCTATTAATCCCTTACATCCTTTTACCTATTTATTTATAAACTTTCCCCTCCTCTAAGATCTCCTCAACTCTCTTTCTATTAATCCCTTACATCCTTTTATCTATTTATTTACAAACTTTCCCCTCCTCTCAGATCTCCTCAACTCTCTTTCTATTAATCCCTTACATCCTTTTATTTATTTATTTACAAACTTTCCCCCTCCTCTATTATTTCCACAACTCTCTTTCTATTAATCCCTTACATCCTTTTATCTATTTATTTACAAACTTTCCCCTCCTCTAAGATCTCCTCAATTCTCTTTCTATTAATCCCTTACATCCTTTTATCAATTTATTTACAAACTTTCCCCCTCCTCTATTATTTCCTCAACTCTCTTTCTATTAATCCCTTACATCCTTTTATCTATTTATTTATAAACTTTCCCCTCCTCTAAGATCTCCTCAATTCTCTTTCTATTAATCCCTTACATCCTTTTATCTAATTATTTACAAACTTTCCCCTCCTCTAAGATCTCCTCAACTCCCTTTCTATTAATCCCTTACATCCTTTTATCTATTTATTTATAAACTTTCCCCTCCTCTAAGATCTCCTCAACTCTCTTTCTATTAATCCCTTACATCCTTTTATCTATTTATTTATAAACTTTCCCCTCCTCTAAGATCTCCTCAACTCTCTTTCTATTAATCCCTTACATCCTTTTATCTATTTATTTACAAACTTTCCCCTCCTCTCAGATCTCCTCAACTCTCTTTCTATTAATCCCTTACATCCTTTTATTTATTTATTTACAAACTTTCCCCCTCCTCTATTATTTCCACAACTCTCTTTCTATTAATCCCTTACATCCTTTTATCTATTTATTTACAAACTTTCCCCTCCTCTAAGATCTCCTCAATTCTCTTTCTATTAATCCCTTACATCCTTTTATCAATTTATTTACAAACTTTCCCCCTCCTCTATTATTTCCTCAACTCTCTTTCTATTAATCCCTTACATCCTTTTATCTATTTATTTATAAACTTTCCCCTCCTCTAAGATCTCCTCAATTCTCTTTCTATTAATCCCTTACATCCTTTTATCTAATTATTTACAAACTTTCCCCTCCTCTAAGATCTCCTCAACTCCCTTTCTATTAATCCCTTACATCCTTTTATCTATTTATTTATAAACTTTCCCCTCCTCTAAGATCTCCTCAACTCTCTTTCTATTAATCCCTTACATCCTTTTATCTATTTATTTATAAACTTTCCCCTCCTCTAAGATCTCCTCAACTCTCTTTCTATTAATCCCTTACATCCTTTTATCTATTTATTTACAAACTTTCCCCTCCTCTCAGATCTCCTCAACTCTCTTTCTATTAATCCCTTACATCCTTTTATTTATTTATTTACAAACTTTCCCCCTCCTCTATTATTTCCACAACTCTCTTTCTATTAATCCCTTACATCCTTTTATCTATTTATTTACAAACTTTCCCCTCCTCTAAGATCTCCTCAATTCTCTTTCTATTAATCCCTTACATCCTTTTATCAATTTATTTACAAACTTTCCCCCTCCTCTATTATTTCCTCAACTCTCTTTCTATTAATCCCTTACATCCTTTTATCTATTTATTTATAAACTTTCCCCTCCTCTAAGATCTCCACAATTCTCTTTCTATTAATCCCTTACATCCTTTTATCTAATTATTTACAAACTTTCCCCTCCTCTAAGATCTCCTCAACTCCCTTTCTATTAATCCCTTACATCCTTTTATCTATTTATTTATAAACTTTCCCCTCCTCTAAGATCTCCTCAACTCTCTTTCTATTAATCCCTTACATCCTTTTATCTATTTATTTATAAACTTTCCCCTCCTCTAAGATCTCCTCAACTCTCTTTCTATTAATCCCTTACATCCTTTTACCTATTTATTTATAAACTTTCCCCTCCTCTAAGATCTCCTCAACTCTCTTTCTATTAATCCCTTACATCCTTTTATCTATTTATTTACAAACTTTCCCCTCCTCTAAGATCTCCTCAACTCTCTTTCTATTAATCCCTTACATCCTTTTATTTATTTACTTACAAACTTTCCCCCTCCTCTATTATTTCCTCAACTCTCTTTCTATTAATCCCTTACATCCTTTTATCTATTTATTTACAAACTTTCCCCTCCTCTAAGATCTCCTCAATTCTCTTTCTATTAATCCCTTACATCCTTTTATCTATTTATTTACAAACTTTCCCCCTCCTCTATTATTTCCTCAACTCTCTTTCTATTAATCCCTTACATCCTTTTATCTATTTATTTATAAACTTTCCCCTCCTCTATGATCTCCTCAACTCCCTTTCTATTAATCCCTTACATCCTTTTATCTATTTATTTATAAACTTTCCCCTCCTCTATGATCTCCTCAACTCCCTTTCTATTAATCCCTTACATCCTTTTATCTATTTATTTATAAACTTTCCCCTCCTCTATGATCTCCTCAACTCCCTTTCTACTAATCCCTTACATCCTTTTATCTATTTATTTATAAACTTTCCCCTCCTCTATGATCTCCTCAACTCCCTTTCTACTAATCCCTTACATCCTTTTATCTATTTATTTATAAACTTTCCCCTCCTCTATGATCTCCTCAACTCCCTTTCTATTAATCCCTTACATCCTTTTATCTATTTATTTATAAACTTTCCCCTCCTCTATGATCTCCTCAACTCCCTTTCTACTAATCCCTTACATCCTTTTATCTATTTATTTATAAACTTTCCCCTCCTCTATGATCTCCTCAACTCCCTTTCTACTAATCCCTTACATCCTTTTATCAATTTATTTATAAACTTTCCCCTCCTCTATGATCTCCTCAACTCTCTTTCTATTAATCCCTTACATCCTTTTATCTATTTATTTATAAACTTTCCCCTCCTCTATGATCTCCTCAACTCCCTTTCTACTAATCCCTTACATCCTTTTATCTATTTATTTATAAACTTTCCCCTCCTCTATGATCTCCTCAACTCCCTTTCTACTAATCCCTTACATCCTTTTATCTATTTATTTATAAACTTTCCCCTCCTCTATGATCTCCTCAACTCCCTTTCTATTAATCCCTTACATCCTTTTATCTATTTATTTATAAACTTTCCCCTCCTCTATGATCTCCTCAACTCCCTTTCTACTAATCCCTTACATCCTTTTATCTATTTATTTATAAACTTTCCCCTCCTCTATGATCTCCTCAACTCCCTTTCTATTAATCCCTTACATCCTTTTATCTATTTATTTATAAACTTTCCCCTCCTCTATGATCTCCTCAACTCCCTTTCTATTAATCCCTTACATCCTTTTATCTATTTATTTATAAACTTTCCCCTCCTCTATGATCTCCTCAACTCCCTTTCTATTAATCCCTTACATCCTTTTATCTATTTATTTATAAACTTTCCCCTCCTCTATGATCTCCTCAACTCCCTTTCTATTAATCCCTTACATCCTTTTATCTATTTATTTATAAACTTTCCCCTCCTCTATGATCTCCTCAACTCCCTTTCTATTAATCCCTTACATCCTTTTATCTATTTATTTATAAACTTTCCCCTCCTCTATGATCTCCTCAACTCCCTTTCTATTAATCCCTTACATCCTTTTATCTATTTATTTATAAACTTTCCCCTCCTCTATGATCTCCTCAACTCCCTTTCTATTAATCCCTTACATCCTTTTATCTATTTATTTATAAACTTTCCCCTCCTCTATGATCTCCTCAACTCCCTTTCTATTAATCCCTTACATCCTTTTATCTATTTATTTATAAACTTTCCCCTCCTCTATGATCTCCTCAACTCCCTTTCTACTAATCCCTTACATCCTTTTATCTATTTATTTATAAACTTTCCCCTCCTCTATGATCTCCTCAACTCCCTTTCTACTAATCCCTTACATCCTTTTATCTATTTATTTATAAACTTTCCCCTCCTCTATGATCTCCTCAACTCCCTTTCTATTAATCCCTTACATCCTTTTATCTATTTATTTATAAACTTTCCCCTCCTCTATGATCTCCTCAACTCCCTTTCTACTAATCCCTTACATCCTTTTATCTATTTATTTATAAACTTTCCCCTCCTCTATGATCTCCTCAACTCCCATTCTATTAATCCCTTACATCCTTTTATCTATTTATTTATAAACTTTCCCCCTCCTCTATGATCTCCTCAACTCTCTTTGTATTAATCCCTTACATCCTTTTATCTATTTATTTATAAACTTTCCCCTCCTCTATGATCTCCTCAATTCTCTTTCTATTAATCCCTTACATCCTTTTATCTATTTATTTATAAACTTTCCCCTCCTCTAAGATCTCCTCAATTCTCTTTCTATTAATCCCTTACATCCTTTTATCTATTTATTTATAAACTTTCCCCTCCTCTATGATCTCCTCAACTCCCTTTCTATTAATCCCTTACATCCTTTTATCTATTTATTTATAAACTTTCCCCTCCTCTATGATCTCCTCAACTCCCTTTCTATTAATCCCTTACATCCTTTTATCTATTTATTTATAAACTTTCCCCTTCCTCTATGATCTCCTCAACTCTCTTTCTATTAATCCCTTACATCCTTTTATCTATTTATTTATAAACTTTCCCCTCCTCTATGATCTCCTCAACTCCCTTTCTACTAATCCCTTACATCCTTTTACCTATTTATTTATAAACTTTCCCCTCCTCTAAGATCTCCTCAACTCCCTTTCTATTAATCCCTTACATCCTTTTATCTATTTATTTACAAACTTTCCCCTCCTCTATGATCTCCTCAACTCTCTTTCTATTAATCCCTTACATCATTTTACCTATTTATTTATAAACTTTCCCCTCCTCTATGATCTCCTCTACTCTCTTTCTATTAATCCCTTACATCCTTTTATCTATTTATTTACAAACTTTCCCCTCCTCTATGATCTCCTCAACTCTCTTTCTATTAATCCCTTACATCATTTTACCTATTTATTTATAAACTTTCCCCTCCTCTATGATCTCCTCTACTCTCTTTCTATTAATCCCTTACATCCTTTTATCTATTTATTTACAAACTTTCCCCTCCTCTAAGATCTCCTCAACTCCCTTTCTATTAATCCCTTACATCCTTTTATCTATTTATTTACAAACTTTCCCCTCCTCTATGATCTCCTCAACTCTCTTTCTATTAATCCCTTACATCATTTTACCTATTTATTTATAAACTTTCCCCTCCTCTATGATCTCCTCTACTCTCTTTCTATTAATCCCTTACATCCTTTTATCTATTTATTTACAAACTTTCCCCTCCTCTAAGATCTCCTCAACTCCCTTTCTATTAATCCCTTACATCATTTTACCTATTTATTTATAAACTTTCCCCTCCTCTAAGATCTCCTCAATTCTCTTTCTATTAATCCCTTACATCCTTTTATCTATTTATTTACAAACTTTCCCCCTCCTCTATTATTTCCTCAACTCTCTTTCTATTAATCCCTTACATCCTTTTATCTATTTATTTATAAACTTTCCCCTCCTCTAAGATCTCCTCAATTCTCTTTCTATTAATCCCTTACATCCTTTTATCTAATTATTTACAAACTTTCCCCTCCTCTAAGATCTCCTCAACTCCCTTTCTATTAATCCATTACATCCTTTTATCTATTTATTTATAAACTTTCCCCTCCTCTAAGATCTCCTCAACTCTCTTTCTATTAATCCCTTACATCCTTTTATCTATTTATTTATAAACTTTCCCCTCCTCTATGATCTCCTCAACTCCCTTTCTATTAATCCCTTACATCCTTTTATCTATTTATTTATAAACTTTCCCCTCCTCTATGATCTCCTCAACTCCCTTTCTATTAATCCCTTACATCCTTTTATCTATTTATTTATAAACTTTCCCCTCCTCTATGATCTCCTCAACTCTCTTTCTATTAATCCCTTACATCCTTTTATCTATTTATTTATAAACTTTCCCCTCCTCTATGATCTCCTCAACTCCCTTTCTATTAATCCCTTACATCCTTTTATCTATTTATTTATAAACTTTCCCCTCCTCTATGATCTCCTCAACTCTCTTTCTATTAATCCCTTACATCCTTTTACCTATTTATTTATAAACTTTCCCCTCCTCTATGATCTCCTCAACTCCCTTTCTATTAATCCCTTACATCCTTTTATCTATTTATTTATAAACTTTCCCCTCCTCTATGATCTCCTCAACTCTCTTTCTATTAATCCCTTACAT
The DNA here is from genome assembly GCA_964036315.1 of Acanthosepion esculentum. Classification (NCBI taxonomy): domain Eukaryota; kingdom Metazoa; phylum Mollusca; class Cephalopoda; order Sepiida; family Sepiidae; genus Acanthosepion; species Acanthosepion esculentum. The sequence continues at coordinate 10,478,692 of OZ038487.1, read as the reverse complement.
CCTTTTACCTATTTATTTATAAACTTTCCCCTCCTCTATGATCTCCTCAACTCCCTTTCTATTAATCCCTTACATCCTTTTATCTATTTATTTATAAACTTTCCCCTCCTCTATGATCTCCTCAACTCTCTTTCTATTAATCCCTTACATCCTTTTATCTATTTATTTATAAACTTTCCCCTCCTCTATGATCTCCTCAACTCCCTTTCTATTAATCCCTTACATCCTTTTATCTATTTATTTATAAACTTTCCCCTCCTCTATGATCTCCTCAACTCCCTTTCTATTAATCCCTTACATCCTTTTATCTATTTATTTATAAACTTTCCCCTCCTCTATGATCTCCTCAACTCCCTTTCTATTAATCCCTTACATCCTTTTACCTATTTATTTATAAACTTTCCCCTCCTCTATGATCTCCTCAACTCTCTTTCTATTAATCCCTTACATCCTTTTATCTATTTATTTATAAACTTTCCCCTCCTCTATGATCTCCTCAACTCCCTTTCTATTAATCCCTTACATCCTTTTATCTATTTATTTATAAACTTTCCCCTCCTCTATGATCTCCTCAACTCCCTTTCTATTAATCCCTTACATCCTTTTACCTATTTATTTATAAACTTTCCCCTCCTCTATGATCTCCTCAACTCTCTTTCTATTAATCCCTTACATCCTTTTATCTATTTATTTATAAACTTTCCCCTCCTCTATGATCTCCTCAACTCCCTTTCTATTAATCCCTTACATCCTTTTATCTATTTATTTATAAACTTTCCCCTCCTCTATGATCTCCTCAACTCTCTTTCTATTAATCCCTTACATCCTTTTACCTATTTATTTATAAACTTTCCCCTCCTCTATGATCTCCTCAACTCTCTTTCTATTAATCCCTTACATCCTTTTATCTATTTATTTATAAACTTTCCCCTCCTCTATGATCTCCTCAACTCCCTTTCTATTAATCCCTTACATCCTTTTATCTATTTATTTATAAACTTTCCCCTCCTCTATGATCTCCTCAACTCTCTTTCTATTAATCCCTTACATCCTTTTACCTATTTATTTATAAACTTTCCCCTCCTCTATGATCTCCTCAACTCCCTTTCTATTAATCCCTTACATCCTTTTATCTATTTATTTATAAACTTTCCCCTCCTCTATGATCTCCTCAACTCTCTTTCTATTAATCCCTTACATCCTTTTATCTATTTATTTATAAACTTTCCCCTCCTCTATGATCTCCTCAACTCTCTTTCTATTAATCCCTTACATCCTTTTACCTATTTATTTATAAACTTTCCCCTCCTCTATGATCTCCTCAACTCCCTTTCTATTAATCCCTTACATCCTTTTATCTATTTATTTATAAACTTTCCCCTCCTCTATGATCTCCTCAACTCTCTTTCTATTAATCCCTTACATCCTTTTACCTATTTATTTATAAACTTTCCCCTCCTCTATGATCTCCTCAACTCCCTTTCTATTAATCCCTTACATCCTTTTATCTATTTATTTATAAACTTTCCCCTCCTCTATGATCTCCTCAACTCTCTTTCTATTAATCCCTTACATCCTTTTATCTATTTATTTATAAACTTTCCCCTCCTCTATGATCTCCTCAACTCCCTTTCTATTAATCCCTTACATCCTTTTATCTATTTATTTATAAACTTTCCCCTCCTCTATGATCTCCTCAACTCTCTTTCTATTAATCCCTTACATCCTTTTACCTATTTATTTATAAACTTTCCCCTCCTCTATGATCTCCTCAACTCCCTTTCTATTAATCCCTTACATCCTTTTATCTATTTATTTATAAACTTTCCCCTCCTCTATGATCTCCTCAACTCTCTTTCTATTAATCCCTTACATCCTTTTACCTATTTATTTATAAACTTTCCCCTCCTCTATGATCTCCTCAACTCCCTTTCTATTAATCCCTTACATCCTTTTATCTATTTATTTATAAACTTTCCCCTCCTCTATGATCTCCTCAACTCTCTTTCTATTAATCCCTTACATCCTTTTATCTATTTATTTATAAACTTTCCCCTCCTCTATGATCTCCTCAACTCCCTTTCTATTAATCCCTTACATCCTTTTATCTATTTATTTATAAACTTTCCCCTCCTCTAAGATCTCCTCAACTCTCTTTCTATTAATCCCTTACATCCTTTTACCTATTTATTTATAATCTTTCCCCTCCTCTATGATCTCCTCAACTCTCTTTCTATTAATCCCTTACATCCTTTTACCTATTTATTTATAAACTTTCCCCTCCTCTATGATCTCCTCATCTCCCTTTCTATTAATCCCTTACATACTTTTATCTATTTATTTATAAACTTTCCCCTCCTCTATGATCTCCTCAACTCTCTTTCTATTAATCCCTTACATCCTTTTATCTATTTATTTATAAACTTTCCCCTCCTCTATGATCTCCTCAACTCTCTTTCTATTAATCCCTTACATCCTTTTATCTATTTATTTATAAACTTTCCCCTCCTCTATGATCTCCTCAACTCTCTTTCTATTAATCCCTTACGTCCTTTTACCTATTTATTTATAAACGTTCCCCTCCTCTAAGATCTCCTCAACTCCCTTTCTATTAATCCCTTACATCCTTTTACCTATTTATTCATAAACGTTCCCCTCCTCTATGATCTCCTCAACTCTCTTTCTATTAATCCCTTACATCCTTTTATCTATTTATTTATAAACTTTCCCCTCCTCTATGATCTCCTCAACGCTCTTTCTATTAATCCCTTACATCCTTTTACCTATTTATTTATAAACTTTCCCCTCCTCTAAGATCTCCTCAACTCTCTTTCTATTAATCCCTTACATCCTTTTACCTATTTATTTATAAACTTTCCCCTCCTCTATGATCTCCTCTACTCTCTTTCTATTAATCCCTTACATCCTTTTATCTATTTATTTATAAACTTTCCCCTCCTATATGATCTCCTCAATTCTCTTTCTATTAATCCCTTACATCCTTTTATCTATTTATTTATAAACTTTCCCCTCCTCTATGATCTCCTCAACTCTCTTTCTATTAATCCCTTACATCCTTTTATCTATTTATTTATAAACTTTCCCCTCCTCTATGATCTCCTCAATTCTCTTTCTATTAATCCCTTACATCCTTTTATGTATTTATTTATAAACTTTCCCCTCCTCTATGATCTCCTCAACTCTCTTTCTATTAATCCCTTACATCCTTTTACCTATTTATTTATAAACTTTCCCCTCCTCTATGATCTCCTCTACTCTCTTTCTATTAATCCCTTACATCCTTTTATCTATTTATTTATAAACTTTCCCCTCCTCTATGATCTCCTCAATTCTCTTTCTATTAATCCCTTACATCCTTTTATCTATTTATTTATAAACTTTCCCCTCCTCTATGATCTCCTCAACTCTCTTTCTATTAATCCCTTACATCCTTTTATCTATTTATTTATAAACTTTCCCCTCCTCTATGATCTCCTCAATTCTCTTTCTATTAATCCCTTACATCCTTTTATCTATTTATTTATAAACTTTCCCCTCCTCTATGATCTCCTCAACTCTCTTTCTATTAATCCCTTACATCCTTTTATCTATTTATTTATAAACTTTCCCCTCCTCTATGATCTCCTCAACTCTCTTTCTATTAATCCCTTACATCCTTTTATCTATTTATTTATAAACTTTCCCCTCCTCTATGATCTCCTCAATTCTCTTTCTATTAATCCCTTACATCCTTTTATCTATTTATTTATAAACTTTCCCCTCCTCTATGATCTCCTCAACTCCCTTTCTATTAATCCCTTACATCCTTTTATCTATTTATTTATAAACTTTCCCCTCCTCTATGATCTCCTCAACTCTCTTTCTATTAATCCCTTACATCCTTTTATCTATTTATTTATAAACTTTCCCCTCCTCTATGATCTCCTCAATTCTCTTTCTATTAATCCCTTACATCCTTTTATCTATTTATTTATAAACTTTCCCCTCCTCTAAGATCTCCTCAACTCTCTTTCTATTAATCCCTTACATCCTTTTACCTATTTATTTATAAACTTTCCCCTCCTCTAAGATCTCCTCAACTCCCTTTCTATTAATCCCTTACATCCTTTTACCTATTTATTTATAAACGTTCCCCTCCTCTATGATCTCCTCAACTCTCTTTCTATTAATCCCTTACATCCTTTTATCTATTTATTTATAAACTTTCCCCTCCTCTATGATCTCCTCAACTCTCTTTCTATTAATCCTTTACATCCTTTTACCTATTTATTTATAAACTTTCCCATCCTCTAAGATCTCCTCAACTCCCTTTCTATTAATCCCTTACATCCTTTTATCTATTTATTTATAAACTTTCCCCTCCTCTAAGATCTCCTCAACTCTCTTTCTATTAATCCCTTACATCCTTTTACCTATTTATTTATAAACTTTCCCCTCCTCTATGATCTCCTCTACTCTCTTTCTATTAATCCCTTACATCCTTTTACCTATTTATTTATAAACTTTCCCCTCCTCTAAGATCTCCTCAACTCTCATTCTATTAATCCTTTACATCCTTTTACCTATTTATTTATAAACTTTCCCCTCCTCTATGATCTCCTCAACTCTCTTTCTATTAATCCCTTACATCCTTTTATCTATTTATTTATAAACTTTCCCCTCCTCTATGATCTCCTCAACTCTCTTTCTATTAATCCCTTACATCCTTTTACCTATTTATTTATAAACTTTCCCCTCCTCTAAGATCTCCTCAACTCTCTTTCTATTAATCCCTTACATCCTTTTACCTATTTATTTATAAACGTTCCCCTCCTCTATGATCTCCTCTACTCTCTTTCTATTAATCCCTTACATCCTTTTACCTATTTATTTATAAACTTTCCCCTCCTCTAAGATCTCCTCAACTCTCTTTCTATTAATCCCTTACACCCTTTTATCTATTTATTTATAAACTTTCCCCTCCTCTAAGATCTCCTCCACTCTCTTTCTATTAATCCCTTAGATCCTTTTATCAATTTATTTATAAACTTTCCCCTCCTCTAAGATCTCCTCAACTCCCTTTCTATTAATCCCTTAGATCCTTTTACCTATTTATTTATAAACTTTCCCCTCCTCTATGATCTCCTCAACTCCCATTCTATTAATCCCTTAGATCCTTTTATCAATTTATTTATAAACTTTCCCCTCCTCTAAGATCTCCTCAACTCCCTTTCTATTAATCCCTTACATCCTTTTACCTATTTATTTATAAACTTTCCCCTCCTCTAAGATCTCCTCAACTCTCTTTCTATTAATCCCTTACATCCTTTTATCTATTTATTTATAAACTTTCCCCTCCTCTAAGATCTCCTCAACTCCCTTTCTATTAATCCCTTACACCCTTTTATCTATTTATTTATAAACGTTCCCCTCCTCTATGATCTCCTCCACTCTCTTTCTATTAATCCCTTACACCCTTTTATCTATTTATTTATAAACGTTCCCCTCCTCTATGATCTCCTCCACTCTCTTTCTATTAATCCCTTAGATCCTTTTATCAATTTATTTATAAACTTTCCCCTCCTCTAAGATCTCCTCAACTCTCTTTCTATTAATCCCTTACACCCTTTTATCTATTTATTTATAAACTTTCCCCTCCTCTAAGATCTCCTCCACTCTCTTTCTATTAATCCCTTAGATCCTTTTATCAATTTATTTATAAACTTTCCCCTCCTCTAAGATCTCCTCAACTCCCTTTCTATTAATCCCTTAGATCCTTTTACCTATTTATTTATAAACTTTCCCCTCCTCTATGATCTCCTCAACTCCCATTCTATTAATCCCTTAGATCCTTTTATCAATTTATTTATAAACTTTCCCCTCCTCTAAGATCTCCTCAACTCCCTTTCTATTAATCCCTTACATCCTTTTACCTATTTATTTATAAACTTTCCCCTCCTCTAAGATCTCCTCAACTCTCTTTCTATTAATCCCTTACACCCTTTTATCTATTTATTTATAAACTTTCCCCTCCTCTAAGATCTCCTCCACTCTCTTTCTATTAATCCCTTAGATCCTTTTATCAATTTATTTATAAACTTTCCCCTCCTCTAAGATCTCCTCAACTCCCTTTCTATTAATCCCTTAGATCCTTTTATCAATTTATTTATAAACTTTCCCCTCCTCTATGATCTCCTCAACTCCCATTCTATTAATCCCTTAGATCCTTTTATCAATTTATTTATAAACTTTCCCCTCCTCTAAGATCTCCTCAACTCCCTTTCTATTAATCCCTTACATCCTTTTACCTATTTATTTATAAACTTTCCCCTCCTCTATGATCTCCTCAACTCTCTTTCTATTAATCCCTTACATCCTTTTATCTATTTATTTATAAACTTTCCCCTCCTCTATGATCTCCTCAACTCTCTTTCTATTAATCCTTTACATCCTTTTACCTATTTATTTATAAACTTTCCCCTCCTCTATGATCTCCTCAACTCTCTTTCTATTAATCCCTTACATCCTTTTACCTATTTATTTATAAACTTTCCCCTCCTCTATGATCTCCTCAACTCTCTTTCTATTAATCCCTTACATCCTTTTATCTATTTATTTATAAACTTTCCCCTCCTCTATGATCTCCTCAACTCTCTTTCTATTAATCCTTTACATCCTTTTACCTATTTATTTATAAACTTTCCCCTCCTCTAAGATCTCCTCAACTCCCTTTCTATTAATCCCTTACATCCTTTTACCTATTTATTTATAAACGTTCCCCTCCTCTATGATCTCCTCAACTCTCTTTCCATTAATCCCTTACATCCTTTTATCTATTTATTTATAAACTTTCCCCTCCTCTATGATCTCCTCAATTCTCTTTCTATTAATCCCTTACATCCTTTTATCTATTTATTTATAAACTTTCCCCTCCTCTAAGATCTCCTCCACTCTCTTTCTATTAATCCCTTAGATCCTTTTATCAATTTATTTATAAACTTTCCCCTCCTCTAAGATCTCCTCAACTCTCTTTCTATTAATCCCTTACATCCTTTTACCTATTTATTTATAAACGTTCCCCTCCTCTATGATCTCCTCTACTCTCTTTCTATTAATCCCTTACATCCTTTTACCTATTTATTTATAAACTTTCCCCTCCTCTAAGATCTCCTCAACTCTCTTTCTATTAATCCCTTACACCCTTTTATCTATTTATTTATAAACGTTCCCCTCCTCTATGATCTCCTCCACTCTCTTTCTATTAATCCCTTAGATCCTTTTATCAATTTATTTATAAACTTTCCCCTCCTCTAAGATCTCCTCAACTCTCTTTCTATTAATCCCTTACACCCTTTTATCTATTTATTTATAAACTTTCCCCTCCTCTAAGATCTCCTCCACTCTCTTTCTATTAATCCCTTAGATCCTTTTATCAATTTATTTATAAACTTTCCCCTCCTCTAAGATCTCCTCAACTCCCTTTCTATTAATCCCTTACATCCTTTTACCTATTTATTTATAAACTTTCCCCTCCTCTATGATCTCCTCAACTCTCTTTCTATTAATCCCTTACATCCTTTTATCTATTTATTTATAAACTTTCCCCTCCTCTATGATCTCCTCAACTCTCTTTCTATTAATCCTTTACATCCTTTTACCTATTTATTTATAAACTTTCCCCTCCTCTATGATCTCCTCAACTCTCTTTCTATTAATCCCTTACATCCTTTTACCTATTTATTTATAAACTTTCCCCTCCTCTAAGATCTCCTCAACTCCCTTTCTATTAATCCCTTACATCCTTTTACCTATTTATTTATAAACGTTCCCCTCCTCTATGATCTCCTCAACTCTCTTTCCATTAATCCCTTACATCCTTTTATCTATTTATTTATAAACTTTCCCCTCCTCTATGATCTCCTCAATTCTCTTTCTATTAATCCCTTACATCCTTTTATCTATTTATTTATAAACTTTCCCATCCTCTAAGATCTCCTCAACTCTCTTTCTATTAATCCCTTAGATCCTTTTATCTATTTATTTATAAACTTTCCCCTCCTCTATGATCTCCTCAATTCTCTTTCTATTAATCCCTTACATCCTTTTATCTATTTATTTATAAACTTTCCCCTCCTCTAAGATCTCCTCAACTCTCTTTCTATTAATCTTTTACATCCTTTTATCTATCTGACAGCCATTTCTGAAGAAAGATCGGCGCCGATCTGAAATATCAAATATATATATATATATAAAAACATAAATAAATACTTTCACAAAAAAACATTCAATTTATTTTAATTTGCAATCTTTCAGTTGTTTTTTCTACACTATATATATATATATATATATATTTGTATACCAAATATCCCAAAAAGTGTCTCCCAAAAGGTTTTTGTTAAATTCCACCAACAATGTCTGTCTGTTTTATTTATTTTGTATTTTTCCAAATTTCAAATACCAACATCTCATTCAAAAATTGGAAAAACAGTCTGACTTAATCAGTGAAATTTAACAAAACTTGTTTAAATTCTTGCTGCCTAAACATGCCTTGAAGGAATTCACGAGATTACCAACCTTCATACAAAACCACATTCATGTAGCCTTTACTGTGGTGCTAAAAAACAAATGTCGCATTGACTCTTAAAATTACAATTCACTTTTGGTCTTACAAGAAGTAGAAACCTATTGATTTTTATGACTTTATGTCTATTGCTACTATATTTATCATGTATTGAGATATGGCTCAAAAAGTCGGTGGAATTTGCCAATGATAATTATAGGCCAATACTATCTTTAGCCAAAATATTCAGCACTGCTGAAATACAAGAGAGAAAGGAATAAGAAGGAATATATGAGGTGTGGCTATTAAATAACAAGATTGAGTTTATGTAAGCCAAACTACAATGGGCAAGCATGAATCATATGGTATACATTGACCAATGGGTAAGCGTAAAAATCTTTTGGTTTCAGTTTGCTGTTATAGAATCCTTGAATTCAACATGGTATTAGAATAATATTTCACATCTATTAACACTCCTTAGATTTTTTAAAATATACTATTGTTCACCCAGTACCAAGCCCAAGAGCCACTCAAGGTAGAGAGTTACAGAATTAGGTTGTTGCAAGAGCAACTTTTATGCAGATATGTAAGTAGTTAAATGTTGAGCCAAGACTTGAAGAAGTTAAGCTCATAGTGATCAGGTAAGGATCCTTTTTGCAGTCTGTTTTATAGTTTAACAGTTCTGGGAAAGAAGCTGAGTGGAACTTCCTCCTTACCAATGGAATATGAAGGGAATGAGGAAAAGTCAGCCCTGTGCGTGCGCGCGCGCGCACACAGAGAGAGAGAGAGAGAGAGAGAGAGAAATAGAGAATTAAAAGGAGAGAAAGTGTTTGCTTGCCATTTCGATATAACAGTGAAAATTACTATTGTTTTTTAGGATATTTGAACATTATTAAATTTGGAGAATCAGATGAAATATGAAAATAGAGTTTTTTAAAATTACCGTTAAGCAATTTCTTCATAAGGACCAATTAACTGAGAAGAATTAATTGGATTGAGTAAAAAAACAGTTCAGAATTCACAAAAGGTTGCTGTATATAACAGATATGTGGAGTGAAGACGTTGATTCAAATCCACAACAGACACCAAATAAAGGCCTGGGGGTGAAATGCCTGAAACATGATTCTCACAAATATACAAGGCTACCCATTCAAATTCATAGATTTGATCGACTGAAATAGAAATGAATGGACATTATCAGTTGAAAAAAATTATTCGGTTTGCCCAAATGAAGAAAAGATTATTCAATCTGGTCAACTGAAGAAAAATTACTGAGTTTCATTCAATGAAAGAAATTACAGGATGTGGTCAATTGAATAAGACATACCTGGATCAGGTTAAATAAATAATAAATTATTGGATTTGTTCAATTAAATAAGAAATTATTAGATTTGGTAAATAAAAAAATAAAATAAGAAATTACTTTACCTGGTCAACTGAATAAGAAATTACTGTATCTAGTCGAATGACAAATTATTGGATCTGGCAAACTCAAGAGAGATTACTGAACCTGGTAAATTGAATTACTGGTTTGGTTCAACTAAATAAGAAATTAACAGATCTAATCAATTGAATAAAAAATGAATGTATATAGTTAATTGAATAAGAATTTAGTGGATTTAGCCAACTGTTTCATAAATTGAACAAAATTTGGAAGCTAGGTTTTGTTTTATCTATTCTTTAAGTTACACTTTACAAAATAACAGCTGACTTTTTGATAACTATGTGAGGTTTCTGATATTGATCTCTTATCTCTTCCAGGCAGGCTTGTCTGTGTTTATTTATAGCAAAAAAGAAAAAAAATACCTCCTCAATTTCTTTCCTATGAAAGCTTAACATAATCTGATACAAAGCCACAAATGTGGGTCACCAATAAGGGGCAAATTCACTCCAATGGTAAAAGTTTTCATGAATTTCTTTTTTCCGACTTCTCCATGGCAAGATGCTTTCATTTTTGTTCAACTTAACTTCGGTATAAATCTAAACAAGTGAATGTATAAGTATGTATCTTTCCAATCTACTACATAGGACAACCTTCCAGCTTTAAAAAACCTCTATTGAAATCTTGTATTTTACCTGGATATAAACACCAACTTCTGCTTGCCATATGTTGAAATTACAAATCTATGTTAGGCAACTATTCTATTCTGTTAATAATTTAAATATAAATGCTGTAACCATTTTAAATTTTGGTTGGGAGAATTTTTTTGGAAATGTCAAAATTCTAAAATTTTCATTAAAGACACATTTTTTTTTAGTTACATAACATTTCGCATTGCTGTAAATTTGTCTCTCTGTGTCTTTTCAATAAACACTTTCATGGTAATTATTTGGATGAGCTCTTTGTTATGGTCCCTAGACATTTTCAATTTAAGTACAGTACTAGACTGGTGTCTAGATCTCATCAATTTACAGTTGAACTGGCTAGATGTAGCCATAAATTCTATGCTAACAGTTTAATTTCTCACACTTCTCACTTGTGGAACTCTCTTCTGGTTCCATGCTTTTCAGCCAATTTTAATCTGCAAAAATTTAAATGCAGTGTCAACTGCTATCTACTGTCCTCCTGATTACTCTTTTCTCTTCTCGTTTATTATTAATGTTTCTGTTCTTACTTCTTCCACAACCAGTAACATCTTGTGTCTTAGTAGCTTTTCTACTTTGCATGGGGTGAAACCAATTAAAAAAAGAAACACCATAAAATAAAAAGCTGGGGCTGAATTATATACTAAAAAAATTCCTGATTCTATATTTTTTACCTAATCTTATAAAATGAACATTATTTTTCATTTGATTTTAAATACACAATTTTTTCTTTTGTTTGTACTTTTGTTATATAGGAATAAAGTGTCACTGCTGACACTTGAGTTTGAACATAGATTGCCAGTGAGCAAACACAGGCGATCCCATTATTGAATTGAAGAAGACCACGTGACCATAGAGGAAACACATAAATAGGTAGTAGCTTGGCGTCTAATTGATCGCCATTTCTAGTCTATCCTCTATTACTATTCAGATCACAATTTCTACTCTATCCTTTATCTACAAACTGCTATTCTGTATACTATTACACTAGATAGATTACTATTCAAGCGAGTATTAATGAGTAATGCTATCAGTGTGAGTGCTATTAGAAGGCTGTGCTGTGCTGTGGATGACATATGAACATGGGTCTTTGATCTTTATAGCATGTATCATGAGAGAGTTAGAAGTCCTGCTGGGATTCATTATTGGTGGCCATAATCTTAACAATGTAAGATATGCAGCTGATAGCAGACACAGAAAGGAAACTACAAAAACTTCTACAGAAGGTAGTAAAGGGAAGAGAGAAGAAACAACTAAACATCAATTGCAAGAAGATAGAATGTATTGTTGACCACAAAAGGAACAACCTAATATGTAAACTAAAAATTAGAGGCACCAGAATCAAGAAAGTATGAAAGTTTAAGTATCTGGGAAGTGTTTTAACAGAGGACAGAAAGTGCAACACTGAAATCCGAACATGCATCGGAATAGCAAAAAATGCCTTCCAAAACTTAAGCAAAGTATTAAGAAACAGGAAAATGTCATTAGAAATAAAGAAAAGAGTGCTGAACTGTTATGTGATATCAGTCCTTCTTTATGACAGTAAATGCTGGATAATCGCCTCACAGATAAAGAAGAATGCAGAGAATCCCATAGACTAAACATGGTAGTAACAAGGAAGTTTTAGAGAAAATGGAAACAAAGAGGACATTTAGAATCAGAAAGAGACAAGCAAAATGCCTACAGTACATAATGAAGAAAGCACGCTTGGATCATGTGACACTCACATGACATATAGAATGCAAAGAGAGACAGAGGAAAGCAGTGAATAATCTATGAGAATGTATCAGGTCATCGCATAAGTTCTGTCCGAATTTTGAATTTTGAAACAAGTGACCTAATGTTACATTTAATTACAGATTCAATCAACAATTTATTTTCCCTGATTATCTATGACTTCCTTCCATCTATTAACAAGCTTACTAATTCCATTACTGTAAAATTCTTTTGGCTTTGATTTGAAGAACTCACAAATGTCAGTTTTAACCTCTTCCTGTGTTACAAAAGCTGTTTCTTCCAAATGATTCTGTGAGCTACGAAACAAATGGTAGTCTGAAGGAGCAAGGTCAGGAGAATAAGGTGGATGAGGAATTTTCTCCCAACCAAGTTCTTCGATCTTTTGTGATGTGATTCTTGCTGTTGTGGTCGCGCATTGTCCTGATGAAACATCACCCGTTTTCGATTCACTAGAGCAGGTCTTTTTTTCCTCAAAGCTTGGTTCAAATGCTCTAATTGCTGACAGTATATTTGAGCATTAATTGCTGCATTAGGTGGTAAGAATTCAAAGTGGATTATTCCTTGGCAATCCCACCAGATTGAAAGAAGAACCTTTTGCCCATGAAGTTCCCTTCTCGGCTGTGGCTGGGGTCCTTTCCCTTTGCCAAGCCACTGTCTATGACGCTTAACATTTCGATAAAAGATCCATTTTTCGTTGTCAGTCACAAGTCTATCCAAAAAAGGTGAAACAAGTTGGCGAGAATGGAGAGAAGAGCAGATGTCAACTCGAGATTTGAGGTTGTTTTCAGACAATTCATGAGGCGCCCATTTTCCAAGTTTAGGAACTTTTCCAAGTTGTTGAAGATGACGATGAACAGTTGTATGGTTTGAACTGAGAACTACTGCCAATTCCTCAACTGATAAAGCAGGATTTTCTTCAAGGGCTGCTTCAAGAAGCTTTTCATCAAACTCAACTGGACGTCCGGTTCAATCTTCATCTTTAAGGGTGACATCTCCACCTTTGAATTTTGCAAACCATCTTCTGCAAGTTCTTTCATTCACACATTCCTCTCCATAAACTGAGTGAATGTTTCTAGCCGCTTCGGCTGCTGAGTTTCCTTTCTTGAACTCATAAAGCATCATGTGCCTCAAATGATTCTTGGGTACTTCCATGTTAGCAGGGTTTTAATCAAACAAAATTTAATTTTATTGTTCTTTGAAATAAAATTTGATCAGTTTAAATGCATCTAAACATAAAAATAATGTTCAGCTCCATTAGACATTATAAAATACTCTTTAAATTTCGTTCATTTTAACAAAAAGTTAAAATTCGGACAGAACTTATGGGATGACTTAATACATGCATTAAAAGATAAAATATTTACCAATTATTTTTATAGCATTTTATACTGAAAGGATGCATGATTTACACATATGTATGGTAGGTCAATTATGCTAAAAATGTATGAATAATTTTTTTTGATTTGTAACTATCTCCATCTTTTGTTTATGCTTACATTCCTTTTTGGGTGTAAGGGTGAGGATGAAATATTTTGTCATATAGTTTTTGAATTAACCCTAAAAAAAGAACTACAAAATATTGAATATGCCAAACTAAAAATGATAAGAGAAGTAATAATATGAATTACTAAAGTCAGTGTAACATTTTTGAATTTGAAAAGCTAGTTGAAACTGTAAGTTCTATTCTAATAGTTTCTTCTCTTGTACTTCTTACCTGTGGAACTCTCTACTGGCTTCTTGATTTCCTGTCAACTATGATCTTCAAAAATTCAAATGCTATATCAGTCATCATTTTCTCTCTCCTTGAATCCTGTTCTTTTATTGTCCTCTCTCCTTTCTCGGTTTCTTCCACTTTCAGTAACTCTTTGCATCTTAGTGGCTTTATCATCTTGCTTGGAGTGAAATGATTTAAAAGAAAAAATTGTAAAAAAAATTTCCAAGTTTTACAGGCAAACTTATTTATGAAGTTGTCATTTAGAAGTGATTACCACATACAATAAATGGAATAGAAAACTGACATCATTTCCAGGAAATACAATGAAATATTTGATCTAAGATTTTTAATTATTTTTGTAATAATTTTGTGGGTCATATGCATATATCCCCACACAAGAAATAACACTTATGTCCTTGATGTTGTAAACTTAAAAATCGGTTTCACTAAATCTGCTCTCGGTTAACATAGAAGAAAATCAAAATGTCTCCACTTGAACTCTGAAATTTTATTTACTAATTATTTATTTATATTCTTTTTTTCTCCTCAGCAAATGGGTTCACCTATTGTCCTGTTCATACTCCTCCCTGCTCTTTTTAATAGAAGTAAATGTTTATCCCTTGTTTCTTGTACAGGATTGGATTTCTGGTTGCTTTTAAAGTTTATTTCAGCTCTATACTTCTAATGCTTCTGCTTAAATTTTATTTACTAATTATTTATTTTATTTTTTTCTCTTCATAGGAATGGATATGTTTTCTTATCGCCCGGTTCATACTCCTCCCCGGTTTTTTGAACAGAAATAGAGAGATTGATCTCTTGTTCCCTGTTTAGGATTGGGCTTCTGGTTCATACTAAAATCTTCAAATTCTCTTTCACTCCCAGTAGCCCATTGCATCTTAATATAATAGCATTATGCCTTTACTTGAGGTTGGGGATTGATTAAAAAAAATGTGACCAAAAGGATGAATAATAAACCAATCAAATTTTAGTTTTCAAGAGTTCTAAGTTTGGAGCATCTGAAAGCAAAAGAAATCCAAGTCAACAGCCCAAAAGTCAGTACTCATTTCATAAGGATCTGCTTGAGACCAGCAACAAAGGAACTGCTGCCAATTTCTACTGAAGGTTTATTAGACTTCTTTCTCACTGTGTATGTAAAACCATTCACATATACTCATGCAGAACTTTTATTTGAACTGCACCCCTTCAAAAGAACATTTCTTTCAAAACCTCACCTTGCTAGTTTTGTTTATTTCAACTGTATAAAAAATTATAGTTACAGTTGCATGGATAACATGGGGAAAATAATAACTAAGCACAATAAAAAAAATGCTCAACAAAACCATAATAATTACAACAACAATAACATGCAGCAAAATAACACCATTAAATGTAACTGCAGAAACAAAGAAAATTGCTCACTTAACAACAAATGTTTAACCAATAACATAACATATAAAGCTATTGTAACTAATAACATTAACACAGATGAAAAAATTTGCATAAGTGCCACAGAAAAAACTTAAAAGAAAGATATTATAACCACAAAAAGTCCTTCAAAAGAAAAATACACAAACAATACAATCCTATCAAAATACATATGGAGCTAAAAAGAAAACAATATCTCCACCAAAATCAAATGAGAAATTATGAAAAGAGCAGCCCCATATATTATTAATAGTAAAAATTGTAAACTATCCTCAAATGAAAAATTAGCAATAATTAGTTTTAAAAACCAAAATAAACACTTAAACAAGAAAACTGAAATAAGGTTATAGGCCTACAAATAAAAACTTACTTTGCTATCTAAGCAATAATAATAAGCAATAATATAAACTTTAAATAAATGAAATAAATATAATATAAACTTAAAAAATTAATTATTAATAAATAAACAATATAAGTAAATATTAAATATACACACTTATACGTGTGCGCATATATATATATATATATATATATATATATATATACACACAAAAAAACACACACACACAAACAACAACAAACATTATCTCAATAATAATAATTGATACCTCAATATATAACACCAAGGCAAAAACAAATAATCTACTATCCATTAATTAAAAATGAAACATTAGATAAATGATAACATAAGAATATTTAATTTACTACATATACAGTATTTAAAATTACATATATGTGGGTACATGTGTGAGTTTACTGGAGTATATACTCTCTATATATATTCAAACAGCAAAGAAAACACTCTATAAATCCAACCGACCATAATTAAAATGTTAAAAATAGAAAAAATAACTTTACTATTTAAGGACTACTTTATTAATAACAAAGCACAGACACAAGTGTACATGTGCCTGTGTACACGTGTTTGCATGTGTATATATCTGTATACCTAAATGCATGTATGTGTGCATATGCACAAACATATGAATACAGGTATTTGAACATAATAACAATAATAAATAAAAATTTAATTATAAACCTAACCGCGTACAATTAATTAACTACTTAAGATACCACCAAACTAAATAAGAAAATGAAAAAATAGCAAAGTGAAGACATATAAAAATAATTCATCATTTAAGCATTAATATCAATTATTTATGTAAAAAATGAAATACAATTTTTCTAACCCAAGAAAAGACTAGAACAATCAAAAATTAAAAACAATAACATGTCTTGAGGAAAAACAGAAACAAAATACCAACAATTGAAAGAAAAGAGGGAAAGGAAAAAAAAGACAAAAAGCTAAGAAGTGAGTGTCAAGTGGAGAAAAAAAATGAGGAAAAGGACAAATAAACACAAGACCCT
>OZ038487.1:10414303-10456803 GCA_964036315.1 Acanthosepion esculentum | reverse complement strand
ATTCGTCCCTGCGCTGGTGGTGTCGGGGCTGGGTCTTTGGCTATGACTAGCTTTGACCGGCTCTGACCAGTCCGGACAAGCTGTGACCAGTTATGACCAGCTATGACTAGCTTTGACCAGCTTGGACAAGCTAAGATCAGCTAATGACCAGTGGCCTGGGTGGAAACGCCCGGGCCTATCCCCACTTCCCCCTTTTCCCACATTAAACCGGCCTTGTGCCACATCCTGACCGCGTGGGAGGTCTGGTAAACAATATCGCTTCTCGGCCTTTTGGCTAAGATCAAAGTGTAGTATCTGTTCGCAGATTACTCGCTGAATGATCGCCTTTAGGCCGGGAGCGATCACTGATACAGGCCGGTCGCAGGGATTCGTCCCTGCGCTGGTAGTATCGGGGCTACGTCTGACTAGCTATGACAAGCTAAGACCAGCCGTGACCAGCTATGACTAGCTAAGACCAGCTCTGACCAGCTTGGACAAGCTAAGACCAGCTAAAGCACTGCGGCCCGGGTGAAAGCTCGGGTCCACTCCCCCTCCCGTCCCACGTTAAACCCCGACCTTGTGTCACAACCTGACCGTGTGGGAGGTCAAGTAAATCCATGGCCTTTTGGCTAAGATCAAAGTGTAGTATCTGTTCTCAGATTACTCGCTGAATGATCGCCTTTTGGCTGAGATTCGATCACTGATACATGCCTGGCACAGGGATTCGTTCCTGCACTGGTAGTATCGCGGCTACGTCTAGCTATGACCAGCTTTGACAAGCTATGACCAGCTAAGACCAGCCATGACCAGCTATGACTAGCTATGACCAGCTCTGACCAGCTTGGACAAGCTAAGACCAGCAAAGTCTAGCGGCCCGGGTGAAAACACTCGGGTCAACCCCCCTCCCTTCCCACATTAAAAACCGACCTTGTGTCACAACCTGATCCTGTGGGAGGTCAAGTAAATAAAAAAAAAAAAAAAAGAACATTGGAATAGTGATACTTGTCGAGACAACATAGTTCACTCTAACCAAATCTGATAGTCATTACTAATACTTCTACTTCTTTGTATATATTTCTGTTTGTAATATATCTGTGTTATTCCATACCTGTGTTTGAGTTATTCTTCATTGGTTCTACCTTGGACCATCACCGTGGTACAAGGAACTTGGACCATAACAATAATCTATGAATATCAAAACAGCATAATAATTTATTGTTGCTAATGCTACATTATCAGCAATAATGTGTGGAATAGAATTGAATGAAAAAACTCTACTAGAAAGATTAGAGATGAAAAAACATGATTTTTCATAACAGTTTTGGTAGCCTAAATAGTTGTATTGTCATTTTAAATAACAAGTTCCAAAAGAGAAGATGTAAGTTCAAGTCTTGTCTGAAAATATTTATTTGTTCTGAGTTATCACAGTTTTACAGCTGAAGAAACAACCAGCCAAGAGGATGGAAAAAAAAGGATTAAGAAACAGGGTTTAAACTAATAATCTTTGAATTTCAAATCAACCAATTTTTGTATTTTAACATGTTGAGGCATAAATGTGAAGTGATAGAAAAATAAACAAAAATAAATGAATAATATCAAGGAGACAAAATTTTTTATTTCTTTAAAAACAGATGTATAATGAGAATCACCAGACCACAAAACCATATTTCAACCAACCAATCAGAAAACTATCACCAGCAGGATATAAGGCCACAAGCCAGTCAGAAGTGGAATGGCACATTTAAAGAAGATTTCTGTATATAATAAGATGGAAAATAAATTTAAATCAGAATCCATGAGTTAATTTTGTCCATTATCCAATGCTGCAGTCATCATAACATACCCAGAGCAAAAATATGACACTTGCACAACACACTGATAACTTTAGATGGCTAAACTGTTTTGATACATTTTAAACATAACCCTTTCTTTCACCACCTTTTAAGCAGCCCATTTCTACGTTTAATAACATACTTACTTTTTTTCACCCACATTGTTAAGCAGGAAGCTCCTACATTTGGATATATACATACATACATACATACATACATACATATATATATATATATATATATATATATATATATATATATATAGACTTTTTCCAGGACTCTCTCTCTCTCTCTCTCTCATATGAGTCAGGACTTTTACAAGTGAACTTTTGAAACTTTGACATTCATCTTATCCTTCTGCATTATTATATTTTGTTATAGGATTAATACAAATATAAAATTTGTCACTTATCTGATTGATATTATATTCAGCACCTCTACTCCATAGTTTCATAGACGTACATTTGTTTAATTGTTTGGTTGACCTGTCAGGAGGTATCAGCAATTGTCTGTTGATTTTCTCTTTTTTGTTATTTTTATATAAAGTTAAAAAATAATTTATGTGCATTTTATTGGTGTTAACTTTTTCTTCTTTGTGTGTGTGTGTGTGTGGATGTGCAAGTGTGGATATATCTAACCATGTATGTATAGAATGTTGTGGTTATTTTCTTTTTTCATAATTTTCTTGTCTCCTAATTATCTTATCTTGTTATTTCTTTTCCTCCTTTTATCTTTTGGCTCCGAGTGTCATATAAAGATATATTTACAAATGGTCAATATTCACCCAAAATACATATATGTTAGCAATGTACATTGTCATAAGATAACCTCCACAAGTGCTCTGTAAATGTACAGATCTAGAGCTAAAACAAAAGCAACACTAAGGCATACATAAAGAAGACGTACATACTGTGACAATCTATATCAGTGATTCTCAACATGGTCCAGGTGGACCACCGGTGGTCCACATAGTATTTCTAGTGATCCACAGAGAAGTCATAGCCATAAAAAATTATAGCCATTTCGCAAAATGTATCTAAATAATTTGAAGAATTAAAAATATATTTTGTTTAATTACACACATGTCCATTATATTTGAAAATTTCAAAATTACATAGATATTATGCAGTGCTATATTTATTTAATTTTTATCATTCATATATATATATATATATATATATATATATATATATATATATATATATATATATATATGGCCAGACAATTGCGTCTAGCATGAAACAGCCTGTCGCCTCTAAGTGTTGACTTCAATGTTAACTTTTATATTTACACACGCTCTATCTCTGATATTGAGCACTTTACCCCATAAATATAGCACACCTTAAGAGTATATTTCTTCATATGTATATATAAATATTTATCATCAAAATTGATTTTGATATCCTCTGTTTATCCTTGTTTACTAAAATAAATTTTAAAGTGTATATAGACTACTTTGTCTTTTCACCAAGTATTTTTGTGTGAAAATTGAATAGCCTGAAAGTAAAAGAAGGAGTGGTCCATTTGAATCTTTTGAATAAAAAAATGGTTCATGGGCTGAAAAAGGTTGAGAAGCACTGATCCATATCATAATGATTTGACATCTGTATGGTTGTTTGTGTGTTTGTTATCATAAGTTAGTAAAAAAAGACACATTATAGTACAACTTTTAGGCAATGTTTAAACTTTGTGCCCATAAAAAAATGATATGTCAAAAGGAAAGTTATTCCTTTGACACCACTATTACTGTGTGCACTTTTGACTCCCTCAGCAATGTTTATTGTTTTAGAAAGTGATAATTAGAATTTAATGAATGTGGATTTTTACATTTTCTTTATTCAGTTCATCAACATCTATTTATATCTATTTGTTTATTGGTACCTAGAATCTGACAGTAAAGAGATGAACACGAAGTAAATGTTCAGTTTATACAATAAATAGAATTTAAGTTAAATGTAAAACAAAAAATGAATAGCCACAAAAAGTAAATTCAGGAGAAAAGGCTAAACTAGAATGAGAGGAAGCAAATAGCACCCATTAATTGTTTAACCATAAAAACCTGTTAATTTTTTAACCATAAAAACCCATTAATTGTTTAACCATAAAAACCTATTAATTTTTTAACCATAAAAAACAGTAATTTTTTAAAGATTAAAAAACAGTAATTTTTTTAGCCATAAAAAGAAAGATTTTAGTTATAAAAACCCATTATTTTTTTAGCCATAAAGAGCCCATTAATTGCTAGAACCATAAAAACCCATTAATTTTTTAACCATAAAAACAATTACAAGGTTTTATTGAATATTTTAGGAATTATTTCATAATAAATGGAATTATTATTTAAAGATTTTATTAAAACTTTGTAGAAAGATTTTAAAGTCTGTCATTAAATTCCTTACATACACATAATTTGAAAGAAATTGTAATGAACATTGGGTAAATCTTTCTTTTTGTCTGGCAACAACACCTGGACAACAGGAAAAGTGCATCAGCTAAAACATGAGACACTATGAAGCCATTTTTATGACTCCTGCTGTCTTTAAACTGAATATATTTTCTATAAATATCTTAAATGGACAAACAATTTAGTTTAGAAATTTGATCATCTTGTTATCAAAGCAGCACGTATCTAACTAGTAAGGTATAAATTAAAAGAAAATTTCTTCAAGATAGATAATTTATGGCCAAATCACATTCAAACACCATTTCAATACACCAAAGTTAAGAAATGTTGAGCCTGGTCAGTAACCAGGTGATGTAAGCTTGAATGTGTGGGTGGTGAAATCAATAATGGCTCAAAATTGGAAATCAGAGAGCTGAGTTCCAATTCCAATTGGGTTTGTTATATTCACTAACTTGCAAATACCCTTGGGAAAGGTAGGAATCCACCTCTTCTCCCTCCAGCTATGGGTTAATTAGTAGGATGTGTATTACTAAATCATTATTATCGTCAATTGGACACATGGCCGAGTGGTTAGAATGTTCGCATTCTGACAATGAAACCTGGGTTCGAATCTCACCATAGTTGATTTGTCAGGAAGGAGACATCCTGCGGTTTGGGACTGGAGGGGTTGGTCCCAATGTGCTGCACCTTTGGAAAGTGCCTGAAGACCATACCACAGATTGACCCAAGCCTTGTGAGTGAAATTGGGTAGCCGGAATCCTTGGGTGCCGTCGATAGCTGTGCTAGCACAAAGTTACAAGTCATCGTGGACGAGGGCTTGAGCATGCTGGCCTTGTTCAAATTGTTGGTCACACTAGATAACACACTCTTTCCCAGAAAATGTAACTAAAGTCTGCTCAGCAGAGTTGCAGTATAAACAACAGGTGGGCTCTGTGGGTGTTGAATAAATACAAATGCGCCTGAGCAAGCGTCTGCAATACGGATTGGCTAGCCACCCTAGTAGACCGGTATCCTCGAATACGAGTGGCCAGCTATACATATACATTCTCTCCAAAAATTATTAGAATCTAAAAATATTTTCTAGTTTTAAATAACTTACAAAAGGTTGATAAGTCATAAAAAACAACTCACTCATTCCTTCCCCTTCTTTTTATTAAGTTGATAGGAGGAATAAGCAACTAAGAATCCTTGACCAGTATGCATGTTCTTCCATTGGCTATAATGACATATCAGTGATAATTCTTTAAAAATAAGCTTAGTAATAATTAACATTTACACATCATTATGAAAGAAATTCTATAAATATAAACTTACTTGACATTGAACTTAATCATCATAGCAAGTGAGTTTTTTAACTTGATTTTAAAAAAAATCACAATCACAGTAATGGTGACAGGTCCTATAAATCATTCAGGTTGTTATGACATCACCAGCCATAGCAGCAGTGAGTGTGTCTAGGGCAAGATAGTCTGGTGACACTCATTTCTCTTTAGGGTGGTTTTGAATTTGGAATTGTTCTTCTCCTAAACTGGTTGGCCTACTAAAGCAGTCCAGTCAACTTTATTATTTACAGGTGTTTGAATTCAGAGTTTTCTTTTTCCTAGACTGGCTTCCACCCATGGCGAAAGATTGTAATTTACCCTACTATTTAACTCTTTAACTTAAAATTAGAAATATTAGAATATGAAATTGACACGCCAATTCCATTTTCCATATTGATGACCGTTATTATACTCACATATTTTTTTCTAAATCTCTCTTCCTAAGTCTTCCATTTTTTGGGCTTTGATTTTAAATATAATTAAAACTTTAAAGTTGCCACAGGCAAAAATGAATTGGATTCATTCATTTATATTTTTGGTATTTTTCATTGCAGTAAATTTAGACAAATATTTTTTTTACATTCCTCCCTGGCATCACTATTTGAAAGATTTTCCTCAAGATCTTGGTTTCTGATAATTTTCTATTTTCTGTCTCCCTTCAGGACATAAGCTATAATGGCTCTGCAAAATTTCCTGTCCATTGTGGCTCTTAATAAATTTTAAAGCAGCAAGGTATGCCAATCCATAGGCCCAGCACCAGTTCATTGGAAAGCTGGAAGTGCCTGACAATTGAAGCAAGGTGGGATTGGATATAACCCTTTCATGAGGCCTGCATTATCTGACCCTGATAGACTGTGGTTTTCCAGCTGGCAACTGTTACCATGTGGAGAGATGTTTGCAAGGTTTGCAGAGGAGTAAGGCATATTCCAGTGTGCCTATGTGCCATCAGGGAATGGTATCATAGAGAGACGTCATCGTACCATCAAGTGAATTGACCCTAGAACACAATGTTGCATCATGGAGGAATTATATTGGTATAATGTGAAGCCAAAAGATGAAGCAACAGCCACAACAGCACCAGCTAACTCTATATACAACTATCAGACCTACATAGAGAATAAAATGTGTCTCACCGTCAAAATACATTAAAAAAAATATGGTCGATCCAAATGCTACAATTTAAGAACAACTTGTTTCAGACATCAGAGATTTTGTGAGATGAATTCCTGGCTTATGTAAATTTCCGAACCTCAGCCACTCGATAAAATGAGCATGAGCAAGAAAACATCAAATTGGCAGTAGAGGCTGACGAGTCAAGTGGTCATGCATTGTGATTGAAAAGAAAAAAAATTCAACTAGTACTCCAAACAACTACTTTTTTTGCTACAGCTGTGAGATGCAGGAAAAAAAAATCCAGTTTGAACAAGGGTCAAAATTTAAAAACAAAGAAAACAACATTTGTTGAACTCTTACTCTTAGTCTTAGGGGTCTAATACAAAGAGAGGGATTCTTAAAAATATAGGTGGGGTGGTATTTTTTTCAATATGCTATAAACAGTGCTGTTTTAATAAAAACAGGAGATAGAACATCATTAGTGGGCAAAAAATTAAGATACTTTTTTTAAATGTTAAGTCAAAGAATGAAACATGGTAATTTTGGAATAAATAAAAAAATGGAAGAATATTTTTTAATTTAAATTTTTAATTTGAATTCATTTCCATTTTTTATGCAATCATAAAAACATGCAAGTAAAAAAAAAAATTATTAGTCAACTATGAATACTCTTTTCTGCTGTGTGGGTAGAAAAGGGGGTGGAGGTAAGAAAATTAAGATGGGGGTGATGGTCTGAAAATTTCCCCCCCAAAAATGTAAAAATTAAAACATAAATATCTCTACCACTTTTATTAAAACATATCTGAGAGTATAAAAAATCAGCCAAATTTAAACCATAGAAAAAGCAAAATTGACTACTTCTTTTGCTGTTCCTAAATAATAACTGAAAAATAAGAAGACCTACTCTATCGTGAGTTTCTAATTAAAGTCTTGTTGATATGTTCTTTTTATTTTATTTATTTTTTAGTCAAAATTTCTTTTGGCTCAGGAAGCATGGACAAAGGCGCAGATCATGTACAAAGTTTTCTTAACGTTAAAAAGATGAGCACAAGCGAGTGAACACCCCCACCACACACACATGCACACACACACATCAGTTAATCTTGTTAAAACATCAACTATTGAAATTTATTCATGCATGTTTTATTTTAAAATTAGTGAATCTGTTCCAGATGGATGTCATGAGTGACCTCCTGAAATAGCAAAAGTAATCCTACATGGTTCAAAGACTCTACTTTAAAAATGAATGAAATGAAAATATTGCATTACTTCAATACTGGGAGAAAATTTTAAAATAAGGGAGCACTCTATATCCCCACCCACAAAAAAACCCCAAAACAAACTAATAATACTTGTCTGTAGCAGACTAACTTAAGTTCAGTATATATACATATACATACATACATACATATTTGTGCAATCCATGAAGGCATATATTGGTAGATTTTTCACAAATTACGATTAGTACTATGCTGGAAATAACATGCTGTGTGTATCAGAAAGCATGCAGGAACTGTTCTGGTCTCACCCATCACATGAGAACCCATGAGCAAGCTGAACAGACTTTACAAAACAGGCCAGGCTTGTACAAAACAACTGAGTTTGCCACATCTGTAATAAACATTGCAAGTCACTTGCTGACTTCAAGAGCCATTGTTGTGCTCATGACACCTCAAAACTTGTCAGCAATGGTTATACTTGTTTGAGAGCCATCATGCATAATTTTGTAGAAGTCGTAGTTACCAAATAAGGTAAAGTTTCAGAATTTATTCATTAATGAATTAATTGTATACTGAATAGGTTATTTTATTAGAAAACCTTGTAGAAATATTTGTTGGTGGTCCCTTAGCTGCCCCATTTCGATACATTATGAATACTTTCAAAATTGGGGTTAGGGGATAATGATAAATATTTTTTTTATAATTGTAAAAAGAAAATTCCTTGAAGATATTTTTTCAGTCAAAATAAATTGCAATATACAATCAGAAAATCTTGAAAATTTGTTCTGAAGTCTCACAAAAATAATTCAAGAAAACTCAAGAAATAATTTTTGTTAGGAGTTGGCGTTTACATAATTTAATAAAATACATTAATTTATTTAAAATTTAACAGGAAAAAATCTACAATGAAAAATTTACTTGTAATTTTTCAATGTAATTTTGAAATTCTTCCAATTGCTGATGGCAAAAGAGATTTTTTATTTATTAAATAATGACATATTTAAAGAATCAGAAAATGTAAAGTTTGGTGCC
This sequence comes from Acanthosepion esculentum, assembly GCA_964036315.1. Lineage (NCBI taxonomy): Eukaryota > Metazoa > Mollusca > Cephalopoda > Sepiida > Sepiidae > Acanthosepion > Acanthosepion esculentum. The sequence continues at coordinate 10,447,901 of OZ038487.1, read as the reverse complement.
ATTTTTCATCAGAAATATACCTAAATTAGATAGCTAGTATCTATCTATCTATCTATCTAGACAAGCCTAAACTTTACCTTATTTGGTAACTATCACTTCCACACCATACATCTTTGGACACAAACACTGAAAATGTATTAGCAATAAATCTTTTGAAAATGGCTAATAAATTGGTTAAAAGTGTTTGGGACAATTATCTTTAGATACACTCTGCACTCTCTTAACCATCTCACGAAAAGTAAAACTGTAAGAGCATTAAAAAAACTATCTATCCATATATCTATCTATATATCTATGTTTAAAAAATTCTATCAATTCAAATCTATTCATATCTATTCTACTCAAAAGTTCACACACAAACATATAAATGTAAAATATTATTTTTGATGTGTGTCCCCAAACTATAACTCTCTTCATTTTTGTTTACAATCTCATTCCCACCACTAGTAAATAATAAATCTGCCTAATGCTTTTACACTGATCAAAATTTTTAATTTATTTTCATATAAAGTTTCACATATTGAGGAATCAGACACAGAGCATATTTTTGCTAACAATACAGCTTCCACTGGAATATAACCCCTCTACAAAAACATCTGTCAGTGAGTAATTCCCATTTCTCTGTTTATTCCTCAGTCCGTTGATGAAGGACACAGATGTGTCTGAATATTCCGATCTTAAAACCATACTCTCCATTCTTCATTTCTGTCATATGGTTAATAATTAATATTTAATAAATGTTTTTCATATTGATACCATTTCATTTCTCCTTGTTTTATTAACTAATCTATTTTACACACACACACACACACACACACATATATATATATGGGTGTGTGTGTGTATAAATATATATATATATATATATATATATATATATATATATATATATATATATATATGGAGAGAGAAAGAGCGAATTTGGTATTATATATATATATATATATATATACATACATACACGCAAATACACATACACACATTTCATTCTTTCGTTTTTACATCTGAGGAAACCTTAAATGAGGAAGCCTTCTAAACAAATCTAGAACGAGAGACGTATTAATAGAAACAAATTAAAAGATACATTCTAATTTTGTCGTTTTCTTCTTCTTTCAGATATTTTATATTATATATTGTCTACATTCCTTAGAAATCGTTTTTGCTTTTTCCAAAAAAAAAAGAAGGAAACTCCTAACAATCGTTTTAAAATACTTTTCCTGATGTGTTTCTATAGTAATTAAAGGGGGATAATCCTAGCTGAACATGTCATTGCCAAACACGGTAGAAATCATAATGTTTGCCCCCATTAACAATGGTTAATTACACATTAAAACGGTAACACAGAAAGTCGGTTTTCCAGCAAGTGTTTACGCTTTCTATAAGCACCAACGCCGCAAGTTTACATAGAGTAGAGAAGTGAAATCAAGAAGAAGTGATTCGTAGTTAAGCGTCCGGTGCCGTTTTGGGAAAACAGTGGTAAAATTAAACGCGCGGTAATAAAGACGGGCTTACCCGCCGTTGTCCCAGCATGCACTTCGACTGGCGACTCAATGTAATTCGAACATGACTGACTACAGGTTTTTGTTGAAAAAGAGATCAAAAAAGAGGAATTTCTCGGAAAGGGAAGTTGCGATCCTAACTGAGGAATACAAGAAGCACATGCTCATCTTAAATTCGAGATTGACCAATTCGATTACCAATCAAAAGAAGCAAAGAATCTGGGAACGGATTACTGAGTCCATCAACGCAGTCGGTGTAAACAGGCGGCGAGTAAGTGAAGTTAAAGAGAAATGGAGGAACATGCAAAGGAAGGCCCGCCGTATTATCGCCGAAAGGAATCTCAGTTTGGACAGTTTGGAAGACCAAGTACCTTCTTCGAATTCAGGGTCGAACTCCAGAGTCAGGATGGTGGAGAAACCCCTGGGTGATACTGTTGAAACTTTGGCCACAGTGGCAGCCTCTTCTTCAACGAGTAGTATGGTCGACGATAACCACGGTGTTGCCATCAGCTCAGAAAATGGTTCAGTGCAGGTCGGTTCTAACCATCGTAGCGACGATAAACCTTCTATAAACAGTAGTCTTCACGTTAATAACGATAGCAACGGGGCTGACGTAGACAATCACCTTACCATTGGTAAGTATGTGTTTTTTTTTGGGGGGGGATTACCAAAGGTGGTTAGGTTCAATTACTCGTGGATGGAATGTAGTTTGTTTTTGTTCTTTCTTCTTTTTATCTTTCTTTTTATCGTCCCATATGGTTTTTTGTAATCTTAAAAAAAAAATCCCCTTTTTACACGAAAAATGGAAATAAACTAAAAAAAAGTCATGCATGAAAAAATAACTTATATAAAAATTAAAGTTTTGTTTTTTAATATTTTAAAAATAAAATAAATCTTTTGTAAATGACCCCTGGACTCTCGTAATCTTTTATATTCCAGTTGAGTTATTTATTTATTTATCGTCATCTAGTTCTGTTCATATTTTTTTAAAGATCTTAAATTCTTAATTTACTGACGAGTAAGGAATTGGGGAATCCTTTTCTTCATCAGCTGAGTGTGATGTTTTTTAAAAAAAGGCAAAAAAAACAAAGCTTTCTTAAATCAAATGAATTTGTAATAAATTTTATATAAATTTAAGCAGTTTTTTTCGATAGTGTATTATAATAATAGAAATAATAATAATAATACTATTATTATTTTTATCTATTTTCTAATGGTTGGTTGCTGTGTAGAAGCAATAGTAGTAAAATAGACAAGTAGTATGACTTGAAGCAAGTAAAAATACTTTTCTCTTTTTTTTTAACCACCCTATTGTCAGACAAATTAAACAAGTCGACCACTTAAAGCGGAATTTTCTCTTTAAATATCTCACTGTAAGAGATATTGAATAATTTTCTTTTTAAAAATATAGTAAAATTGTGAAAACATTAGCGACTTTAAATTTAAACAACTTGTAAAAAAACGAAAAAATTATTCATTTTTTTGTGTATGAATCTGAATTCGAATATTTTGTGAAAGGGATTCATATTTTTTTTACATTTAAAATAAAATAGTTTATTAAATATATAAATTACTAATTTAAATTAGAATTAGTATTGAAAAGTTCTTTTTTATTAAAACAAAAGTAAAAAACGAAACATTTTCTGTGTTAGATGCGTATTTAAAAATTAATTTTTAACGTTATTATTAGAGAAAGAATTAAAGATTTTCTGTCGAATCTAAGGAATTTTTTCTCTCCATATTTCCAATTGACTTAAAAATGGAACAAACACCAAATAAAAATATTTCAACATTTTTCAATCTGACTGAAGAATTCATGGGAAACTAGTGAAAAATTTGTAGATTTGTCACAGGTTTTTTTTTTTTTAACAACAACACTAACAGTGCGAAAAACCTTCTCGGAACGAATTTAACACCTCTGCAAAAAAAGTAAAATGTTGCATCTGCGAAAAAACGTCATTTGGAAACTAGAACAGTTTTAATATTTTTTTTTTATCATTTTAACTACCCCCACCTCCTCCGAGTAGTAGACAATCGAAAATGACCCACCCGCTAAATTTTGCTAATTGAACATCCTCTCCCCACCTTAAGCAAGAAGAAAATGTTTAATTAGAGACTGTCGTAATTTAGGGAAAGAGGAGTTAATTTAAAATTAAAGGAATTCAGTGTTCTTTTACTCATCTTCTAGGTGCCCTGGTGGAGCATAGGTCTAACAACCTCGCCATTCTAAGCAATCTAGCAGTGGTTTCCGTACCAAGTTGTTTTTTATGGGGTGGAGTTACTAACCACACCCACAACCAGATTTGAATTCAGAGTTGTTCTTCTCTCAGATTGATTGTTAATGTTAATCAAGAGTCAAGACTAGAGGGCTCAGTCTGCCCTGCTTTTATTAACCTATAGCTTGAGGGAGCAGAGATGGATTCATCATACCTTTGCTAGGGATGTTTGTGCAAGAGCAAGTGAAACTGCCTCAGCTGGGATTTGAACTTAGTGTGCCAACCCCATTTCTGCACTGATATGTTCGTGTGTGTTATTTTATTTAAAAATATGAATACATACATTTTTTTAAATGTATTATTGCCAGATATGTTCTACTACATAAATTCTTTTATATTTTACTTTTCATTTTTCTTTTTTTTTTCTTTTTTTTTTTTCTTTTTTTTTTTCTTTTCTTTTTTCTTTTTTTTTTTTCTTTTTTTTTTTTTTTTTAAAAGAAAAACCTAAACGAGTTTTATGTAGCATGACATATTTGGTGATAATATATCCTTTTTAGAATGAGGGTTATGATTTTAAAAGATTTTTTTTTCCTATAACCAGTAAATAATTGGTAGAAGGTTGCAAGTATGAAAATTTGACCTTGTAAAACTATTCAACACGTCTACAATGAAAAAAGCAGATAAATTTTAAATCTCATATTTTCATTTTCCAGAAATAGTTGTGGTGGTTTACAAAAATTGTTTCTTTTTTCTTTTAGTCCAGTTTTTTCTAATGAAGAAAATCTTCATACGATAGTGATTAGACAAAAACACACAGTAAGATTTCTTAATAGCTTCAACTCCAACTGTTACATCCGGCTGCTACTCATGTTTACATGTGGATTGCATGGACTCTTACTTGATATGTTGTCCTTTTATTTATGTCTCATGTGAGGACATGCAAGGCCTCTGATTGGGAGATTGGAGGTTTTGAGGAGTGTGGGACCACTTAATTGCTGTTGTTCCTAGGTCTACCCTGACCCGGGGTGGTAGCACCTGTAAAAGGTCTCAGATATGAATTAATAGTGCCCCCCTCCCAAAATAAACACTATGAAAGTATAAAAATACCAGCAATATGTTTTTATATATAAAAGAAATGAACAACAATACATGCATACTAATAAATTATAGTGACTTCACCTAAATCCATTTAAAATTCTACCAAGCATTAAGCCATATTATATCCTACAATTTCTTAATTGGTATTCCAAAATATAACTTTGACAAACCTACAACACAAAACACACACATATAACTGCCTCTAGTAATCACATCCACACAAACAGGTATATACACAAAATCTGAGTATCATCTACCATGTATTCAATTGTGAAAACAGAATAACGTATATATTTTTATTACTTCCAAGCTCCCAAGAAAATTAAATTTCAGCCTTGTGAGTGAAATTGGGTAGATGGAACTATTTTGAAGTCATCATGACTGTCGGTTTAAGTGTGTTGGTGTTGTTCAAACTGTTGATCATTGCAAATGATGTGCTCTCTCGCAGAAACTGTAATGACTGCTTAGCATAGTTGCAGTATAAGTCACAGGTAGGTTCTGTGGCTGTAGACCAAACACAAATGTACCTGAGAAGGCATCTGCAACAGGGATTGGCTAACTAGCCTAGAAGATTGGTGTGCTCAGAGATGAACCACTGGCCATTATTATTATTATTGTTTTTATTTCCTTTGATTTCTGGTGTGTACACATTTCTTTCTGGGTCCCAACCAGAGACCCAAGTTCAGAAATGGCATCATGACACTTTCCACTGAAAAAAAAAAATTTATTTTACATAAAAAATTATATTATTATTATTTATTTATTTATTTTGACCAATATTTGTTGTGGTTATTCTGTTGTAATTTTTTTGTTTTAATTTTTTCAGTTATAAAGGAAGAGATTCCAGACCCTGTCCTAAAGAATGATGATTTAATAATATCGACTGCACAGAACGAACCAGCAGAAGGTGATTTAGCGGACAGAACCCCACTAGAATTAGTAACACCCTCAATAGGCTGTGACACTTCTTCCGCTTCTAGAAATGCTGTTGGTAGCTATGGTTTCTCATCACACAAATTCAATACAAATATGGTATCCACACCTGAAGACAATTCTCCAGTTTACACCACTCCACAGACACAGCATTGGTCTTCACGTCTCCAGGTACCACCACAAGTTTCTTCATCCAAATTACACTCTTTGTCAAATGTTTCTATGTCTTCAAACAATATTCGTGTCCCATCATCTCTGACATCGCAACGGTCATATACAACTCATGGTCCATCTGAAAAATCAAATGGCAACGCAGTTTCTTCATCACTTGTCCTGAACAATTCTATACCTGACACTTTGGCTTCCCTTTCATCAAACTCGTTTGTTGTTCGATCACATCCTCTTGTTACTGGGGGACCATCGCTAACTCATCTTAATCAGGACAATTCAGTTGGGCCAGGTGTGTCTCATGTCAAACCTTCAAATCGAGGTACTACCTCTGGGGGCATTACACAGGCAGATCTTTTACAACTTCAGTATGAAGTCCTTCTGGCTGACAAGAAACGTATCTTGATGCAAACAAAATATTATGAAATGAAAATGAAAAGGATAGAGTTCGAATTACGGGGACAAACAAATTCATTTTTCTAATATAAAAAAAACAAATTCTTTTCTTCCCACCCCCATTTTCTCCTTCAGTTCTAGTTGGCTCAAAGTGGAAGCTATCATGTCTGCAGCTACAAATGAGCTAACAAAAGGACAGTCTTGTTATAGGCATATAATTACTGATCAAAAAGAATTCATACTTCACACTGCATGACCAATGTAGGTTTACTGTACCAGATCATCATATTGATTCATGACGACTCGGTTAAAATTCGACTTCTCTCTCTCTTTTGCACACACCCACATACTGTATTTCCCAACATCGAAGATACTAATTTTTTTTTTTTTTTTTTTTTTTTTTTTTTCACAAAATGAAGTCTAAAAAATTTACCCTGTTTCTAGCAGGCTAAAAGTTGCTTTTTATTTATTTTATTTTTTTTATCCCACCATTGAGCATTTTTGGATATTTTATGGTAGCAACTGCTTTCTGCCAGTAACCTCCTGGTACTTGAAAAATTTCAAAGTAAGTTAACAAGCATCACTTTTTAGGTTTGTAATCTAACAACTGATTCATGTTGATCCCCCCCCAATCAACAACAAAGACACATGACTTGTTTAATAAGCTCATTGATAAAATTACTGTCAGCATTATGGGTGTTATTAATGGGAGGGGGTGACAACTGGTTGAATTCGTTTAGGCAAGACTTTCAGTTTCTCCTGACACTTGTGCTCTTCATGAAATCCTAAAAAAAAAAAGTCACAAAAATATTTTATTTTGTAAAAAAAATAAAAATAAAAAATAAAAAATGCCTGTTTACAGTTAATATATCTGGAAATAAACACTTGTAAAAGAATCTCTATTTTTCTGTCTATATAATAAAAAGCAATTCTCTGAAAGTAAAAGATTAAAGCCCAAAAGTGCCTTTTCCTAACCAATGTTACATGTTACCTACCGCCATTAATACTGAATAAAATAAAATGAGTTATGACACTCAGTTTTTCTCTCCTCTCAACCAAACAAACAATAAAAAAGGAATAAATAAAAAGAATTTATGTTCTGCCTAGTAACTGAGGAAGTTTCATTTTCCTTTACCAGAGCCAGTGGCTGGTGTTTCAGACCAGTGAAAAGCCAGTATTTCTAATGCTTATTTTAAGAGTAAACTCTCTTTTTATAGAGGGATGCTTCAAAAAATCACTTCCTGTCTTCCTTTTCCTCATGCCAGACTAAGCAAATATCTTATCATTTATGAGCCAATCAGTTTTTAGTATTTTGGTCAGTTGACTAGTCAGTTTGAATTTTGAAGCAGTCTAACAATCTGGATCTGTATTTCTGTAGCTTAGAAAATAGTATATAAAAATAAAAGGTGAGAAAAAAAGAAATGGGATGGGAATTAATTTCATTATGTAAAAAGGCATTAATCACTAGAGGCTTATGTGAGCCATGATATTATATGTAGGGTTTATCTATTTTGTTAAAAGTTTCATACAATTTAAAGATTACTTCTTGAGGAACGAGGCAAATTCTGGCAATAAAAGACAGGCAATATACTCTGGAAATAATTCATAAATAGGAATACATTGAAAATGAGGAAGAAAGGAATTATTGGTGGTCAGGAATTAAGGCAAGCCTTGCTGACAGAATAGGGCTCTTATGTTTCAAATTTTTGCTTGTTAGGACTTTGAAAATTGAGATTTTTTTTTTGAGAAAAGCAGCCACATTGAAGATCTGCTTCAGAATACAACTTGTTGTTAGAGCTGAGCATCATCAAATTCTTTTCTAAATGTCCATAAAGACTCTTAAAAGTATATTTCTTTAATCCTATAAATTCAAAATTTAATAGGATTGCATTGAAGAAAAAAAATTCTGATGATCCTTTGAATGTCATTGTAGAATTGACTTAAAAGTTTGATTCTGTTATTTCAGATGCAATTCTTCTATAAAAAAGTATCTTAAAAATAGGTTTAGTCCTGTGTGTAATGTCAAAGTTCACACACACTATAAATATTTCTTTCTGAAGTCCAATGAAAAATGGTTTCTTTGGGAGATTCTTTACCAAGAATCGGATGTAACTTTTAGCATCTCATAAAACTTGCTCTTTTTCTTTAAAGGACACAAGTTGTGACCAACATTTTTTTTTTTAAATTGGTATCTATACAGCTAGAATAGAAACAAAACTTACTCATTCTCAATATGGTGGCTCATTTTATCACATGGACTTTAAAGCAAATTTTTTGATTTGACCACAAAAAAATGTGATCTCAGATGTAAATTGAAAAAAGAAATGTACTGATATTAAATTAAAAATTTTGGGTGTGACCTTTTACACAAGAATGACTTATGTGCAATTATGCAAAGTATGCACACACACACACACACACACACACACACACACACACACACACATATATATAAAGAAAATTAATGACAAAGTGGAAAAATGTTATTTTTGTGATGCATTTCATCCTTCAGGACTTCATTGGACTAAAGTGATGTTTCCATTGATGCAACTACACATATGCATGAAGGGGAGGGGACACTGAAATTTCAAACATTTAAGTTTAATTTTTAAAAATGTGTCTGGGTATCTAGTCTAACTAATTTTGTTTAGTTTCTTTTTGTTTGTTTTTATCACAATGTGGGATACTTAATAATAATAATAATAATAATGATAAAAGAAACTAAACAAAATTGGCTAGACTATATGCTCAAACACACATTAAAAAAAAAATTTTAAATGTTAAAATTTCAGTGTACCCTCCCCTTCATGTGTATGTGTAGTTATATCAACAGAAACATCACTTTAGTTTGAAGTCCTAAAGAATGAAATGTCATACAAAAAAATTTTCCACTTTGCCATTAATTTTTATATATAAAATTTTGTAAATTTTCTCCTCCCTTATATATATATATATATATATATATATATATATATATATATATATATATATACACACACACGCATATATGTACACAAGTTTGGTTAAAGACCAATGAAAGTCATTTCCTGAGGATTTATTTAACCTTGAGTTAGTCACATGGCGTGTTTTGTTATTGCCAAAATTTTTAAAGTACTCATAATTCCTAGTTGACAACTTGTAACTTGTTTCTTTTTCTCTCTCCCAATACTCTCCTGTCTCTGTGAGGGTGTATAGCACATGGTGTGCTGTAGATGGAGCTCATCTGTCTTGAGAGGCAGGCACTAGACGACTGTCCATTTTTGGAAATTTAAGCTGACAAACATGGGGTTAAATATATATTGGGAACAATGAAAATGTTCTGAAATATAGAAAAAAAATAGTAAAAAATCCTCAACCCAAAATTTTTGTTGGCCTTTAATCAAACTTGTTTCAGTGAAAAATTGCTGCCCAATCTTATATACATATATATATATACATATACACACACACACACACACACCCAATAGTGTAAGAAAAAATAGTGCTTGATGTTAAATGATAGGGCTATTTAATATGTTAAAAAATGTACATAATACCCTATGTTGACTTGAAACTTGGAGTTGCAAAAAGCATAAAACTCTGAGTTGTATTCGATGTAGTGCATTATGTGTTATGTTCGAAATGTCATATCCTGTAATATATATATGTAAAACCACTACATAAATGCATTCATGTTTCGATGCATCTACCAACTGATGGGATGCGATGATATGCATCGAAACATGAATGCATTTATGTAGTGGCTTTACATATGTTTGAATGTAATATCCTATAATAAAAAATATTGCTCTACTATTGTATTGAGCACTATTTTAAAATTAATGTTGTCAACATTTGAATTTACAATTGATTCATTCTCATTTTATATATATATATATATATATATATATATACACACACACACACACTTGTATATAGCTGTTTGGATAAAATCTTTGGATCAGTTGCTAGCCACTTAACATTAACTTTTTTTTCTGTTGTATTTACACATGTATGTCATTTTTTTATTTTTACTTAAATTCATTGAAATTTTTATTTTTACTTTTTTTTTTTTTTTTTTTTTTTAAATGGGGCCAAAAAACTAATGCAAGAAAATGTCTGCTTCAGGCTAATTGGAATCAATATGGTTGCCATAAGAGTAATAATACTTGCCTTGTGACCAAGATAGTTGAATATTTTCCACCCCTGCCAGTGGTCAATGTTCAAACAAACATTTCATATGCTGATTCTCAAGACAAGAGTGGTGCACCACAATCTTCCATCTCTTTTTGTCCTCGTGTCAGACTATACCAAGCTTAGTATATATATATATATATATATATATATCCAATTTGTTTTCAAGACAAATATATAAATATATATTTTTTATTTCATATATTTCTTAATTGATTTTATTGTGCTGAAACTTTCTGTGCTTTGATTAAAATTCATGTTCGCAATTTTCAAACTATTATTTACTTTGTTTTATTGTTTCATATTTATGGTCATATTTTTTTGTTAATTAATAAAACTGTAGCAACATTTCACATTATCGTATCAGTTATTGACCAGATATTGTGGTTTCCCAAATCATCTGATCTCAAATTTCAACTTTAAAAAAAGTACAAAATAGAATGTTTTGGTATTGCTACTTTTATTACATGTGTACAAAATTTGCCAGCATTTTTTTTTTTTTTTTTTTTTTTTTTTTTTTTTTTTAAACTGGAATTTTGATGAAAACTTTTCATACCAAATACATGAAAATGACTTCCTTTTATTTTTTTTATTTTTTTTCCTTATTGATTCTGAAATTTATTCAGTTATTGGCTAGCCATCTCGCAGATGGGTCTGCTCAGAAACAAGTAGCTGGCTATTATGTGTATGCATTTATGTATGTGTGCATGTGTACAGGGTTTGATAGGTAAATTGTCACCACTTTATATTTTTAATTTTGCGCATGTGTATTGTTTGTTTTTGATTTTTGTTGACTGCACAATATAGTAGGGTCAGTTGGGCACCATCTGTGAGAAAAAGAGCACCATGATGAAATTGACTCTGCCAGAAATTTGGAAATGGCATGCTGTACTCCCGAATTTGTTGGTGAGGGCATCAGACTCAACATGGAGGCCTACATCAAGTGCCTTGAGGAGATAGTGCTGTCCAGGGTCAATAGGGTGGATGCTGGAAGACCCCATGTCTAGCAACAGGACTCTGTAACATGCCACACAAACAGAACTCAGTCATGGCTTTCAGGCAATTTCTGTGACCACATCACCCCTTACATCTGGCCAGCTAACTCCCCAGACTGCAACTCCCTTGATTATTATGTGTGGGGTGCAGTTGAGCAAGAGACTAACAAAACTCCTTGTAGCACGAAAGATGAACTGAAAGCACAGATTATGGTAGCATTCACCAACTTAAACAAAGAGACTGTCAAGACATTTGCAGGAGATTTCAAGGTCAACTTGAGGCCATCGTTGAAGCCAATGCTGAATTTATTGAAGAAATTTACTCTTTCATATTTCAAGATATTTTTGTGTAATTCTGATAAATATATCTGTTAACATGAGATGTTAGGGTTATTTTCATTTTTTGCATAATTTAGATGACAATTTATCCATCGTACCCTGTACCTGTATATAGAGGGTGTATCAAAAAATAATTTTACAAAACTTTGGGAGCAGAAAACCAAAACAAAGACAAACATATGTCTACAAATCCTTTGTTTTCAAGTTAAGTTTTAAGAAAGTTTATGGTAGATGGCGCTGTGTTACCATATGGACTAGGTTACATTTGTCATTCATGTACATTTGTGGCTAGTCTGTCTTTAACATTTAATGTGTGTAGTAACGAGTTAACTGAGAAGTGTTCCATTTAACAACAGCAGGATATTCATATCGTAAGCAATCAGATATGATTTTTATATACATCTGTGCAAATAGTAATGGACATGAGGCTGCACTGCTGTATCCGATTGCATTTCCAGACTGAAAGCAGCTGAGTCATCCAAACTTTGCTGCTGTTTATTGTTGCTGAGACAAGATCTGTAGCACTGCAGTCTATGAATTGAGGAAGATGGAGGTATGCCTGACCATGAAGAACACATTCTACAGGCTGTCAGAGATGATCCAGGTATCATTACACGTCCAGTAGGCCAGCATGTCGTACATCTCATAGTACTGCATGGCGGCCGGGTGGTGGGGTAATTCAAGAGCAGCTCCTGTATCTGTATCATTTGCAACATGTGCAGGGTCTTTTGCCCTCCGATCACTCACCATGGGAGAACTTTTGCTGATGGTTTATTGCACAAAGTGCTAATCTGTTGTTTGTCTCTTCAATCTCGTTTACAGATGAGCAACATTTTGAAGAGATGGAGATGGGTGGTGGACCCCAAGATTTTGCTCTTGTGCTCTCAATATTGCTCACATTTTTTTTAGAAGTTCCACCCTATTTTACCAATTTCTGGGCTATCTTCTTCATGATAGACAGAAACAGCAATCATCAGATGGGTCCTAATTTGTTTTAATAATTACACCCCTTTTTCACCTGTTTTACTTTGATTTGATGATCAAATCTTGCAAAATTTTAACACCTCAGCCATTTCACACCTAATCCAATTCTACTGGTAATTACACATGATTATATTTCTACTTTATATGCAATTAAATTGTTCCTATAATATCGAACTAATTAACAGGAATTCAATCATTGCAATCAGATACCATGGACGGGGTATAAATAGGAGTACTTTTCTCTGGTTGATCATGTTCAGTTTGACTGTCCAACAGTAGACATCAAGAATCTCTGATAAATAAACAAATATAAATAGCGCCTAGTAATTAGGGGTCACAATTGGGTATTGCAAGAGGAAGTACTTTTGAGGATGGTTAAAATTTATTGTATAAAAAATCTGCTGTAAAATACTGAAATATGTAGAAATTTCAGGTAATTTGCTTTTTAAGCCTCATACTAAGTATTTAATAAAAATTTTCCGAATAGTTATATTTATGTGTAAATTTACATGCTTAATTAAAAAATAACAAAGAAATTTTGATGAGTTATTGATAATAAAAGTTTGGCTTCATTCACGTCAAAGCAGCTATTACTAGCATTTTTTGCATATATTTTCTGTGGAATAGACATTTACTTGTCTTGATTATTGTGCATGCACTAATGCAAATACTGCCAATAATGGCTGCCATGCTGTAACCGACGATGACACAAATGAGTCCAAACTTTTATTGTCGATAACTGCAAAACAGTAGATTTTATAAACATGTCTTTGTTATTTTCAAATTAGGCATGTAAATTTAGAGTAAAAAATAACTGTTCAGGAAATTTTTATTATTTATCATGAGGCTTAAAAAACAAATTACCCAAAATTTCTTATGGAATCATTTGCATAAATTAGTATCATTTTTTGAGGTTCTTTTCCAGCCATTATCTATGGTATATATCGCAAAAAAGAGCAAATAGGGCCCAAAGCTCGGGTAGGTGTTCAACCTCCTATTATCGCAACAGGTTCCACGTCTCACGGCATGTGTCGGCCATCTTGGACTCAAAGGCCCACACAACAGCAGTGAACTACTGTATTTTATTCATCTCACATTCAGTTTTGTCTTGCTGGCTTCTGTATTTGTTTTTCAAGCAATGACAACACTTCTGGGACATTGCTGTAAAAGGGGTAATATCTGAAATGATTAAGCTTTTTAAGCACAATTATTTCTTTTACTGCTTAATTTAGGGGTAACTTTTCAAGCCAAATTATATTCTTAATCACAACTTTGACCTCTCCCTCCCAATACCAATAAGAACATAAATTTTACAGGGTTGCTTTAAACCTGAGAATTCGTTTTTTAAATTGAATTTTTTGTTTTTGGCATATTGGTTTTGGGGTAACAAAGGTCTGCAAAATAATACATAATCTTTTAATCAAGTATCTAACTTTCTGGCACTTGTCAACATAAGATGAGCTTGTAGTGGTTTGTAAAGGCCTAACAGATTTATATTGATGCAAAATACCACAAAATATGAAACAATAAGAAGCAACATTTAACATTAGAGTGAGAAAAATGTTTTTGTTGTTAAATGGAATTTATATATGCTTAACAACAATTGTACAGACAGTAATTCAGTTGTGCTTTAATGCTGAAATGTACTTGTCCTTGGAATTTTGAGTGAGGAAAATGTTCTTTATGATAAACTGTGATATGTATTAAAAAGGTGTGTGAGTTTGGAGGACTTTAGTAAGATGTATTGTTACTTGTAAGAGAATTAAACAATGTTAAGAATTTCTGTCCTTGTGTGTGTGTGTGTGTGTGTGGTGTGTGGTGTGTGTGTGTGTGTGTGTGTTAGATATGGTGTTACATAGAGTTTACCCCTAAGGGCCAAATGTGACCTCTTTGCTGAGCTACATCTTGCATGTGACAGAAGGCAAGAGAGAAAGATGAAAATGTGTCCAAGTATTTATAATTAACGTGAACCATGTGATAGGCTCGAGAACGCATAACCAGATTGTGGCGGTAAATTAACTTTGAACGCAACTGTGTAGTTGTTGTAACACTTGTCACCTATATTAGCCAATCAGAAGTCGGAAATTTATTTGAAGCTTCTGTGATCCACTTGGCGTTCCGTTTGCACAAAATTTGTTGTTGAGAAATATTACATGAAAAATGAATTGAAGTATTTTACAACCAATAGAATTCACTGAGTCAAAGTAATATTATAATTAGGTAGTAGTTGAATACTAAAAGCTATTACTTGGCTCTCTCCCAGAGTGCTGCTCCTTCAGGCAACACCTCCTCAATTTAAAGGGGAGACTGGGATTTTGCCCGGTGCTAGCGAAGAGAGGGCTTGGGCTATTTTTGAGACAATGCCTTGTGGTGGGGCATTCTACTGTAGAGCACTTTAATCTTGGCTTTCTTGTGTCAAAAAATTAGTTTCGTGCTGACACTTGAGTAAATAAATAAATATTTTAACTTTATAGAAAAACCTGAAAAAATGACTGAGCAACAAACAGCAGCTTGGTTAATAATATTTTGTTCACCGCATTTTTAGAATATCGAATTAAATATATTACCACATTTAGATTTATGTATATAAAAAAACCAAAAAAAAAACCATTCATAAATGACTTTTATTAATTTTGTAATAAGCATATGACATTTTGTTCTATTTCACACCTTATGGAAAATTTTAAAAATTAAACTATTTGTTGTTTATTTTACCTAAAAACACAACTAATAAAAATTTTTTTCCAAAATAGTCTTATTTCTGTGCAAATGTATATGTTGAACTCAAATCAACAATTAGATATTGAAGAAACCTACCTTTTTGGATGTTAACGACCTGAAAAAAATCGGACTCTTTCCTCGTCTTTCGTCAGTCATTACCGGCTTATTGATACTTAATTCACTACTGAATTTTGTCGGTGGAGGTATACAATTTGAGCCTATTTACTTCCTTTACAAGAAAGTCCTTGCAGAAATTAGTACGCATTTCCGTAAAGCAATTTTTTTTTTTTTTTTTTTTTTTTTTTTTTTGTACTTAATTTAAGAAGAAAGTTAACTTTCAAATTAGGGTTAGGTGTTTTTTTTTTGTTATTCTTTTATTTGTCGATGTTTACATATATTTGAAAGTTAACTTTCTTCTTGAATTAAGTACAAAACAAAAAAATCGCTTTATGGAACGGAAATGCGTACTATTTTCTGAAAGAAAATAGTTCAGCAGTGAATGATGATCAGGTGTTAAAATAAACATTTACCTTTTTATTTTTCAAAAATATTGAATAATAAAATTTTAACAGAAGAATATTGAATAATAAATTTTTAACAGAAAAATATTGAGTCTGTGACTAACTTTCTTCTTACCATACTTCTTAAAAACTTTATAACCCTGGAAAAATGACTGAGCAGCAGGATTAATTTCATTCACACTCAACGTTTTTACAATATCAAAAATAAATACTGAATTAAATATTTACAATTATAATTATATATCATTAAATTTATGTAAAAACATTCTTAAATGTTTTTTCATTCATTTTTGTAATACAAAAATATTACATTTTTGTTTCTACATTTAATGGTAGATTTTTTAAACTGGAAAGTAAAATAGTTTAATGTTTAAAAAACACAAATTACTCATAAAAAGTAATATAGCAATTCAAAATAAATACTTACTTCAATTAAATAAGGTAAATGATATTCCAAATGTAAAGAAAAATTTCTTTGAATTAATTAAGCCAACAACACTGGCAGAATAGCTAACTGAAACACCGTGCTGCTTTAAAACCGGTCTCCAGTTCTGTCCCTTCACTACATTATGACTTGGCTGTCTAATATAGAAGACCATGATCTCATCATAAACTTCCAACTGCTATATCTTTTCTCAAGTGCTAATTGCATCCAATACGCCTTCACTGAGATCAAATATTTTTTTTTCACTTTCATAATTTTTCTAGCTCAAGATTCTTAACAGTAAAATCTCACATAAAGAAAATTTTGAATCTGACTGGGGTAAAAATTGAGAATGCACATTATCCAGTACATATGCAAATTTTATAAAAGGCCCTAAAGACCAAATATTCTTATCTTGAGAAAACAATATTAGAGATACTAGGCCTAATCTGTCTATATTTCTGAAATGAGGTATTATGTACATTATTTGGACTATTGTCCTCCTCTTTGTCGCCATGTTTATCACAACGTTTCGGCCGTTGTACGCTCCGGCCTTCTTCAGGTG
This sequence comes from Acanthosepion esculentum, assembly GCA_964036315.1. Classification (NCBI taxonomy): domain Eukaryota; kingdom Metazoa; phylum Mollusca; class Cephalopoda; order Sepiida; family Sepiidae; genus Acanthosepion; species Acanthosepion esculentum. Next base: position 10,430,869 of record OZ038487.1, on the reverse strand, counting down.
GTTGGAATGTCGAACTGAACCCTTTATTTCGCTCACAGAGCATTTACTCAAATAAGTGCATCCATAAAAAATAATGTAAAAGAGAAAATATATTAAATGGATATAATCCACTTCCTATGATGTCTATCTACCTATAAATCTGTAATAATGAATAATACAACTGAAAAATATGTGAAAATTCTAAGAGTTTAACATATTTTTTCAGGTGAGCAGAACTTTTACCAAGAAGCACTCAATAAGTAACTACAGCTATAATGTCCAATAAATCATAAGTTCAAGTTACCAATGTAATCTCGCACGTCGGGGTTACCAATGTAAATGCTGGTTGTGTTGAAAAGGTTGATGTGGCTGCGTGTTGAATAGCATTTAACAATTATACATTTTTGTATAAGGGAAAAATAATGGAAAACAGATTTTTGTTTCAACGATAAAATATATATTAAAATCAACAAATACAAAACATTTTTTGTAATGTGTGAAACATTAAGATAGAAGTTGTTTCCCTTTATCTGTTAGCTGAAAGATTAAATGTAAATAAACAAGTTTTCTGAAAGAATGTTCAAAGTTCTGTATTAGATAGAATGATGTTTTCAGAAGAACATGTAATAAATCAGTTTGTGGATTATATATAACTAACAGAGCTTGGCTTGTTACATAGAACTGATGGTGAATGATATTTAGGTTCTGTGTGCGTGCGTGCAGTGAGTAGAATGAATAGTCTGTGTAGACGCGTGTGAGTTGCTGAGTTCTACTGAGTTTTGCTTCTACTGTCTATTTTTGGATCGAATTCTGGTTTATATAACCATGGGTAGGCTCCCAGGACAACGGCAGGAGAATATTTCAAGAGCACACAAAAAATATCTGATTGGATGAAAAATTACCCAATTGGTGATTTTATAACAAAAGCATGTTTGTGAATTAACAGTAGGAAAAATTCAGTGTGGTGAATGCGATCAGTAAATTGTCCTGTGATAGTTAGTATTTATTATTAGACCAATCGCAGTTGAGAAAAATGTAGGTGTGTCGAACATAGTAGTAATCGCTACAACTTATAACCTGATATGATCAACTAGATAGGTCACTTGAACACTTCTTAATTTATTGAATATCATGTTTAGAATGATTTATTACTGTGGTTTTAATATCTAAAAAACATAGTATGGCACAAGAATCAGTGAATAGAGTGCATATATCTTCAAAGTCAAAATGACATACTTGTTTGCTTAATTGATTCATTTTCTTCAGCTTATCAACCTTTTGTAGGCTATTTAAAGCCAAAAAATATTTTTAGATTGTAAGATTTTTTTTGAGATAATAATGATTTCATGATACAAGTCTTACTAATTAATCCATAGCTGGGGGGTGGAGAAGAGGTGGATTCAAATCTTTCCCAAGGGTATTTGCATGTAAGTGAATAAAATGAACCTAACTGAAACTGGAACTTGGCTCTCTAATTAACAATTCTGAGCCATTATCCATTTACACCATCTGCACATCCAAACTTACAGCACCTGGTATTTCCAGGCGGTCACCCATCTAGGTACTGATCAGGCTCAAAGTTGCTTAACTTTGGTGCTTAATTTGCTTATTGTACAGGAGCTGGTGTTTCAACCAGGTAAGCCCATTGCCTTTTTTTTAAATCTGTATCACCCCATGCAAGGCAGTAAAGCCACTAAGACACAAAGGGTTACAGGGTGTGGAAAATTAGGAACAGAAAAATTAATAATGAGCAGGAAGAGAAAAGAGTAATGAGGAGAACAGTAGATAGCGATTGACATCGCATTTAAATTTTTGCAGATTAAAGTTGGCTGGAAAGCATGGAGCCAGAAGGGAGTCCCATGTATGAGAAAAGAAATGAATTTATGGTTGCATTTAGCCAGCTCAGCCGTAACTTGATGAGAACTCAATGCCAGTGCTGATTCTTTTTTGGAATTTATCAAGGAGCTCAAGGTAACTAGCAGGGGCACCAGAGTATATATGGCAGCAATATTCTAAGCATGGATGATCGATAGATGGTGATAGATATTTAAGATAGATTCTGGACTGAAAAATTGTCTTGTATGACACAGTGAACTGACTTTCTTAGCAGCTGACCTACCAATGGATTCAATATTTGCCTATTTGAAAAATCACCTTTCATATTCCAAATGTTTATCTGATACTAATCCTAATCATTGATGCTTGTGGGGAAAATGCTGTTATCTCAGTGTATCAGTATCAAAAAGACAAACCCAAGAATTCATTATTATCATCACTTGATTTTTTTTATTTTTATTTTATTTTTTATTATTATTATTATTATTTCTTCTTCCGTGTTGTCTTTTTATGACTGAGATAGTTATATCTTTCTTATCTGTCACAGAAAGTAGTGTTTTAACACAGATGAAGATAAAGATTTTGAATGTTAATTTATCAAGGCAAGGAGACCCTTCAACCTATTTTGATTTAGCTTAACTTTAACTTTTTTTCTGGATAAAATTTCAATTTTTTTAGTTATAATGCATTTACATTTACTGTGTTTATTAATAAAAATGCATTAAACTAAATGAGTAAATGATATTATTCATTATTACTAAGTTTAAGTCCTGGGTCGTTAAACGGTTTTCTTCATTGTGTTCAAATTTAGAGATTATTTGAATCTTAAATAAGAGACTTTTAAAATTAAAAAAAAAAAAAACTAATGCAAGGGAAATAACTCGCAATAAGTTGCTTCCCTTGAAGCAACTTCACTAAACTCACATGCATGAAATTTTTGTGAAATAATTACAAGGTTTATTTTAGTATAGATTAAGTTTAGGAAGAAGTGTAATGAGATTGTCAAGCTCCAATCTTTTAAGTGGGAAGAGCTTGTCTCTTAGAAAAATCAACATTCAATTGGGGTTGTTGGGAAATATATTAATATTTCGAAACGTAAACAGATTTCTTGCTGAAGCTAAAATGTTGATTTTTTTTTAAACAATATGTTTGAATTACCTGTGAATGGAAGAAGCATAATCAACCCTGCTCAGACGATGGAACTAAGTAGTTATTGCTTTTTTTACTTGCTTAGATTTTTGATTAACAATAAATGTTCATAGAGTTGGGATAGAAGGCAGTACAATCTTGAAAATATATTTCAATTGAGCACTGTTGAGTGATAAACTAATTCTCTAAACAGCAGCCACCTGCGCTAATGCAAAGCTCTTCAGTAAAATGAATGGAGCACTTTGGCTGATTGGAATTTGTTTACATTCATAAAAACAATATGCTAGATTTAGCTGTGCAAATCTGCCGAGTGAAGATAACTCAGTGGTAGAAACTCTGACTGACACCAAATCGGTTGGGTTTCGATCCTGGCTTGAGGCATTCGGTTGTCTAGTTGCACTGAGGAGCTGTGAAACAGTACTGTCTGTGAATGATATACATATATATATATATATTATTATTATTTTAAACAGTGTGTATTATATTTATCAGCCTGCAAACTCAAGAAATGTTGTTACCCTTATTAACTTGAAAATTTCCACCCCTTCACTTTATAACATTTCTTTGTTATATTTGAATTGCCAGCATCACTATTCTCATGATTTGATACAGTTAGTAATGGTTATGAATTATTTCTGGGGTTAATTACAATAAAGTAAGGCAAAACTGTGAGGAACAAAAAGACTTACCTCCTGCAAAGTGAATTTGCATGGTGTGTCAGGTCCTGTTGAAAGATCGCAACCGGCATTAAAAGAGAAATGGATTATTCTGAAATTCCCATATCGCGGGCAGACGTACAAGGGAAAAAATAAAAAAAAACTACGAATTCAAACCAGCTTGAATTTATAAAACCAGAAGTCTCGGGTGAACGACAAGTAAGTCCCATATGCAAATTTTAGTTGCCCCCAACGTGGGCATATATAGCAAGTCTGGGAGGAAGATGAGAGAAAGCGTTGTTGGCGTGATGGTGTATGTACTAACAAGACTGAGAGAATAGGAGGTCACTAGCAACAGCTCAGTTGGTAGACCGGAGGACTGGACGAAAGCAAGCACTTTAATCCATTTCAGTCATCGCAAACGACGGGCGAACTGAATTACCCACAAAAACTGGATATTTATGGAACCTCCAGTGAGAATCAAACTTACAAAAGATAAGAAAAATTAGAAAATTACTTGTGATACCAGCTTGTTAACCATTACCTCATGAAATGGCCAAAATATTAGCTACACTTTGCTTCAACTAACATCAGACCACAGAAATAAAGGATCATTTGCTGATTGAAGTGATGATGTTAATGATCTGCAAGTTTGTTGCTAATGATTGTGCCATGCTATTTATCCCTACATAATATATATATATATATATATATATATATATATATATTAATTAATAAATTGGAGACTTCAGAAAGCGATGGTAATATTTTATTTTGCAAAATCGAGAATTTGATTTTGCTTTGTCAGACTTGGCAGTTTCAAAACAATGATTGGATTCAAAAATTCTTCCAGGAATCAACCAAAAAATGAAAAACAAAATTAACGGAAGTTGTGTTTTAAAATAGTTCCAAAAAGTAGGAGGAGAGAGGTATTTGGGAGATATGTCTCTAGATGAGATAGTAGTAATGATGACTTCTTATTCACCCTCCTCTTGTTCAGTTGATTCCTGGAAGAATTTTTAAATCCATTCATTGTTTTGAAACTGCTTGGTCTGATGAAACAAAATCAAATTCTCAATTTTGCGTTATATCCACCCTGAAATTATCCATACAGATTACGATTTAACTTTATCATATTATATATATATATATATATATATATATATATATAATTATCATCCTCCTTAATTTACCTAGACTTTTCAGTTAGTCTGATGAATATTTATGAGTGTTTCTTAAATTTAAAAATCTTGAAAAACTAACATTCTTACTTTCGTTTATAAATACCTGTTGCAAAATAAAATCCTTACATTTGCCTTGTTAAAGCCTATCAGAGGACAAAACGTGCTGGCTAAGATAAGTTTTTCCTTGTCTTTATTCATATTTATATTTTATTATAAATATTATATATTTTATTTATATATATATATATATTTATATATATTTATATATGATATCGCATATTGAGTGCTGGTGTTAATAAAATAGTGCTTGGTTTAATATAACAGAGATATTAATAAAGTATATATATAAATATATATATATATATATATATATATATATATATATATTATCCCTCACTGTTGCACAAGTCAGAGTTTCATGCACAACACAATCTTCAGGTGCTGAGTAGAGTCTGACTGGTACATGATATTACATTATATAATTAATGATCAGTTTCTACTCAGCTCCTGAAGATTGCATTGTGCATGAAACTTCCAATCGTGGTACCAGTGAGGAAATATATATATATATATATATATATATATTGTAGTTGTAAAGAAAAGAAAAAAAAACTGTCAACGTATAGTAGCAATAAACGTATGCAATAGATTTCTTCTGTCTCTCGGCCGCAACACTTGTAGCCAAATCACAGTTCAAACGATAGTCCATCATAACAGTCCAACAGGCAACGTAGAAATGACAAAATGGGGTCACAAATCCAACCTTCACTTCTCACCAGAAAAATTAAATGTTCGTCTACCAAGCTCAGAAAATCTAATCGGAAAAACAACGGCTTTTATTCACCGTAAGATTTTTCTGATGGGTCACGCCATTCAGGGGAGGGAAGAACATTAGCATAGATTCTGGTCCTTAAAGTAGTTTTTTGTTAACTACTTTTTGGTAATTTTCTTCAGCAGATCGCACACAAAACACAAACTCTTTTTCGAGGTAGATGATTTTCTCTTTCACTACACACATATATATATATATATATATATATATATATATATATATATATATATATATATATATATAGGGTTTGGGGGAGTAGATTTACATGAATTCATGAACTAAAATCTTTATTTGAAAACAAATTGATGCAAATAATATTGAGAATCTTTTTACCACACCAATTCAATGAATCCATTGTTAGCATCAAAATGTGCTGACATGACAGAATCAGATAATCTTTGTCAATTTTATGAAATAATGCAAAACCTTGTTGAAAGATGTACAGTCTTCAATCTATTCAGGCCTTCATAACACATCCTGATAGACAGGAGTGTTGACTCTTACGTTCTGATCAAAGAAGTGAAGATGCATGGCATCTCTCTTGTTGACAACTCACAGAGCCATTACAGTTGCTGGGAACTTGGTATGTATGACACCTAGAACTTCATTTCCTACATTCCTTTGGTTTACCTTTTAGTGCTGATCAAATTTTTTTCTCAGAAAAAACCCAAAGCATTCCAGTCTCTTGGTGTTTCAGCAAGTTCATCGCGTGGATGAAATGAGTCTCTCTTCTGATATGAAATGACTTTTCTGCATTATATACGACTTGTACCAGATGCCCTCATTCACACAACCTCTGATGGTGCTCTGACACATTGTAGTGCTTTGCAATCTATCTGACTTTCCAGGGCTCTTATCGATTATTTTCTTGACTTTTTGTACAATTTTAAGTGTTCCGATGCCTTTAGGACCCTTAGCATGCATTTGTGTATTTAGCTGTTGCTGCTCTTTGATCCCACGCAGCAAATTCTAGCTCATTTCAAACTTTGATAAAGAAAGATTAGGCAACTTTCAGTATTGCTATGTTGTGCTTTTAAAACATTTGGTCCTTTAGGACATCATTCGACTAAAATGATGTTTATGTTGATGCGATAAAAAAATTTAAATGTAGTGGAGAAGTTTGAATGTTTTCTCAGTATATTCCTCTTCTTCATTTAGGTACAAAGGGCTGCATATCCTAAGGGCTCTGAGGTAAAATCCTATGATTAATTCAGATTTTATTTTCTGGTTATGGTGGGAATAGAAATTGATTAGGTCGCTTTTGTTTGTGGGTTTTCAGTAAACTTTAAAATCTAATTTATCATTTTAATAAGATGTCGAGGAAAGGTAAAGAATTTGTTTTAAGTTCGTATGTGAATTTGATGGTGGATTTTTGAATCAGACTTTTGCATTTCATGGATCGCACCTAATTTCCATAACAATGCCCTGATTGGACAATGAATATTAAAATTGTATTTTGTGTATCTTCACGTGCAAAATTCTAAAATCTTGTGCAACCTAAACACATAGAGGCTCTAAACCAAGTTTCAGCAACTGACATATTCTGATTGGTTCATTAATACCAAGGTCATATTTACACATATGCACAAGTGTCCAAACCAGAGAACCATTAAAATTAAGAAAACATGTTCTCAAGCCTATCACGTGATTAACAAATAAATATGATACACTAGCACATCTTCCAGTTAGCATCATGACAGCAACACAATTGCCTACTAAAAACTATGTCCCACATTCTGAGGCTAAAAGTTACCCATTAACATAATCTCCGCTTCCAGAACATTCACTCACTTAATTGTTCACACAGCAGCTTTTGTTCATTCCTGCAAGTGAATTAACATCTAATTACTCAATTTCGCCAGTGAGAAAATCAGCCTGCAGAGGAAAACACTAACTCACCAACTTGCACAGCGATTGTAATTCATTCTTGCCAATGAGTTCATTGAAACTTTATCACAATCAAATACTTGATAAAGGAACTCATTATTTCAACAATCAAAGAGAGACAACTTCTGAATGAACTGTGAATTAAAAACTAATTTACAGTTAAAATTCAGCTCTCAAGAAACTGTTTAATTTTAACATGCAGTTGAATATTCATTAAACTTAAACAACTTTCATCCAACAATTTATTCAACACACATTCTTTCCACAAAACTTTCATTAGTATTTCAAACAAACTAGGAAAGGACGTTGAACTAATTTTAAACTTCTACGTAACAACATATCAGTTGTACACAATCTAAATGCAATAACAATTTCAATAGAACACATTAACATGTATCACTTGTGTCATTGATAAAAGAAGAATCTATTTTTGTTATTGAATTGATTTGTTCATTTTGTTATGTCTCTTGTTGTTTGTTGTTTCTTGTCACATTTGTTGAAAGTAAAAATAGTAGAGATTGAATTTAGGCCGTTCAATTCCCTACAGGTTCAACGTTATTGAGTTTTGTTATTATGTTTAATAGTTCTGTATCCTGAGGATCAAATAAGAGGACATCATATATATATATATATATATATATATATATATATATATATATATCAGGTAAGTAGAGCTGTTAGGTAAGAGATGTTTAAATGGGGCAGATTCTAAGAACACCACTGATATGTGGCCTCATGGGTAAACTGAATTTTTGTTTGTAGAAAATAAAAGTAACGGTGGTTGGTAATTAATTTGCATATCTTAATAATTTTGTTGACAGGTAGAGGAAACTTCTCCTTAGATTTTTTGAGCTGATTTCTTAATATATTAAGGCATTTTGTGATGGGTATGTTGGTGTTTAGTGATTTGATGCCTATACCCGCCATAGACATGTTAGTCATATTTATGTTACGTATTCTTTGGAGTAAGTCACCTGAGTTTTGGAAATGTATATATATATATTTTAAATTGTGCGTATTTAGTCAGCATTTTTTTATTCATACATGTTTCATTAAATAATATAGATAAGTGTTGTCTATATATTTTATGTAAGCTTAGATTGGATTAAAAAATATGTATCAATATTGTGATTTTCTTTCATTGTTTAATGATAATGTTATTAAACTTATCAGACGATATGAAAAGAACTTACATAAAATATATAGACAACACTTATCTATATTATTTAATGAAACATGTATGAATATATATATATATATATATATATATATATATATATATATATATATATGTATTATAGCTTAAATTTTCTTTTTAGTTGATATATATATATATATGTATTATTGCTTAAATGTTCTTTTTAGTTGATATATATATATATATATTTATATATATATATATGTATTATTGCTTAAATGTTCTTTTTAATTGATATATATATATATATATATACATTATATATATATATATATATATATATGTATTATTGCTTAAATGTTCTTTTTAATTGATATATATATATATATTATTGCTTAAATGTTCTTTTTAATTGATATATATATATATATATTATTGCTTAAATGTTCTTTTTAGTTGATATATATATATATATGTATATATATATATATATGTATATATATATATATCTGTATTATTGCTTAAATGTTCTTTTTAGTTAATATATATATATATATATATATATGTATATATATATATATATGTATATATATATATATATATATATCTGTATTATTGCTTAAATGTTCTTTTTAGTTAATATATATATATATATATATATATATATATATATATATGTATGTATGTATGTATTATTGCTTAAATGTTCTTTTCATTGGATAACCATATTTGAGTAGATGTTCTGTTTATTTTGAGGATCCACTAATGTTTAAGAAATGAAATAATATGCTGGATGAAAAACCCAATCCTAAACAGGAATTGAGGTGGAATGGGTATGAATGCTTTTTTCTCTCAAGAGCAGGCTTGGTAAATAATTTAAAGTTGCATAGTCCAAAAATGAATCAAGCATCTTGTGAGAAGGTATTGCCACCACATCCACCACAGTATACCTGTCTTACATGTGGATTAGTATATAAGTCAGCTGGTGGTTTGACTGAACATTCCAAAATATACAAAAATGTATTTCAGCTGGTGACCCCCTCAAAATATGAACAGTTCAAGCATCACATCTTTAAACAATCATATAAGACTGAGGCTGGGCTGAAGAGTCATATACATGCTCATTGTTGTGCGGTGAACAATGAAAAGATTATGTGTTATGGTGAATATTGGAATGTTTTTCTTGTGTTTGTATAGAGAATCAAAGATGGAAAATGCTGTTATGTTGAAAAGGGGCATTGGGAGTTTTTGTCTCATTTGGGTGAACATACTTGGTGTGTGTGTGTGTGTGGGGGTCATTCATAATTTTTTTTCACACTGAGATAAACTGTCAAATATTTTTTTTAGCATTTTAATCATTGGCATTTATAACAGAAACGAAAACAATATTGAAATTATTTTTCCACTAATACCGAAGTGTTATCTTGCTATGAAAGATGAATTCAGTATAATATTCCTTAGTAGTAGCCATACCCAGCTGTTTGATCAAAAAAAAGCATTCAATTAGAATGGAGCAAAAACATCATCATGTTTAGTTGTAACACAGTCTATTTTCTTCAATTACTTGTGGGCTCTGTTATGTTGAAATGGGGCACTGGGAGTATTTATTTCATTTGGGGGCAGTGTACATACTGATGAGGGTAGTTATCCAATTTTTCATATTTTCAAAAATTATTCAATGTTGGCTACAAAAGGAAATTTCTGAAAAGTATTTAAAGCTGTGGGAAGCTATCAAACTTTTCTTCATTACTTTCCCAACTTCCAATATGGCTGAATGTGACTTCAATGCAGTTACACAGCTTTTTACTAAACAAAGAAACTGCCTGCAAATTACAAAACGAGGAGATCTACGATGACTTGTAAGCTGCATGAAACTGACAGTAAGAGCCTTAGCCAGTAATCACCAAAGTTAACCATTGCCTGGGAAACATTGAGATAAGCTGTCAACTACAAGTTTCTTTTTAGTATTTTAACCAGATATTTATAATAGAAATGAAAACAATATTAAAATTATTTTTGCACTAATACCTAAGTGTTATCTTGCTATGAAAGATGAATTCAGTATATTAACGCAGGGTTTTCCAACCTTTTTTCAACTTCAAAGTTTGTGCCCGGGGCGTGGGGGGGGGGTGTTTGGTTGCCGATTGAAAAAAAGTTGGGAAACACCTCGTTAAAACATAAGGCACCCAAATATTAGATAGCGGCAATGTCTCATCATTTTACAGTTGAAATGGCTAGATGTTTGATGTAACTGTAAGTTCTATGCTACAAGTTTCTTTTCTCACACTTCTTGTTTGTCGAACTCTCTTTCAACTTCTTGCTTCCTAGTCAAATTTGCTCTTCAAAAATTTAAATGTAATATCAACTGTGATCTTCTGTCTTCTATAATTCCTGTTCTTTTATTGTTCTCTCTCCTTAATAGTGTTTTTTATCTCATATTCTCTAACACTTAGTAACTCCCTTGTATCTTAGTGACTTTATTGTCTTTACTTGGGGTGAAAAGATTAAAAAAATACACACATTCAATTATTTTCAAATGCCGTACAAAGCTTATATCAGACATGTGACGTGTCTCTGCAATGTCTTGTGTTGTGGATTATTTTTAATCAGTGTTTCAATTTGGTAATTAACAACAACTGTAAGCTGAGTGGGATCTTCTCAGTATTATAGATAAAAGTTTCCACTTCTGCTCCTGGCAAACCACATGCAAACAGTCCTCTCACCCGTGTCACCATCTCCGTAAATGGCACATATCTTTTTTATTGTTTGTATAATGTTTTTTCTTTCTTTTCAGAAATAAAAGAACATCAAATGATGATTATATTCATTTTTAACATAATAACGTTTTAAATTCCCCACCCACATGTGAATCTTCTAGAAGCATTGAAATGTCACCTTTCAGAATATATATATATATATATATATATATATATATATTAATACATGTTTGATTAAATAATATAGATAAGTGTTGTCTATATATTTTATGCAAGTTTTTTTCATATAGTCTGATAATCTTAATAACATTATCATTAAATAATGAAAGAAAATCACAATATTGATACATACTTTTTTTATTTAATCCGATCTGAGCTTTCGGCTTACATAAGCCATTATCAAAGATGACAATTACACAATATATTTATGCAATACACGAACAAGAAATTGATGATAGTATTATTTGTTTACATGGATGATTTCCAAGCAACGATAAACACGTGCATATAAAATGCTGAAAGCGAAAATCGCACGACAGCTCATGACGTCACACATGACCACGCGAGAGTGAATCCGATGAGTATTGAGTATGGAAAGCCGTTGGTATGAACCAATGACTTCTGTTACTAATTATAGGCATTTAAGGATATTTTTGGAGATTTCATAGTTTATTTTGTTCAGGTTAGGTTTCAACTGTTTTATGTATATAGCTTCAAGAATTTTTAGTTTTTGTTTATTGTTTTCATGTTTAAGTATAATTGTGTTTTCGACGAGGATTTTCCGGAATTGTGTATGCGGCCAGGCATGTTGTTTTAAATGTCTAAAAATGTTAGAGTTATCATTCAAATGTAGTGTCAAGCGTCGTGAAAGCGAGTTTGTGGTGTGACCAACATAGATATTTAGTTTAGGAAAAACTAGGTAATCCGTATGGGAAGGCTCAATGAGGATAGAATCCAGAGAGCTCAATGTAAATCAGAGCTAATAATTTAAATAAAAACAGATTACTTTAAGGTTCCATATAATAAATTATTTCACCACAGCCCTTCCAAAGGACAGTGGATCATCAGATTTATTTCCAAATGTTGAAATGAAAATAAATTTACACATTTATGACGGGCAATAATAAGGAAACTCACGAAGTGGGGGCAGTGTAGGGAGGTAGAGAGACAGCGTTGAGTTAGATGTAACATTTCTATTGTTTCAAACTAAAATATTCGCTGAAATCTAGACATTGACACTTTAAATCTGTTAACGGAAGTTATATCTTGATTAGGAAGTGGGATGGAGAGAAATATATATTGAAAAAAAAACCCCCCAAAAAAACGCCTATTCCAATAGAAGTTAATGACACTTGTTTACAACTTCTTTCTCTTTTTTTTCTCTCTTTTTCTTTTTCTCTTTTTTCAATATATATTTCTCTCCATCCCACTTCCTAATCAAGATATAACTTCCGTTAACAGATTTAAAGTGTCAATGTCTAGATTTCAGCGAATATTTTAATTTGAAACAATAGAAATGTTACATCTAACTCAACGCTGTCTCTCTACCTCCCTACACTGCCCCCACTTCGTGAGTTTCCTTATTATTGCCCGTCATAAATGTGTAAATTTATTTTCATTTTTTCATTTCAACATTTGGAAATAAATCTGATGATCCACTGTTCTTTAAAAGGGCTGTGGTGAAATAATTTATTATATGGAACCTTAAAGTAATCTGTTTTTATTTAAAATATATATATATATATATATATATATATATATATATATGTTATAAATTTCAGTTACATGTGAAATGAAATCATTTGTTCAAACGCTACTTTTTAAAAACACTTTTATTCCAATGCAATCTATTCAAAAAATGTGGTTTACATCAGATTCCATACATGCTCAATGGGGTTTAAAGCTGGTGTGCTGGGACCAATGGAGTACCTGATATTTGAATAATAAAGATAGCTGGAACAAGAAATGATTTAAAGGACTTGTTGGATAATGTTGAAAAGATTTCACCTGATAAAAACATGTATGATATAGATGGAATTAAAGAAAAGACAAAAACATTTTGATGTGTTTTTTAAAATTTATTTTTTATCAATTTTTTTTTTTTTTTTTTTTTTGGTTGAAATTTTTTTGAAAATTTATACCAGTTCTATGCAACACCCATTAATAGGTGGCGGGAAGAGTGCATGTTTACTTTAATTTTTTTCTTTATTTTTCCATTTTGAAAGAATCAGGAAGTGTTCAGTTTTGACTTCATTTAACTGATTAATTTTTGTTGGAGTTTTTGTATTTTGCCTCTGAAGAAAGATTTTTTTTTTCTTTTTTGCCTTTTAAATTTTTACCTTTTTTTTTTTTTTATCACAATGGAAGATTTTACAAATTTTGATTTCTAAAATTTAAAATACCAAATGTCATTGTTCAGTCCTAAAAAAACATCCTCAGAAAAAAAGAAAAATCAAAACTTTTCTTTCTAATTTTCAACAATATAAGAGGCCTGTTTTTGCTTTTCCCCAAGGAAAAATTCCAAATATTGCGTCCAAGTGAAAAATGAATAATAGAATTTGTTTTAAATTAGAGTCACACAACCAAATTCATTCCTAAGTTTTTTTTTCTGGAAAGTAATGTTGCATTTTTAGAGATGGAATAAAAAACCTGTTTGAATATAAAAAATGTTAACTCTATTTGTCAAGGACATGACCTTCATTATTAGCAATAACAAAATCCCATTATGAAACTAATTCTTTTATTCCTTCTGATAAACTTTATGACAAAAAATATCCCATATCAGCATCTAAAGCAAAGCTTCACTTTCATGAGATCTTGGTGAACAGTTGGTGGGATAGAGTAAATTTTCTTGATTATGATTTCTAATTAGGTACAAAAAACACAACAGACATTTATCGTTAAAAAATGTCTGTATTTAGTCAACAGTGTTATTCTTCAGAATAACAATGCAAACCAAAACGCAGGAGAAAAATTGTTAGTTTGAGATATTTTATCAGATCTCTCTAACATGATTGATTTTACAATTTTTGTTTGATTCTGTAGGATTAAACTTTTAGAACATTCTCTAAGAGTAAGGAAGAATTCTACAATTAGAATTCTTTTAATCAAGAATCCCGGATTCTTTCAATCAAGAATCCCGGATTCTTTCAACAAGGAATTAAAAAAAAGTTCCTCAGTGAATGTTTTGCTTTGATAAAAATAATGTAAATTTAGCTTTTGTTATATTTAAATGCTTTTTATTATGTCTCCCTAAAACACAACATTACCTTCTAAATAAACTATATATATATATATATATATATATATATATATATATATATATATATATATATATATATATATATAATATCAATTTTTGGGAGAAAAAAAAAAAGAAAATTTTGATTAAAAAAAACACATTTTATGTTTCCACTATGTGGAACATGATTATTATACGAATTGTATATATTGAATTTATTAAAAAAAAAAAGAAAAGTTCCTAGGATTCTGGTGTCGATATTTGCTGCTGTGGCGTTGGATTTTCTTCATCTTTTTCTTTGGCACCATGTTTCAATGTTCTTGTAAATTCCAGATAATCGAATTTACCTCCCCTGATTGGAGCGCCATGAAACAAGTCATCAACCATTTCATCTGACCACCTGTCACCCATGGTCACTAAGCATTCGCGTAGGTAATCTTCATTTATGTGACCTTTACAAAGAAATAACAAAAAGCAAGATGAGAAAATGGATAACTCAAACACTTATAGTTTTTAAAATGAATTCAATCACTCCAAAAAATTTGGATACCAACTATAAAAATAAAATCTGATGTTGTTGACAAAAACTGCATAGCCCTTTTTTATTGACTATTAGTACATATTTCAAATTCCTATTCCTTTCATTAGTCAAAGATAGACATTAATTTAATTCTTAGGTACAATGCAAAGGAAGGTCTGACCTTCATGATGGGTCTTAGTTGCAAAGGTCAGATCTTTTGACTTTCACTGTCATGTCACATATACTGGGATAAATCATTCCTATTCTCTCCATATTCCATTAGTAAGTGGCTTATGGATACATCACTTTGAAACACTGGTTCTTGTACCATCACCAAAGTTAAGCAACATTGAGCCTGGTCAGTACCTAGATGGGTGACAGCTTGTGAATACCAGGTACAGTAAGCTTGGATGTGCAGGTGATGGAATAGATAATGGCTCAGAATTGGAAATTGAAGAGCCGAGTTCCAATTCATGTTAGCTTTGTTATATTCACTTAGGTGCAAATGGGAAAGGTATGAATCCACCTCTTTCCCCAGCTATGGGTTAATTAGTAGGACTTATCATTTTTATCTCAAAAAAATTCTTACAATCTAAAAATATTTTTGAACTTTAAATAATCTGCAAAAAGTTGATCAAGTTCATTAGCAAAAAGGAAATTTCATTCGGATTGCATTTGCTTTTATAAATATCCCCTTCAGAAAGGTATGGATCCATCTCTTCTTCCCCCAGCTAGGAGTTAATAACAGGACAGATTGGTTTCTCTCACTGTGTTTGGTACTGTTGTATCCTTAAAGATGTTACAAACAGACAAAGGTAGTACTCGAGTGAAAGGAACAGCAACACGGGTATAGATGAAAGAAAGAAGGGTTTATTGTAAAAGAGAATACACTACTGAAAGACAGGTAGATCATTGAAATCTCGCATTTCCGAACATAAACGTGACATTCGCCTCGGTAATCTAAGCAGTGCTTTAGTTATACACATAGCCAAATCTGATCACAATTTTGATTTCGACTCTGTGAAGATCTTAAAATATATCCACAATAAGAACCTTAGACAGATTTATGAGGCTGGCATGATAGCCACCTCACATACAGTAAATAATAGACCTGGTTTCTTTCAGATCGCGACCTCTGTGGCGAGATTAATGCGTGACAAACGTACCGATAAGCTATAGTTTTAAATAGTCCCCCTCACCTTCCACTTAGGACACAATCTTCTTCCCTGTGCGCAGGTCTTCGTAGTTGCCGCCCACGTGACGCCAGCATATCCGACTCTAAGAAAGAATACTTGACTTTAGAATTTCAGTTTTTCTGTTTCTGACCAGTCCTGTACATATCGTCTCTCCATCAAACTTAAATCTAATATAATTATGTCTCCATTAACCATGTCCCGAAGAAGGTCTATTTGACCGAAACGTCTGAC
>OZ038487.1:10361803-10409303 GCA_964036315.1 Acanthosepion esculentum | reverse complement strand
TCTATCATATTGAAGGCTTCCTAAAAACAAAACAAAAAAAAAACAAAAAACATAAAAAATACCAGATGTCACATGCATAAACATTAGATTGGGTGTATGTGTTATGTGCAAACTTTTCATGATTCTTTCAATCAAATATTTATGAAATATGAGATTGGAAAAGAAACTGAAAATCATAATTTCAATAACAGTAAAAATAAAAGAAAACTGAAAGATGCTGGAAATATTTTTCAAAAACAAATCGAAAAATCTAAAAGAATAATAATAGTGTAAAAAGATAATAAATAATAATTAAGATAATTTTCTTAACAAATTAAATGAACCTTTCTTTTTTCTTTTTCTTTTCATCCCATGATCCATAGGGTTGTAGGGGCACCATATGTACTGCATATAGTAGAAGTGGTATTTCTTGGGCGAGATAGCCTGAAATGCAGGCTCTCGAAATAATTCGATCGAGCTCTTCGAGAAGAAAGGATGATTTTATAAACAGCGGCTGCTGCTGCTAATGCAATGCTTTTCTACTCGAATCGAGCTCTCCTAATTACTGATGTCTTTCGCATAGTAAAAACGTTAAAATTTCCCTTTCTCTTTGCTGTGTGACAATAGCTTGTGGGTGGAATCTCTGACTGATATCAAATCGGTTGGATTGGGTTTGTTTGTTTTATTATTTCAATTAGGTTCCTCGACTAGTTTCAGCCAGCATGGCCATCATCAGGAGAAAAAATATTCCTGCTTGTTAGTAGCAGTGAACTACAAGAATGAATGACTTTCTGAAGAAAATGAACTTTATCTTTTGGTTAGTCCTTGTGTTGGTCAAATGGCCTCTTTCAAGTTGTTTTTAAGATAGAGGCCGGGAAGATTCATGCGACTCAGAATTCCTTTCTTGATCATTTTGATGGTTTTATTGGTTGCTGGTAAGCGGATGTGTGTGTGTTAAGTGTATGTTATCGTTTAGTTCTTTGGGAGTGTGTATGATGTGTGTAAGTGTATATATTAGTATGGGTGTGTGCATAAGTGTGAGACCTCAACACTTCCGCAAGCATGCCTGTCTTGTGCGGGTGAGAAATGTGGGTAGGGCTTGATTTATGGGGTTATATATTAATTCTATCTATGTTGTTAAATTTGTGGTTAAGCCCATTTGGATGATGTATTTTGAGGTGCAAAATCCATTTTTCTAATGTTATCTTTTCTATCTTTTTCTATTTTTTCAATTATAGTGAATTTTGCATCGCTTTTAAAATCATGTTTTTTTCTAGGCAGAAATGTTGTTCTACAGGTAATAATCTTTCGTGAGGAGCTGACTTGATGCGATTACAATAATTATTAATTCTGTAGCGAAAGGGCCATTCAAATTTTCCAACATATTGTTTCTAACATTCTAGGATGTAAATTATGTTATGACTTCTACAGTTTGAGTTGTAGATTTTGAAAGTAGATTTAGTGACTGAGCTAGTGAACGAATTGGTGTGTTTAATGTGGTTACAGCATAAGCTCCTTTTGTTGCTAAATGGTTAGGAAAATCTTGTTGTTTTTGTTTTTGGTCTATTACGGATTACCTTATCATCTGAATTTGGTTACTTCCTATAATTTCCCTAAGATTCTTAGGTCTATGATATGCTAGTTGTTGGGTTCCTCAAACAAAATTTTTAGGTCTGGTTTGAGATGTAGTATTTCTCAGCAACATATATATATATATATATATATATATATATATATATATATATATATATTATAAATTAATTGATTTAAAATATGTTTTTTTTGCTACACAGTGATAACCATGTTTCAAAAATGGAAGCTAAAGCCTTCGAATTTAATTTTGTTATTAAATTAAAGACATCTTTAATAACAAAATTAAATTCGAAGGCTTTAGCTTCCATTTTTGAAACATGGTTATCATTCTTGTAGCGAAAAAAAACATATTTTAAATCAATTAATTTATAATATTAATGCTCTGTAAATTTACATTGAGCACTATTGTGTAAAAATAAAAAATATCTATAAGAACACCGGATTTTATATCTTACTGTTCTTTCTTTTTATTTATATATACATATATATATATATATATATATATATATATATATATATATATATATATATATATATATATATATATTTTCATCCCGTGATCCATAGGGTTGTAGGGGTACCATGTGTGTTGCATATAATAAAAGTAGTGTTTTTTGGAAGATAGCCTGATGGAGCCCAAGCCTCTCCAGGCCGCTTTTGTACCATACAGGAAAGTTCATCAGAAAAATTACCATGAAAATATTTATAGTAAGGACACAGGGAGCTACATTACAGTGGTGAGGAAGGGACTGAAGCCAAGGTGCCAGGTCAGGACTAATAACATTGCAGATTCTTCTTTGGATTTTATCAAGAATCTCTAAATATATAGCAGGAGCACCAGATCAGATTTGGTAGCAATATTCAAAGCAAGGATGAATGGTAAATTTATAAATATATAAGATAAAAATTGTCTAGCTTGACACAGTGAATCAAATTTCCTAGCTGCAGACTTAGCAATTGATTCAATATACTCTTCCCACTTCATGTCAGCTGAAAATGTTAGTCCGAGAAGGCATAATGAATCACTCTCCTGGAAGTTAGCATCAGCCATGCTGATGGAAGGTAAAAAGGGTTCTCTCGACAATTATAAGAGAACAGTTTCATTTCAGACATTAACAAGCCACACCTTGCCCCATTTAACAACAGATTGTAGATCATTTTTGAGTTCATCTGCCTATTCTTTTTCCTAGACTGGTTGTCATCCAAGGATATACACTGCTATTTAATTAATAGTTGGGAGAAGAAGGAATGTATACACACCTTTCCCAAGGGTAGGTTGTTAATAATTCAAGTGTTGTGTGTTGAACAAAAACTAAGTGTTGAGTTGGTTGAGAAAATAGACAAATAAAAGATTGAAATAGAAGATAGAAATATTTATTCTATTGAGAACATCTTTCATGTAGAGAAAGTTTCAAGGAATGTTCTTAAGAGTTTCTGTAAAGAATAAAGGTTGTTGGCTGGTGAATTAGCGAGAGAGTGATGTGTATAGCAATGTGCCTCTACACTAGAGTTAAAAAGTTTGGGACCACCCTGCATCTCTTTAAAAAATACCTTAAAATGAGATGTTTTTGTATCTTTTTAAAGTAAAAGATAAAAATTTCAGTAACTACAGTGTATTTGCTTTTATTTTGACAAAAAATAAGCACTTGCCTATGAAAAATTATCATATAACAGCATCATATTTTGTTTTCATCAATAAAACTACCATCTGCCTTAATTACAGCTTTACAAATTCTTGGCAGTCTTTCCAACAGATTTTGAAAGAAAAGTAGATGGTAGACCTTCCCAATCATTCTTCAAGCATTGAAAAGCTCACTCTCACTCTTTAGGTATTCTCTTCAAACTCTTCTGCCCAATTCATTTTGTACTTATTCAATGGGGACAGGCCAGAAGATTGAGGGGATCAAGTCATAATTTCAAAAATTTTGTTACTTCTTTAGATAATTTTGATATAATTTATGAAAATGTTTGGGATTGTTGTCTTGTTGAAAGGTGAATTTTTTCCACTTATGCATAAACCAGATAGTATAGCATGTCTTTGTAAAATTGGATGATATTGTTCTCTTTTCATAATTCCCTTGACTGAATCAAATCTCCAGCCATTTTGGCAATCTCAAAATGTCTACTGAGCGGTTAATGGTGAAAACAAAATATGTTTTTCCTACAAAATATTAATAATTTAGAAAATGTATTGTGGATAAACAAATCCAAATTTGAACTTTTTGGTAGTAAGGGGAGCCTGGAGGAAAACTGAAAAATACAAAAATATCTTATTTTAAGGTGTTTTTTAAAGGAATACAGGGTGACCTAAAACTTTTTACATGTAGTGTATTACATAGAATGATAATTTTTAGCTATCCTATCCTGATATCAGTCTGCGGCGAAAGAAAGCTAGCCTTTTAAGGTTCATAGCATGCATGCATTGTTTTTTTTTCTTTTTATGCCCAAAAGCTTAAAAGGGGTTACTGCCACTGACAAGGTTACTGACACATACATGTCTAGTGAAAAGTTTTAATGTCTGTTACTATTATTTATGTGAAAGTGAATGCAATAACTTTGGCATGTCAATCCTACTTTTCCCACTGATAGCCACTACGCTATGTGTGCATAAAATGTCCTCCCTATAAAATCTTTTTTAATAGAGTCAAATAGTATTTCATATAATGTCTATTACAAATAATACTTCATATAAAAAAGGACAAAATAACTTTATTTTTTTACTGAATTTTAATCATTGCTTGCTCTTAAAGAAATATTTGTATTTTTCTTCCTTATCAATTTTTAATTCAGATGATCAATTTTTTATGATGGTAGTATTAGTAGTGTTTTTACATGACCATAATGGTTGGCATGCACTAGTTGCAGCTGTCTGAGTTAGCTCAATCAGATGACCAAGGCAATGAACAAATTACTTTCATTTTGTTTTATGTAGTGAGAGACAGAAATTATCTCCCCTTGACCAAAAATTATAAATATTCACAAGAATAGAAACAGTCAGATGATCTGATGAGACCAACACGAGACATTGTTAGGTGGGAAAGTCACTCTTTTAACTCTTTGAAGTTATAGTAACAAGAAGCACAATTTCAGGCTCGTAACAACCAGATAAGTACATATATGCAAATCTTGTATTAAGAATTTTGAATATAAAATATATATATATATATATATATATATATATATATATATATATATATATATATAATTTAGTTGAAAATTATAACATAAATATGTTATAAAATCACTACAAAAATAGCCATTTTGTTTCAACACTTCTGGTGTCTTATCATGTGATGGTGTTGAATGTAGAATAAAGAGTTTTAAAAGGTTCAAATCAACCAAACACCCCTCGATAGGGGAAATGCTGTTACATAAGCTGCAAAGACCAATCAAAATACAAGTATATGAGAATTCAAAAAACTTGACAACGAACCTTGGTTATAATAATTAATGCCTTAATGTTAGGGTTAGACTAAAATAGAAAACATTCTAATTAATATTAAATTTTACTATAAAATTGAAAATTAAAAATTACCAATTTTAAATTTTAAATTTAATCTGTATTAAGTTTAAAATATTATAAAATTATTTTAAGAAGAAACTGAGGAAAAATACATATATTTTATTATTTATTTTCTTTTAATTGAAAAGTCAAAATCTCAGAATAAACATTAATCAAATGGGGATGTAAAACATTGTTACAACTTAGATACATTTTAAGTGATGATATGGGATATGTAAGTGTTTTTATAGAAAGACTTTTGTGTTTTGTTTGAACTTTTCTTATATTTATGTTGTCTGTTTCATACACCTTAAACTAGGTGTATGTTGCATATTCCCACAAAATGATAACTTGCTTTTTATCTCAATTTGAGCAGAGTCAGACGGAAAGCAAAAAGCATAGATTTGGAAAGAAGAAAGAATTACTTTCCACTGAAATGTGGACTCATGTCCTCTTTAGCTTAGGAAAGCCTAAATTAACAAAGGATCAGTTGCTCTTATCTGCAGAAATGTCTAAATTCATGAAGATATTTTATTATCAAAGTGTAACTTGTATTTAACTGTTTTGGTAATTTTAATGCAGTTTGTTTAGTATTTTCTTCAACTATGGTTTGCAGAATCATACAGAATTTGGTTGTCCAGATCAAAGAGAATATTTGAGAGAAAAATTTCCCAATTGAAACTGGCCAAGCCACTGTTGGCATGTCTGTAAACAGAATGAATGTTTCTTGCCTCTTTTGTTGGCAAAAACCCCATTTTGAATTCATGTAGTATTTGATACGGATATAATCTAAATTCATTTTAAAAGGTTAAAACTGATACAAAATTTAGCCAGCCTGATTTTAAGTAATCTGCAAAGAAAGAAAGAAATTAGAATGTAAGAATGGTGAGTTATTTTATGGTAATTATTGAAAAAGTATCCTTGTGTCAAAATGCGACAAGAATTTCTTTCCAACTTAATACATTGTTTATTAATTTAATTTGGCATCACTTTTTTTTCTTTTTGTTTGAACTTTGCAGATTAAAATCTAAAATGTATTAAATCTTAAAATTCATGAATCTATATTACTTTACTTGTGTTGACTGTATTGTTTATGATATAATGGCTTATTTTCCAAATAATATCTTTAGCAGGGTAGAGGAAAATCAATGTTACACAGTCCATTCTTTTCTTTGCAGATGCTAAATAGGAATTTTATAAATATCACAGTGCATTCACTAAATCCAACTGAATACATAAAAAACAATTGAATTCAACTCTTTTCTGGATTTTTCCGGTTATTATCTTAATCATTGTTGCTTTTAACATTTTCTACTGATATATTCTTTGGCTTTCTTCAGATGTATGGTCTTTAAAAGCCATTATGGATCTCACCCTAGATCAGACCAGAATAGACTTTGCACTCAATGTTACACCAGACCATCAAAGAAGCCAGGTGCAGGGTTTACCAGAGATGACTTTGTAGTTGCCAAGTACAGGTAAAAGGCCAAAGGTGCAAAAGTCCTCAGTAGAAGCTAGCTTAAAGCTTGCCCAAAGGATGACTGCTATGTTAGTATATAATGAAAGTATATGAAATGTTATAGTATATTATTAGTTTAATTTGTTTGTGTTGTTGGACAGGTTTGGTGTATCTGTGGATGGTATTAGTTATAACTAGTTCATCAAATATGTAGTTGCTGTTCATTTGATTCCTATAGAATAGGTTAATGGTGCTATTATTGTCTGTCTGTTTTTCTTTGTTATTATTATGGATATTTGAAAGTTAGTGTTTTCTATGTTGGCCAACTAATTTATTGAGGAAATTGTTGTTTATGAATGTTTGTTTTATATTGGTAAGTTCTTTGTAAAATCTTCTTCTTGATGAGGAAATGTAAAAAGCTTGATTGATTAAGTTTTTGATTAGGGCTATTTTATAATTATCTGGACATACACTATGGAAGTTGAGCAAGCAGTAGTTTTTTTACTTGTTGACTTTTTAAATACAAATTCTCAAAGACATCACATGCCCCAATATATATATATATATATATATATATATATATATATAATAAATGTATATATAAATGTTAAAATATAAATATGTGTGTATGTGTATATATATATATATATATATATATATATATAGCATAATGGAAGCCACGTATACTTTCTTGATATGTATATAATATGGAGAAAACAACTGAAAAGTTGCAAATTAAAAAAAATTGAATGTTTTTTTGTGAAAGTATTTATTTATATTTTTTTATATATATATATATTTGATATTTCAGATCTGCCCTGATGTTTTGTCAGAAATAAATTAAATAACTGTATTCAGAAGTTTGTTTTCAAGTAGCGTCCGTCACGAGACGCGGACGTCACGTGATGTGGAATGCAACTGTATTTGAATATTTCTAACGTAAATCTAACGATAATATTTTAGATGTTGTTTAAAAAGGTTTTTTTTAACTATATCTAAAGAAATATTTTAACTATTGAAATATTTATGCAGATTTAAAATTCCCAAGTCTTTTTTTAACCCTAGTTTATATGTGTCTAATTTTAAAATCAGGTATTTTTCTTTTTTTCTGCGTGTGTATGTGGAACTAAAATCAGAATCTATCAATAAACATTTACAGTTGTCTAATGAGTGTCTTGATTGATATATGTATGTATACTGGGTGTAACAGCAAAATTGTTCAAATCATGTAGCAGTATGATTGTCCATCCCACAAAGTGTTTAATATCTGAAAAATCACAAAACTAATTGAGTTTTTTTTTTCCAGGTTTTCAGATAAGACGTTTAGCCATCTTAACAACATTTGTCACAAGAATCATTGAAAAATCCTTTGAGTTATTCAGCTAGAAAGAGAAAAGGTTAAAATTGTTTTGAGTCAGCCCCACTATGTCTTCCCAAATGAGCAATGGTGAGAGGAAAAAATCATTCAGACCTTCAGTAATGGGACCAACATTCATACACTGGCTTCCATCTTCAAAGTCCATTCATGAATCATCAAGAGAACAATGAATAAGGGGTGTTATGTGGTATATTAACAGCTGACAATATATATATATATATATATATATATATATATATATTAATAGTAAATAATATATGCGATGCACGGTGGGGGGTAATGGATAGCGGCTCAGATCGAAGAATCACAGAGCCAAGTTTGAATTCCGGTTGGATGTATGACATTCACTTATGTCCTAATGCCCTGGGGAAATGTATAAATCCTTTTCTTCCACGCCCAGCTCTGGGTAAATAGCAGGACAGACTGGGTTCTATAACCTTGGGTGGCAACCAGTCTAGGAGAAGGAAAAACTCTGAATTCAAAACCAGCCTGGAGAGGGTTGGGGTCTGTCAGGCTATCTTGCCCAAAAAACACCACTTGTACTGCGGCTGCAGTACACATGGTGCCCCTACAACCCTACGGGTCACGGGATAAAAAAAAAATATATGTATTTTTTTCTTTTGTCTGACACTAAACGTCATAGTAAATGGATTGTAATCAAATATACCTCTTTTGACCTAAACTTTGAGTTGCAACCAATAATAAAGATAGTGAGGAAGAAGACATTAACTGTTAAAGGAACCGGAAAGAGATAGAATGCATGAACACAGCATCTGCTGTAGTTGGAGGGGCTCAATTTACCTTCTGTAAACTATAACAGATGTAACTTTTTATACTTATCTGCTGTGGGTAAGGGCCTGTGTGGGGAAGTTTCAAAGGAATATTGGGCCCAAGGCTCAGGAAGGCCTTGCCTCCAAACAGTACCTCTCCTTCAGGAGGGGGACTGAGTTTATTGCCTGGTGTATGAGATGTCCATAAAAGTGGAAGTGTTGAGAGGATTTGGGCAATTTTTGCATATGGTATTGCTGTTAAACCCACTTTAAGCCTTCACCTTATGTCACATTTGGTAGTGACGTGGGTGTGCCGAAAAGTACTCTATACCAGATGTAACCTATATCTGTTTTGTACACTTCAGCCATCTTGTGTCCAAGGAGCTCATTTTTTAACAAAATAAATGCGTAATTGCTTTTGTCATAGACAACATATTTGTCTTGTGTTTCATTCACACTTTTCATGTAGATGTTTTTTTTTAATTTGAATTCTTTTCTTTTTCATCTGCACTTGAATCTGTAAGAAGCTACAACTTTGATCTGGTGAATTCCAACAATGTGGTTGACCCAATAACAATTAGAATTTCGATTTGAGGTCACATCACAAGACAGAATGAAATGTTACAAATGCTACACATTGAGATAGTGAAGAGAAAAATCGATTTTTGTTAGAAAGTTAGAAAAACTAATGGAAAAGTATTTTTATTCAAATAAATGTCATATTAACTCTTTAATGCTCACCGTCCCATGTTGGTGGGCAGTGAGCATTAATGGGTAGAAAACTATATTTATACCAGATTTTTATAAACCTATACTTAACAGTTTTTTTAGAAACCTGTAATTAATACCAGAGTTTTATTTAAATTGTTATAATTAGTATTAATTTCTATGGAATTAATGGATTTATTTTTAATTCAATTCAAAATAAATCAATTAATTCTTTAGAAACTGCTTTGTATATGTTTTGGATATGAAACTGAGCAGAGACTGGCTTTTGAGAAAATTATTCAAGTGAAGAGGATCTCCTTTCCTTAAAAAGAAAAAATAGAACCTGTCTGGAGGCCATGCCGATTTTATTGAATAAACTTACTCTTTAGTATTTCAAGAGATTTTTGCGTAATTTTAGTAAATATATCTGTTAAAATGAGATGTCAGTGTTATTTTCATTTCTGTGTAATTTAGACAGCATTTTACGCATTGCACTCTGTGCCATACTTTTTGTCTGAGCAGTAAAGCTTACTGCATCAAATGGTGATTTCCCCTACGAAGAGGGATGCATGTTTAATCCCTGCCACAGAACACATTTTATTTATTAGGATTTTTTGAATTCACAGACTGCTAGATGTAATACACACTGTTTAATAAATAAAAATGGGGTGTCTACTTCAAATATGAAGTGTCCACCATAATAATATTTGAAGTAACAATACCAGAATTTTCAGTTGACATTCTTGAGTTAAATGAAAAACAAATAATTAGAAAAAAATTTAAGAATGTTATCGAAGAAAATTTTGGTAGGTAAAACTTTTAAGATCTTATCAAATGTGACAAAACTCTGTATGAGGTGTGTAAAAAAAGTCTTCAGCATTTTTTTAATTAAAATATTCTCTACTATGTATTTAGTCCAGTGTTTCTCAACCTTTTTTAATTCAGGGAGCACTTGTAGAATAACTAAAACTCTTGGGCACACTTTAAATTTTAATAAGGAAAAATAAGTCATAAAATTTGAAAATAATAAAGCATTTATTTTTAGGACATTACATTGTATATTTAAGCGGTAGTGTTTTCATTTAAATGGATTTATGAAGAATCTGCTATTTTTCTTTTTACAGAGACCGATAAATAATGATTTAAATTCATTGAGGAAGGCAAAAGTGAAAGGATTATCCAGTCCATCTTAAAGATTAAGGAATTTAGCATCCAGTTTAAAATATCAAATGACAAAGACCTGACAGACATGGAAGCCAGGTGCTTAGTGTCTCTAGCAATTTTAAAAATAAAGACTTTTTTTAGATATGAAAATAAATAATAAATTACTCTTCTGTTAACTTGGGGCGTACCTGGCTACGTTTCAGGGTGCATTACTGCGTCCAGACACACTGGTTGAGAAACACTGATTTGTTTAAGAAGAAGAAAAAATAAAAGGGTGCTGGGAACTTTTAGAGACATTTAAGAAAATGAGCAAAAATATGTGATGTGGATGGCTGAGAATTGACAGTGTTGAGAGATACTGGCAAATTGACATGTATACTCTACTCAACCTAAGGAAGTTGTTTACTGTGTTGGCTTCATATAAAATTACACCCAACTTTTCTGCTGGCAGAGAGGGAAGGGGGAAGAGAGAGAGGGGAAGGGGGAAGAAAGAGAGAGAGGGAAGGGGGAAGAGAGAGAGAGAGAAGAAAAAGAGAAGAGAGAGAGAGAGAGAGAGAGAGAGAGAGAGAGAGAGAGAGAGAGAGAGAGAGAGAGAGAGAGAGAGAGAGAGAGAGAGCAGAAGATTTATTTCTGCCCACCTCCTAACTGTCTACATTCTTTTTACTCAGTGTGTTTGTCAAAAACTACTTTCTATGATTTTTCACCTTTCTTTTGATTTTTATTTCTATTTTCATTTGTTGCTGTTGTTTTTCATTAGAATGCTTTCAGCGGATACATTCTTTGGCCTTCAGATTAGATTGCAGGAATTTACAACAGTAGAATAGCATTGGATGGCAGACTAGCTTACGCCCTCATGCAACAAGAGCTTGATATGACATGTAGCAAATGCATATTCGGCAAATAAGCATGTGACAACCGTTATTGCTCTTATCTGCAATCTGATTATACAACTTTTTTTCTTACTTTTGGAAGATAAGGTTAAAAAAAATACTGGTTATTATTTCATCACTTTGTAGTTTGCCAGTCAGTTATGTGCCATGCGGGATACACTCTTAGGCGATCATGTATCTTTCGATACATGACTAACGAGGCAGAAATTTATCCTGCCGTAAGTTGCCATTTCTTTCTGTGGTAGACCAGTTGCCATCCAAGGCTATAGAACCCAGTCTGTCCTGCTATTTACCCATAGCTGGGGGGAGAAGAAGAGGATTCATACCTTTCCCAAGGGTATTAGCACGTAAGTGAATGTAATGGATTTGACTGGAATTTGAACTCGGCTCTCCAATTCTTCAATCCAAGCTGCTATCCATTACTCCACCGTAGTCTGACACTTACCTTAAATTCTTGTATCTGAGCCTGGTTGAACATAGCGAACACATTGGATGTGTAACGCTGTGTTCGATTCCGTTTTCCCTTTCTGCTTTTCTTAGTAGACATATTGCAAGAGATCTGTAGAAATGAGAAAAAAAATTGCTTTATAAAATTATTATATACAATTCCATGTTAGCATTAAATGCATATATATATTTGTCTTAGAAATAACAACAACATCCTGATGATGACATTGTGCTAATGTTGAAAGTACTCAAAATAAATGAGTATGTAGGAACATGGTAATTTTCTATCTTCCTTTAATAAAGATACTAAGAAGCTTGTCTGTGAATATGAGAGGATCCTATTGAGAATAAGTAGATAAAACTTGTCTAAATTATTCAATGAGACATGTCTTAAATATATATATATATATATATATATATATATATATATATATATATAAGACATGTCTCATTGAATAATTTAGACAAGTCTCCGGATTTTATTATTATTATTATCATTATAATGCTCTGTAGTCTACATTGAGCTCTCCCTGGATTTATATCCTCCTCAGAATTATCCCTTTCAGTCACAAGCTGGTAATATATATATATATATATATATATATATATATATATATATATATATATATATATATATATTATATATATATATATATATAAAATATTTGTCACTTAGTTGATTGATGTTATATTCAGATCTTGATTCCAAAATTTTGTAGATGAACCCTCCAGCAATCGATCCGTTTACTCATCAGGAGATACCAGTAACTAACTGCTTATTTTCTCATTTTCATTATTTTATATCAAGTTAAAAAATAATTAATGCAGTATATATATATATATATATATATATATATATATATATATCAATCATTGTGTGTGTGTATGTGAGTGAGAGAGATAGAGAGAGAGAGATAGATAGATACACATGTAAACAGAAAGTTTATGTCTCCACAGTATCATTTCTATCTACCCACATTATTCCCCTTGTGTATTTCCATAATAAAAATCCAACATGTCCATTTGTGTGTTCCTTGTTTATTAAATGCGATTGGCTATATCCATTTCATCCTACCTCAATACATCACAGATGGCAATGAGTCTGTATAATAAATTTGTGAGGTAAGCCTTTAATAACTTTACCAAATATTTTGATTGATAACAAGTTTAACTGTACTTATACCCAATGGAGATAAACATGCTTAGACCCGGTACATTCGACAAACTCATGGAGCACTTTCAGAACTATAAGGAAAGGCTAGATGCATATATGGTTGCAAATGACATTCCGGAACACAACCATACGTCAGTTCATCTCTCTTCTATTGGTCCCAAGACGTATAGTGATTCTACAAGCTTTATCAGACTCCGACTTGTCCTCAAGCAAAACATACGATGTGTTGTCCATGTTAATTCTTCAACACTTTAATCCAAAGCCTCTTAAAATCATGGAACAATATAGATTCCACATTAGGTTACAGGAAAATTCCCAAACTGTATCAGACTTTATTGCAGCTATAAAACAATTATCTGTTTATTGTAACTTCAGTAATTATTTAAAGGATTCCTTATGGGACAATCCAGTGTGTGGTCTAAGGTGTAAAATGACCCAAAAGTGACTTCTTCAAGAATACCGTCTCTCATTTCATAAAGCTTGCTCCATCACAACCTCCATGGAAACAGCCCAGAAGGATGCTACCGAAATCCACATGGACAATAAGAAGGATATACACATCCTCAGGAAGTCAGAGACTGATGGAACAAGTCAAAGGCAACAAAAGAGGAAAGTCCTTAATTTTCCACCTTCCAATTCTTGTGGAAAGACAAACAAGCAAGCTTTTTGTCGAGTATGCCATAAAAGTGGTCACATCCAGCCAATGTATCGATCTAAGCAATTTACAGTAAAAAAGAGACAGCAACAGAAATCTCCACAAGCTACAAACAAATGAAGGAGGCAGTGAATTCAAACTCCTTTCATATGGATGCTTCAGGCAAAATATTTGTCACTGTAACTTTGGATTCGAAGACTGTGAGGATGGAACTTGATACAGGGGCAACAATTTCAGTGATGACACTAAAGGATTATAAATTGATATTTTCCATGAGCCCTGTCCTTGAAATAACTACAATCTAACTGAAGACATATACCAATAAACTCATCAAACATTAGGTCAGGTGTTGGTATTAGTCAAACACAACAAAAGCATTCAATTACCTCTCACCATCTTAAAAATTGGCAATAATCCCATCTTAGGGAGAGACTGGATGTATACACTTGGAATATACAAGTCCCTCCACAACATCAGCAGTGCAGAAGAAAATGGCCTGATTGAAAAACTGAGAGTGGAATTCCTACAAGTTTTCAGGGAAGGTATAGGTACAATCAATAGCCTGAAAGGACTGCTGTGAGTCAAACTTGATACAGTACCCAGGCACATGAGAGCAAGAACTGTCCCATATGCCTTAAGGACAAAAATGGAGGAAGAATTGAACAAACTAACGAAGGAAGGTGTCCTGTTGCTGGTCAAATCAAGTAAATGGGTGACACCTATAGTGCCCATAATAAAGTAAAATTGTAGTATCTGCATTTGCAGTGACTATAAAACAATAGTCAACCCAAATTTTGAAGTTGAATAATATACCCTCTTGAAAATAGAAGACAAGCTAGCAAAACTTGAGATGGGGAAAAATCCACCAAAATAGATCTAAAGGCAGTCATACCTACAATTAATGCTTGGACAATTTTGACGGTGCAGAGACCTGTGAAATCATAGGTATATATTACTACATGAATTAAGTGAAATAATAGATAAAAATGATGCAGGACTCTACAGGGACGACGGTCTCATAATCTTAAGAAACTACAACAAACAAAACACAGACAAAGCTAGAAAAGCAATAATAAGGATTATTAAAATAACGGATTTGACATTAGATATAAAAACTAACGTAAACGAAGTAGATTTTCTAGATGTTACCTTCAACCTAAGAAAAGGCACATACAAACCATACAGAAAACCCAATGATAAACCACTGTACATACACACATCCTCCAATCACCCGCCTTTGATAATCAAACAGATACCAAAATCAATTAACCGCGGACTTTCCGACAATTCTTGCAACAAAACCATATTTAATGAAGCTAAGAAAGACTACAAAACAGCTTTAAAAGATAGTGGATTCCTGGCAACACTCACATACTCACCACAGAGCACAAGAAAGGCTAACAGGAAGAGAAATATCATATGGTTCAACCCACCGTACAGCAAAAACGTAAAAACAAATGTAGGTAAAATATTCTTCAAACTCTTAAACAAACACTTCCCGGAATCAAGCACTCTACACAAAATATTCATTAAAAACACAGTAAAAATCAGCTACAGTTGCACTGAGAACATGGCACAAATAATAAAAAAGCACAACAGGAAAGCTATCAACAAACCACCCGAACAAATTAAACTCATGTGTAACTGTAGAATAGAGAATGAATGTCCCTTAAATGGTAATTGCTTACAAAACAACGTAATATACCAAGCCACAGTAAAATCACCAGATAATGAAGAAAAAGTATTCATACGAGTAACTGAAGGACCCTGGAAACAAAGAAACTATGCACACAAAACACCTTTCACAAATAGTAAATACACGAACAGCTTAATGCCTTCCAAGTATATCTGGGAAATTAAAAACAAAACCACAAATCACACCAAAAATGGCATGGAAAATAAGGAAAAGATCATCAGACTACAACAATCAATCAAAAACCTGCAAACTTTACATAAAAAACAAGTAAACATAATCCACCCAAATAAGTAAATAAAGCAAATAATAATAAACAAATTAACAAACCATTCCTGCCAAAATAACTGTTAGAATAGACTACAACATCCAATCCAAAAATTGGATGTAAAAACAGCTATAATTACTATATAACGATAAAAAAAACATTAATACGTTGCTCAAAAATCAAAAACCAAAGAGAGTAAATAAAAATATACAAAATAAAAAATAAGTAAATAAATAAAAAACAAATAAAAATTAATTCAAATAAATAAACAAATTAACAAATCGCCCCCGCTAAAATAACCGTTAGAACTAATGAAAATAAGAATAAATAAGCAAAACCAAGTAAAAATAATAAATCCAAATAAATAAATAAATAAAAACTGTCCCCTCCGCCAAAATAACAGAATAGCCTTAATTATCTTCCCAGACCAAAACAAACGATTAAATAAGCGACCTAAGCAAATCCCTCACCAATTTTTTTACTACGTTAATAAAACATCAAAAACCAAAAAGAATAAATAATACAAAATGAAAATGAAAAACAAATAAATTAACCTAAACAAACTAGTAAATAATTAAACAAACAAGCCACTCCCGCAAAAATAAACACCAAAATAGATTACTTACAATGCACCACTGACCCATATATATAAATAGTCGGGGAAAAATCCGTTATTTGCAGCCTGTCGATTGCGCCTAGCATGAAACAGCCTGTCGCCTCTGAGTGT
Source organism: Acanthosepion esculentum (assembly GCA_964036315.1). Lineage (NCBI taxonomy): Eukaryota > Metazoa > Mollusca > Cephalopoda > Sepiida > Sepiidae > Acanthosepion > Acanthosepion esculentum. The sequence goes on along the minus strand of OZ038487.1, from coordinate 10,392,896 downwards.
TGACTTCAATGTTCACTTTTATATATATATATATATATATATATATATATATATATATATATATATATATATATATATATATATATATATTTCTAAAAATTAATCATTTTTATTTTCAGTCTGACGTTATTTCTCATTAACCCAAACGTTATTTTAGTGGATACCCATGTTTGGGTAGACACTCTGGAGAGAACATTTTCTTTTGTGTGCATAGGCCAGTAGATGTTATTTATACTGTTTAAAAAACAGGTCATTTATTCAAACATAAGTATCCACTAAAATAATGTTTGGATGAGGAGGAGGAAGAAGAAGAAGAATATATATATATATATATATATATATATATATATATATATTTGTGTATTTAGGCAGCAATCCTTCTTTCATGCACATTTCATTAAAAACAACTGACAAGGTGCTTTTATTTAGTTTTTTATACAATTTCTCATGCGATCTGATAATGTTTTTCTTTTCGGATGATAAATTATATAAAAACTGTCTGAATACAGTTTTTATATAATTTATCATCCGAAAAGAAAAACATTATTAGATCGCATGAGAAATTTTATAAAAAACTAAAATTAAATAAGAGCACCTTGTCAGTCGTTTTTAATTTAATGTGCATATATATATATATATGTATGTGTGTGGAGATGATGAGACAAAGTAGAAAAAGCTTACAAGTGTTATATGTTGCTGACATCTGGTAGTCTTGGTGTCTTCAGGTCAGAATGAAAGACAAAAATGTGGGTTCTTACCTGAAGAATCTGAAACCAACAGACTTCAACAAAATGTATTGTTTGTAGCTTTTCCATTTTGCTTCGTCATTTCCACTTTTGTTTTGGATACTATTACACACTCACACACACACTATATATATATATATATATATATATATATATATATATATATATATATATATATATTCTGATGTCGACAGAATAATAAAAACAAAATAAAAACAGTAAACTCACATATTCGGATTTTGCTTTGTCTTTTCCACATCTTCATCATATATATGTATGTATGTATGTGTATATATATATATATATATATATATATATATATATATATATATATATGTATGTATGTATAACTCATATGAATCATAAACATACACAATGCACACATAATGCACTAAACAAATCATAACCCCACACACATAAGCACACAGAGTGGCTGAACACAGTAGTCAGACCACATACATACACACACACACACACACACACCATACATATATATGAAGCTTGAATATATACACAAATACTCACAGAAACAAACACACTAGACAGACCACACTTATTCCTTTAAATAATATGTGGAAATAGCCATTCTTCACCTGATAAAGGTCACAAGATCCAAAGCGCGTGTAGCAAAAAATATGAAAAATAAAGTATAATATATATATTTTTTTAAATCCACATTATAATAAAAAATGTTTGTGGCCTCCATTTTTCTTATCATTTTACAGATATTTGTGAAAATTAAATAAACTAATTTTTTTTCCTTTTATTTTAATCAGTTCTAGAATGTTTTATCCAAATCAAGTCATTAAAGTTTTTACTTTTTCTGGCATGAAATCTTCCAGATCAGTGATTTTTTCATATGCCATATACTTTCAGAAAGTCAGTGAATATGGCTCTCCACAACTTCCTCTCCTTTCTAGCTTCAATAGAGTTCAAATTTATTTATTCAGTCTTGTTAGGTAGCAGACATATTCTCTACTCTGCAGCGTCTTTCCTGTAGATGCAATGTTGCAAGCTGATAGCAAATATTCAGATGAGGTCCATTCTTTACTTCAACTCGTTCAGATCTTTACAGCCATGCTAATGACACAGAACTAAGTTACTACCTTCCTTTTCCAATAAGGAGAAATTTCCACTCAGACAGTTTTTCCCCAAGAACTGCTACTTCGTGACACAGACTCCTGCATGCATACTTCAATCAACAATCATGAGCCTCTTCAAGTCAAATTATAGAAAAATTTATATATTATTATACATAATATATATTATATATTATATTATATATGCAGGGATTTATATATATATATATAAATCCCTGCTTGTTAGTATATATAATGCTCTTCAACTAGAATTGAGCTCTCCTATCCACTGATGTCTTTCATATAGTAAAAATGTTAAAATTTCCCTTTCTCTCTGCTGTGAGACAATAGAATCTTTGACTGATGCCAAATCGGTTGGGATTTGATCCCGGCGTGAAACAATCGTATGTCTAACCAAACTGATGAGCTGTGATACAGCAAAACAATCTGTCTGTGGATATATACATATATATATATATATATATATATATATATATATATATATATATTTAAATAAAAATAAAAACAGACCACTTTAAGGCTCCATGTAATAAATTATTTCACCACAGCCCTTTTAAAGTCTGATGATCCGCGGTCCTTTAAAAGGGCTGTGGTGAAATAATTTATTACATGGAGCCTTAAAGTGGTCTGTTTTTATTTTTATTTAAATTATTAGCTCTGATTTACATTGAGCTCTCTGGATTTTATCCTCCTTGGGTCTACCCATATGGATTACCTAGTTTTTCGTAAACTAAATATATACATATATATACTAACAAGCAGGGATTTATATATATATATATATATATATATATATATATAAAACTCTATAATTTTAATATATATATGAACTATATTACATTATATAGAAAATATTAATTATAAATATAGGTGTGGCTATAGGTTAAATGAGTGCATTTTTGTATTTTTGTTATCCTCAAGATTATGTATAAGTCTATACTGGAGGGGTATTGGCCTTGCTACAAGTTGCAAGTTTTCACAGCTCTGTGAGTGAAGGAAAAATCCCTATATTAAGATTGGTGCTTAAAACTGGAAATTGGTTATTTCACCACTAAATTTTACAATATTCATTTCTAAAAAGTGATTGTCAGTAGTCAGGAAGTAATGCATGTATTACTGAGAGAATAGAGAATTAAATAATTTGTTGCTATAAGAGAACTTTGATAGTATTGGTTTCAGAGTTACCTCCCTTAGTTCAGCAAAAAAAAATCAATAACTTGCTTGATTTTTTCAATTCTGTAAAGGAATGGGATTTTTTCTTTATTGTCAAACATCAACTGGTCACTTTTACAATTCTTGCAAGCTTATAAACCATGAGTATTTTACTTATTTCTGAGAAGAGTCAGAAATAAGACTTTGGTGCTGTTTGTCTAACGATTGTTATAACTTTAATTTATTTTATAGGGCAACGATGACAAAGAAAATAGTTTTTTTTTGCTTGAATATAATTGAAAGATATTAGATTTGAGTCATCTACTTCGATGACACTGATCATGTTTGTGTTAACTTGATGGGCAATATTTTCTATATTGATCTGGATTGTTCAGATTTATCTTAAGCAGTTCATATCTATCTATCTATGCCTGTTCATATCTATCTACATACACCTGTTCATATCTATCCATTGATCTATCTTTGTAGCCCTCGAGTTGATCCTGATCAACAGCAACCAATATCCCCCACATTGGTTTTCAAGTTCCTTCCGACCACCGTAATTGTCATCTAGCTAACCCCTCACTCATTAATGTATTGCTGATTGGTTGCTGGTATTGTGTATATGAGCATGGTCCCACTCGATCTAGCTGGTATTCGTCTCCTTCATGATCCTTCACTCCTCTGCTATGTTGTGTTTTTGATCTTGGAGGGTGAGAAAATCGTTGATGAAGTAAAATGAAGCAAAGGACAGGTTGACAATTTGGGAGCTACACAAAACAAGAATCCTTTGGAATAAAGAATTAATTCAGGTTAAAAATGTAACAACAATTTGGTTTATATACGATTTTTTGTATACAGCAGTTTTAACCCTTCCACTTACTGTTATAATCAAATGACACTGGGATCCCCTTTTGGAGATGGCAACTTGTATTAGTAGTAATTTAAATTTCTAAGTTTTGGTTTTCAGGGCTGTCAAGAGGTCTTGGCAAATGATGTGAATTCCAGTAGTAGTAATGTGGGACTCTTCAAGTTGTCCAAACCCTCCAGCTTATATGGAGTCCTGTGTTGACCAGGGTCTGGGTTCAGTTATCTTCCACCCATAGTGTCAAACTTTTTCTAAAATTCCATATTTCCAAAATTTGTTTACTCGAGTGATTTTCCAAATTTAGGGGTTGTCCAGCACCCTTTTGAGAGTGGTCAGAGGAATCAAGTCACCCCTTAACTCCAACTCCTGTCACATCTCATCTCACACCATTGATGGTAATTTCACCCTTCTCCCATTTTCTCAAAATCTAAACTCAGCCCATTTCAAGGGCTGGCATACCGTCCCTGTGACAAATCCAAACTTTCAGAATGGGTGGGTGAAAAAGAAATTTCCAGTCATTAATCTTTCTTTATCAGCTTGTCTCATGCTGTGATTTCTTGCTCAACCAGACCATTCAGTCTGCTGTCTATGGTCACTCCAGGACTAGTAATTCAGTTTTTTTATCACTTGTATTCAAAGGAATCCAAATTAATGTTGGATATACAATTTTTGACAAATGTCACAGAAATTAAAATGAATGAACCCATCAGGCAAATCTCTACCTTTGTTGGGACACTTTTCTTCCATGTGGTCGATTTAAATAAGAAGTTTTTCCTGGATCGTTGTCCAGAATGATCTTTACATGTTATTTCAGTGACCATGTAATTTCTTTATTAACAACATGTTTTACTATTTGACATCTTTGAAGATACATTAATTGTCTCATTCTTATTGATGGGAAGTGGGGAAGGAAGGGGGGAAGTCTTAGATTTGCTCAATCTTACTGAATTCCCTCTAGTTATATTTGGGTTTGATTCTCCTTGGAACTGTTCGAGAGTTCATTTATTATTTTGAACTATGATTTTTCAATGCATTTCATTTTTAATGTTCTTTTCAACTTTTCTACTCATCTTCCTGAGAATTTCAACAATTATTATCCAGTTATTAGACTTCCATCTTTTTCATTCTTTTTTTTTTTGATTAGCCTCCTAAGGTCCCAGTGTCACATGTATACCTGGTCATATCTATCTATCTATCTAAGCCTGTTCATATCTATCTATCTATCTAGGCCTGTTCATATATATCTATCGATATAAGCCTGTTCATATCTATCTATCTATCTAAGCCTGTTCATATATGTCTATCAATATAAGCCTGTTCATATCTATCTATCTAAGCCTGTTCATATATGTCTATCAATATAAGCCTGTTCATATCTATTTATCTATCTATCTATCTAGTCCTGTTAATATATGCCTATTGATATAGGCCTGTTCATATATGTCTATCAATTTAAGCCTGTTCATATCTATCTATCTAGGTCTGTTCATATATGTCTATCGATATAAGCCTATTCATATCTATCTATCTAGGCCTGTTCATATATGTCTATCGATATAAGCCTTTTCATATCTATCTATCTCGGCCTGTTCATATATGTCCATCGATATAAGCCTGTTCATATCTATCTATCTATCTATTTGTGTGTGTGGATATTGTCTCAGTTTAGTTGGATGAAGAGTTGCAGAAAAGAATCATTCAATACTAAATGAAATCACTATGAGAAAGAGCTCAATGTATTTATTATTACAGAGCAAATAATAAACAATAAAATCCCAAATCATCTCATATGGTGAATAGCCTTTTAGTCTGACTGAAACATTGAAATGGATCAATTCTGTATTAGTGTTTTGATTGTTTTCTTTGTTTTTTAGCTTTCACAGTTAAATTTCTATTTCTGACACAAACTCATTACCTCATGCCGGGGTTGATGAGACAGATGACTGGTGTTTTCATCTGCTGAAATAGGCTAATCCCTATATGAGGTGATTTTGGATTTTATTGTTTATTAATTATATATATATATATATATATATATATATATATATATATATATATGTTATAATTATTTTCTTTTTTAAAAATATGATTCCATTGTGGCACAGAAATTTCTATGTTTCAAAACTAAAATTGTAAAATTTTAAAAATAAAAATAATTGCTAAGAACATCGGATTATAAATCTTACTGTTCTTTCTTATTATTTTAGTATATATATAACACTGTTACATTAGAACATGTAAGTTGCTATTACAAAATTGTACATTTTGTTTCAAAATTTGTACAATTTTGTAGTAATTACTTACATGTTCTAATGTAATAGTGTATAATAAATATTTATTGCTCTACTCTTGTATTGAACCCTGTTTTAAATTAATGTCTTGAACGTTTGAATTTTATTCTTCGTTCTTTTACATTTGGATATATGTATATATATATATATAAAAAGTATATTTAATCAGCAAGTGCAGATATATATTTTCTTCAACCACTATTTATAAATGAGGATTTCATAGCTTATATCAAATACTTATCTAATGCCCATCCATATGGTTTGCATGTTCGGATAAATTTTGGTAATACTACCAATTTTTTTGATGAATACAATTTTCTGTATATGAAAATAATTAAAGTTTAATATTTATTTTTATATTTGAGATATTTAACTTTTACTTGGTGTGATGCATTAGAATTTATTATTATTATTACAATCAAGTGATGAGTAGAAAGGGTAGAGAATGTATTTGTCACCCGTGATGATATTTGTTAGACCTGCTGTGTCTTGTCTTCATTTAATGGATATGAGCTAAAGGTCAAAGCAGGACCAGACAAAATGAGTTTTGGCTGAGACACTGCTTATCTTCATGGCTTTCTTTTTTTAATCAATTCACCCCAAGCAAAGTGATAATGCCACTAAGATGCAAGGAGCTACTGAGAGTGAAAGAGAATGAAAAGATTTTTAGAAGAAACTGGAACACTAATCCTAAACTTGAAACAAGGGATAAACCTCTACTCCTGTTCAAAAGATCAGGGGGGATGTGAACTAGAATTCAAATAGAGAGGTTAGTGATATAAAGTTGAAGTAGACTTTAGAAGGAACTGGGAAACCAATCGTAAACAGGAAACAAGGGATAAACCTCTACTCCTGTTCAAAAGACAGGGAAGGAGTATGAACCAGACAATAGGTTGACCTAACTACTCTTATTGAGGAGAAAAAAAAAATTAGTGAATAAAATTTCAGAGTTTAGGCAAAGACATTAGAAGTATAGAGTTGAAATAGACTTTAGATTTTTCATTAATTAAGCAGTCTTCTAATTTGTCGTAAGCCAGTAACAAAGATTAGGGTGAATAAACTGGTATTAGAGTATGTCTATATTTCTGAGATGAGGTATTGTAACTGTTTACAATATTTGGACTGATGTCCTCATCTTTATTGCCATAGTCATGACATTTGGACGTTTTACGCTCTGGTCTTCTTCAGGTGATGTTTCTTGGAATTTCAAACCAAACCCTGTATTTAGTCCGGGGTGAGATTGTTCTCATTCCACATGCCAAGCCTTTGAATATCTCAAGTTTCAATTAATTCCCCTTGATAACTCAACTCTCCAAATTTTTCATTAGAATACTAAAAAATTTTTATTAATTAGAGATTTTTATTTTTTATTAATTAAAGATTTTCCTGTAAATGTAAATAGTGTCAATGACATTGGAGTGATAACCAAAGATTTCCTGATGAGAGGGAGCTGTAGCCGTCACACCAAAAAGGACTCGCTGGAACAGGGCAGTCGTCTCTCATACAGGGCAGTCGTCTCTCGTCGTCCTCGTTGGCTCCCTCAGCCCCAACTGCCAAAATTTTCAGACACACTCATTTTATAGACCATGATGAAACAGTCGAATGGTGAGTTTTACATATGCGTAAGTGCACTCCGCCAATTCTCCCTTCCTCCAAATGCTTAGCGACACCATATGCATGCAATGCGTCGGTGTTTTCGAGCATGATGTCATGTATCTTGCTCACGACAATCATAGGAGCCACTTACAGATCGTTGCCAAGTGAATATGTGAGCAGATCAGTAGCCCTGGACAGATGTGAGAGTGATCAAGAGATCCCTTCAGTAGAACCAGACTGGTCTGTTCCAGGTTACCATAGGAAAACTAAATACAGTCACTTTGGCAAGAATTATCTCTTGTTGGTAAAAAAGAAATGACAGCAATTATGGGAAAGGCATAAAGAAAATAAACTGTCTATATTTCTGAGATGAGGTATTATGGACACTATTTACATTATTCGGACTACTGTCCTCATCTTTGTCGCCATATTTATTATAACGTTTCGGCCCTTCAGTATCTGTCTATATTTCTGAGATGAGGTATTATGTACACTATTTACATTATTCAGACTATTGTCCTCATCTTTATTGCCATATTTATTATAACGTTTCGGCCCTTCAGTATCTGCCTATATTTCTGAGATGAGGTATTATGTACACTATTTACATTATTCGGACTATTGTCCTCATCTTTATTGCCATATTTATTATAACGTTTCGGCCCTTCAGTATCTGTCTATATTTCTGAGATGAGGTATTATGGACACTATTTACATTATTCGGACTATTGTCCTCATCTTTATTGCCATATTTATTATAACGTTTCGGCCCTTCAGTATCTGTCTATATTTCTGAGATGAGGTATTATGGACACTATTTACATTATTTGGACTATTGTCCTCATCTTTATTGCCATATTTATTATAACGTTTCGGCCCTTCAGTATCTGCCTATATTTCTGAGATGAGGTATTATGTACACTATTTACATTATTCGGACTATTGTCCTCATCTTTGTCGCCATATTTATTATAACGTTTCGGCCCTTCAGTATCTGTCTATATTTCTGAGATGAGGTATTATGGACACTATTTACATTATTCGGACTATTGTCCTCATCTTTATTGCCATATTTATTATAACGTTTCGGCCCTTCAGTATCTGTCTATATTTCTGAGATGAGGTATTATGTACACTATTTACATTATTCGGACTATTGTCCTCATCTTTATTGCCATATTTATTATAACGTTTCGGCCCTTCAGTATCTGCCTATATTTCTGAGATGAGGTATTATGTACACTATTTACATTATTCGGACTATTGTCCTCATCTTTATTGCCATATTTATTATAACGTTTCGGCCCTTCAGTATCTGTCTATATTTCTGAGATGAGGTATTATGGACACTATTTACATTATTCGGACTATTGTCCTCATCTTTATTGCCATATTTATTATAACGTTTCGGCCCTTCAGTATCTGCCTATATTTCTGAGATGAGGTATTATGTACACTATTTACATTATTCGGACTATTGTCCTCATCTTTGTCGCCATATTTATTATAACGTTTCGGCCCTTCAGTATCTGCCTATATTTCTGAGATGAGGTATTATGTACACTATTTACATTATTCGGACTATTGTCCTCATCTTTGTCGCCATATTTATTATAACGTTTCGGCCCTTCAGTATCTGCCTATATTTCTGAGATGAGGTATTATGTACACTATTTACATTATTCGGACTATTGTCCTCATCTTTGTCGCCATATTTATTATAACGTTTCGGCCCTTCAGTATCTGCCTATATTTCTGAGATGAGGTATTATGTACACTATTTACATTATTCGGACTATTGTCCTCATCTTTGTCGCCATATTTATTATAACGTTTCGGCCCTTCAGTATCTGTCTATATTTCTGAGATGAGGTATTATGTACACTATTTACATTATTCGGACTATTGTCCTCATCTTTATTGCCATATTTATTATAACGTTTCGGCCCTTCAGTATCTGCCTATATTTCTGAGATGAGGTATTATGGACACTATTTACATTATTCGGACTATTGTCCTCATCTTTATTGCCATATTTATTATAACGTTTCGGCCCTTCAGTATCTGCCTATATTTCTGAGATGAGGTATTATGGACACTATTTACATTATTCGGACTATTGTCCTCATCTTTATTGCCATATTTATTATAACGTTTCGGCCCTTCAGTATCTGCCTATATTTCTGAGATGAGGTATTATGTACACTATTTACATTATTCGGACTATTGTCCTCATCTTTGTCGCCATATTTATTATAACGTTTCGGCCCTTCAGTATCTGCCTATATTTCTGAGATGAGGTATTATGTACACTATTTACATTATTCGGACTATTGTCCTCATCTTTGTCGCCATATTTATTATAACGTTTCGGCCCTTCAGTATCTGCCTATATTTCTGAGATGAGGTATTATGTACACTATTTACATTATTCGGACTATTGTCCTCATCTTTGTCGCCATATTTATTATAACGTTTCGGCCCTTCAGTATCTGCCTATATTTCTGAGATGAGGTATTATGTACACTATTTACATTATTCGGACTATTGTCCTCATCTTTGTCGCCATATTTATTATAACGTTTCGGCCCTTCAGTATCTGTCTATATTTCTGAGATGAGGTATTATGTACACTATTTACATTATTCGGACTATTGTCCTCATCTTTATTGCCATATTTATTATAACGTTTCGGCCCTTCAGTATCTGCCTATATTTCTGAGATGAGGTATTATGGACACTATTTACATTATTCGGACTATTGTCCTCATCTTTGTCGCCATATTTATTATAACGTTTCGGCCCTTCAGTATCTGCCTATATTTCTGAGATGAGGTATTATGTACACTATTTACATTATTCGGACTATTGTCCTCATCTTTGTCGCCATATTTATTATAACGTTTCGGCCCTTCAGTATCTGTCTATATTTCTGAGATGAGGTATTATGTACACTATTTACATTATTCGGACTATTGTCCTCATCTTTATTGCCATATTTATTATAACGTTTCGGCCCTTCAGTATCTGCCTATATTTCTGAGATGAGGTATTATGGACACTATTTACATTATTCGGACTATTGTCCTCATCTTTATTGCCATATTTATTATAACGTTTCGGCCCTTCAGTATCTGTCTATATTTCTGAGATGAGGTATTATGGACACTATTTACATTATTCGGACTATTGTCCTCATCTTTATTGCCATATTTATTATAACGTTTCGGCCCTTCAGTATCTGCCTATATTTCTGAGATGAGGTATTATGTACACTATTTACATTATTCGGACTATTGTCCTCATCTTTGTCGCCATATTTATTATAACGTTTCGGCCCTTCAGTATCTGCCTATATTTCTGAGATGAGGTATTATGTACACTATTTACATTATTCGGACTATTGTCCTCATCATTGTCGCCATATTTATTATAACGTTTCGGCCCTTCAGTATCTGCCTATATTTCTGAGATGAGGTATTATGTACACTATTTACATTATTCGGACTATTGTCCTCATCTTTGTCGCCATATTTATTATAACGTTTCGGCCCTTCAGTATCTGCCTATATTTCTGAGATGAGGTATTATGTACACTATTTACATTATTCGGACTATTGTCCTCATCTTTGTCGCCATATTTATTATAACGTTTCAGCCCTTCAGTATCTGTCTATATTTCTGAGATGAGGTATTATGTACACTATTTACATTATTCGGACTATTGTCCTCATCTTTATTGCCATATTTATTATAACGTTTCGGCCCTTCAGTATCTGCCTATATTTCTGAGATGAGGTATTATGGACACTATTTACATTATTCGGACTATTGTCCTCATCTTTATTGCCATATTTATTATAACGTTTCGGCCCTTCAGTATCTGCCTATATTTCTGAGATGAGGTATTATGTACACTATTTACATTATTCGGACTATTGTCCTCATCTTTATTGCCATATTTATTATAACGTTTCGGCCCTTCAGTATCTGCCTATATTTCTGAGATGAGGTATTATGTACACTATTTACATTATTCGGACTATTGTCCTCATCTTTGTCGCCATATTTATTATAACGTTTCGGCCCTTCAGTATCTGCCTATATTTCTGAGATGAGGTATTATGTACACTATTTACATTATTCGGACTATTGCCCTCATCTTTGTCGCCATATTTATTATAACGTTTCGGCCCTTCAGTATCTGCCTATATTTCTGAGATGAGGTATTATGTACACTATTTACATTATTCGGACTATTGTCCTCATCTTTATTGCCATATTTATTATAACGTTTCGGCCCTTCAGTATCTGCCTATATTTCTGAGATGAGGTATTATGTACACTATTTACATTATTCGGATTATTGTCCTCATCTTTATTGCCATATTTATTATAACGTTTCGGCCCTTCAGTATCTGCCTATATTTCTGAGATGAGGTATTATGTACACTATTTACATTATTCGGACTATTGTCCTCATCTTTATTGCCATATTTATTATAACGTTTCGGCCCTTCAGTATCTGCCTATATTTCTGAGATGAGGTATTATGTACACTATTTACATTATTCGGACTATTGTCCTCATCTTTATTGCCATATTTATTATAACGTTTCGGCCCTTCAGTATCTGCCTATATTTCTGAGATGAGGTATTATGTACACTATTTACATTATTCGGACTATTGTCCTCATCTTTATTGCCATAATTATTATAACGTTTCGGCCCTTCAGTATCTGCCTATATTTCTGAGATGAGGTATTATGTACACTATTTACATTATTCGGACTATTGTCCTCATCTTTATTGCCATATTTATTATAACGTTTCGGCCCTTCAGTATCTGCCTATATTTCTGAGATGAGGTATTATGTACACTATTTACATTATTCGGACTATTGTCCTCATCTTTGTCGCCGTATTTATTACAATGTTTCGGCCTTTCAGTATCTGTCTATATTTCTGAGATGAGGTATTATGTACACTATTTACATTATTCAGACTATTGTCCTCATCTTTGTTGCCATATTTATTAGTAATAAATATGGCGATAAAGATGAGGACAATAGTCCGAATAATGTAAATAGTGAGAAAATAAACTATTTAAAATAAATCCCATTTTGGGAAAATTGACAATAAACAATAAAATAAACTGAAGAGAGGAGGTTATCCTGAATCGACTGCACATAGGACACACACAACTAACACAAGCTTACATACTTAAACAAGAACATGTGGATCTATTCTGACAGTAAAACATATCCTAGAATAATGTAGAAGCAGAATTCATATCAGGAAAAGATATTTCAAGGCAAAGAACCTAACAGAATTGTTTGAAAAAGCTAAAATCAGAAACATCATGGACTTCCTGAAGGACTATAGTATGGGTAGTCCTACCCATACTTCTTATACAATAAAATATGTAAAATATAAATATATATATATATATATATATATATATATATATATATATATATATATAAAATGAAGAGGTTATAATGGTTCCAACGAGAGAAAAGTTTGCGGTACCTCTCTTCTTTTTAATATATATATATATATATATATATATATATATATATATATATATATATATATATATATATATATATATATATATATAAATCAGATTATCTCAACAAACTATTTAAATACAACACAACTTTGAAGTACAACACTACCTTGAAATACAATGCAACCTTGAAACACAACTTTGAAACACAACTCAACTTTGATAAGAATTAAATAAATATAACAATTAAATAAATGGATCTGGCATAAAATGACCAATCAGAGGTTGACATATTGTAAAACCCAACAAACTTAACTTATCTGTTGTTGGCGTGCAAGCTGCCATAGTTAATGATAGTGAAAAGATGATGGTCCTTAGGAAAGGTATGAACAGACTTCATCTGATACCAAGATGAAATGCTTTGTTACTAGCACGCCATGATGAATGATGTAGAGGAGGGGGTGGATAAGTGAGTACATGGACAAAATACTCCCCTTCCCATAACTGCAGAAGCAGTTAAAAGCTGTTAGCTCTATAGTCAACCTTGATTGCATCCAGTCAGTTTGAAAGTGAACAGCTGAAAAAACAGAGACTGTATTTTGGAAATGTAGTATTTGATTCACACCAGGAATCACTAGTGGTCTGAATTGAAATTAAAATGTCCATCAGGAATCTTAATCTAAAAAGAGTTGATCTGTGGTGACCCCCAATATGTATTTGGTGAACCGAATACATATTGGGAGTCACAGTAAGTAAGATGCCAAAGTAAGCTTTGTGCTTGGTGTCACCTCAGAATGTCAGAAATGCTTGGAACCCTGAGGAATCACCTAGAAGATGACCTCAAAGCTACAAAGTACAAAATCAAACCACAAACAATGGCTGCACCAACATAAAAAAGGAAATCAACCTAGTTGAATTTGCACACACATGACAACTGGATAACAAAAAGTTATATAGATGCCCAACCTAAGCGGGGTGTGGAAGAAGTGCTCATATCATAACAAGATGAAGATTGAATGTTTGAAGAAAGACTCAAAACCACATACCCTTGATTAAGCTGATGGTAATTTAACATTTGATGTTGAGTCCAGAAGTGAATAAACTGTTATTTTATGTATGAAAAAAATTTAGTCTTTGTATTTCTGTGTATATAAAGAAATTAATAAATAAAAAATTAATTATACTGTCACTGTGTTGTGACTATAAAAAATAAATAAATAAAAATTAATTATGGTGTCAAAAATAATTAGAGTAGAATAATTATAACAATTATAATTAATTGACATTTTATAAACTAATGAGAATCGACATCACTTTTCTCCTCGACATACAAACATATCACCTTTCTCACTATTGACAAACAGTTAACACGGACAGACTGTCAACATATGCATCAACAAAAATTTTGGCTCTTTTTCCATTTCAGGCCATAGTAAACATTTATCTCTTAGCACTCAAAAATATTTGAGGTAAGAAAAGCCAAGATGCTTCTTGTATTTTCCAACTAAATTATCTGGACACTCATTATACACGTCCATATATATATATATATATATATATATGAAAGTGAACATAGAAGTCAACACTTAGAGGCGACAGTCTGTTCCATGCTAGATGCAATCGTCAGGCCTGACGATTGCATCTAGCATGAAACAGACTGTCGCCTCTAAGTGTTGACTTCTATGTTCACTTTTATATTTACACAAGCTCTATCTCTGATATCGAGCACTTTATCCCAAAAATATAGAACACTTTAAAATTATATTTCTTCATATATATATATATATATATAAAAAACATATGAAAAATATATACACTTAACTTATTCATTCTTTATCTTATCAATCTGTCAGATTCTGATCCATATTTGATTTAAATTTAAACTCACAATTTTACACAGTACTATTGTCTCTTGTGTCTCTAACCACATAACAACCAGATAATAAATAATACTTCTTGTTTCCATGTCTTGCTGTTTCGAATTTTAGGAGTATTTTTGTAAATATAAATATTGGTGGTGGTGGTGGTGGTGGTTATAATTATTTACTCAGTTATAACTCCCCATCAGTATTCTTATCAGATGTTACTAACATAACATTATAATCGTTATGGGGATGATTACTTTAGTCTTAATTTTTATCATTACTCTTTGGTTTGTGTTATTAATATTTAATACAAACCTCAAGAATTACTTTCAGTTTATCTTTCAGTATATCTCTTAATATATCTTCCAGTATATCTTTTAATACATCTTTCAGTATATTTTTCTGTATATCTTTTAATACATCTTTCAGTATATCTTCCAGTATATCTTTTAATATATCTTTCAGTATATTTTTCTGTATATCTTTTGATACATCTTTCAGTATATTTTTCTGTATATCTTTTAATACATCTTTCAGTATATTTTTCTGTATATCTTTTAATACATCTTTCAGTATATCTTTTGATACATCTTTCAGTAAATTTTTCTGTATATCTTTTAATACATCTTTCAGTATATTTTTCTGTATATCTTTTGATACATCTTTCAGTATATCTTCCAGTATATCTTTTAATACATCTTTCAGTATATTTTTCTGTATATCTTTTAATACATCTTTCAGTATATTTTTCTGTATATCTTTTAATACATCTTTCAGTATATCTTTTGATACATCTTTCAGTAAATTTTTCTGTATATCTTTTAATACATCTTTCAGTATATTTTTCTGTATATCTTTTGATACATCTTTCAGTATATCTTCCAGTATATCTTTTAATACATCTTTCAGTATATTTTTCTGTATATCTTTTAATACATTTTTCAGTAAATTTTTCTGTATATCTTTTAATACATCTTTCAGTATATCTTTTAATATATCTTTCAGTATATTTTTCTGTATATCTTTTGATACATCTTTCAGTATATTTTTCTGTATATCTTTTAATACATCTTTCAGTATATTTTTCTGTATATCTTTTAATACATCTTTCAGTATATCTTTTGATACATCTTTCAGTAAATTTTTCTGTATATCTTTTAATACATCTTTCAGTATATTTTTCTGTATATCTTTTGATACATCTTTCAGTATATCTTCCAGTATATCTTTTAATACATCTTTCAGTATATTTTTCTGTATATCTTTTAATACATTTTTCAGTAAATTTTTCTGTATATCTTTTAATACATCTTTCAGTATATCTTTTAATATATCTTTCAGTATATTTTTCTGTATGTCTTTTAATACATCTTTCAGTATATTTTTCTGTATATCTTTTGATATATCTTTCAGTAAATTTTTCTGTATATCTTTTAGTATATCTTTCAGTATATCTTTTGATATAGTTTTTCAGTATATCTTTCAGTATATCTTTCAGTATATCTTTTGATATAGTTTTTCAGTATATCTTTCGGTATATCTTTTTTTGTATGCAACAATACAAGCGGAAGTCATCTTCCCTTCATTTTGAACAGGTGCAGGAAGATTTTCTGAATGTACTGACACCCACACATGGAGAGCGAGAAAGATAAGCAAAATACTCAGGCTGATGCCAGGTTTGGGGATGGAGTGCCGTAATAGCTGGGTAGGAACAACTGGCAGAAAAACATTAAGATGGCTAGATTCAGCTGTTAGGATTTTCTTTCACTTTCTTGATTTTGGTTTCGTTTTCAGTGGAAACTTTCTGGCAGGCACAGAATGAAAAAAGAGCTCCAGGCGCAAAAAAAGGGGATGACATTGTGTTCTCGGTTGAAGATTCTTTCACAAAAAGAAATGGCAAGAATCAAGGGCAACTATATTTGCAATTGAAGAATTGAAAACTCTCTATGGAATTCTCTAGTTTGATTTAATTTTTTGTTAAATAAAAAATGAAAAAAAAAATGCAATCAAATACAAAAGAAATTATTTTTTTACTAATTGTTCACTCAATACAAGGCTCATAAGTCACTCAAAGTAGAGAGTAACTGATTAAGTTTAAAAAACAAAATTGTATTAATGTTGACCTAATACAAGGCCCAAGAGCCACTCACGGTAGAGGATCACTGTGTGGTGTTGTATGAGTGCAAGAAAAGGCAAGAAAGGAAGTTCATGGGGTTATGCAGGAAAGATAATGGTTAACCCTAGACTTAAAGAGGTCCAGAAGATTGGAGTGATTTGGAAAACATCCTGCCGAGAGTCTGTTCAACAAAACAGCAGTTCTTGGAAAGAAGCTGTCCGAATGGAACTTATTCCTTACTAATGGAATATGGAAGGAATGGGGGGATGATTTATACTTGTATATGTAGTGTCCTAGGTTGTTGCATGTATGAAAAGTGTAGTTTAAGAAAATATGTCAGAAAGATAATGATTAATCCTAGACTTAAAAATATTAAAAGTGTTTCTGAAGAAATATAATGGGCTTTGTGTCTTATGCACCATATAAAAGTGTTTCTGAAAAAATACAACAGGCTTTGGTCTTATGCACCATATAAAAGGGTTTCCGAAGAAATACAATGGGTTTTGTGTCTTATGCACCATATAAAAATGTTTTGGAAAAAATACAACAGGCTTTGGTCTTATGCACCATATAAAAGGGTTTCCGAAGAAATACAATGGGCTTTGTGTCTTATGCACCATATAAAAATGTTTCTGAAGAAATACATGTTTTGTGTTTTATGCACCATATATAAGATCAAATCTTGTAATTGTATGAATGCCTGCTAAATCTAAAATGTTTTATCCAATCTGTGACACAAATGTAGAAATCTCTTTTGATGTTTCTTAATTACTTTGAATTTGACTTAATCTTCCATATTCATACTGAAAGAAAACTATATCGAATGCATTGCTATGGTTTAATTAACGAGTTTTGTAGACATTGTTACTGTTGTGAGTTGGATCCTAATTCAGTACCCCTCACCTATGACTTTGTGTCATACAAATCTTAGTAAATAATTCATTCAATGTAAATGTAAAAACAGGAAAAAAAACTTAAATGATAACAAATCAAATAATTATCCCAAAGGAATTCAGCATAAGCCAAAGAAGTACACATGCCATTAATTATTATATACAAAGTTTCGACAATGTAAACTTGATGACTGCAAAAAATGGTGTTAAAAAGGATAGTTATTCCCTTGACACCACTATTACTTGGCAATGTTTATTGTTTTTAAAAAGTGATGATTAAAATTTTAATAAAACCCAAACATATGAAAATGGATTTTTACATTTTCTTTATTCTCAGAAATTGATAAAGATATTAAACACTATTTATTTATTAGACTGAATAAAAAACTTTGAATTTATTTATTAGACTGAATAAAAAACGTTGAATTTATTTATTAGACTGAATAAAAAACTTGTTTTCATAGTTATTTATAAATTGGTAAATAATAAATATTGCATTGGAGTTGGTTTACATATTTTGATAATTTTGTAATTTCTTATAAAGTTAGGAATAAAAAGATTTCTTTTTGAATTTATTTCTTCATAAAATAGTAAATAAATCTTTATAAAAGCTAAATAATAAATATGGCATTATACTGGGTTCATCTATTTTTATAATCATGTAAATAAATATTGTCAAAGAAGTCTTTGTAGTAAACATTAACAGTAGCGTCAAGGGAATAACCATCTTTTTGACACTCCATTTTTTTTGCAGGCACAAAGGTTAAATACTGCCAAATTTTTTTTTTCTTTATACAGAATGACTTCAACATTAATCAGAATTTAGCACAAGAGACAAAATTTTACTGTTATTTCTTATAGCAGTCATCAGTTTGTAATGGCATTAGGTTATGGGTTTTGTAGCAGCATTGACCAGTTTATGGAAGAGGGGTATTTTATTGTGTTGAAGGAATGTTGAAGAAGCAGGCATAGTTAAGCAGAATTGACAAACTTCTCAATAACAATAAGAAGAGGAAGAAGAAGATCAAGACAAAATAACACAAGATAAAACAATATGAAGCAAGGCAAAGCAAAGCAACTATATGACAGTAACAAAGTAAAAATGTTCACAAAACAGGAACAGCGTTCACACGAAAAGGGATGCAGTCAAGTGGTTATAATCATCTAACTTCAAGGTAAGAAAGAAAAAATGTGTGGGTAAAACCAAAAATTATCCATTTTTATGGGCTCGGAAGAAATCCCAGCATGCATATGTAGGATTTGTCCATTAATTTGGGAAGGGGGATTTTTAGCAGTTACCCACACCTCCAGATTGAAACCAACAAGGGAAAAATAAATTAATGTAAATTTATGTGATAGTGGAAATATTATTGTGGTCCTATGAAGGTGTGACACTATTTAGCTACGGTGGTTAATTGGTTAATTAATTGATCGCAAAAATTAATAACGGGAATTACTTAAAGCGAGAAGAAGATAGATCGAAAGACATACTGAGCGACATCATTTGTTTCTTTTTACAAACAAAGAATGGGTAAAAGATTTTTTTTTATTTGTTTTCATTTGCAATGCGGGAAAGCGGAAAGTCGTAGGAAAGTGGATCTCAGGTCTGTCAACATTAATTAATAGCCTGATAAGAACAACGGTTTTTGACCACACGTATGGCTGACACTCGAAATTTCGAATGTCGGTCAACTGCATGTGGAAAAAGAGGGTCAACGGAATTCGGTTAACAAGAAAGACGGTATTGATATGGACAAAAACTGTGTATACAACAGAGGATTTCTGTCGCCAGAAATGGTCACCTGGACAGTTGAAACGAGAAACGGGAAAAGGATTTTGTTCACCAAATGAAAACCACCCAGTTAAAGGTTGATTACAATAGTTAAAAAGTCAGCAATAAATGTGATGGATAATTACCAGATGTCTATAAATTGTTATTCCTTAACAACATTTGAACTCCTTGAATTGTTCTTTTATTTTTCTTCCATATTCATTTGTGCAGCATCACCCTTGACCCGGATTTGGCTCGCACTATGGCCCGACGCCTGATTGATCTCGTCAACCTAAGATCAAATCACAACGTGGGTAGGTTGGACCGAGATCAAAGTAGTTGCTTCAGTAACCAAACGTTTGAGGCGAGCTGAGGATGACAAGGCTAATGCCGTATCTAACCAGACATCATCCGCGACAAAGACAAGAGTCAGAATTTCACATCCGATGCTGTGGTAACCAGCAGGGTTAGAGTGTCACATCTGTCGTCACGATCAGGACTTCAGCGGGTGTCCCAGGGTTAGACTGACTCACATACGGTGTCGTGATTGCAGAATCACACCAATCACTCGGGGTCAGCGTCTCAAGTGGCGCTGCTACCAAGACAAGACCCTGGATCAGCAGCTGCCACATGTGTAGGACGTCACAAGGTTTTTTGAACAGGAGTTATTATAGTGATAGTATTGTGTTGTATGCAACATGTGATTCATTGGGGGCTAAGAAGCACCTGAGGAGGAAAATGAGATGTACTTGTTCCTATGGCATCCTGCAAGTGAGTAGTGAAAGAACAGAGAGAAAAAAGGTTTGTACACTTTCCTTTTATACTGCTTTATGCAACACCACCTAGCAGGAATATAAAGTTCCCTAGCAGGCAAGTTGAAACAATCTTATAATCCCCCCACCCATATTGGAAACAGTTTGTTTAATCCTTACTTGTCATAATTTTCATTTATTTAATTTTATAGAACAAGAAAAAAACTTGTTGAATGATTTAGGTTACAATCACATCCACCCATGAGACTAGTTATATTTGTGTTAAGATATTTTAACAATTTCTTTCTGAACTTCTGGGACGGGGAGTTATCTTTATTTACACCACTTATATTTGGACTATTATCATCATTGTTGTTGTTGTTATCACGATGTTTCAGTCATTGTACTCTCTGGCCTTCCTAAGGCATATATCGATCTGGGTAACCTACAGGGAATTCTGAACTGAATCCTTTATTTAATCTACAGGGATAGACTGTTCTCATTCCACTGTTCATGTCTAGAGATATTTCAACTTATTTTTATTTCAGTTATTTCTTGCCTGTTTCCACTGAGTGCAAGTACACACTGCCTGACCAAATCATTATGTCACCAAATTCACAAACCATCACTTTTATCCACTAGGCCATTTGCTGTAGGGAACTTGGAGCTTTAAACCTAACCTGCCCTCTGATTAAGCCTGTTCACCAAGGGTTCCTACAGATGAAATCCTGGCAGTGGTTTGAAACTGATTGAAAACCTGGGAGAATGTACTAACATTCCAATAATCTGATGGGAATGTTGACGTTTTGTGTACAGACAACATTCTTCCAACTAGAGTCTGACATATACCAACAGGAGGAAGGTATGGTTATGGGTTAGCTGTTGTCACCAGTGATCGCAAATATATACATGGAATACTTTGAGGAAGTGGCTTTAGAAATGGCACCACTAAAGCCAACAGTATAGCTGAGATATGTAGATGACACCTTCATACTCTGTACAAATAAGTGCTGGACTATGTGAACTCAATAAGACTTTTGATCCATTCCACAATGGAAGAACAGACTAATCAGCTAGGCTTCCTGGATAGATTAATGTCTTACACAAAGAATAGGCTCAAAGTATCTGTATATCACAAGACAAACTTCACCTGACAATACTTCAACTTCAATTCCCACTATCCATACAGTGTGAAGAAAAGAATTGTTTGATGCCTACAAAACTGGGCCCAGACATATACCAACAAGAAATGATCAACATCAAATGTACCCTTCAGAATAACAATTACTTGGTGAACATGACAACAACAACTACAGGTGGGAACAGAAGGTACAAGGAGTATGACCAGAAAATTGCCACAGTCTGTCTACATTATGTCAAGGGCTTATCAGAAAAGATTCAGAAGATCTGCAGTCCATATGACATCAAGACAATATTCAGAAGCAGTTCCTCTCTATGAAGAAATCTCTGCCAAGTAAAGCCTAACAGGGAGGAGAACATGACCAAGAATTGTGTGTACTTGATTCCTTGCAGTTGTGGCAAAGAATATAAAGGTGACACAAGCTTCACTCTTAAAGTAAGGCTGGAGAAACATCAAAAAAGCTGTAGTGAGGGATTAGACAATGAAATCGGACATAGCTAATCATGTATGGAGGGAAAGGGGTAGTCATCAGTCCCTTTGGAATGAAGTGAAAATACTGGATAAGGAAGAACACTGGAGAGTTAGAAATCTGAAAAAGCAGTGCATATTTAATTCATTGTCAGGAATTTATGGGTGGAGATTACGACACACAATACTATATTTCTTGGAATATTTCTCATCGTTCCATAAGAGAATTTGCAAGAATTTTGGCATGTACTACTGCATTGGGAATAGAGAAAACCATTTGGACTAAATTGTAACACAAAAAACAAATAAGATATAAAGATAGAATAAACCTTTCAGATGTAAGCAAACATATGAAACCAGATCTTCTCAATAAAGGAATAGAACAATATCTTTTAGTGTTTTTTCTGGAATTAGGTTCCTCAGAAGTTCATTTTAGAGAAGTAAATCCAATTTCACAACAATTTTGGTTGCTCTTCCCCACTTACAGTGAGTTTAGTATCAAAAGATCCAGAGACATCCAACCTGAGAAAGTTTGGGAAACCCATTTACCAAAACAACAAGGAAAGGGATAACATTCAAATAACTCTAGGAAAATGAAAAATGACACATCTTGGAATTTCAAATCATAATTGTCCTGATCATTGCTTGACGGCCATTATATAACGGTTGGAAAGATAATTTTACAGATCAATGCAACTTTTTTGTTTTTATACAGTTGGTTCACCCAATACAAGGCCCACTCATGGCAGAGGGTTACTAGGTAACATTTTTGTAAGGGAGGGGGAATGAGGAAGTGCATAATTTAAGGATATATAGGTTAGATATTGGTCAACTCTAGACATGAAGAGACCAAGATTGTAGTTGTCAGGAAAGCATAGGAGAGTAACCTCATCTTTCTGATTGAGACCAAACAAGAGTGTCAAATCCTGAGGTGGAGTTCACATTTGGATATGACATCTTGCTAGTCAGTCTTGTAGTTCAAGAGCTGGATATTTTGATTGTAGGTCCCCTATGTTAGCGAAGGAGATGGAGAAATTGGAGTCTATTTTCTATATGGTTGGTCTGGTTTTGATTCTTCTGCAAGTTTTATCATTATTCATTTTTGGTTTGGGGAGTCAAGGTAACGAGATAGCACCACCCTAGGTAGTAAATGAAAGTAAGAGGAAAGAACTAAACATGAATTGTAAGAGGATCGAATAGAAAAAGAACAGCCTAAGATGTGAACTTCGAGCAAGTACAAAAATTTAAATATCTTGGAAGCGTTTTAATAGGGGATGGAAAATGCCACACACTGAAATCTAACAATGTATTGGAATGGTGAAATATGCTTCCCAAAAGTTAAGCAAAGTATTAAGAAACAGGAAAAATTTGTTAGAAATAAAGAAAGAAGTATGAAACTGTTATGTAATATAGGTCCTTTATATCAGCACCCCCCATGTCTTTGTGCCATGGATGGGGTTGCATACAAAACAATTTTCCTACAAAATGGGGGGTAGGAGGGCGATTTTGGTCACGCACATAACAAAACACAATAAACAAGATTGTGATAGTCAATAAAATGGGAAAAAATTATTTTATTCTTTCTGTGCATCCAAGTACCAATTCATCCACGGCCTGGTGGTTAGTGATTGCTGTACTATATGGCAGTGAACGTTGGATAATCTCCTTATAAATGAAGAGACTTGAAGTCATTGAAATAGGGTTCTACAAAAAGATGCTGAGAATCCCATTGACTAAACATGTGAGTAACAAGGAAGTTTTAGTACTACACACTTTTGTTCTGACCCAATATTATGCAAGTTCGCACAATAAGCCTGCATTTCTACTTTTTCCTTTGTATTGATTCCTTATAATATAGGTGTCAAATTGTCGTGAATTTCTTGCCTTCTCCATAATTACAAAAGTTTTTTCTCCACCTTGACTAGCGATGAGGCAGCATTCAACGACATGGGGACTTGTGTTAGTTCATTTGCGGAAATTTTCATGCGGCCCTAAACTGGGGGATCAGTCATATTTCACTTCTTTATAACTTTTTTCCAGTAAAAGAAATATTTTCAAAATTGGTATCAAATTGTGTGCAATTTATTCATTCTTCCATGTCTACTAGGATTTTTCATTTGGTCAGATAGTGAAAAGTACAGCTTTCACCATGCGCGCGGTGTGTCGTCTGACAATTTACGGCGTCCGATAACCAGTTCGCAAAATAAGCCTTCATTTCTACTTTTTCCTTTGTATTGATTCCTCATAATATAGGTGTCAAATTGTCGTGAATTTCTTGCCTTATCCATAATTACAAAAATTGTAATGTCTAAATAGTCCTACAGACCCCACGCCACCAAACATCACACCATTTGGTGTAAGGATTTAATTTCTCTTTTATTATCAATGTTCAAGCAGAAAAATATTTGTGCCTTTAAAAAGCAAATTTCACAGAACATTTTTTTCATAAATATATGTTTTACTTTTCATAGAATTATATAATGACAGAAGACATTTTTAACAAATAGTAAAATAGATTTTGTTTAGTTAAACATTTTATTTCTTTCCCTTTGATTGTTGGCATACATTTCCAGATGATATATATTCAAATATATTTGAATAACTGCTTCTAGTTAGACTAAAATCAGTGGCAATGACATTTTGCACATGTCAATGACTGGTGTAAGGAAATAGAAGACAATTTCAACAAAGTGATATTTTATATTTTGGTTTTTATATAACTGAGTAAAATGAGAAAATACACTAGGATGAATGTAAAAGAAACAAGACCTTAGGAGTTAGAAATTGGGTAGGGTGATATGTGTGTGTGTGTGTGTGTGTGTGCGTGCGTGTGTGAATAAAGTTCAGTGACTGAGGGAAATATATCCTCATGCCTGGGAACAAGATCCTAGGGGTGCTGTCCCTTAAGCATGCTGGGAGGAAAATAGAGATAAGAGGATGAAGACAGGAAGTGTCCCACTTTTATAGATGCTTGACAGTGTCACCTAATAACTTCTTGGCAAAACTGGCAAAGCTATGTTGGCATAACCCACAACCCTAACAGTTATTAATTTGTAACTGACCCTCATAAGAAAATAAAGGAAGTGGCCAATCTAGAAATCTCTTTAACAGCATTGCTGTAATAAGTACTCTGATTGGTCAATTGATTATGTGTGTGTGTATGTGTGTGTGTGAGAGAGAGAGTGAGAGTGAGTTGAGTCACTAAAGGGAAAGATGTCATCATACCTGCGAAAAAAGTCCCTGCGGTGTAGTCATTCCAGCATATTGGGTGGAAAAGAGAACAATGAGTGGAAGTGTCCTGTTTTTATAGTCGCTTGACAGGGCCACCTGGCAAAACTGGCAAAGCTATGTGGCTATAAGCCCGTAAGGGAAATTGGAAACAAAAAGACAATTGAAATTTCTAAGGCACATAAGAGAGCTTGGGAAATTTGACACTTACAGAACATATTGAAGGCAAGAGCGATAAGGGAAAGCAGCAAGTGACCTCCACCTCCCTAACAAGCTTTGTGTAATGGTTTGGTAGAACAGGGATTAGCAGAAAGACGCCCTAATAAAAGCCACAAAGGACATGGCACATAGAAGTAAAAGAATATTAAAAAAGAACAAGACAAAATATCCTGAGATATGGTTAGTGGAATGAGAACAATCTAATCTTGTAGATTGAATAAAGGGTTCTGGTTGAAATCCCCTGAAGGTCACTCAGATTGTCAGACATCTGAAGTAGGCCAAAGGGCACAACAGCTGAAATGTTGTGACAACAACAACAAATATGAGGATATTAGTTTGTATGTAAATAATGTAAACAATCTATTAATATTTTATTTTGGTTGTAATAAAAATATCAGATATCTTCTGTTAATTCACCCAAATAATGTAAAGTTACTTATTGCAAATATTAATTCACCCCAAGAAATTATAAATTTTTGGCACGGATAAGGGCTAAGACATATTTACAATTTAAAAAAAAAAGAAGAAAATCAGTTTTTGGTTTGTTCATTGGGGTGAGTGCGAATGTAGACCCCACATTTAGAAATAGTGCACCTGAGTGTGGCCTACATTTGAAGTGATCGCAAAGGTCAACTCAACTGGAGTAGAATGGAAGTGCCTCACTCTGGGAGAATTTTAGTAAATATAAATTCTTTTTATTTTCGGGAGAATTAATAGAAAGATTCAAAAATTCTTTTTATTTTGGGGTGAATTAATATTTTGGGATGAATTAATAAAAAAGATTCAAAAATTCTTTTTATTTTGAGGTGAATTAAGATTTTGGGATGAATTGATAAAAAAGATTAAAAAATTCTTTTTATTTTGGGGTGAATTAATATTTTGGGATGAATTGATAAAAAAGATTCAAAAATTCTTTTTATTTTGGGGTGAATTAATATTTTGGGATGAATTGATAAAAAAGATTCAAAAATTCTTTTTATTTTGGGGTGAATTAATATTTTGGGATGAATTAATAGAAAAGATTCAATAATTCTTTTTATTTTGGGGGGAATTAATATTTTGGGATGAATTAATAGAAAAGATTCAATAATTCTTTTTATTTTGGGGGGAATTAATATTTTGGGATGAATTAATAAAAAAGATTAAAAAATTCTTTTTATTTTGGGGGGAATTAATATTTTCGGATGAATTAATAAAAAAGATTAAATAATTCTTTTTATTTTGGGGGGAATTAATATTTTCGGATGAATTAATAGAAAATATTCAATAATTCTTTTTATTTTATTCTGAATTAATATTTTGGCGTAAAAAAATCAAAAATAACATTAATAAAGAAAAAAGAATTGAAATAAAGAATCTTTCTTTATGTCGTTATTTCATGGCAAAAATTGTTTACTTGGGAACAGAGAAGAACAGAAAATACATCCAAGGTGTAATTTACAGCTCAGGTAGCAAAAGCAGCAGGTGCAAGGAGGGTGAGTGAGAGTGTATTATCTGAGATATTCCAGAAGGGAATATTTACTTGGCATTCTGTTGATATTTCCATACAAATTAGCACTGACTGGGATGGGTGGAGTTTTACCTTTCTTTTTTTTATGAGGAACTAGCATGGCAATCGGGTATTGCCTGGGACAAAATAAAATGGCTGTATTACTTTTACATCAAATTAAACTAGTAAATGTATTCTTTGTGACAATTAATTATTAATTACAGGTAATAGAATAAATTCCTCTTTCAAGTTTTATTTTTTTGTTTTGTATTAATTAAGTCTTTTATTGTTTTAGAAGTAATTGTAACGAAAGCATCGACAGTAAAGAAAATTTATGTACAGGTTCTTACAAAGATCCTACCAAAAGAAAGATGTTCTGTAGTGTAAATTATCTGAAATGTGTGCAAGTGTTCTGAAGGATTTTTTTCAAAGTATATTGAAATTTTTCTTTAATGAGAAATAGCATACAATATTTGTGAGGCAGATGGATACACATATGCAGAGATGCTGATAGGGACCCAGGATGCACGCCTGATGCATAAAAATCTTAAAGGATGCAGCAACTTTCCCATTGATGCGGATCAGAGATGCAACTACTAAAGTTTCTCATTTGCACAAACAAAACCAACTCATACACACAGTTATGACATAAAGGAATTTTTTATTGGTCGATAGGTAAGCAATAGCAAAAACATCAATTTCATTTAATTTTAAAATCTGAACTATTGTTTCTTTGAGCAAACGCAAATCATTTGTCAAATGAACTAGATGTTAATTAGTACAAAGATATTTTAATTTTAAAATGTTTTTTTGTATTTTTGTCGTTGAGTGCAAAACATTTTTAGCTCAGAAGCCGAAGCATTTGTATTTAACATTCTTTGTTCAAATAACATTTTTTCAACAGAACTCAAAAATGTCTTCAGACAAAAGATTTTCCTGTATGTCTTGGTACAGACTGTAGGGAAGCCAATATTTTTTGTAATTTTAAATAATAAACCACATTAATCATTTGATGTTATTCTTTCAAATACTTTTTACTAGTTCTTCCTTTCTTTCACTTACTCTTTTCTTCTTTTATTGGGTGGTGGCAAAAGTGATTTTTGTTCTGTCAATTTAAAAAAAACAACTTTGTTCTGACATAATTCTCAAAAAAATATAGTTTCTTAACCTTGACTGTGATTAAAGTGTAAATACTGTTTTAGTTTTGAATTTATTGAATCAAGTGAAAAAAAAATATTTTTGTTTTGTCAATTTAAAAATTTTGTTTTCTTATAATTCTCAAAAAAAATATTGTTTCTTAACCTTGACTGAACTGTGATTTTTTGTTTTGAATTTATTAATTTAATTAAAGAAAACAACTTTGATGTTATAATTGAGTCAATTCCCCCAAAACTTATTTTCTTAATTGAACTGCGATTATTAAATGTAAATACTGTTTTTGAATTTATTAATTTAATTTAAGAAAGAAAAAGTTGTTCTGTCAATTTTAAGTGATTCAGCAAGATCAAAATTGTTTTTGGGATGATGGATAAAAACAAAATTAGTCTGTAGCCCTGCAGTTTAATACAACAATTTATTAAGAAACTTTAGTTAGAACCCATTGAATTTCCCAGGAACCCCCCTAAATTACCCCCTGTGTGTTTTGGGGACTGACTACAATAAAAACCTATCAGCATCACTGAATATGTGTACAAAATTACCTTTTAGTTTTATAGCTATATATACAAATATGCATACTGAAAAGTTCTCAGCCTATAAAAAAAATAAAGCAAACTTTGGGAAGTTAGTTGGGTCTAGAACTTTTCAGCATTATTTTTTATTGTGGAAAACATTGACTTGCATAATAAAATCTAACAGTGTATATGTGTATGAGCGAGTGGTTAGAATGTTTGCTTTCCAAACATGAGACTTGGATTTGAATCTCAATGTGGTGGACTTGTCAAGAAGATGACTTCTTCAAGGCAGAGGCGATTCCAGCAGGTAGTACCTTTGGAAAATGCCAAAGCCTTGTAAGTGAAATTGGGTAGATGGAACAGTTCAGAGGCCGTTGATGGCTGTGATAGCACAAAGTCACAAGTCATCATGACTGAGGTTTTGAGTGTAGAGGCATCGTTCAAACTGTTGATCATAACAGATTATGAGCTCATATCCCAGAAAGGTTGATTGGTTGTTTTTCTGTCATGGCATATCAATACCTCTATGGGTCATGTAATGCCAAAATCTAAATATTTTGTATGCAAGTTTATTCTTTTTCGGAGATGATAAGGGTTTTAGTGATACAAGTCTTACTAATTAATCCATAGCTGGAGGAAGAAGAGGGTGATTCATACCTTTCTCAAGGGTATTTATATGTAAGTGAATATAACGGACCCAATGGGAATTGGAACATGGCTCTCCAATTAACAATTCCAAGCCATTATCCATTACACCACCCACACATCCAAGCTTACAGCACCTGGTATTCCCAAACAGTCACCCATCTTGGTACAAAACAGTCTTGACATTGCTTAACTTTGGTGATTGTATGGGAACGTGATGTGGCCATAAGCCCTGTAATTAAGGTCTGCTCAGCATAATTGCAGTATAAACCACAGGTGGGCTCTGTGGGTGTTGAAAAAAACAAATCTGCCTGAGCTGGCGTCTGCAGCAGGGATTATTTATTATTATTATTATTATTATATGTATTATGCCAGTAGAAAAAATTAAATTGCTAACTTTGAGTTTGTGATAAGGTTTCAAATCTCAGTGGTGAAGAGAATATTAAAGCTAATAAAAAATTGTTAATATCATTCTTGTACAATGTTAAGGAAATCTTAGAAGTGTATTTGAGATTTACTCAGTTGTTTATTATTTATGCTGTCATTCAGCTGTAGTACATCAGCCTAAGGAGAAATTCTGAAGCAAGGAAAATTGGTTGGACACAAAAGAAAAGAACTTTTATCAGTAATTAGATACTTCCCTTTTCTTTTCTTGCTCAACATAGAAAAATGTCATGTTTGGAGAAGATATTGACTGGAGATAAATAATGGATTTATTATGAGAATCCACAATGAAGAAAATTGTGGTTATATCCAGAACAACTAAAACAGGAACAGGTGAAGAAAAAGTTCTCTGGTGCAAGTCAGAAGTAATTGTTGATTATGAATTCAGTAGCATTGCTAGAGGGGGTAGGGGTGATGAGGTGGTTCACCTTGGGTGACACTTTTATGGGAGTGGCACTTTTGGGTCTGCTGTAAAAGTCTGTATTGAAATAAAAGAAAAAGTAGTTTTAATATCAGGATACTATTCAGTTAAAGGCCCTTTTTAATTTTAAGTTAGTTTTATATATATATATATATATATATATATTTAACTATGTGATATATATATATATATATATATATATATATATATATATATATATATATATAAATATATATAATATATTGCACTCTGATTGGGCTGACCTTTGTAATTGCCTCAAATGTGGGCTACTTGAGTGCGCTATTTCTAAAAGTGATGTCCACATTGACCTCGATAAAAAAGCAAAAATAGATGTGTTTTTGTTTTTTAAATTGTAAAACTTCCTTGTAAGTACCTAAAATATCATCTACATTTACAAAATGTGAATAACTCCTTCATTTTTGGTACTTTTTCAGTCAGTGGGTTGGAATTGTGAGGCAAACTAAACAAATATTGATTTTAAATTTATAATTTCAAAAGAGTTCCAAAAAATTAATAAAAAAACAAACTTTGATTTAAAATTTATAATTTCTTGGGGTGAAAAGATCTGAAATGTGTTAGTTTCTTTCTTTGTCTATCAAATATGTGATGGGGTGGGGAAGCCTAATAATTTAAGTTATCAGCAAGAAAAAATGAATTCTAATTTTAGCTGTGACTCTTTATG
>OZ038487.1:10181803-10359303 GCA_964036315.1 Acanthosepion esculentum | reverse complement strand
CATATATATATCATATACATATATATATATCATATATATATATATATCATATATATATATATATCATATTTATATATATCATATATATATATATATCATATTTATATATATCATATATATATATATCATATATATAGATATCATATATATATATATCATATATATATCATATATATATATCATATATATATATATCATATATATATCATATATATATATATCATATATATATATCATATATATATCATATATATATATATCATATATATATATATATATCATATATATATATATATCATATATATATTATATATATATATCATATATATATATTATATATATATATCATATATATATTATATATATATCATATATATATATATCATATCATATATATATATCATATACATATATATATATCATATATATATATCATATATATATCATATCATATACATATATCATATATATATATCATATACATATGATATATATATCATATACATATATATATATCATATACATATATATATATCATATATCATATACATATATATATATCATATATATATCATATACATATATATATATCATATATATATCATATACATATATATATATCATATATATATCATATACATATATATATCATATACATATATATATATCATATATATATCATATACATATATATATATCATCATGTATATATCATATACATATATATATATATCATATACATATATATATATATATCATATATATATATCATATACATATATATATATCATATATATATCATATACATATATATATATATCATATATATATCATATACATATATATATATCATATATATATATCATATACATATATATATATATCATATATATATTATATATATATCATATATATATTATATATATATCATATATATATTATATATATATATCATATATATACTATATATATATATCATATATATATTATATATATATATCATATATATATTATATATATATATATCATATATATATTATATATATATATCATATATATATTATATATATATATCATATCTATATTATATATATATATCATATATATGTTATATATATATCATATATATATTATATATATATCATATATATATATCATATATATAAATAACATATATCATATATATATATCATATATATATATAACATATATCATATATATATATGATATATATATATATCATATATATATATATAATATATATATGATATATATATATGATATATATATCATGTATATATATATATATATATATATATCATATATATATCATGTATATATATATATATATCATATACATATATATATATATATATCATATATATATCATATACATATATATATATATCCTATATATATATCATATACATATATATATATATCATATACATATATATATATCATATATATATCATATATATATATATATATCATATATATATCATATACATATATATATATCATATACATATATATATATATCATATATATATCATATACATATATATATATCATATATATATCATATACATATATATATATATCATATATATATCATATACATATATATATCATATATATATCATATACATATATATATATATCATATACATATACATATATATATATCATATACATATATATATCATATATATATCATATGCATATATATATATCATATATATATCATATACATATACATATCATATATATATCATATACATATATATATCATATATATATCATATGCATATATATATATATCATATGCATATATATATATATCATATACATATATATCATATATATATCATATACATATATATATATCATATATATATCATATACATATATATATATCATATATATATATCATATACATATATATATATATCATATATATATCATATACATATATATATATATCATATATATTTATCATATATATATTATATATATATCATATATATATTATATATATATATCATATATATATTATATATATATATCCTATATATATTATATATATATATCATATATATATTATATATATATATCATATGTATATTATATATATATATCATATATATATTATATATATATCATATATATATTATATATATATATCATATATATAAATAACATATATCATATATATATATCATATATATATATAACATATATCATATATATATATATCATATATATATATATCATATATATATATATAATATATATATATCATATATATATCATGTATATATATATATATATATATATATATATATCATATATATATCATGTATATATATATATATATATATATCATGTATATATATATATATATATATATATATATATATATATATATCATGTCTCTATCTACAATAGGCAGGATGTGTGTGTGTAATGAATGCATGGCCGCCATTTTCGATGGATTTGCACCAAAATTTACATGCTCATGCTCCAGGTTAGTGAAAAGTCTAAGACTGACTGTGCATTTCCCAACTCCCATCGATAGTGGAAATAATTGACTTTTTCATGCTTCTACAGCAGTTTTCATGTAGTTTACGGCCAGTTTTTACTGGTCAGAATGAGAGCCTATAGCTGGCTGCCACGAATAGGTAGGAAGATTCTATTGGCCAGCATGAGAGCCACCTGTTGACTGCCATGAATGTTAACTAGCATGCTAGCATGCAAAACAAATTGATAGCTGCATTCGTCACGAGTGGGAAAAATTTAAATCTGCATGGCACTTTATGCCAATTGGCTCATTTGCTTGCTTAAACTATGTTGATTCTGATACCGCAGGACTGTGTTGGGTGTGAAAAAGTATTTGTTGTTAACATTCTTTATTCATTCGGTTTTTCCTGTTACGAGACCTTTTTTAAAGCTGATCGTTTTGTGTTCATTTTGTTTAGTTCTTTTTTAAGTCAAGTGATATAGTGATAAATATATATATATATATGATATATATAAATATATATCATATATATAAATATATATACATATATATATATATATCATATATTTTATATATATATATATATAGATATAATCATATATATATATATATATGATATATATATATATATCATATATATAAATATATGATATATAAATGTATCATATATATATATCATATATGCATATATCATATATTTATATATATGACATATATGTGATATATATATGATATATATATATTTATATATGACATATATGTATGATATATATATATATCATACATTCATATATATCATATATATATCATATATATATATGATATATATCATATATATGAATATATGATATATATATATATCATACATATATGTCATATATATAAATATATATATATCATACATATATGTCATATATATGATATATATATCATACATATATGTCATATATATAAATATATATATATCATATATATATCATACATATATGTCATATATATAAATATATGATATATATATCATATATATCATATATCATTAACATCATATATATATATCATATATATATATCATATATATATGTCACATATATATCATTTATATGTACATATATATATGTCATATATATATCACATATATATATGTCATATATATATATCATACATATCATATATACATATCATATATATATATCTCATATATATATATATCATATATAATATATATATCATATATATACATATATATCATATATATATATCATATATCATATATATACATATATATCATATATATATATCATATATCATATATATATATATCATATATATATATCATATATCATATATATACATATATATCATATATATATATCATATATCATATATATATATATATATCATATATATATCATATATCATATATATATATATATATCATATATATATATCATATATCATATATATACATATATATCATATATATATATCATATATATATATATATCATATGTCATATATATCATATATATATATCATATATATCATATATATATATATATCATATATATATATATATCATATATATTTATCACATATATATATATTTATCATATATATATATATATCATATATATTTATCACATATGTATATATATCATATATATATATATATCATATATATTTATCACATATATATATATATCATATATATATATATCATATATATATATATCATATACATCACATATATATATATATCATATATACCATATATATATATCATATATATATCAGATATATCTCTCTATATATATCACATATATCTCTCTATATATGATATATATATAGAGATATATATCATATATATGATATATATATAGATATATATATAACATATATATATCATATATATTTATATATATTATATGTATATATATATATCTTATATATATCATATCAAATATATATCTATTCATATATCAAATATATATCTATTCATATACATATATATTCATATATATATATATATATATTCATATATATATTCATATATATATATATATATATTCATATATATATTCATATTCTATATATATTCATATATATATTCATATATATATATATATTCATAATTATATATATATATATATATATTCATAAATATATATATATATATATATATATATATATATTCATAAATATGTATATATATATATATATATATTCATAAATATGTATATATATATATATATATTCATAAATATGTATATATATATATATATATATATTCATAAATATATATATATATATTCATAAATATATATATATATATTCATAAATATATATATATATATATATATATACACACTTTCACGGTAACTGCTCTCATGAGCTGCGTTAGCTGGTTCCCAGACTTCATGAATTTAAGCATTCAACTAGGCTGGCATCTCACTCTCATCTTTTTTTTAAAATGTAGCTGTCTCTTCTACTCCCATAGCTTCATGTCTTGCCCTTCTCGCCTGTGGAACTTCCTCTCCTGATAGCTATAATCTCCAACTATTCAAATGTAATGCCAATCGACATCTCCAGATGCCTTGATCTATCCCCTATCCTTCTCTTCATCCTTTCTTCTATCACTCCTCTTTGCTCTCGCTACAACTCTCTGTAACCCCATGTGTGCTAGTGGCTTCCTGCTTTGCTTGTGGTGAAACGCTTGAAAAATGTGTATATATATATATATATATATATACATGTATATATATATATATATATATAGTTAAGGTAATCAATCTGTTGGTATATAATCCAAGCGGATCCTTGTAATATTAAATATTAAAACTGATCCACAAAAAGAGCTTAATGTATTTATTATTACAGGGCAAATAATTAGTACACAATAAGATCCAAAATTACCTCATATGGGGAATAGGACTATTTCAATTGATGAAAACTTTGTCAGTCTTCTTCGAGCCTGGTATAGACTGAGTTTTAATTTAACTGTGACAACTGCCACAAAAATAAAATCCAAGAAACTCTTGAAAAATTAATACAGAGTTTATCCATTTCAATGTTTTAGTAATATGAAAACCATGAGACAGTGATATCATATATATAACATAAAACCCCCTCAATACAATGTATTCTGATTGGTCGTCATAGGTTACGTAACAAGGTTTTCCCTATTGAGGGCGTTTGATTTGGTTTTGAATTTTCAAAAAAACTGTTTATTTCACAATCAACAATCCTCACTTGATAAGACACCAGAAGTGTTGAAACAAAATGGCTATTTTTGTAGTGATGTTATAACATGTTTATTTTATAATGTTTGAATAAATATTATTTGCTCTATTTTGTATTGAGCACTTTTAAAAAAAATAGTGTTTTTGTTTATCAGAATTTTATTCCATCTACCAACCCTGTATTCGGTTATAGAGAGAATTATGAACATGAAGAAACCAAACAGGGCATTGGTTGGGAAAGACAAGTAACGAACACACAGACACACGTGTAAGTTCCACAAATAGCACGTGTACTATTGTTTGTAACTAAAGGCAAATGAGGACCCCAAAAAGCTATTTGTACTGACTTTCTAGAATCAACTAAATTTTCTTTTACCAAGGCAACAGGCACAGACTTTTCTTTCCTTTTTTTTCCTGCCGTCTTTAGTTTCACTCCCACTAGTATTTTAACGTGTTTGGTGTAGAGTGTGTATAAGTAAAGTATACTACTAACTAGTTAGTAGCATTTCGCAACCAATAATCGAAATAAATATAAGCAGAAAAATTATATGAAACGTTTTTTATTTAATTATTATTTATTTACAAATAATAATAATTACAAGAGGAGGAGGAGGAGGAGGAGGTGGCGGGGATATTGAGAGAGAGAGAGAGAGAGAGAGAGAGAGAGAGAGAGAGAGAGAGAGAGAGAGAGAGAGAGAGAGAGAGAGA
Organism: Acanthosepion esculentum; assembly: GCA_964036315.1. Taxonomy (NCBI): domain Eukaryota; kingdom Metazoa; phylum Mollusca; class Cephalopoda; order Sepiida; family Sepiidae; genus Acanthosepion; species Acanthosepion esculentum. The sequence continues at coordinate 10,352,832 of OZ038487.1, read as the reverse complement.
GACGTACAACCGTAGATTTGTCTTTTTTTTTTCTTTTTCGTGGTTAATGTATGGCATCGAATATAACCGATTTTACAAGTATCCGTAGTATCAATACAGTACAGAATTAAGCTAAGTACTAAAAGATGTTCTGGTTTATTTGATTGAGATTCGGTTATCAATCCAAATGAAACCAATGATGTCATGTTAAACAACTGGCATCCAGACATTTCTGCTGTCCTCTTTTAGACTTCATGATGCACGGATATTTTGAATGGCAGATTGACTAGAGATTCAAGGGCAAGACCAATATTGGCACAAAGCCATATTTCTTGAGCGCTTGCTTAGAATCGAGTCTACAGTGAAAGAAATTGCGTGACCTGTACGCTAACCATTTCACTTTTTTTACAGTACCATAATGCATTTAAAAAATTTTTTTTGACTATAATAATTAATTGTAATGTACACAATAACAAGGCCAAATGAAATAAATTTTTTAGTGCTGGTTGGGAAGATTATTATATTGCGCTAATGTTCCAAGTAGTTTGGCGGGGTGGGGGTGGGGCATCTATTTGCTTTGAACAATCAAAATTTGAACTTCTGTCTGTCGAATACCAACCACTGGCGCAGATGGCTAAAAAACTTAAATCGTGTAATTTAAAGTAGCAGGCGCGTGTCATTTGGGCACATTTCTCTGTGTATAGTATACAAGCCATGTAAGTGACTATGATGAAAGCACAAAAAATCTAACACAACAGTTGACAATAACATTTAACTGCAGTAACACCCTTTTTTTTTAAACAATAACCACTTACAGCATATCCATTTCAACTTCTAGGAAGGTTAAAAGAAAAGAAAAAACAAAACAAAAAAAAAACAAATGTCCTAGGTAAATCACTCAACAACAAGTAATAAATAACAAAAAAAAAAGAAAAAAAGAAAAACTTAATGAAAATATTTTTTTACAGATAAAATATTAAAAGGTATAGTTTTATTCTTTAAAACACAGTAAAATAAATATGCTCTCTACGAAGGACAATCTTATAAAAAAATCCTAGTACACATGCGCGGTCATGTAGCAAAAAAAAAAAAATAACCATTTTTTAAAAATAAATTCTCTCTCTCCTTGTAATGGGCAAAATATTGGATTTTCAATAAAATTAAACTTTACTACGGTAAAGAGATCTTGAAGATAAGTGATTAACTTAACAATTTTGTCAACGATAATAATTTTCATTTTTCATTTTGTTTTATTTTTAATACCATGTCCATTCTGGGCGTAAGCGATTATGACTCTCCACAGTTTCCGTTTCCTTATTATCTGTGAATGAATTGCTGACTTCTTGGGAAACGTAATGGAATGGTTGCCTTCGCCGCAGTTTTGAATTAAAAGTAGTTCTCTGACTGCCACCCAAGGCTAGTGAGCCTAGTCTACCCTGCTATTTAACTCATTACTGGGGAGGGGGATATGAATTCATAATTTTTCCCAAAAGACGTAAGTGCGAAAATGAACGCAACAAAACAGACTAAGCCAGAATTTGAATTTGGTTGGTTCGCCCGTTCTTCTTTTCCGCGCCGAATAACAATATTAAAAACGTAAAAGATTTTTTTAATAATTAATAAAATTAAAAAAGTGATTTATGTTACGTGATAAATATGCTAAACTTCTTCCTAATGCTGCTACCAACTAGTTTAGTACCATCAGTTTCAATAAACTGATACTAAAAAGTAAAAACAATCATGTAGAAGACAAAGTAGTTGCGATAAGGAACTCATTTCTACCCAGTAGTCAATCAATTAAGATAATCTTTCTTACATCAAAGATTTTTAAAAATTTCTACATCTTCGTTAAGCATGCGTCTTCTTACTCTTAGTCTTCTTGTTCAATGTTTGATTGACATTTTGACAATATAGCAGTAATTTTTAACAGAAAATATCTCTTCAAAGAATTATTTTTTCTCTATTTTTTTCTCTTAAAAAAATGTTTGTCGTTTTTTAGTTGTCCTTGCGGATAACTTTTTTTTTTTTTTTACCGTCGATCGTTTTTTGAGAAAACAGTGAATTTTTATATGGAGACTGACCTTAACGACGAATGTGGCGATGTCAATAGTTTTTTCTCCCTATAAAAGTCCGTGTTTATTCACAATCACTTGTTAGATGATGACTGAGAAACAAAACCCGGCTGTGATCAAACAAAAAAACCATTTCTTTTGTTTCCAGTGTTTTGTTGGCATCATTGACTGATGTCGACAGTTTTTTCTGAATCTGAGACTGATATTTTCAAATTTTGCATTTTCCCTTAGTGTTTTACTTTTCATTTTCTTTTAAATTAAAAATGATATTAATTAAAATTAAAAATGTTTTTTAAGAAGTCTATATTGTCTACTTCTACTCTTCTTCATTGTACAAGGCTCGAAAAACCTTTTCAGAGCCCTCATATTTGGTATGCATCTTTTTGTTTTGGGGCCCAAGTTTTAAACGTGGAAATTTTTTCTTATTGTCTGGGAAAGAAAAAATGTGTCTTCTTTTGAATAAACAAATAAAGTAATTTCACAGAACAATTTTTCTTCAAAATATATTTTTTCGCACATTTTCATATTTTTTTCATAACTTACCATGAATACGCACGGAAATAACAAAGGAAAGGAGGGTATTAAATAAAAAAAGAAGACAATTCTATACCAGGCCTCATTGCAAAAAGATCAAAAAAGACTTGGCATATTCGCTCTTTCTCTCTCTCATTGAAGAAGCCTAAATAAGAAGAATGAGTGCAAGGCACGAGGAAATAACATCTCAAATGCTTCTTAGGAAAGTAAAAACTAAATATTAAGAGAAAATAATAAAGTAATAATGGGAATATTTGCTGATAACCACCTTTTTGTCGTAAAACGACAAACGTGTTTTCTGCTAACGGAATACCCCCACCCCTAAAAAAACAAAAACAAAAAAAACATATTTGCAAAAATGTTATTTTTGGTTTGATCAAAAAATGTTTCATTTCTTTTTTTCTAATTTAAATTAAAGTTTTTATTTATGTTTTTGCGGCTGTAGAGAGAATTTCTAGATTGAAGTAGGATTTCGTTTATGAAATCCGGTAAAAATGTAACTGAAGAAAACAAAGGCAACGTTGAACACGTGAAGATGGAGAGAGAGAGAGAGAGAGAGAAAAAAAATTACAGATGTTGGATGTGGTTACTACAGCAGTTCTCGGATTTTTAATCTTTCTCGTGTTAGAGAAGGAACTTTTAAAAACAGACACGAGAAGATACAAACGGGGTTACAACACTAACTTACACAGTAGTAGTAGTAAATAATAAGGAGGGGAGGGGAAATAAAGACTTAATTAAATTATAGCTTTAAAAAAAATAAAATAAAAAGAGGAAGTTCTTTTGAAAACAGAATCAGTGAAAAAGGAAATTTGCAATTACATTACAAAAGAAAGTTTTAAAAAAATGACTAAAGAAACGGATTTTTGTAATTTGGAGGAAAAGGGAGATTTTAAAAAGCTTAGTCAAGATACGGTGCTGCTTCGTAAACAAAGGTAGAATTCTCTACATTACAACAAAAAATAGTAATTCCAATTATTTTCTTTTTAAGTAGAAAAAAACAAAAGTATTTTATCTAAAATGAAGCATATTGTTAATATTTTTAGTTAGTGTTTAGCGGCCTAAGAATAAAAAAAAATTAAAATGCAGAGTGAGTCACGCTTTTGGTTTGGGGAAAGACGGCAAGAAATGCTGTTTCTTTCTTTTACTCTTATCACCGCTAAAAGAAACGGTTTTTCTAAGTTCTTCCTCCTTTTATTCTTTAAATAAACATTACTTGATAGAATCATTTATAAAAAGTGTATAGCAAAAAGTAAAACATTTAAGTAATTATTTTTATTACAGATTCTTCAGTAGTAGATAGAAGAAAGGAAAATTTTTGCTTTACGTATTGAATTTCAAGCCACTGAACCGGCATTTCTTAATGTTCAAATTATATCGTAAAAAAAAAATACAAAAAAAAATTGCTGTCAGTGTTCTTCACCGACAACAAAATGTTAAAGAAATACATAACATTCGTTTTTCAAAAATAAAGTATTTAACTAGCAGAAATTAAAGAAATAAAAAAGATTACTAGTGAAAAAAATGCTCTTCAATAATAATTAGCAGTTGTAAATGCATCGTGCTTGTCTCGTGTGCGTTCAGGTGCGTTCATTTCGGAGCGTGTGTTTCTAACAAACCGTGACGTTTTAAAATCAATTATGCAATTTATTTAGGGTGTTTTATTTTTTGTTGCAGCTTTATAATAACGCATCTAGCTTTTGTCGGATTTAATAATAATTTAGCGAGCGAATTAATAAGGAAGGTTTTTTTTTTTTACTTTAGAAACTAGATATTTTTTAATTTCTCACACTAAAACAATAAACATGGAGTTTTATTTTAGAATTTAATCTTATTTATTTATCAGATATGACATCTCGCCGACAAAATTAAAACTATAAAAAGGAAAAACAAATTGTATGGTTACAATTTACAAAGGATCTCTAAACCCGCCCCTCATCTGAAAGTGGGAATCAAAAAAACAAAAAAAGCAATTAATGACAACCATCAAACAGTAATTATGGCCTATTTACTTTGTCCTAAAAACAAGTAAACATAGTTAGTTTACGTATGCTAAAATAGTAAATTACCCTTCTTGATTCATTCATTAAAAAGTACATTGTAAATGTAAATACTTGAATTTTAAAAGAAAGAATAATGTGCTTTTTGAAGTCTTCTGTAATAATGGTAAGCTTTTCGCTTTTAAAGAAAAAAGAAGGCTCTCATCCAGTTTGTATAAACAAACAGACATTTCTTTTCCTTCGGAAAGCAGAAATCTCGTCTCACAAAAATGAAATGAAGCGAGCAATTGCGTGAATAAGTTAAAAAAAAAGTGTGTGTGAGAGAAAATACAAGGTTTCAAGCACTCATTTCGTCTTGTCATCAGTTAACCTTTGTGGAGCACATTTTTACTCTCGCTCGTTTCTTGAGTGATTGATCAGTCCTGTAAAGATCCGATACCCCCGCGATACACACTTTTTATGTAAGATGACACGCTAGGTACACAGTTGCACATGGCGTGTACACTGTACACGTAAACCTCCAAAAATGTGTCTATTTGTTTTCTTGTGAATTTATATCTAAATATTTAGACTTTGTAAGAAAAAAAATACCGGTAAAATCAGGAGACGTATTTTATTTTTGTAGCAAAGCCTCACCTGTCAGTCGACAACACGCAGTAAATAAAAATTTAAAAGAAAAACAAAAAGCACTAGAAATTGAATAAAAAGTGAATTCATTCGAATATACTTCGAACAAATATAATTAATCACAAAACGCCATCAAAATACGATTCAAAATTTAGTACATACGAGAAAAAGAGGATGCAGTATGAGTTGACCTAACGAGTCGAGCGGTTTTATGTTGAAAGGCCCGAGAAAAGGGTTGTTAATTATTATATTTTGTTCATTTATTGTCTTACTTTCACAATGTCAGCGCTAATAAGATAAGAAATAAAATTAATCGCTGTTTAAAAATATAATTACGAAAATTATTTACAACATTGCTAAATTAAGAGTTAAAGAAATGAAAAGCGTTTTAAAGGGAAGGAAAAGTAACTCTTCTTTCAAATTCAAGACAAGACACATCGTTTTTAAATTTTCGGTGAATCTTCTCCACATTATAAAATCAGAACAAAGGAAAAACAGAAGCTATGGAAAAGATGATGATGATAATAATAATAATAATAATAAATTAATAAATAGATAATAAAAAGGTTGTTTTAAAATAAAATAATGTTAAAAAAACAAACAAACACTGAATCATACAACAATTACAACTCTATAAAAAAGCGATGTCGAAAAAAGCTAATAAAATAATCTTAAAATCTTACCTGGGAGACGGTCGAAAATAAAGGTTAATGGCTAAAAAAGAACGGAGCAGGCAATAATATGGCCGAGGTTCGGTATCTGATTGTGGCGAGATTGTCTGCTAGTGAGAATGACTGTTCGTGTCTCGTATTCTTCGGCAGATACAAAACCATGCGCTGTGTAACTCGATAGCCCTCCTTATCATCAGTCAGGGAGGTTGATGCTTAAAGCTTCTGAAGAAGATGATGATGATAGTGATGCTGTTGCCGCCACTATTAACATTGCGACTACGACAGCAACGAGTATACCTTGTTCTTCCTTTTCTACAGAAACACGAACATCGGAGTACATGCGAGTAATCGCGGTAAGCAAATAGGCAGGTAAAGCAGATAAAGACACGCAAGCGAAACTAATATAGATGGACAATATCACAATGATGATAATGATGCTAGAGGACTGAGAGTAGACAACAACAAAAACGCAAAAGAAAAGGTATCGATCTATTGACGATAGTGGCAGACAGAACACATAAAAAAGAAAAAGAACAGATATATAACATTGAGCAATAACAATAACATTCACGCTGACGAAATTACAAAGATTGTAAATAATGTAACGATGAGTGTGCATGAGAGAGAAAATTGTCTTCATCTTTAGCCTTTTTTTATTTTTTTTTATCTAAACTCCATATGGATGTATATTGCCAATGGGTTCGGCGAACTGGGTTCAAATTCTGGTCTACTCTGCTGCACTCACTTTCGCCTCTAGGAAAGACATGAATCTATTTCTTTTCATCCCAGCTTAAATAACAGGTAGACTGAGCTCTTTAGCCTTGGCTGGTAGTCAGTCTAGAAGAAGGAATATTCTGAATTTATAACCGTCGAGAAGGCAACGGCAAACCACTCCACTCTCTTTCCCAATGGCAATTTATAGATAATGAATAAAAGGAATTTATTGAGAATTATGACGGCCTACGTCCTAAAGGGACATGGCATTACCAAAGAATAGCTTATATCTCTGTCCGGCATGAGGTCACAAGTGTGAGGGACCTAGCGAGGATCGGACACACTGTAGAAGTAATGGTTTAACAGACGATATTTCTAACTATTGTTTCACGGTGGCGTGCCCGATGGTCAGTCTTTAGTCTTTACATATTTTTTTCCTACCGCGCGCGTACGCACAAATGCATGCACGCACAAGCTCATTTCATATGCGTATGATGTGTGTATTTGTATGTATGTATATAGCAAATGTATGTGTATATGAGTGAAGAAAAATGTCAGCTCCTGAACTGGTCTGTCAGGGTCTGACATCTTGTCTTTCATAGCTGTTCAGTGGGCAAAGAGGAGGGAGCTAATAGGAAGGGCCCATCTTTCTTCATCTCATTGCAGCATGGTAGTATTGAGTTATAAAGTAATAACAAGGATCAACCCTTCTTGCTAGCATCATATATGTATGTATATATATATATATATATATATATATATATATATATATATATATATATATATATATATATATATATTCAGTTGTATGGATCGTCCTGGGTATGACGATAAACTACATCCACGTTCAGGGTAAGACGATAAACTACATCCAACAGCAAGGCTTCTCATCAGGCTTAATTGCTGGTGTTCCCAGGTCCACTCTGAACCGGGGTGGTAGTACCTGTTAGGGTCCCAGCTATGGGCAAATAGTTAACCCCAAAACTGAGGTAAAAAGCATGAAAGTGCAAAAATAGGTTTTAATACCAGAAATACTTTGTAAAAAAATTATTACCAGAAATAAATTTTTGAAGAAAAAAATATTACCAGCAATACGTTTTTGAAAAAAAATATTACCAGCTATACAATTTTGACGGAAAAAATATGACCAGAAATAGATTTTTGACAAAAGAAAAATATTATCAAGAAAAAAAAGTTGTTGGCATTAAATGACCCATTGAGGTCGATATGCCGTAAAACAAAAAACAAACCAAATTCAGTTGTATGGATATGAGTTTGTGACCTTGGGTTTCACGTTTTTGCAATCATTAGACAAACTGGTTTATTTTTTAAAATTGGATCTGTTTATGCATGTTTGACTATGTTTGGCGGTGGGAGGGGAATTTACTTTTGTGTTTGTTTGGGGTGACACTTTCATACGCATTGACACACACACACACACACACACACACACACACACACACACACACACACACACACACAGGTGTACGCATTTCACTTCATACAAACACATCCATATAAACAATCCGAGGCTAGGCGCTGATACATATCCATGTTCGGACACGGACACACACACACACACGCACGCACGCACGCAACACACAGAATTAGAAAGATACCGAAAGGTTAAAACCAAGGTAGCGGAATCGGCTGATCTCTTAATTTTCTATACTTAAAAGTTCTCTCTCTCTCTACCTTTACTATATATATATATATATATATATATATATATATATATATATATATATATATATATATATATATATATATTTGTAACGAAAATCTTGGTAATCTGTATGGATAATCCCAAGGAGGATGAAATCCGGAGAGCTCAATGTTAAGTCAGAGCGAATAATTTAATTAAAAGAAGAAAAAACAGACCACTTAAAGTTTCCATTAGTTATAATTTATTTCACCAGAGATTTTATTTTTCTCTGGATCTTTAGACTTCACTTTCTAAGTTGAAAAAATGAATTTAAATTTAGTTAGTAGGGATAGAATGGGAAAAGAGACTTCTCTATCCTTAAGGTTGAATAAGGCCCAAGCAAATAAGATTTAATCACTACGTGAAATTTAAAAGAACAAGTATTTATTACAGTAAAAAAAAAAACAACAACAAATACAATATGTACATACAAAAGGTTGCACAAAAATTTCCTTTTATGCAAAAACTAAGTCTGGATATCAAATGAAATATACATGACAAAAAGATTACAATTTTTGAAAATGAAAAAAACAAACTTTGAGGAAGCAAAAAATTACATAATGCAGAAAATATAAAAATCGTATTCACCTAATTTCTACGACGGAAAGTCTCAACATGAAGGGAGTTTTGTGGTTTGAACTGGTTGGTGTTACGGTCTTTATGCTTTTCATTTACAGAAAAGTTCAATACTTCTCTGGGAGCAGCTCAAGTGGATTACCCTTCTGGGACTTGTAACTGTTTTCTGGAGATTATTTTGCTGTCCGCTCGTCTTTCTTTCTTCACAATGATTTATGAATACCCCCTGCTTTGACACTTGCTTATGCCATGAAGTGTAAGTGCTTTCTGCCTTAACAGCGGGTCGGTCTCCTTTTAAAAGAAAACGGGAGGCTCTCAGTGAACATAATTCCAAAATTTTCAAGAGGATCGAGACCACGTCTTTGATAGGTCAGTAAATTCAAGTTCAAAAAAATGAAACCGCAATAATCCAGAAAGAAGAAACAATTTTGGTGGCCGTTTAACCGCTAATTCTAAAAATAGAAATATTACAATTTTCTCAAAAAGCACGTGTAAAATAAAAGCCTAGGCGATTATAACATTTATTTATTTACACCGTTTAACTAATGATTAACTTTATTTTACAGTACTAAAATATAGAATTTATATATATATATATATATATATATATATATATATATATATATATATATATATATATATATATATATATACAGCGGTTATAGAATTTGCTGCGCCTCTAAGCAACATTCCAAAACTGGACAATATTTGCAAAATATAAAGATTACAATGATTTATTTTGCCTTGATTGACGACAAAAATTATATATATATATATATATATATATATATATATATATATATATATATATATATATATATATATATATGGTGAGGGTAAAAGGGATAGAGCATATGTAAATATAAGAGTGGATATTGAGGTCAGTACAGAGCGGTGATAATCTCTTTAATGCTTGATCGCTATTTTAGGCCTGAAGATTGCTATTATATATATATATATATATATATATATATATATATATATATATATATGTGTGTGTATATATATATATATATATATATATATATATAGAGAGAGAGAGAGAGAGAGAGAGAGAGACAGACAGACAGAGAGGGAGGGAGGGAAAGAGAGATATGAAGAGGGAGAGAGAGCTGAGAAGGAATAATGGATAACGACTCGAATTGAAGAATATTATTATCCATTATTCTGAGTTTGAATTTATTTTATTCACTTATTGCTGGGAAAGGTATGAATCCATCTCTTCTCCCCCAGCTATGGGTAAATAGCTGGACAGATTGGGCCCTATAGCCTTGGTTGGAGAAGGGAAACTCTGAATTCAAGCCAGCCTAGAGACGGTTGGGCTCCGTCAGTCTGTCTTATCCATGAAGCACCACTACAGCTACGACTACATGTTATACATGAAATTATATAATTCAAAGTATATCAAGGTGAACAGAATAAAATAAAACAAGTAGATATTCCTAAGTACAACCAATTTTATCCGAGTGAGAAATCACGAATCTCCGAATCGATCTACGATAAATATTGTGAACTTATATATATTAGTTTTTTTTCGGAAGATAATGTCAGATTTTAGAATAAACCTTTTAATTGCTTTGTAATATATAAATTATAATAGTTTCACAAAGATTTATTACTAATTCCTAATGAGTAAAATGCTCTTTTTGTTAATTATTATATCAGTCTCTTTCAGAATTTAAATTAAAACATTATATACAGCTCATCTTGAACATGAAAAAAGGAGAGATGCAGTTACTTCAATGAGTTCAGACTTGGTCATAATGCTTTTCAAACTTCTGTCAACGTTAATTGAGGAAGGGGTTGAAGGATCCACTTTTGATCCGACAGTACGTAGCTGGTTTCTGCAGTGAGCATACGAGTCTTGAAATCCAAGGTGGTAGAGGACGTCCATCTGCAATTGACAATCAACTTTTGAAAACACTAGTCGAGCTAAACCCATGTCAAAGTGTTAGAGAAATGTCTTCAGATAATGATTGCTAGCATTTCAACAACATCGGACCATTTCAAGAGAATTGGTAAAGTGAAGAAACTCGATAAATGGGTTCCACATGAACTCTGAAAGTTCGACGTTTTGAAGTGTGTTCGATGCTGTATCTGTGAAATTCCAATGATCCATTTCTTGATCGAATAGTGACTTGTGATTAGAAATGGATCCTTTGTGACAATCGTAAACATAAATCTATACATGAGATCTTTTTATAAGGATAATGTAAATAAAAACAGGGCGCATACTGCAGTGCGATAGCTGTCAAGTATGCCTCGCAACCATAATAGCTTGTGTTTTATGTTTACTTCTCACCGCTTTCCTCATTACGGTGGTCTTGTGCCATACAAACCAATCAGCTTTTTAAATAACTTGTAGCCAGCAGCCTTGTAGCAAAGATGTAAATTTCTCGTTAACATCAGTGGACGGCGTTTGAATAGTTAAAACTTAAGAAAGAAACCATGATTTCAAATTTCCTTTTCAAGACAAGACATTGCGTGTAGAGACACAACAAAATTTACCTATCCCCGCCCAACAAATTTTCCTGAATTTGACCGTGTCGTAATAAGCTATGCTTTAGCGTCAATAAAAAAATCATCTGAAAATATTATTTCGGGGAGTTCCTGCATCTTCGAATCAGTATAAAATTGAATGATTTGGTTTTAATTTATTTTCCTCTTCTTTACCGTTAGTGTTAATAGGAACTTTCACATTCGAAGAATCGCTTGTGACATTTAAGATTATATTGCGTCGATATTTTAAGTCAAAGGATGTACCTACCTTGAAAATCAGACTTCGAAATTCTGACCTTTTATCTAGACTCGTGTTCTGGACATTGACGTCCGCGGTACATACAAAACTAACTAAGCCAAGAGGCACGCCATACACACATTTGTTTATAATAATCGATACGAGTATTTTCCCTCTAGCAATATTTTCCTATATATTTTCTTTTGATATTTAATTTTCTTTCACAGGCTCTTAACGGAAAAATATCCTGTCGTCTGCGCCGATAGACGATCTGACATTGGCGATTCTCAAAGATATTCGGACTATTGAATTCGTTCTTTTTGTATGTTCCTTTTTGCTGCTACTACAGCGTTTCGGTCAATCAATTCTACATTCTTCAGGTAAGAGTAGAAAAAAAGGGCCTGTATTTTTTAGAAAATGGTTGTGAACAGAAAATAAAATATTAGAAATGTTGTTGATGATGTAAGTTCTGTAGACTTCCCCGTGGAGCCAAGTGTCACAGCTTCACCAAGCTAGACGTTGCTGATGTGGCTTCTGGAGCAAGTAGTTTGTTTACGGGTTTTGAATTCAGAATCGTGCTTCTCCAAGACTGGTTTCCAAGAGATAGATTCCTACCTTTCCAAGGGTATTTGAACAAAAGCGAAAGCTAAAATCGCGGTTGGAATTTGAACTGTTTTCGCACAGACCACTTGCCAAACCGATAACCACTAAGCTACGTGAACATCCATACTGGCACAACATTCAAAACAACAAAAAATGAGTTCCATAGTCTGAGCAACTGTTGAAATGTCAAAGGGGTGAGGAAATGGTTAACGAGTTCGTCTGCTTGGCCATTATTACTGATTAATAAATTTGTTTCTTATTTAGTCAAAACTAAACTAAGTTTATTTTTTGTATGGTGTCTCAAGATGAAGCAATGGCTAACGATTACTACTGAATAGTGAATTTGTTCTTCACTAGGTGTTTCATACGTGTGGCCTTGTGCTAAAGCTAAGTTTAGTAAATAACTTTTGGAATGTCAATGGTTGACTCTTCTTATTTCAAATTATAGAAGGTATCTTTATCTTTGGAGGGTTTTTCTTTTTTTTTTTCATCAGTAGATAAAATAGTTGAAAAGAAAAAAATTAGAGGAAGGGAGAGAGAGAGGGGGAGAGGGAGAGAGAGAATGAATGAGAGAGATAAGGATTGAAAAAGGGAAGAAAAGGAACGCGTGATGGGCGTCGTCTGAGAGAAGCTGTAAAATACTTTAACGAAATGACAAGAGTAAGATAGATAGATAGATAGATAGATAGATAGATAGATAGATAGATATAGACAGACAGATAGAGAAGAAGAAAAAAGAAGAAAGAAGAAAGGATGATCTGAGTCGAGAGCAAGAACCATTTTTTAGGGGGGTTTTCTCAAAGAAACATTCGAATGTTGTCTGTGCAAACCCCAAGAGTGACTCCCACTCTCGCACACCTTTGCTTTTAGGCAGCTGTCTGCCTTTAGCTCTGATAGTATAAATAGGCTGAAGGAAACGGTTCATCCACCCACTTTAAAAAAAAAATAAAAGGGAGATGGGAAATTTTTAGAGCCAAAGAAAGCTATCAGAGACTGGCATTCATTGACTAAATAAATCGTAGTAATTACAATAAAAAATCTGAACATTTATTTACTAATTTTTTTATACAAGTTCACAAGTATAGAGTCCCCGAGTAATGGTCGAACACACTTAGTGAGTATTATTGTTTCTCCACGTAATCATACACACTGTCGTGCAAAAATCTATCTACTCATTCAATTATCATTTCTTCCCACTTCTCGAGAGAAAGAGATTAAATCTCGTACGAAAATATGGAAGATTTTACAGCAAGTACAAAAAATCCCTTAGTTGGATGTAGTTTGAAATCAAATCTTTTTTATTTTTAAAAATAATCCCTTTTTGTGGAAAGCATGTAAAAAATGTAAATTGTAAAGCTTTTCGTTGTTCACAAAAATATTTTATTGAAAAACAAGGAAATGCCATTATTATCTTAATTTGGAGAAATCCAAATTTTTGCCTGCATCCCTGAAAAGTTGTTATAACTTGTGTCACAGACGCCGAGGATAGAAGCTCTGACTACTAGAGACCCACGCTCTTCTACTGAGCCACACCTACTCGGTTTAACTGGTTTTGAAAGTAGAACATATTTATCGGGGTTGATGGAAGTCGCTTTCGGAAACAAACGGAAAATCGAATTTAATTTTCAAAACTTTTGCAATAGTATCAAATTAAAAAAATGAAATAAAGATAAAATAATTTATAATTTATCAATAATTCTGTTGTATATTTAATTTCGTTTAATTGAAAAATGACCAAGGCACTTCAGCAAAAAAGAAGGATATAGAGTTAGGGAGGGTGAGAAAGAGTGGGGTTTGCCTGCACTTTTTCTCACTTCTCCTTCTCTCTTTGTCATCCTACCCTTGAGGGATTTGAATGAAACAGCAGATGCGGTCATGTTGACCGGGACAAAAGATTGTTTCTTTCTTTCTACACTCTTCAAGACTGGTATTTTTTTTTCTTTTATCAATGTCAATATAAATTCTTTCTTTCTCATTTACTTTCTACTCAAAGTTTGACATTGTTTTTTCCTATTCGTTTTTTTTCTTTGCTTGATCTAGGTGTTCGTAGCAAAGTGAAAGAAAATATTTCAGTGAATTCATCTACTTATAAAATAAGCCACATGCTTTTTGGTCTATCTGTGCATTTATGTACGTCATCATGACCCGGACCTTTCTTCATTCGTTGTAGCATCGGGGTTAAAGACCTCGTCCCGTACGCTCGGTTTACAGTACTTCCATCGATTATCCGTGCATCGATTTTCAGGAATTCGAAAAACCGGACATAAAACGGAGAAAAAAAAAATGAAATCATCCGAACATTTTTCAATTACAAGAAACTAAACCTATTTTAATATTTCATCTCAGACAAGCATTGTGTGAATTTAGTAAACCATACTTAACTTGTAGAGGACCGGGGGGTGAAGATGAAAAGAAAACACGTGCGTTTAAATTTCCTGCTAGAAGAAGGTCCAGCTACAATAAAATGTCGGACTTGAATTAAGTTCAACTGAAGATAAAGAAGACAAACAAGACCGTTATATATATATATATATATATATATATATATATATATATATATATATATATATATATATAAACAAACATTAACACCAAATTACAAAGCACATAGACAGTTAACATTGTGTTTGTGTGTGAACATTTGTGTTTGTTCTTTGGTGAATGTTCGTATTTTAGTGAATGTTCGTACGTACGTGTATGTTTGTAATGTTCATAGCGTCTTCCCAGAAATGGAAAACGCTGTCTTTTGTGAGAGCTCACATAGTAGCGGTGTTCGCTGAAATGAAGAAAGAATAGAAAGAGGCAAACTCGTGTTTGCTATTTATAGATAATGTAGTCACGTGACAGGTCAACAGTGCCTTGGCGGGAAACTTGACTTAGTCACGCTGGTTAAAAAAATCAATCAGTCCGAAGTTTTCAAAAAAGAGCGTTGGGAGCAGTGACATGCGGAGATTTGTTGAGGTTTGGTGATGCCCGGGGCCAACTTCTTAATTGTATGCCCTTAAGATTTAAATAGGGTGGAGGCTATAGAACTGTGAGAAAGGAAGACATTTTAAATATATAAAAACATATGAAACATGAAATAGACACTTTATTCAAATGAAATAAAAACTAAATATTTATTTCACTCTTTTATTGAATGCTCTCCTGATATGGATGCCCCCCCCCCCCCCGGGCCGTCTCACCCTCTGCCTCCACTCTGCACGCTACTGCCAAGATGATACTAGCATTAAAATTGTTATGGTCCAGGTTAGGATCAAGGAAGAACAACACGAACACAAGAGTAGAAATAACGAAGATATATTACAGAAATAATAATACAAGATGTGGAAGGTGTTAGTATGACTATCAGTCTGGTTTGGAGTAAACTACTATCGGCTCGACTCGATTCGTCCCTCTCTCTTGAGAGGCGTAGTATGCATAGTGTTAGGAAGAGTTAATTCTGTAGTTATAGGTAAGGACCCATAATAAAAGTAAAATATTATTTTCAATTAATAAGAAAGCATCTGTACTGGGGTCTTCCATTGCATGAATTGTTATCAGAGCATCAGTAACAGTGACATGCAGAGATTTGGTGATTCCCAGGGCCAACTGCTTGATTGTATGTCACGAAGATTCAAGTAGGAGGGCCTATAGGGCCTAGTACTGAGAAATGTGAAAAATGAAGACATTTTAAATATGTAAAAACTGATGAAACATGAATTAAACATTTTATTCAAATTAAATATAAAATAAATGTTTTATTTAACTCTTTGATTTGATGCCCTCCTTATATAGATACCCGGACGGGGTCCGTCGCATTCTCTGCTCCCATCTGCATGGTACTGGTTGGTAGAAGCCGTTTAAAAATAGTCACTTTGGGACAGGACCGTTTAGATAAAATAATCGGATGATAACACTATAAAAATTGAAACAATTCACATTCATTATTATGAACTTCTTGAAAAATAATCGGGGCATTTATTATAATAAGCAGTGATGTTTAGATAATAATAAATGGTTATTATTATCATAAAAATCAGCCGGTACAAAACAAGAACTGATTTTAATATTAACCGTTGGACAACATTATCTATCATCTCGTCTGCAGTCGCTCTCTCACAGACGCGATGTTGCCTCGCTCTGCCTTTTTTACAAGTACTTTCACGGTAATTGCTCCGAGGAGCTGCTTTCGCTTGTCCCTAGGCCTCGTGAATTTAAACGTCCTACGAGGCTGGCATCCCGTTCCCACCCCTACACCGTTGAAACTGTTAGATGTAGACGTCTCTTCTACTCCAATAGCTTCATGTCTCGCACATCTCGCCTATGGAACTCCCTTCCCTATTACTGTTTCCCTGACAAATACAATCTCCAACGGTTTAAGTGTAGCGTCAATCGACATCTCCAGTTGCCTTGATCTATCCACTTCCCTTCTCCACATCCTTTCATCTTTCATTCCTATCTGCTCTCGCTCCAAATCTTCTGTAACCTCCTTGCCTTGATCGACCCACTGTCTTTCTCTTTCTCCACATCCTCTCCTTTACCACTCCTATCTGCTCTTCCTCCAACCCTTCTATAACCCCTTGCGTGATAGTGGCCTCCAGCCTTGCTTGGGGTGATACGCTTAAAAAAAAACAAAAAACAAAAAAAACGACTTTCTTTGTATATGAAATATGCAAGCGAGACGTAATTTATTATTTGTAAAACATTTTAACGAAAAAGATCCTGACAAAAGTTTTGTTTCCTTATTTTGAAGGCATTTCCTGAGTAGATAAATTTCCAAGGTAGGTCCGCTTTCTGGGTAGGTATGTATGATAAAAACAAAAAAAAAAATACAAAACAAAACCAAAACCAAAAAAAAACAAACGTTCAGACAGTGTCTCATGTGGTTTCATTTAGTGTAAACTGAAATAGCAGAGAACTTTGTCTAAGCAAATGATAATGTGGTCCTATTTTGGGTAAGAAATTGTTTCTCCTGCTTTGCCGTTATTTTTTTTTTTCGTTTTTGCTTTCAGTGTTTTTATTGGTGCTTTTTTGTTTTCTCGTATTCACCGTCAATCCGCCATGCGCAAAACGTCCCGAGCCCACCTACCGTCTTTTGAAGACTTTTCAGAAAAGAAAGATTAAGAATCGGAGTGATGGGAAGATATGGGCGTTGGTCGGCGTAGTCAGTTGATGAATGAAGGACCGACCAGGAAGCAAAGTGTTAAAAAAAAACTTACACAGATACATCTACCCAAAAATGTCCTTCATCCAACGGAGATCCACATTCTTCTCTGGTTGTCGTCTCATGATGCTTTTGTTTTTGAAGAACAAGAAAAAGAAAAAGTAAAAAAAAAGAAAAAGAAAATTTCGTTTCAAAATGTTTGGCGGATATCTTTTAGTTTACGGTCGTAGAAAATATAACCAACCTACTTAAGATTAAAAGAATATAGAATTACATATTACTTACTGCAGGGTTTCCCAAAATTCTCTGTGCCGCAGAGCCCTTCAGGAACATAATGATTTATATATATATATATATATATATATATATATATATATATATATATATATATAAGATAAAAGTTATACATTAGGAAAATTAATTATATATATATATATATATATATATATATATATATATATATATATATAAAATGAAATGGATTAAATCCGATAATTATTTTAATATATTTTCCGTTTATACGATTTTTATAGATGTACATTCAGACTGGTAAATGTAATTAATACTGTTTAATTAAAAAAAATAAACTCAAAACAGAGCATTTACTCAGATAAATTATATCTATAAAAATAATGTATAAACGGAATATATATAATATATATATATATATATATATATATATATATATATATATATATATATATATATATATATATATATGTATGTATATATATATATATATATATATATATATATATATATATATATATATAATGTCCTGGGTATGACGGTAAACTACATCCGGCAGCAAGTCTTCTCATCGGGAGATTGGAGGATTTGAGGAGCGTGGAACCACCTTTTAATTGCTGTTGTTCCCGGGTCCATCCTGACCCGGGGTGGTAGCACCTGTTAGGGTCCCAGCCATGGGCAAATAGTGTCTACCAGGGCTGACCAAGCTCTTTAGTGTTATAGAACACGATTTGTCTAGGAGATGGAAAACTCTTACACGAAAAGCCTGAGGTATATTGTCTGCTTTGTCTGTGGCATTTATTGGCACCGACTAAGTGTATCAATAGTTCCGAAAAGTGTGGATGGTTCTGTACACGCCTTCACCACTTTAATCAAATCACGTGTGTGTTTTCCGGCGTTTTCCTTGATTCATTCTTATCCACACAGATTCACTTGCAAGGTCCACTGGTGAGAGAGTGAATGCGACGGGGTCAGGTAAAGGATATTACTGGAAGGCTCTAACTGGAGCTCTACACAGTGGCAGACCAATGAGTGATGGCCGTTCTTTCACAAACCCATGAGCAATTGTGATGTCCGTGTCCTCCATCTGTGACAAAGCAGCCCTATTTAGGATTGCACTGCTTTCCCTATTATGGGGAGGGGGCGATAAAAGGAGCCCTAAACATTGCTTGCTCACACAGTGACTTGGCAGCCCGCTGCAGCTGTCTAGTTATCCAATAAAGCAGTTGAAACAGCAAGGAATATCAGAATAAATATAAGAAGAATTTCCATTTTGGATCTTGGAATGTTCACATTCTTCAGGACAATGATTCTGCACCAGAGCATAGAACAGCTCTTGTTTCTCTCGAGTTAAAGAAATATAACATCGACATAGCGGCCATTAGTGAAACACGTCTGGCTAGAAATTCTCAGCTTAGGGAAGAAAAAGGCGGATACGTATTTTTATGGGCTGGTAAGACTGAGAAAGAGCCACACCAGTCTGGTGTTGGCTTTGCCATCAAGTTAGACCTTGCTAGCTCACTGCCTTCCTTACCTAAAGGTGTATCTGATCGCATAATGGAATTGACCCTCAATCTGGAGTGCAACACCCGTGTGACGATGGTTAGCTGTTACGCGCCAACCGTAGGTTGTTCAGATGAAGAAAAAGATGATTTTTACAATCTTCTTCGGGATGTCATCTCCAAAGCCCAACATAAGGATAAATTTGTCCTTACAGGTGATTTTAATGCTCGTGTTGGCAATGATTATCATTCTTGGAAGGGCGTTTTAGGTTGCCATGGTATTGGTCATGTGAATTCTAATGGATTACGCCTTCTCACTATCTGCAAGGAATTTGACCTTAGTATCATTAATAACTTCTACCAGCAACCCAACTGTCATTCGAAAGACTGGCATCTGATCGACTATGTCATCACCAAATCTACAAATGTGAAGGACTATAAAATCTTCAGTGCTCAAGTGCATTAACGTACTGCCTCTTAAATCGACTCAAACGAAAATTGAGCTCTGACAAACTTGATGAGGCACTTGATTCTATAAATATTACCAATGATATCGAATCATCTTGGAAGGTTCTGCGTGATGCAACATATTCTACATCCTTAGAGGTTCTCGGCCTGCCATATCGTAAACATCAAGACTGGTTTGATGACAATAATACAGAAGTTCAGCAGCTTATAGATTAATTGCACTCTTCTCATAAAGAATGGATTGAGGACAAGAACTCGTCCGATAAGAAGATCGCTTACAAGAAGTGCAAAAGTCAGGTTCAACAAGCTCTCAGAGTCATGAATGAGCATTGGTGGTCTGAAAAGGCCACTGAACTCCAAGAATCTTCAGATAGAAAGGATCTAAAGGCTTTCTATGCTGGCCTAAAGAGCATTTTCGGTCCCCAGAAAAGTGGTGTTGCTCCTATCTCCACAGCAGATGGTGAAACTCTCTCGACGGATAAGTCAGACATTTTAAATAGCTGGAAAGATCATTTCGAAACTGTGTTAAACACCACTTCGGTTACTGATGAGGAAGCCATCACATCAATTGAGCAAAATCCTGAAATTCTGGAGTTGTCTTTTGAACCTACCTATCAAGAGGTAATTGACTCCATCAAGCAAATCTCATCTGGAAAATCTCCTCCTCCTAAGGATCATATTCCACCCGAAGTGTATAAGCATGGTGGCCAAATGTTGGTAAAAAAGTTACATCTCCTTTTCGTGGAGATATGGAAGGCAGGCTGTGTCCCACAGGATTATAAAGTCGCCTCTATGAAACACCTCTACAAAAGAAAGGGTTCCAGGTGTGTCTGTGATAATCATAGGGGGATATCACTACTTTCAATTGCAGGCAAAATCCTAGCGAGACTGATTCTAAACAGAATCATTATACACCTTGTTGACGACATCTATCCTGAATCGCAGTGTGGTTTTTGGTCGGGTCGTGGCACCATTGACATGATATTTACTCTTCGTCAATTTGCAGAGAAGGTTCGCAAGAAAAACCAGGAGTTGTACATGGTGTTTGTGGACTTGACGAAGGCCTTTGACACTGTGAATCGAGAGGCTCTTTGGCAAGTCTTGAGGAAACTCGGCATCCCTGAAAACATGCTAAAGGTCATCATCTCCTTTCATGAAGGAATGAAAGCTAATATCGTGTCTGATGGTATGATGTCGGAATCCTTTAATGTCATAAACGGCACCAAACAAGGTTGTGTCATGGCCTCTGTCCTTTTTGCTCTTTTCTTCTCGGTGATGCTGAAATATGCATTTGCAGACACAGAGAGTGGCGTCAAGTTTCAGTTTCGAACAATTGGTGGTCTCTTCAATCATCAGCGCTTCAAAGCCAAGACCCACCTTCGTACGCAAATTATTCGTGATTTGTTGTTTGCTGATGATGCGGCTCTTGTAGCGACATCCTTTGAGGAGGCCCAACATCTAATAAATCGTTTCTCTGCTGCATGTAAAGCATTTGGTCTTACACTTAGCATAAAGAAAACTGAAGTTGAGCATCAACCTTGTCCTACTCCGAAGCAATTGCGCGGTGAGAAACAAAAACCACCAGTCTACAATTTTCCAGAGAGACCATTGAAAGTAGAAGACAAAACCCTGAACTATGTAACGTCTTTCACCTATCTTGGTAGCAAAGTCAATTACAGTGGAACTTTAGATGATGAAATCATGCATCGTATTGCTAAGGCTACCAATGCTTTCGGCACACTTCGCCATCGCTTGTGGAATGAGCGGGGTATTCGACTGGATACGAAAATTCAGGTTTACAGAGCTGTTGTACTTGCCATCCTTTTGTATGGCTCAGAGTCGTGGACTCCATACAGGTACCATATACGCCAGCTAGATGTTTCCATAAAAGATGTCTGTGTGCAATCTGTGGAGTTAACCTTCAAGATAGGACATCTAACGTAGACCTGTTTAACAGGTGTAATATTGGAGGAATCGAGATTTTTCTCATACAGACTCAGTTACGGTGGATTGGTAATGTTTTGAGAATGTCTGATGACAGGATACCCAAGATACTAATGTACAGCCAGGTAGATCAGGTCTACAGGAATGTAGGACGCCCATGGCTAAGATACAAAGACAAGCTGAAAAGCAAGTCAAAAGCAGTCAATATACCACATAACACCTTTGAGCGCTTAGCCTTGGAGCGGGTAGAATGGATATCAACGTGTTTTAGTGAAACTCAGCCATTTTCAATCTGCTTGTCTGAATCATCTTCAAGAAGCGAGAGCAAGATCTAAAAGGCCAGCCAATCCAACAGTGATCTCATCTCATAATCCTCACAGTGCTCCATATGTGGCCTCCTTTGTAAATCACTAACAGGTCTTAAGTGCCACTTAAGATTATCGCACAACATTTCATAACTAAATCAACTAAGCTGTCAGATCCTCATACGTCGAAACCAACGGGAGAGTCCATTATTATTATTATTATTATTATTATATATATATATATATATATATATATATATATATATAAAATTATTAGGAGGGTTTGAGATAATCAAAATTAAGTAATTCATTAAGTCTAGAAGAAACTTCAACAGAATGCTGAAAGCACTGGACAGCCGTTTCGTCCTATATTTGGGATTCATTAGCAGTGCGCATCCACTAACGAGAAACAAATCCAGACCGTTACGATACAATGCAAGCGTCACACCAACTGTATCAACGCGCCTCGATGACAAAGAGGTAACGAATTAGACTTGATATAGCGCCGCTCTTCACACACACACACACACACACACACACACACACACACACACACACATATATATATATATATATATATATATATATATATATATATATATATAGAGAGAGAGAGAGAGAGAGAGAGAATCAATAGAATTACTATAAGTAAAAAGTTTTTCACTTAGCTCATTGATGTTACTTTCAGCATCCCGACTCCAGAGTTTCGTAGACGGATCCTCGAAGAATCACTCCATCCACTCGTCAGCGGGTATCAGCAATTGACTGTTTATACTTCACGATTTTTCTTTTATATATGCACTTTTTATTGGTGCAAAGATTTTTTTTCATAGGGTATGTGTTCGTGCGTGTATGCGATCGTGCGCGCATATATAAATCATAATTTCCTGTTGCAGGTCTGACCGACTACCACTCTTAGCTTCCCGCGCGGCAGTCACGCATTCCTCAGGCGGTCGGTGAACGTATGAAATATTCATGCGTATTATTATTATTATTATTATTATTATTTTGTCCGCGTATTAAATATTTTATGCACATTTCAAGATAGCGTCTCCCGTGGTGAAATATATTTAATGTGAGTTGTTTCTTTTTGGAATGTTGAATTTTTCCTTGCAATGTATTTTGTTATTTTTTTCTGAGATGGTTAAACACAGAACAAAATATGAACATCGGACATTTCATCCACCATTTTGATTTTGAGTTAATTGTTTGTCGTATCGTTTTTCGATAGGTGGCGTTTAAGCACACGATTTCGTTGAAATGTTGATGATTTATACACATATTCTGAAAGGTGACAATTCATCACGCCTTTCTATATCATTCGTCTGTGGATTGTGAATTTGAAATGTTTTTAAGTTAAAACTGAAATAAAAGGACATGAGATTCAGTTTCATCATTTGATGCTCTTTTAATTCCAGAAAACACACGCGCACGCGCGTGCGCACGCACATACATGCACAAAACTCCCCTAAAAACACCCTGTAACAACAGCAAAAAAGATGTGCCGTTTATGGTGACGGTGTCATATTCTTCTTCTTCTTCTTCTTCTTCTTCTTCTTCTTCTTCTTCTTCTTCTTCTATGCCCCTTGATTCCTTGGAAGACATAGGGCCGTAACAAAACCTCTCCAACGGACGCGGTTCCGGGCGATCCTCTTCAGTTCGGCCCATGTCGTGCCGGCCTGCCTTCACCTCTGCGTCAACACTTCTGCGCCAAGTCTGTTTTGGTCCATCCACTTTTCGCTTCCCTTGTGGATTCCAGTCAAGGGCCTGCCTGGTGACAGTAGAAGTAGGCTTGCAGAGTGTGTGGCCAATTTATCCCCATTCCTATTTTTTGATGTCAATCTCGATTGGGACTTGTCTGGTCCTGTCCCACAGTTGGTCGTTGGAGATGACCTTCGGCCACCTGATATTGAGGATGTTCCTGAGACATCGGTTGGGTGTCACGGACTACTGTTGAAAAGTGGTCCGCTCACTAGGTTCGGAAGTAGAAGTTTTATCCTGGAAATACGAGGACGTTCGACCAGGCCTGTAGACATTGACGATGATCAGGTCACTTAACACGAGAGATTGACTGACAGATTGATTGATTGGTTCGTTTTCTTCGGCTTATCAATCCTTTGCAGTTTATTTCATTATAAAAAAAGAATTTTTAGAGGTGCATTCATACCTTTCCCAAGGGTATTTGTGAGTAAGTGAATATGACGATCCCCACTGGAGTTGGAAGTCGGCTATCCGATAAACAATTCCGAGGCATTATCAATCACACCACCCACACATCCAATCTTACATGTGATCTAGCTAATGATCAGGCTCGACATTGCTTATCTTCGGTGACCATACGGGATCCGGTATTCTAACGTAATGTGGCCGTGAGCCAGACATCACATAAAAAAACGGAAAAATGGATTGTTTACAACAATATGGAGCGAAAAAGGTCACGAAGAATATAAAATGGGCCACCCAACCCTTAACCATTCCAAAACACGGTCTATATCCGAGGAAGGTGATGCTGCATATCTGGTGGGATTGGAAGGGAATTATGTATTACAAGTCACACATTGAATTTAGACAAGTATTATTCCCATCTGGACCGATTAAAAGTAGCAGTCAATGAAAAGTATCCGGAACTAGCCAAATGGAAGAGTGTCGTCATCTATCAACACAGCGACAGACCACGCGTCTATTTACAGACCCGACAGGAATTAGTACAGCATGGCAGGGATGTCCTACGACATCCTCCATAGTCACGTGACCTTGCAGCTTTGGATTGCCACTTATTTCTGCCCCTACAGAATTCTCTTAATGGAAAGAACATCAATTCCCTGGAAGCTTGTAAAACTACTTAGACTAATTCATTACCCAGAAAGGTTGTCAATTTCTGGGAGAAGCGAATCATGAAGTTATTTCAACGTTGTCAAACGGTAATGGAACAAAATGGCATATACGTGGTTGAATAATTCATCTACAAATATCTAAATTTTGTCTTCGAAATTCAGTTAATAACGCTGCGAACATGTCTGTTTACATAGATGCTCAGATCAAAGATTATCTGGGATTGTAGGTCACATCCTGCTTTCTAAAACCTTGTTTTGAGATAGCGCGATCAACCATCTTTTCGGTTTGGTTTCGTTTGCTTTACGACATATCATCCTCAAGGGGTCATTTAATGCCGACAAAATTCTTATTGCTGATAATATTTTTCTTCAAATATTTATTGCTGGTAATAATTTTTTACAAAGTATTTCTGGTATTAAAACGTATTTTTATACTTTCATAGTGTTTTGAACCCAGTTTAGGGGTTAACTATTTGCCCATACCTGGGACTCTAAATGGTGCTCCAACCCCGGGTCCTGGTGGACCTGTGAACACCAGCAATTAAGAGTTGATTCCGCGCTCCTCAAAACCTCCTGACCAGAGGCCTTGCTGCTGGATGTAGTTTATCATCATACCTAGGACGGCCATCTTTTCGTCGAACGTTTTAAATCAATTGGGTTAAAATTAACCCTAATAAAAATATACCGGGATCAGCTAGTCAGATGACATATATCCAATCAAATGCTACCAGCCAACAACGAGAGGCAGACTATTGACTTGAGAAGAAAAGGAAGGAGGTAGTCAGTGGCTTGGTTAGTTTCTAAGAGTTTCGTTGACAAGTAGTCAACATGCAACGGATTGTAACATTAACCTGCAGGTGGTATTGCATTTTTTTTTATTTTGTATATGTTTCGTACAGGTAATAAATTGATATTATTCCTCGTTATACTCGAAGTGCTTCATAATATTATTTTATTATTTGTCTATATTTCTGAGATGAGGTATTATGTACATTATTTACATTATTCGGATTATTCTCCTCATCTTTGTCGCCATGTTTATTACAACGTTTCGGCCGTTGTACGCTCCGGCCTTCTTCAGGTGGTTGGAATATCGAATTGAGCCCTTTATTCCCCTCTCAAGGACACATGGCACAGTGGATAAAGGCGGTGATTAGATCCAGTGACAGGACCAAAACAGTGTGAGTTCAATACCCGGTTAAGGCAGTGAAGAACTTGGAGAAGGAAATTAACAGGAGATAACTGATAACTGACATCCATTAAAACATGGCACGTAGAACTAGAACAGTCTACCCCAGTGAGCGAAATCAATGGTTCAGTTCCACATTCCAACCACCTGAAGACGGGTACACAAAGTTTGGATAGCATAAAGGAGTACACAAAGGGTGGATAAGACAAAGGAGTACACTAAGGGTGGATAACACAAAGGAGTACACTAAGGGTGGATAACACAAAGGAGTACCCAAAGAGTGGAAAACACAAAGGAGTACACAAAGGGTGGATAACACAAAGGAGTACCCAAAGAGTGGAAAACACAAAGGTGTACACAAAGGGTGGAAAACACAAAGGAGTACCCAAAGAGTGGAAAACACAAAGGTGTACACAAAGGGTGGAAAACACAAAGGAGTACACAAAGAGTGGAAAACACAAAGGAGTACACAAAGGGTGGATAACACAAAGGAGTACACTAAGGGTGGAAAACACAAAGGAGTACACAAAGGGTGGTTAACACAAAGGAGTACACAAAGGGCAGATAACACAAAGGAGTACCCAAAGAGTGGAAAACACAAAAGAGGACCCAAAGAGTGGAAAACACAAAGGAGTACACAAAGGGTGTATAACACAAAGGAGTGCCCAAAGAGTGGAAAACACAAAGGAGTACCCAAAGAGTGGAAAACACAAAGGAGTACACAAAGGGTGGATAACACAAAGGAGTACACAAAGAGTGGAAAACACAAAGGAGTACACAAAGGGTGGATAACACAAAGGAGTACACTAAGGGTGGATAACACAAAGGAGTACACAAAGGGTGGATAACACAAAGGAGTACACAAAGGGCAGATAACACAAAGGAGTACCCAAAGAGTGGAAAACACAAAGGAGTACCCAAAGAGTGGAAAACACATAGGAATACCCAAAGAGTGGAAAACACAAAGGAGTGAAGAACTTGGAGAGGGAAATTAACAGGAGATAACTGATAACTGACATCCATTAAAACATGGCACGTAGAACTAGAACAGTCTACCCCAGTGAGCGAAATCAATGGTTCAGTTCCACATTCCAACCACCTGAAGACGGGTACACAAAGTTTGGATAGCATAAAGGAGTACACAAAGGGTGGATAACACAAAGGAGTACACTAAGGGTGGATAACACAAAGGAGTACACTAAGGGTGGATAACACAAAGGAGTACCCAATAAGAGGAAAACACAAAGGAGTACACAAAGGGTGGATAACACAAAGGAGTACACAAAGGGCAGATAACACAAAGGAGTACCCAAAGAGTGGAAAACACAAAGGAGTACCCAAAGAGTGGAAAACACAAAGGAGTACACTAAGGGTGGATAACACAAAGGAGTACACAAAGGGTGGATAACACAAAGGAGTGCACAAAGGGTGGATAACACAAAGGAGTACACAAAGGGCAGATAACACAAAGGAGTACCCAAAGAGTGGAAAACACAAAGGAGTACACAAAGGGTGGATAACACAAAGGAGTACACTAAGGGTGGATAACACAAAGGAGTACACTAAGGGTGGATAACACAAAGGAGTACCCAATAAGAGGAAAACACAAAGGAGTACACAAAGGCTGGATAACACAAAGGAGTACACAAAGGGCAGATAACACAAAGGAGTACCCAAAGAGTGGAAAACACAAAGGAGTACCCAAAGAGTGGAAAACACAAAGGAGTACACTAAGGGTGGATAACACAAAGGAGTACACAAAGGGTGGATAACACAAAGGAGTGCACAAAGGGTGGATAACACAAAGGAGTACACAAAGGGCAGATAACACAAAGGAGTACCCAAAGAGTGGAAAACACAAAGGAGTACACAAAGGGTGGATAACACAAAGGAGTACCCAAAGAGTGGAAAACACAAAGGTGTACACAAAGAGTGGAAAACACAAAGGAGTACCCAAAGAGTGGAAAACACAAAGGAGTACACAAAGGGTGGATAACACAAAGGAGTACACTAAGGGTGGATAACCCAAAGGAGTACACAAAGGGTGGATAACACAAAGGAGTACACAAAGGGCAGATAACACAAAGGAGTACCCAAAGAGTGGAAAACACAAAGGAGTACCCAAAGAGTGGAAAACACAAAGGAGTACCCAAAGAGTGGAAAACACAAAGGAGTGAAGAACTTGGAGAGGGAAATTAACAGGAGATAACTGATAACTGATATCCATTAAAACATGGCACATAGAACTAGAACAGTCTACCCCAGTGAGCGAAATCAATGGTTCAGTTCCACATTCCAACCACCTGAAGACGGGTACACAAAGTTTGGATAGCATAAAGGAGTACACAAAGGGTGGATAACACAAAGGAGTACACTAAGGGTGGATAACACAAAGGAGTACACTAAGGGTGGATAACACAAAGGAGTACCCAATAAGAGGAAAACACAAAGGAGTACACAAAGGGTGGATAACACAAAGGAGTACCCAAAGAGTGGAAAACACAAAGGTGTACACAAAGGGTGGAAAACACAAAGGAGTACCCAAAGAGTGGAAAACACAAAGGAGTACACTAAAAGTGGATAACACAAAGGAGTACACAAAGGGTGGATAACACAAAGTAGTACCCAAAGAGTGGAAAACACAAAGGTGTACACAAAGAGTGGAAAACACAAAGGAGTACCCAAAGAGTGGAAAACACAAAGGAGTACCCAAAGCGTGGAAAACACAAAGGAGTACACAAAGGGTGGATAACACAAAGGAGTACCCAAAGAGTGGAAAACACAAAGGTGTACACAAAGGGTGGAAAACACAAAGGAGTACACAAAGAGTGGAAAACACAAAGGAGTACACAAAGGGTGGATAACACAAAGGAGTACACAAAGGGCAGATAACACAAAGGAGTACCCAAAGAGTGGAAAACACAAAGGAGTACCCAAAGAGTGGAAAACACAAAGGAGTACCCAAAGAGTGGAAAACACAAAGGAGTGAAGAACTTGGAGAGGGAAATTAACAGGAGATAACTGATAACTGACATCCATTAAAACATGGCACGTAGAACTAGAACAGTCTACCCCAGTGAGCGAAATCAATGGTTCAGTTCCACATTCCAACCACCTGAAGACGGGTACACAAAGTTTGGATAGCATAAAGGAGTACACAAAGGGTGGATAACACAAAGGAGTACACTAAGGGTGGATAACACAAAGGAGTACACTAAGGGTGGATAACACAAAGGAGTACCCAAAGAGTGGAAAACACAAAGGAGTACACAAAGGGTGGATAACACAAAGGAGTACACAAAGGGCAGATAACACAAAGGTGTACACAAAGGGTGGAAAACACAAAGGAGTACCCAAAGAGTGGAAAACACAAAGGAGTACACAAAGGGTGGATAACACAAAGGAGTACACTAAGGGTGGATAACACAAAGGAGTACACAAAGAGTGGAAAACACAAAGGAGTACCCAAAGAGTGGAAAACACAAAGGAGTACACAAAGGGTGGATAACACAAAGAAGTACACAAAGGGCAGATAACACAAAGGAGTACCCAAAGAGTGGAAAACACAAAGGAGTACACAAAGGGTGGATAACACAAAGGAGTACACAAAGGGCAGATAACACAAAGGAGTATCCAAAGAGTGG
This sequence comes from Acanthosepion esculentum, assembly GCA_964036315.1. Taxonomy (NCBI): domain Eukaryota; kingdom Metazoa; phylum Mollusca; class Cephalopoda; order Sepiida; family Sepiidae; genus Acanthosepion; species Acanthosepion esculentum. Next base: position 10,323,333 of record OZ038487.1, on the reverse strand, counting down.
AAAACACAAAGGAGTACCCAAAGAGTGGAAAACACAAAGGAGTACACAAAGGGTGGATAACACAAAGGAGTACCCAAAGAGTGGAAAACACAAAGGAGTACACAAAGGGTGGAAAACACAAAGGAGTTCACAAAGGGTGGAAAACACAAAGTAGTGCACAAAGGGTGGAAAACACAAAGGAGTACCCAAATGGTGTATAACACACGTTTCATACACATTTATTTCGGTGCTGATGTTTATGCTTCTGACTAAATTCTTGTATCTAGTTTTCGAAAGACTTTGCTTGTTTTCTCGGTCCATAGCCATATTTTTATGTCAAGAGACTTATCCTTGGCGGCTTACGGCCATATCATGTTGAAATACCGGTTCCCGTACAATCACCGCAGTAACGTTGGGCCTAGTCAATACCTAGATGAGTGACGCTTGCGAATACCAGCTTCTGTAAGCTTGGAAGTGCGGCTGGTGTAGTGGATAATGGCTGGGAATTGTTAATCGCAGAGTTGGGTTCGTTATATCCACCTCCTTTCCCTCAGCTATGGGCTAATTAGTAAAACTTGTATCACTAAATCATTATTATCTCAGTAAAAATTCTTATAATCTAAAAATATTTTCTGGCTTTAAATAACCTGCAAAGGCTGATAAACCGTAAAAACCAAATCAGTCAATCAATCATCTTCGGAGAATGTACTGCCAAAGTAGACAAATCTATCCACTGCATCCAATCTTGTGCCTTAAATGAAGAATTCACTGTCTGGGGATACTTAGAGGGGGTGTATACATGACTGATGGTAAGCTTAAAAGCAGAGAAGGTTCGAGAGAACAGATCCATAATTGTTTGCCTTACTTCCTTGATATGAGCGATGAGCTACTAAGGAAGAAAAACAAGCAATTATGGATCTGTTTTGTGTAATCAGCATGAACCTTTGCAGAGAGGGTTTGGAAATGTTGCTTTAAAATGCGTCATTATCAAAACAATTAACCGATTTTATGAAGCGTAGATAGACACCTATGTCATAAGTTTTTGACGTCAACGTGATTATAATGATTGATTGATTTGTTTGTTCAACGGCATATCAACTCGTTATGGGTCATTTAATACCGAAATTTAATTTTCTTGGGAGCTTTAAAGTAGTAAAAATGATTACGTTATTCTGCTTTCACAACTGCATTAATGGTAGATAATACTCAGCTTTTGACAATGTACATGGTTGTGTGGACATGATTACTAGAGGCGGTGATATGTGTTTGGTTTATAATGTAGTTTTGTTGGAGTTATATTCTGGAATACTGTTTGATTTAAGAAATTGCAGGATATTATATGGACTAATGTCATTAATAAATTCTTTCACGTTGGTTGGTTGATTTTGTTTGGCGGTATATCATCCTCTTTAGGTTATTTAATGTCGAAATCTAAATATTTTGTACATTCATTTTATAGTTTCAGGGTAAAAGTATGTTTTTTAGATATATATTTCGTAGATCATAAAATATATTGTTGATAATTTTACTATAAAAATGTATTTTTATATTTCTTAATGTTGAATTGTCATTTTGCTACAAAATGTACTGTTGCTTTTTGTTTGGGGGTTCATTATTTACATATAACTGGAACGCTAACAAGTGCTACCACCCCGGGTTATAGTGGACCTGGGAACGACGGCAATTAAGAGGCAGTTCTACGCTCCTCAAAACTTCCAATTTCTCGATCAATGGCCTTGCTGCCGTGTGTAGTTTATCGTCATACCCGGGATGAACGTGATTATAGAGACTTAAGAAATTTATGAACGTGTTTCGCATTAGCATGTATGAATCCCTTTAACGTTTGGGGTTATGGTAAACAGCACGGGATGACATGCAGGCTAGATTTTTCATTGGGCTGAATGTATCATCAGTTGTTGCCATATATGGTCTGGAGCCCGCGTTTTTCATCTCGAGGCCCTCGACAAAATCCAGAGACGGATTATCAATGTGATAGGTCCTGATCTGACATCTCGTCTACAGTCATTTTCTCACAGACATGCTGTGGCTTCCCTCTGTCTTTTCTACAAATATTTTCATGGCAACTACTATGACGAGCTACTTTCACTGGTACCACAACTGCATGAATTTAAGCGTGCTACTAGGTTGGCATCTCGGTCCCGCCCTTTCACTGTCGAAACAGTTAAATGCAACCGCCTCTTCTACTCCAACAGCTTCTTATCTCGCACTTCCCGGCAGTGGAACTCCCTTCCTCTTACTTGCTTCCCTGATAGCTATAATCTTCAAAACTTTAAATGTAATGTCAATCGACATCTTTTGGTGCCTTGATCCTGATCCCTGTCCTTCTCTATATCCTTTCTTCAAAAAACCCCTCTTTACTCTTGCGTTCACTCTCTGTAACCCCTTGCGTGCTAGTGACACTCCCGCCTTGTTTGGGGTGAAATGCTTTTAAAAAAATACTCAATTTCTCTGTCCGAAAATTTGAACCACATCTTATTTAGTTTTGGTCTTTTATTTGTTAGTTAGCGTTCAAGAATCGGAAGCGTCTTTTGCTATTTTTACCCAATGAATATTATAATCTAGAAAAGAGGATTTACCATTTTCTAGTCAGGGCATCGGTTTGGGTTTTGTGAATATGAGTACGAATTGCAATTTAATCCGGCAGATACTCAATCGAGTCACCTGCATAGCACGTATCCGTTTCTTATTAGAAATGATACTTACCATGCAGGTGATTCGATATATGTCTCAAGCCAATATATACCAAAGACCTGAGCACTTATAACAGATAAAGTTGATTCGACCTTTGATAGTGTAGGGTCACGTGACGACAGTCCTGCTTGGCGATAGTGAGTTGCTGCTGAGACCGCAAGAGAGACATGTGATAGCCAGCGGCGGTTAGGACAGCTAGCGAATACCACGTGCACCAAATAAGGAACATAAAAGATATCACCAGGGCTGGTCGTGTCCCTCCTAGGGCCGTTACAAACCCTTCTTTATATTCTTCCTTTCACATAGTGCTCTCTTTTTTGAGATGTGTTCTAATTTCTATGTGAGAGACAAATTATATGTGTGTGTGTGTGTGTGTGTGTGTGTTACATTTTGAATGAAATATTTGTATATTCAAGTGCTGTATAGAACAGGTTTTTCAGGTACAAGCTTTGAGTTATACGAGTCTTTCATTCCAGGATGTGTGGGTGGTGTAATGCATAGCGGCTCGGAATGAGAAATCATAGAATCGAGTTAGAATTCCAATCGACTTCGTTACACTCACTTACGCGTATATATACTTTGAATCTATCAATTTTCCCTATTCCAGCTATGGGTTAAATAGTATAAGTTGTATCTAGAAAAAAAAACATTGTTATCTCTAAAGAATTGTTAATAAAATATTATCTTGCAAAAACAAAGCAAAAAAAGTATTCTTACAATAAGAAATATGTTTCTGTTTTAAATAATACGTAAAATGTTGCTAAATCGCGAAACAGACATGCAAATAAACCAATTAATCAACCTTCCTTCTGTCTTGTTAAGGTGTTAGTATGTCACGGATATACTAATGTCGAATGTGGGCCGTGGAGAAAACCAATATATTTTTAATCTCTTTTTCAGCAACTCTATTAATAATATCAAGATAGGATGATACCTAATATCATGATATTAGAATAATAATGTATAATATAATATATAATATAATATAATATATTATATTATATATTATTATATATATATATATATAATATATATATATATAATATATGTATATATAATATATATATATATAAATATATTATATAATATATTATATAATATATTATATGATAATATTTAATATATAATAATATATGATAATATAATAATAATAGCATGATAGGATGATACCTAATATCAGGATTTTATAATAATATATAATATATAACATAATATATTATATAATACCGTGGTGGAAATAAGTATAAGACACCCCATGAAATTGTTAATAATTTTCTTATTACTGCACAAATTCCTCTGAAAATTTGTGTGTGGTACCTAGATCCGATGGGTATTAGTATACATATTCGATTTTATAACAACTTTTCACCAAAAATAGTTATTAAAAAACTTCGCTTTCGAGGGTGGAAATAATTATAAGACAGTTTTGAATATTTGCCTGTATGGTTTACTTCAGAATGCCAAAGGAAGAATACGTGAATGCGCTTATGATTTTAAGACACGTGAGTCCTATTTAAACATTTCATAATTGAATACAGTTACTGCAAAATGCCTAGGAACTCCCCCCTTAATGAAAATGAAAAAGGGCAAATTTCTGCCTATAAAACGGAAGGAAAATCTATAAGTTTCATTGCAAGAGAACTATCGAGATCTCGAACATTTGTGAGAAATTATCTAAAAGACCCTGAATCTTATGGCACCAGAAAACGTCCAGGCCGTCCACCTAAAATTACAAATGCAGCTAGACGTTGATGCAACTAGACTTTTTCGAGAAGCTTTTAAAGGACAATCAAGCTCAAGAGATCTGCAAAAATCTCAGAATTTACCCACCACTTCAAGAAGAGTTCAACTTCTCCATGAATCGCCAAAGCTTGTGAATCGAAACAGGAGGGCAGCCCCTGCTTCAACTGCTAAACACAGGAAGATGCGCGTAGATTGGGTAAAGAAAAAAGTAACATGGACAAAGGAGAAATGGGAAACCGTGGTAATTTCTGACAAGAAAATGTTTAATTTGGATGGGCCAAATGTTATTAGCATGATTTAAGAAGCAGCTGTTTTCAAAAAGACTACTTGGGGGAGGATCTGTTATGGTTTGGGGAGCTTTTTCTGCGTCTGGAAAGGATGATTTATTAGTGATGGAAGGGAAACAAAACTCTGCTCGATATATCAATGTGTTGGAAAAAAGTCTTGTCCCATTTCTGAATCGTCTAGAAACCGATAATGCCATTTTTCAGCAGGACAATGCAGCCATACACACTTCTAAGCTCCCGAAAGACTGGTTTAAAACAAAAGATATTGGAGTTTTGGACTGGCCCACTAAGAGAAAATTTGTGGGGAATTTTGTCAAGAAGAGTATACAAAAATAAATGTCAATTTGAAGATAGAGAAACTTTAAAATCTTGCATTAAACAGTATTGGAATGAAATTCCATCTGAAACTCTCAGAAAACTTATTGATTCAATGCAAACAGGTGTGTTGAAGTATTACAATTGAAAGGGAATAAATGTAAATATTGAATTTTGTACAATTTTGCTGTCAAATACAAATTTTCAAAACTGTCTTATGCTTATTTCCAACCTCGAAAACGTATTTTTCTTAATAACCTCTTTTGGTGGAAAGTTGTTATAAAATCGAATATGTATACTAATACCCATCGGATCTAGGTACCACACATTTTTTAGAGGAAATTGTGCAGTAATAAGAAAATTAACAATTTCATAAGGTGTCTTATACTTATTTCCACCACTGTATATTATATATATATATATATATATATATATATATATATATATATATATATATATATATATATATATATATATATATATTATTATTATTATTATATATATAATATATATGTATAATATATATATATATATTTATATATATATTATATTATATTATATATAATATATTATATTATATATAATATATTATATAATAATATATAATATATTATATAATAATATATAATATATAATATATAATAATATAATAATAATAGCATTGTAAGATGACACCTAATATATTATTGTATCAAATGTGCGTGACTTCAAGATAACTTGTCAACGGTCAACGAGTGTGAAATTATTTGAATATGCGAAGGCCGAACATTTTCACTAGAGCAGTATTAAAAGTAGAACATTTTCGGTGCATATATATGTTTAAAATGTATTTAGATGTTACGACAAGATTTTGAACATCTGTTTACCTCCTGTTTCGAAGCAACTTCGCAAGTTTTGGCAGGTTTCCGATGGCTAAAATGGGACTTGCAAAAATATGCATCGCAAAACAGAGAAAGAATTCTGAGTAAAACATTTGATGAAAGGTGGATAAACATGGAAACGCGGAATAACGCGGGTAATCGATGGACACTTCAAGACGAGTTTAAAAGACTGAAACTATCACAAGAGATGCTTAGATGTCATTTAAAAATATTAATCTATCAGAGATTTTGATATTCAAAACGATCACCCATCTATGCGATAAAACCAGATAAGATAATACCTTGATATGGCTATATATGCGTACATCGTTGCACTGTATTAAGTAACTTCGTTCATTTACATTTGATAACATCATGTTTTCCATTATTACCACTCGACATGAATGTGCGGCTCAGAACGAGAAATCAACGAATCAAGTTCATTACATTTGCCTTCACGCAAATATCCCTGGGAAAGGTATGAATGTATCTGTTCTCTCTCCAGTTTATGGGTTAAATAGTAAGGCAGGTTGATCTCAGTAACCGTAGTTAGCAACGAGTCTTGGAGAAGGTTAACTCTGAATTCGAATATTTGCTCTTATATAGAAGAAGCGAAGCACATACTATATAGCAGCGGTTCCCAAACTATTTTTCTTTGGGTTGCATTTTCGGAATTAAAATTTGATCGTGCCTCACCAAATTTTATGTTTTAAAAAATACATTTAAAATTAAAAAAAAAACAAAAACAGAGAGAGGGTTAAAGAGAGATAACTGCGGATTCGAAGTCCGAAGATTATCATTGATAACTCTCTCTTCCAATTTGCGGGGTGTAGTTACTATATTCTTAATACTTGATATAATGCAAAAATATCACAATGATAAAATTGGTCAATAATAATTTATAACTATTTATACTGGGACTCATGCATGCAATTACAAGTAATCCATAATAATATTTAAAATTCTGAAATCATATTTATTTTTGGTATATGAATGTTTTGAAACTGTTTCTAAATTTTCTTTCAATCATTCCGCCTCCCCTGCTATCTTCTTCCGCCGTACCTATGAGGCGCGCCGCATTGTTTGGGAACCACTGATATATACCAATGGTAAATATTATGAAATTCACAATCAACTGCGACGCAAGGTGTGAACTCTATGATTCAGGCTGACGTAGGGCAGGTCACCCAACGAGATAATGTGTCGAGCAGTTACAGACACATTATATAGTACTATATTAGCTATGCTCATTCACTTACGTCACATTTGACGTATAATATACTATGAGGATGTATACGTACCCAGTATGAAACATCATTTTGCCGGGTGGTAATCATATTAAAAATGTATTATCACTGAAGTATACAACATATGATGCCATCATATTTCGTACCATTACCACCCGGCAAAACGATGCTTCATACTGTGGGTATGTATACACCCTCATAGTATATTATGTATCATCATTGAATTACGTGATATTTGATGCCTTTATATGTGGTACCATTTCCACCCGACAAGACGATGCTTCACACTGGGTGTATATACATCATCGTAGTATATCATGTATCATCATTCAAGTGTGTAACATATGATGGCTTTGTATGTGGTATCGTCTTATACTTCATGCTATTAATGGTTGAATCAACTCTAGTTTTTTTCTTGTCATTCATGAGAACAGAAATTAGTTTGTTGGAATACTTTTATCTACAATGCTTGATATATGGTAGCTAAGATCCGTCAAAATATTTCCTAAATATTAAGAGCTTATGGAGATTCTTGGTCTACATTATTGATTATTTCTCATTTCAATAAAAGATTTTGAACAGTGTAAACTCGCGGAGACTAATGTTTTTTTTGACTACTATTGGCTATTGGTATTTACTATACTTAGTTTAGTCGTCTTTCCGGTTAAATGGACCAATTAAAAGGACTAACCGCTTCTTAGGACCAATTATTGGAGAACAAAATCAACATTTTATCCTTTTTATGCAAATCTATTTAAAAAGAACGACCGCTAATTGGGACCAAAATTAGGGATCCCAACATGGTCCGTTTAAGCGGCATTTACTCTATGTTGTTTTCAAACGACAAAATATTCATTTGTGCGACGTTACACTAGACTTTATAGCAATGATTCCCAACGTGGGGCGTATGCCCCACCGGTAGGACATGGTAATATTTTGGTGGGGCATGCGTAGGATGTGCACCCTTCGGATTACTATACCAACAGAATAAGGGGGCAATTCGAGAATGAGTTATTAACAGTGAATTACTTTCTACTGACCTCAAATTTCATTTTGCATTATTATTTCATGATTAAAATGATCAAAGTATATTACAGAATAAGCTTTCATTCAAATAGTTTATATTTCTGCCTTTCAGTTCTCTATTATATGTTTTGAAACGATATATATTTAACTGTCTTTTTGTACTTTTGATTTTTCTCTTTCCTGGACGCCATAGTCTTTGGAGGCTTGTTCAGAGACCAAGTTAATGGCCTTTTAGGCTTTCTTCACGTGAATTGCAGTAAAATGTTGAACATGTAAGAATTACAAATTACAGAGGCGCACCAGAATTTTAGAAATACCAAAGTGGGGCATGGCTCAAAATCGGTTGGGAACCACTGGTTTATAGCATTTACTAAGTTTAACTTTGTAGCGAAAGAGACCAATTGACGATAGAGGATAGGAACGGGAATTAATTGTAGCAATATATGGGATCGGTGTGGGAGCGAACAATTTGAAATTGTGGTTTTTATTTGTACTTTAGCATTGATCATTGGTGACTGTAGGTAAAAAATAAATAAATAAAAACGCATCTATATCACCTAAACAAAACAAGCCTGAGTAGTACGCATATTTTTTTTTATTTCATTCATACTGTTCTCATTAAAACTGTCATAATCAACATCGGTATGTGATATCATTATGCGCATCGCGATAAGTGATAGCCGCGCCTGTAAACTCTACCTTCAAGCTGATATCAGGTTTTCCACGGTACCTGTGCACGCGAGAAATTTATATAGGTTACCTCGAAACTTGCTTCAGGCTTTCGATTGGACAACGGGCAACTGGTGAATCTAAAAGAATGCCAAAACAAAAATAGAGCTTATGATAGAATAACGATAGCTGCGATAGAATTCGTCAAAAATCGCAACAGTAATCGTTGGAGTAGGAAGCAAAGAACTTTCTTATCGTGGTGGTTATTTTGGTGCTTAGTGGAAAATTTCAATTTAAAAAATCACGGTGAGCTTCTGAACTGTTGAAAAGCATTCCTCCTTTTGTATCGAATAAGAAAAAATAGAGATGTAACATCACGAAAACTTAACTTTGGTTCTGAATTAACTTACACGTATCTGCCGAGGGAATAATTATAACCAGTCAAGCCCCAATTTCTACAAACATAATTAAAAAAAAAAAAGGAATATAGGCGCAACACAGTCTTTCTCTCCTCATTACCATCCGACGAAACAAATGTTTGCGGCTGATGGAGCCTACATTGTGTCTGACATTATGTAGTTTTGATCGGTGCCAGAAGCCAATGATCGAGCAGTAGTAAAATTTGGGATTTCGAATGATGATTTTCAAAGACGACATTTGAAAATTGTCGCAACACAATCTTTTTCCGTCCATTTTAATGAAGTACCAAAAAATCCCGGTATCTAAATATTAAAATGCATTTTAAAAATGAAAAATCTTTCTTGAATCTTTTATTTTCGTTTTAATTCTAATCAAATAGATTAGATTTAATATTTCCAATAAGCAAATTGCTTTGCTATATTTCAAACCGAATTTAAATTGATTGGAAATATCTTTTTTTAAATTGCTAAAATCGGCCATATTGACAAATCTCTCAACAAAATATAATTCTCTTTATTAAAAAAATAAAATATACTTTTATGAAAATTTGAGGATGAAAAAATTATTTGAATATAACGTGAACATATAACGTGAACATAGTGGTATAATTTTAGCTACTAATTTTAAAAATTTTGAAAAATATTCTAAGTAAACTAATATTTTATTGAATTTTACGTACTTTGGCTTTATAGTCTTACTTACGAAGACCTTATTTGAAGAAATGTTAAAATATTAGTATTAAATTTGAAATTTTCTATAGTTATCGCTCTTATTTTCTGATAATGTTCTGTATGGGCGTCCGTATTTATAAAAATCGTCATGTTTACTCACACACACACACACACACACACACACACACACACACACACACACACACACACACACACACACACACACACACACACACACAAAAATACTGGGGGTCACAGAATTGTACTAAATTTTTCTATTTATGATTAGGAAAAATATAATTTTTACTTAATAAAGATATCATCTAACCGCTACAAGTTAATACAGAATTTTAAAAGTTTTAAAACTTTATAAATTATTATAATTATTTAAAAAATGTAAACAATTCTTGTAAAAAATTATTATTCATCGAATTTTTTTTCTTCTTAAAACACTAGAGTCCATATATATCTTGTTCATAAAAGCAATTAAAAGCGTTTAAATGATGCTTTAGTCATATTGGATTTTTTATTTTATGATCCAGAGCAAATTTTCCGTAACTGGGTGTCCTATTTGACAAAAGATTTAAATTCTCCAACGACTTGTCCTTACAATTAATATAAACATTACCCTCTACAAAAAAGAGTTTCTCGAAATTTCATAAAATTAAATAAGGTTTTTCATTCATTTGTGAATAAGTCCTGAAAGTTTAATTAAATCCGACAATGATTTGATTTTTGTGAAAATTTTCAAATCAGAGTGTTTTTCAATGAAAAAAATGATAACGTAGTAATTTATGGTCACCTGTTGACGCAAGAAAAATAAAATCTTTGTTCCAGACTACCAAATACACCTGAATGGTCGGCCCGAAGAAATCACAGAGTGGAAGAAATCAGACTTCAGCCTTGTATTAGTTTACCGAGCGTGGCTAGACATAGTGACAAGGGTTACTAAGGGTGAAGGTGCTGAAAATCTGCATGCTATTAATCTAGTGAGTAAAACGTTCATTGTATGAACATTTGATATAAAGTTGTTGTGTTACACAGCTGTCTCTTACTTTGTTCCTTGTGATGTCATCTAGCGAAAGCTACTGGATCAGCGACGTTGAGTAAAGGACCCGGCCTTCACCCGTCTTGTGCTCTAAAACAAACACAATGTGGGGCAGGGTGGAATTGACGATCGGAGCGACCAACTCCAAGGCTGGCCGTAGGAATCGACCACGGGCTCGCGCACTGACTGAAGACGGGATTGCGACTTCATAAGCTGGCTGGTAACCTTGTTGATACTCTTTTCTTGATGTCAAATGCATTCTGCTCCTTGATGTTGATTTGCCTTGTCTCTTCGCTGTCAAAATGTATTCTTCCTGTTCACTGACCTGATCTCTATTTATTCCGTAAAATAGGCTCACAAGGCCCGCATCCAAGTACTTACAAGGGCTTACACGTCTTTCATCAGTCAGTATATACGAAAAAATAATTTTCCAAAAACTGGAAATGGATCCTTCACAATTTTGGCGGGTTTTAACTGTAGAGCCGAAAAAAGATATACAAGTGTAACAATTTTTGACACAAACTGTCTGGCCTTCATAAAAATACACTTCTCTCAAAAGAACGTGTACTAAAAAAAACACACCTAAACATTTATTCAAGGCTAACATTTTAAAAGTAGTCAAAATATTTTTTTTATAAGACATATGGATGAAACAAGCCTTGACAGGTGGCTGTGAATACAAATATCAAACAAAAAAGAATGATTTGGAAAAGGTCGATATTGGAAATAAAAGAATCTATTAAGCTACCTTTAGCAGAGAACGAAACTGGCACGCGGCATAATCCTGACCACCGAACTGTCAAAGCTCATTTTACCCAGGTACAAAATGACAGAAGAATGCGAGAAATTCCGAATCCGACCTCGCTTGGGACAATTAGGGATTCGACTTCTCTATTTCTTTTCAACCCACCTTAATATACGCCAAGTACAAGAGAAATGATTCGTTCGTCCACTGGAGAAAACGAATAGAGACTGATTGACAAATATAGAGTGAGAAATAAATAAAAATAATTCTTTATTTTTATGGAAGAAATGCTTTCAAACCCCTCCCCCCGGTTCATCGAGTGACAGCAGACAGAATTTTCCTTTTCAGAAATAAACTTACCACGGCTCATCGAAATATCACAGAGTTTTTGATGAGAAATCACAATATGACAATTATAAGCAAGTGTAACCACCACCCGTAACCAAAACTAGCACAAAAAACGGCTGGCATAAGCGATCCGACTCGAGGGACTCTGTTACACTTAGTCCTTTATTTATGTTGGCTATGACATTCTCGATAGCAGTCTTCAGAGAACTTTTTTTTAATTGTAGGTATGCCTGTTGGTCTCTCTCTCTCTCTCTCTCTCTCTCTCTCTCTCTCTCTCTCTCTCTCTCTCTCTTTCAGCGACGCCCCAGATGCAATATTCTGTAAATCAGGGACGTTAGGAGGCAAAATGTTAGGGATAATACGATCGTAAAACCGTTTGTCCAGCCCTTCTTGGGTCTTGCTGGCTGTATGAGGGAGCAGAATCTTACTGGTACACGTATTGTTTCTCCCAAGCTACGCCCTCGAGCCATGGTTTCACAACGGTGTCTAGTGTCTCGATTTAAGTGGTGGCATTAATCCGAATGCATTGTGGCAAAAAAGTAGGGAGGAATGACTTTACCCTCATTGTTCACGACCCTCAAGGTCATCTGAGACAACGAGAACATGCTGTACATAAAATTGGGGACTTCATTGGCACCAGCCATTCCTTGGGTTCTCTTTTTGCCCAAAGTTCGTGTCATTTGAGAAATGCAGACCGTGTTGGCTCCTCAGGGTGCATTGTTTTGCAAGCACTTCAATCAAATCACATGTTTCTCCCGGGTACTATTGGACATGAATTGCCATCTTCTCACAACATAGGTTTTGTATCTGATGTCGCTGTGTTGACCCCAGCAAATGAAGCTGACTCGCATTGATTTTACGAGGTTCTCGTCAATGATATCTTAGACTAGCTGGACGAACACAACGTTCCTGAAAATGTCTGACCGTCGAGAATGATTTTTCTTTTGGCTACCTGGAGCTTCTCTTATCTTAAACGCGACAAGAAAGTTGCAATGTCCGAATAAGCAACGAAAAAGGCGTGCTTTTTCATCTCCTACGTTAGACACAAATCTTCCATGGCAAGGCTGAAAAAAGAGGTAACATTTTTAAAGTTGGTTATGGCATTTTAAAGATGTTCTTAAATCCCCCGACGCACTTTGTATATTTAGGTGCACGAATAAGGTCGCAATTAGAAGTGTTTCAGTGGAACTACTTATAAATAGCTTAAATCAAGGTGAGGGAAGGAATGGGTCACAGCACACAGTGCATCAATCATTGTTGTCTATGTGTGTGCGTAGCAGTAGGTTCAGTCAACGTGCAAATGCTCACCGGTGAGTCTTCATTAAGTATTCAGAGTTGGACCTTGAATCATTGAAAAGAATTTGCTTGGTCAGCTGGTTTTTTCCTGAATACGGCGAATGACGGAGTGTATTCAGCGTTAGCCTAGAAAGGTGATAGCGCAAGGATGCATTGTGGGAAAACAAGTCGGAGACGGTAAGCTGAAAGTCTGAGCAATGGTAATCTATGTTGGCTAGTTTACCTTTACGTCAGTTTCCTACTGAGATCTGCCCTTCCCGTGTCTCAGTCGCATCTACATGTGTCTGTTTACTGGTTTTCCCACCAATCTCAGTCTGGCGTTGTAATTCGGTGTCTTGTTCTTACGAATGCTGCTAAGCTTTGCCATTCTGTGTTTTTTCTCGCATCTACCTCGTGTCACTTTTCTGGCAGTATAGGCGGAACTGTCTTTCCTCCGTTTCTTTTCACACCCAGCATTCAGAGGACCCGTGTCTATTCTCCTTTTAATGGAATATTTGTCTCTCTCTGCCTGGCTTAGTCGACTCTTTGGGACTATTATTATTTTATACCGGCATTCGCCACACTGTAAGCGCCCGTTCTTGTCGACCCTTCTGTCGGTCTCCTCGAAACTAAGTAAGCTACGTAACTATATATATATATATATATATATATATATATATATATATATCAAGAAATATAGTTTTAAGGTGTGCTATATTTATGGGATAAAGTGCTCAAAATCAGAGATAGAGCGTATGTAAATATAAATATAAAAGTGAACATTGAAGTCAACACTCAACGGCCTGACGATTGCGCCTAGCATGAAACAGCTTGTCGCCTCTGAGTGTTGACTTCAATGTTCACTTATATATATATATATATATATATATATATATATATATATATATATATATATATCGTTCCCATTATTCTTGGCAACAACAACCTGAAGTATGTGAAATCGTTCAGTGCCTCTTTGGATGAAGAGATAGTTAACCGAATATCAAAGGCAACCAATGCCTTTGGGAAGCTTAAGCATTGCCTATGGGATATTCGTGGGATATCACTGAAAACAACAATCAGTGTCTATCAAGCAGTCATTCTGCGGACGCCATACAGGACACACATCAATTAACTTGATGCTTTTCATAAACGCTGTCTTCATTCAATATGCGGTTATAGATGGCAGGACAAAATCTCTAACCCTGATCTTTTCATTAAATGTGGCGTCGGTGGAATTGAATCCTTTCTGGTGGTCTGGTCATGTCATCAGAATGCCGAAAATTCCGAAAATCCTCATGTATAGCCAACTTTTTCATGGTAAGCGTAATGTAGGCCGTCCTTGGTGACACTTGAAGGTCAAACTGAAATACAATTTAAATGCTGCAAACATCCCTATAGAGGATTTCGAACACGCTGTTGAAAAACTGGAAACAACTGCCACTGAGGCATAACTAACTTTGAAAGAATCGTTTCAACCATCTGAGAGAATTAAGAACCAACACTAAATCTTGGGTCAATACATCAGCCCATATGACGGTCAACCTTTCAGCAGGTCCCTTTTTTTATTTTTTCAAACATTATTATAATATAGTGGATACTTTGTACTTGAAATAGACACCCCTATAAAGCATATTGGATCAAACGGTGGCTTCCCCTACAAAGGGGGATGCATCTTCTTTACTAAGATTTTTCGAATGCAGTTCGATAGAGGTAATACACACTGTTTAAATTTAAAAATGGGGCGTCTACTTCAAATACGATGTATCCACTATAATAACATTTGAAGTAATAAAAACAGACACACAATATATATAAAGGATGTTTTATTAAGACGGATCAAAGTCATCAGTAAATGAATCAGTGTTATTGGAGAAAATTTATTTATTTCTCTATTAGATCATGTTATTTAAGTCATGGCAATTATGTGTGAAAAATAATATCGCCCAGATGTCTGACAAGGCTTCGGCGGCACAAAATTCGATGTAAAATTGATGACGAATAGAGGGGTCTGGATTTTCGGCCACGTTCTTGTGCACTGCAGCAATGTATTCAGCTGAACGGCGTAAACGAGCACGTAATGGTTTTTTTTATATCTTCCACTATATTTGTTTGAATTTACGAACACTTTTTCCAATTGCACTCTCGGTTGGTCGATTATTTTGACAAAAAAAATGTTTGAACGTCCATTTTCGTAATAGGCTTCGATAACTTTAACACGTTGTTTGATTGTTAATCTTTCCCTGGTTGAAATTGCCAAAGACTTAAGTTGTTAAATCTGAAAGAAAAAGAAGAATATCATTAGCCGCTTAAACTTAATTCACATTTAAAATCGGCCCAAGTTATTGGAACACCCTTTATAATGGCTATCCGATCGTGTACGAACATGCCAATCCCTGTTGCAGACGCCTGCTCAAGCACATTTTGTGTTTGTTCAGCATCCACCGAGCCCATCCGTGTTTTATACTGCAACTACTGCAGACCTTAGTTACAGTTCCTGAAATCAAATGTGGGATCTGGATGAGCAACAGCTTTGTTCAAAAGCCATTATGCTCAAACCACCGACAAACCTGTCTACCCAATTTCATTCACAAGGCTTGGTAATCCCCTTGTGAATGAAAATAAGGCTTAATTTCATTCAAACCGCAGTAAGATTTTCAAGTATTTTTCCGGCGGTGTTGCATGCTGGAATGATCTCCTTTATCAAGAAATTACCTTCCTGGCAAATCAAGGTGTGTTCGAACCCGCATCTCATAATCGGAAAGCGAACGTTTTAAACAGTCGGCCACGAACTGTAAAGGTGAATACAAAAATATATGTTTAGAGTAAATTTCCACCTGATATTATAGATGTGTTGATGGATTCTTTTTTTAAGTGTCGCTGCTGTGGTGTGGTTTTTGTTATTTGGTAAAGTTCTTTATCTGTGGTATGAATCCAGCTCTTCTCCCCACCACCTATGGATTAATTAGCAAGACTTGTATCACTAAATCAATATTATCTCAAAAAATATCTAAAAATATTGTCCGCCTACGCCCATTTGGCTTGGAGCTGAACGTACAGATAAAGATCTATATATTAAAACAAACAAACAGAAGAAGCAACAAAAAATTATATATATATATATATATATATATATATATATATATATATATATATATATTATAAATTAAGTGATTTAAAAATATGGTTTCATCGCTATACAGGAATTACCGTGTTTCAAAAACAAAACAAAAACTTCAAATTCAATTATATTAAATTAAAAGCATTAGTTCTGTTTCATCTTCAAGCGAATTTTGGAATAACTTATTTTTAAATTTACTGAGTTTTAAACGCACATATAAATTCATAATTTCTTGTTTCCAAGGATACAGAGAAATCCAATCATTTAGACAGGAGCGGTAGCGTGTTCTTTTTTATTAACTATTATTGTATCAATTATGAGTTACGTTTGAAAATGGGTTAAGTATATATATATATATATATATATATATATATATATATATATATATATATATATATGCTATTACGAAACTCGGAGAATGTAAGATGCAAAATGGCTTCTCCAAATTAAGAAAAAAAATGATAGAAAATAATTTTAATTATTTCTCGATAGATTGATTTTGAAAGGTGTGGGAAATGTCCCGCGATATACAAGAAGCCCTTTGTTAATTTGACGACACTGGCCAAATTTTGGAGGTGACAACTCATATATATTTATTTAGATAAAGTGAATCAAATACACAGGGGCGCGCACGCGTGCGAAGGTGTGCTGAAAAGTTCACAAACCGACCCACTTTTTATGGAAAAGATTCTTTGTCTGCACTACCTTATTTTTTAATGAACGAGACTGCAGTGAATAAAAAACATGCTTTTCAAAATGATACGTTATTTATCACAATTCAGAACTGATTTTGTTGCACTGTAGGTGGCAGGCAGTAAGTCACGTTCCTGATGCCGCGATATTGACGCATGCACATACAACAGCGCGACAGAAAAATGCAGTTTCAATGTGGCTTTAACCTGCACACAATCAACCGACTTTATATATGATGATTGATTATCGATTTTTTCTAAAAAGAACATTATCGATACTGACCTCTACAGCTTGAACGCGACAGCCATTTTATGAGGATGTCATAAATATTGGCACATTTTCATTTTCTCTTGGAGGTGCGCCGAAAACCTTGTGAAGAATGTCAGGACGTAAATTAATGTACTGGAATTTCGACTTCTGGAAAGTAGGCGCTAGTATCTGATACTAGCAGAAGAACCAACTCTATCGAAAGCGGGAGAAGAATGTTATTTCTCGGGCCGCAGGTAGGCACATACGTACGCTACCGTCATAATCGGAAATTCATTGGAATTCATTTATTCCGACTGAACTTTTACGAACAATGCATTTAAGTAAGTCGGATGTAAATATCTGACATTATTTAGTTAAAAGGGTAACAGTTTAGAATAATTATTTAAAACTCACCTGTTAAGTGTTTTATAAATAATACAAAAAATCATCTTAAATTTTTTTTAAACCAAAAATGTTTGTTGTAGATGCATTTTGTTTCTTTTCCTTTTTTTTTTCAAATATACCGATAAGGTGGAAGTGTGGGTGGTTTGATGGTTAAAAGAGTGTAAAATGGAATCAGCAAGCCTAGTTCAAATTCTGATTGAAATAGTTTGTGTTCACACTAATGCCTTAGGGAAATGCATGAATCCATCTCTCTTTTTCTCAGCTTCCAGCTACAAGGTGAATAGCTTAATGGCTGTGAGAAAGGAATATTCCCAGGTCATTCCCCATTATGGGAATTATTAAAGCCATGATATAATAACACCTTAATACACGGATGGAACGGAATAGCTGAAAGTAAAAGAACGAAAAACATACTTTGTCCTCAAAGAAAGTTTTCATACCGCTAAGTCACACAGAAAAGTATATACAAACATTTACACTTGTCTCTCACAGAGAAACTATAACATATATATACAACAACAAGTAGTGTGAAAATGAAAGAGAATTTGGGTCTTACTTACAAAAATTCTAAAAGGGAAGTCAAGCTGCCAGAGGATTCTTTTGTGTTTCTGGAGAAGCCATATTTATATTTACCAACGGGTATTCGAGCGGGCATTATTTATCCCCCATGTCACTAGCAAAAACATATTTTACAAATGGAAAAATGTTGAGTCGTGGTTATTTCTTCAATATGGAGACTGCGAGCGGGAGATAGTTTCTATATATGGTGAGGATATATTTCCTAAGGAAAACGGTGTCAGATTTAGTCTCGGTCCGGGCGAGACAGATTTAGCTTTTGCTCGTACTAAAAAAGCAAACAACTCGCTTTGACTCCTGGAAGGTAACTGATGGACTGACCACTTTCAAAACTCTATGAAAGGACGTCACTAAGTGGTCGTCATGTAAGTCACTTGACTACATCTCAATCAAAGGGAGATAATGACCTTTTGCATCCCTACAAGCCGAACTAACTGGACTATCTGAATTTGGTTGGTAGCTAGTCTAGGAGAAGGCCAAATTTCAATGAAGGAGACAAGAAACTACTCTGCTATTTCGCGATTATGGCAAAGCAAAGTTTACATTTATATTAAAAGAAGAAGAAACCGTGGAAAGTTATGATCAACTTGAAAGATATGATACTTAAAAAGAGAGAGAGAGAGAATCAGAGACAAAGAGACAACACATCGGGAAACAATATTTAGCTATCTAGTCTCGTAGAATACTACTTCTCACTGAGTGCTTCAAGATTAGTAAATATTAATGACTTGCTCAGTGGCTTAGATTGTCACTT
Organism: Acanthosepion esculentum; assembly: GCA_964036315.1. Lineage (NCBI taxonomy): Eukaryota > Metazoa > Mollusca > Cephalopoda > Sepiida > Sepiidae > Acanthosepion > Acanthosepion esculentum. Next base: position 10,304,190 of record OZ038487.1, on the reverse strand, counting down.
ATTTTCTGCTGTTGTCAAAGATTCGTGTTCGTGCATAGGTATAAATCAGGATTTCGAATGTTGATTTTTAAGACAATCAATCGACACCCACTTGAAAAATAACAGGATTTTTTAACTTCATTTTCTCTTAACCTTGGTTATGTACAACATTAGCTTAGTTTGGCACAGGGACACAATAATGGCATACATAGTGGGATATGATTTACTACATTAATGAATTAGACCATAAGACGAGATTCCTAACAATGTTCTACGGTAGGCGCTCTTAGTTATTCATTAAACTTCGCTTACTCTAACACAAGACTGCAGCAGTTGGGCATCTGGTGAGGATAGGATACTCTACGCTAGCGAGTTGGTCAGCCAGGAACAATTGCGAACCATTGCATTACGCCAGGCGTCCAAAGTTCATCTGGTGTAGATGCCTGCTTTGTAACTGGTTGGAACTGTTTTCAGCTGAGGCGTGCCTCTTTTATAAATAAAACACAATCTCGTGGCTGCTTATTTAATCAGACTACGGCTTCAGAAGTATCAGGGTCTCTCACACATCTTCATCCCAGGAGTGTTGCATATCCGTTAGAATGTATTAAAATCTGGTAAGGATCCTTTTAAGGAATTCAACTGAAAAGGGTAAGGAGTAAAGGTCGTAAAAAAACAGAATTTATTTAAAATTTCTGAAGTCTGAAGAAAAGTATATCGGAAAAAAGAATCTTCAAGTCTATTTTAAGTCAATTTTTAAAATTCCAAGAGGAAACCCATTATTAATTTCTGGTGTATTTATTTTCTAGGGCGCAAAGAATGTATTCCTCCATAACTTCAGACATTGAACTTCGCAACCAAACATTTTCTCTGTATACTCATATGATAATTGATGAGGTTTTAATTAATCAGGCCATCAAAACTGTTATGAAAAGGCATGATTTTCATCTTTAATATTTCTGAAATATTTTCTTCTAACTTATTTCAAGTTATTGATTACTGAGAGTCAGCAGCGATTCTTGTTATTTAAAAAAATGTTTTTTCGTTATTTCCTGCCTTGGGCCTGAAATCCAGGCGACTTAACCAAGGATTATAAGGTACTATCTCATGTTCAGAATAGGAAAATGATGGTAGCTATATTAAATGTTACATATGACAAAAGTGTCTAATATTGACTAATTTGTTTTTATTTTAGGTTTTTTAAAATTTGCCTGGTCATTTCTGCCGTGGGACTGGAATCTAAAGGTAATGACTTTGAATTATGACGTATACAGAGTTGCACACAGTCACACGAAATGGTGATATTTGTATTATTATAAAAGACACTGCCAGAAAGATTTTGTAAACAGTCATTTGTTTACGACCGTCATATTACAACCGATTCACGGGTTAATGAAAAGAAAGAACACACACACACATACACAGACATCTCTCTCTCTCTCTCTCTCTCACACACACACACACACACGCACACACACACATATATTTATTATAAACTGTTATAATGGAACATGCAAGATACCGCGACGTCTCGTCAGGCGGTTAACGATCGAAACAAATCAAATATGCATTTTTGTCACGGTAACTGGCATGTTCCATTATAACAGTTTATAATAAATATTTATTGCGCTTCTCTTGTTTTGAGCCCTTTTTTAAATTAATTAATTTTTATGAACGTTTGAATTTATATTCTTTTCGCTTGTTTACATTTGGATATATATATATATATATATATATATATATATATATATATATATATATATATATATATATATATCTTTATTTAGGCAGAAAATTCTCTTTTAGTTACGTTTAATTGAATAAATTACAAACATTATGTCGACTTATTTTTTATCATTAACGTTTCATATTCAAGGATATTTTCCCGTATATTACAAATGTAATATACAGAAAAATATTCGTGAATATGAAAAGATTATGATAAAAATAAGCCGACATAAATTTTGCAAATTATTCAATTACACACACACACGCACGCACGCACACACACACACACACACACACACACACACACATACATACATACATATATATATATATATATATATATATATATATATATATATATACATAAGTTAACACCCGGCGGCGAGAGTCTGTTTCTGGCCTGAATATTGCGTTTGATAGCTTGCAGATTACGTTCAAACATAAAACAGAATATCGCCGTATGGTGTTGGCCGCAGTATCCTCTTTTGTATTTACATATTCTCTGACTATTATATTGAGCACTTTTGCCCATAAATATAGCATGTCTTAAAGCGATATTTTTACCATACGAGTGTCGACTGAAAAGTTCATAGGCTGCCCAAGAAATTCTCACGGAATGTGACCAAGTGAGGTTCATTCTTCAACATACAACCTCTTGTGGCCCGCAAGCTTCTTCCATCGGTGTTGTAGTTCTTGTGTCTCATTGGTGAATATAAGCTTTCATTCTGTTGGTCAAAATAGTTATCAACATCAATTATGACCTCATCATCACTGCGATACTGTTTCCTAGCCAAGTTTTTTTATGTTGGGGAACAGATGATAGTCAGATGAGGCTAAATAAGGAAAATACGGACGATGATCAACCAGTTCAAAGCCACAGTCATGTACAAGTCTCATTGAAACAAAGGACTTGGGTGCTGGAGCATTGTCCTGATGAATCAAGACCTCTTTCATCAGTCTTCTTGGGCATTTGGTCTTGATAGCTTTCGTAACTGCCTCAGCAAGTTAGCATAGTACTTTCCATTGATAGTGTGGCCCTTTTGAAGATAGTCAATAAACACAATGATTTTTGCATTCCATAAAACTGAGACCATCGCCTTCCATGCAGATGAAACGACCATGACATTCTTTGGAGCAAATGAAGAGGGTGTGTTTGTTTCTTTGTCTCTGGCTCAAAGTGATGAGCCCAACACTAATCCTGGGTTAAGAAACATTCAAGGAAGCCATATGGATTTGCCGCAAACAATGTCAGATTTTCCCGTAATCTGATCAGTTATATACGCTTTTGACCCGGTGTCTTTAAGACCCCCTGAGCAGAAATCCTTCGTCATGCCATGTCCATTGTGCAGAATATTCTCAAATCTCTAACAGGATATGCTAATAGCATTGGCTATTTGATTTATAGTCAATCGCCAATCATTCATGATCATCTGGTGAATACGATAAATGCTTTTGTGGAATCGTCCATATTTTTCCACCCACCCCCGTTAAAAAATAGACTATTCCATAAGAGCTAGTTTCGACCAATTAACACCACACATTGCGAAACTCGGCTTATTATTGGTCGAGATGACCCCAGAATGTATATTACCACCAAAATTTCTGGAGCCTATTCCAACTTCTCAAAGTAAATAAAAGAACAAATTTCAGTCCAATTCACCAGTCAGTAATTCGCCCCCAGAGAGATTCCACACAGATCCACGCGTGTCTACATTTTGACTAAAGGACTTTATGCGCGTCAACACCTGACTCATCTTTCAACCTCTTTCTGTCTCTCTCTGAATTCATTGCACATTTCTAAAAAAAGTGTTATCTACACTACTAAACAGAAACATGCAATTCAAGCATTAAGATAAAACATACAGTCCAGGGTGAATAACTCTGTCAAAACAAGAACAAACAAAAAATCTCGCATTACATTACTTCAAAATTTATCCCTCGATAAATTTTCCTTAATATTACGTGAACATTTTCTAAACAAAGGAACATTCCTGAACTGTAATTCATTAAGATACTTAATTCACATTTCGTCAAACATCCATATAACTAAAACTGAAATACAAGATTTTCCAAATTGTAATTGTATATAAATGTCCAGTGTTTTTCTAATTGAATTCACGACTACCGTTGTTTCTTTGTTCAATTTTTTTTTGCCTTGAGATTTATTCAACTTGTATGTCTATGCTTAATATTGTTGTGATTAATATTTTCACGCTTATCATCTCAAACCAAAAAACCTTCTGATTTCACACTCATTTCATAGCAATCCCAACACTTTCCTCGGCGGTGGCAGTTTCAGTACGTCTACATCTTGGGTCATCTTCAAGACACTTCCGCTCCTAAATTCAGCCACACAATTTTGCACCGTTGATAAAGTTAACGTAGCAATGTCCATGGGGGCTAAACCCTTTTTCTGGAAGTATTTGATAATACCATGATACAAAATTTTGTCAATTTTCAAGTGAAGTTGCTACTAGTTACTTCTGAGTTATTCTTTGAAATGTCAGATGTCAGGTTACTTGGAAAAAAAAAACAAACAATGTAGTTATGAATAAGAGTTAAAATTAGTGAATGCAAGATTTTACAGCTCTATTGCCACTCTTTCATATGAACTATAAAATTTTCGGCCAACCTTCGTATATATAAAGCAACTCTTGCAGGAGCATATCAAGACAATGTGCCGAGTATTATATTTTATTTTTATACAATAAAGTCAGGCGTACATAGGACCGACAACGATTGCCAGTTTCGTACGCGCTACTACAAGCTGTCATAAGGCGGCTGCATACGAAAGTGGCAGTCGTGGTCGGTCATACGTACGCCTGACTTTATCGGCTCGAAAGCTTTTCAGTACTACTTCGTATTAAAAATAAAACTATTTTTTTGCGCGGAAGACACGTTGAATCGACTTTATTAATCTATATTTCCTCCTGTCTTATTATTCCATGACGGTAACATGACCATATATGACTAGATGACAGGAGGTGAGACGGGAAAGAAAGCGGCTAGAATTTGTTTTCCCAAAGAGCATCAATATAAAATTGTTTTATTCTTTTGTTCTCTTGGGCTTCTTCATAATTCATGTGTAAATAGACGAAATGAAATATACTGACCCCCCCCCCCAAAAAAAACAAAAGAAAAAAAGAAAAGGATAAAAGTAACTTAAAATAATAGTAATTACCTTAAAATGAAAATAAACACGACAATAACAAACTCAGGTAGGATTTTTAGTGCAAATCCAGGACTCGAAACCGTATTGATAATTTCAAGAATTATGTCATATCTTTAGTATGCCTTTAACAACTTTCAATAAATTTATATTTCCATTTCTTTATACTGCCCCCTATAGATTAAAATAAAAAGTAAACAAAAATTTTAAAAATACATTAAAAATAAAAATAAAACAACAACTACAGTAGCAATGTTTGAACCTCCTTCTTGACGGTCGAACGGAAAATTAAAAAAAAAACAGCAGATGTGTGCTTAGTCATAAAAACGGCTGGTTCACAAAGGAAGGGAATATGAATGAAAAATCAAAAGAATAGTTGCCAAAAACTGAAAACATTTGTTCACACCCTTTATAAGTGTTCGTTTGGTTCATTGAATCCGTGCCAATATTAGAAGAAAGAGTGAAGTAGTTCTATGTTAATGTTACGAAAATGCTTCAGGGATTTTTATCCATACCTGACGCTCCTTTCTTTTTTCCAAAAAGAAAAAAAAGAAAGAAATAGCTGATTAGATCAGAGAAGCTTTTACTTTATCATTTACGTATATGGGAGGAAAAATATTGTACTCACAATAGCTAAAATAAATACCCAATCTTAATTAATTTCCCCTTTTTCCACGAATTAAGGCGTGCTTTCTTTGTACCTATATTCTAAATTAATTATCATGCAGATAGACAAACACGTTTTAAGTATTTAAAGAATACGTAATCGTGTGTTTTTGGTCTATCCGTTTCTGTCGTGGATATGATATATTATAGCCGTTTAGAAAACGATATATATGTAGAGGACCTTGTGGGTTTGCGTGTTGTTGAATTGGAAACACGTGAGTTTATTTCCTGCTAGAAAGGTCCAACTACAAGAAAATGGCGGACTTGAATTAAGTCCAACTGAAGAGGTAAAGAAGACAAACAAGACCGATATATACATATAAACAAATATATGTATTAAACAACACAATTTTACAATGGACATAGACAATAACATTTGTGTGTGTGAACATTTGTGTCTGTTCTTTGGTGAATGTTCGTACGTAGGTGTGTGTGTGTGTGTGTATAATGTTCATGGCGTCTTCCACAAATGGCAAAAAATGTAGGGCAAGAAATGGTTTGTTAATTTTAACGCTTCCAAAACAAAACTGCTCTCTATTAATCATCTGTAAGACCTCTTTCTGTTTTCCATCAGCATGGCTGATGCTAAACTCCAAAAGAGTGATTCCTTCTGACTTCTTGGACTAACGTTTTCCGTTGACATGAAGTGGGAAGATTATATTGAATCAATTGCTAGGTCTGCTGCTAGAAAGGTTGGTTGACTGTGTCGTGTATGACAATTTTTCTCGCCAAAATCTATCTTACACATTTATGAGTCTACCGTTCGTCCATACATTAAATATTGACTTCACATCTGGCCTGGTGTTCCTGCTATTTATTTAATGATAAAATACAAAAGAATCTGCAATCAGAGGGATTACCAAAGACCTGACATCTTGGCTTCAGTCACTTTCACACCACCGTAACGTAGCCAGGGTTGCCAGCTTAAAATTTAAAAGCCAGAAAAATGCCAAATAAACATATAAGGTTTTATTTATTATTAATCAGAGTAGGATTTTAGGCGTTTTATACTGAAACCACTTTATTATTGCGTTCAATCTTAATTTATTAAACATTTGTATAGGGATTTTTTTTTAAAATTGTAAATTCGGAAATTTAATTTGACAGTATTCAAATAAGTCTGATTCGCTGAAAAATCTTGCTTTTTTAGTGGTTACTATTTTTTAGAATTTTAATAATACTTTAACTATATGATTAAAAACGGTTTTAGATAAATTTCATGAAATTTTACTTTTGAATGAAACTTCTTTTTAATCTAACTTATTCTAATGGTAGAATAGAAATAACCGTTTTATTAATTATTCTTTTTTTAGTATGTGTATCGGAAGACATTTTTTAATCTAAAGAACTTAATATTAACTTATGAAAGAAACATCGGAGAAGTGGGTCGAGCAGGTGAAAGACTAGGAAAAAACGGTCATTAATTAATTTATTTATTTAGAGAATTATGAAAGAGAAATGTCTTCCTTTTGATTGGCGGCTGAAATTGGCATAGGTTTGCAAAAGAATAATTATTCCTGTTTTTTTACAATGAATTTCTGGGAGCCCTTCTCTTTTCTGGATTAAGGATATAATGATAAAAAAGGCCGAAATCTCCCATAATTCCGGCGCATCGCTGAGGATAAACAAGGAAAAAGATTTTAGTATAGCAGCTGTAATATACTCACCTTATTATATATTTTAGTATGAAAAATGAAACCCAAGAAAGACGTCAAATCATTTCTCTGGTGCCAAACGAACATGAAAAAAAGCCAGATTTCAGAAATTCGGTCTCAAAAAAGCTAATCTGGAAACCCCGAACGTAGCTTCCCTGTGCCTTTTTCTACAAATATTTTCATGGTAATTGCTCTGATGAGCTTTCCTCTTTGGTACCTAGACTTTATGAAGTTATGTCTACTACGAGATTGGCGGTAAGGTCTCATCATCTTACGGTTGAGATGGTTAAATGTAACCGTAGGTTCTATGCTAACAGTTTCTTCTCTCGCACTTCTCGTTTGTGGAACTCACTTATGGCTTCTGAATTTCTAATCATCTTTGAGCTTTAAAACTTTAAATTCAATGTCAATGTTAACTCCTGTTCTTTTATTGTTTTCTCTCCTTAATAATGTTTTCTTTTTCTCATATTCTCTCACACTTGGTAACCCCCTTGTGTCTTAGTGGCTTTGTTGCCTTGTCTGCGATGAAATGATTAAAATAATTCTGACTTGATATGTTGCGAAAATCTCCTGTGCCTTCTTAGTCTATTAGTGAATTGGATAGTGAATCAAAGTAATTGGTAGATAGTAATGGTTGCGGTAGTGTAACGGATATCGGCGCCGAAAGTAGCATGGGTAAATCAACTGTTCATTTTGATAACGAAGCCCCATGCCATTATAAATTTAACGCATGCGCGTGAATGGACGTATACATATACATGCATGTACATACAAAGAGACACGAATTCGCACATATCAGTAACCACGCATATATCCAAGTACGCATTTTGTCATTCGGAATTCTGTAAATAATAAAGCCCCAATAATCCTTTTTTCCCCTTACGGTTGCTAACCACGCAGAACTTTGCTTGAAGCCGCTAACACGTTCTTCTCCTTTGTTTTTCTAAAACCGTCGATTCATTCCAAGTAGGCGACAGGAAGTAAAATTCATACTGTCTGTTGCCCACATTTATTACATTGCCTTGTGCACTAATTTATGATATTGTCTTGTGTATGCATGTATAACATTCTGTATTGACTTAGTTTTATTGTTTTGTCTATACATTGTTTTATCTTGTGTTTTCCATATTATTTTGTGTACGCATTTTTATATCGAAATGGATAGGCATTTACGACGGTCTAGTGTGCATGTATTTATCTTACTGGCTTATGTCCACATTTATTACATCAGTTTGTGTACTCGTTCCTTTTTCTTTTTCTTTCGTTGATTACGTGTCGATCTTTAGTGATTAATGTGGTGAAAGTTTTTATTCTGGTTTATATTACCAGAAAGGGCAACGCAAATTTGTACCAATTTGTAGATGAACAAATCCAATTCTGTTATGCTTTCGTATTTATTTCATAATCTCTGTTTCAGCGTTTCTGAATTACACGCTTTCAAATTTGATAGGAAATTAATTCTATTCAACCGTAAAATTATTATTTGAGTCTCTTCTGTCGAAGGCTTCTTCAGATTTTAACTGAAAGAATCTCACCGAAATTTAATTTCATTGTTTTGTGTATTCTTTCTTTTTCAGTTTTCCTTTTGTCTATGTTTGTAGAGTTTTAGATAGAACACTACATCTAGCGATCAGATAAGTGAAGTGAGTTACTGCCCTTGGCACAGTAGAGATCGATTGTCACAGTTAGATACAAGGCCAGTTAGGAAGAGAATACGTTAGAACAACACGTGCTATAACCAAGGTCCAAACTCACACCATGGGGAGCCAAGATATCCATAGATGACAGTTGACTACCTCACCTCACCTTAGCGCAAGGGTAGTAATCTTGTAGATTGCAAACCTCATCTTTTGTATGTACAATGTTTATATCATTGTAATGACAAAAGTACGCAGGTGTAGGCTTTAAGGAAGCTTTATTCAACTGAGAATACAAGGTTCGCGTATAGTGTCCTTTTATAGTCACAGTAAACAGAAATAGCTCTCTCAAAGAGGAGAGTAACAAAACAAGGGGAGACCATTCTTGATTATTCATAACAATCATATTATATTGTTGTTTTACATTGCTGCATTTAATGAAATTGGTAAACGTATTTTGGCACCCCTTTTTCCATTTCCCTCGCATTTAGAACACCAGACTCATCATTCGTTATGAAAACACTCCAACGAATGCACAGGATCGCCTCGTCAGTGACGTTATGACTTGGAGCCATGACAAATTTCGGGTCTTGCAACATCATACTTGTTCGCCCAAGAGACCCTACCGAAAAAGTACTCTTCCGGCAGGCGATCCTGAAGGAAGAATTTCGCCAAGCACGCAACAAATGGACACATTAAGTAACTGCCACTGCTGATCTTTAAATTTCAAGCGACCAATCATTAACGACTTACGTCACTTCCTCATCAGCCAAGACGATACAAAAAAAAAAGAATAGACAGCATGCTCGTCTTTTTCCCCCTCTTAGGTCCACCACGCAGAAAGACCCACATTCTCAACAAACAGTTTGACATAACAGGTAAGTAATAGCAAGAAAGGTTTCCTTTCATATGAAGCGTTGCTTAACAAGAAAAAAAAAAAAAAAAAAAAAAAGAAAAAAAAGAATATCGGACACATTCGTTGGTCTCAGAAGCGTATCATTATTAATTTTAAAAATATTAATTAAAAAACAGTTTTCGTATTTCCAGTTTGGTTTTGAACTGAAGGAAAAATCAATGTGCAGATTTCATTTCTTAGTCGCTTTTTTCCTGCAAAGAAGAATTTTTTTTTACTAATGTTCAGCCAATCAAGGCTCAAGAGCCACTCAAGGTGGAGAGTTACTGAATGATGTATGAGCGCAAAAAGAAAAGGTAAGAAGTGCAATTTATGGAGTTGTGTATAAAAGATAAAAGTTAACCGGGAAAGGGGTTGTAGAGTGGAAAATAATTCATCACCTACAAGGCCGCGTAGACGCTTTTGAACTCCACCTAGACAGGTAAGTGAGGACTTGGCAGCTTCAGCCCAGTTTTTAGTGGCGTTTTGGCATGTCTATTTTGGGAATTTCTGGAAAATTGTCCTTTCAAAAATATTTTGCCACAAAATTCTTGTTATTTTAGATACGTAGACGATTCTCTATTAATATCAGCAACACTCCATTTTTAGTATGATCTGGCTTTTGTAAAGAGGTTAAGACTGTAGTGATCGGGAAAACATCCTATTGGGCGTTTGTTACACAAAGTAGTAGTTTTAAGGAAAAAGCTATCCAAGTGGAACTTTCTTCTTACTAATGGAATACGAAGGGAATGATGATAATTGCATAGCGGGTTTTAGCTGTAAAGGTCTGGACAAGTTGAACTAAGGAATATAGCCCGCCAGAACATTTGTCATGGAAATAGCGATGGGATCTTGCAACGTTTTATTTGTGGGAAAGGGGTTGTATGATGGAAAGTAATTCATCACTCACAAGGCAGCGTAGACACTTTAAAATTTTATCTAGATAGATGAAGACTGGTAGCTCCAGCCCAGATATGTTAGCAATATTCCATTTTTGTTTGAATTGTCTAATATAGATAGAACGTATCAGGAAGGGATAGATGTTTTCTGGACCGTTTCAATATCCATGGAAAAAAATAATTAACAAATAAACAGAAATTTCCTGATTCTTTGGATAAACAACTAGTGACGACCATAATGAAATTACGTTTGGACAACTCTCTCCTGGAATTATCATTTCACAAAAATTAACGAAGACATTTATTATTTCCTATCATGCATGTATTTATTGTATTATCTTTTGTAGACAACATAAATCTTCATGTATTCTCTCCTTTTTCATTTGTATCTTTTTCCTGTTAATAAATCTTTTCACAGATCTTCAGTGGGATTGATGGAGTGAAAACGTTTTTTTCTCATTATTTACATTATTCGGACTATTGTCCTCATCTTTGTCGCCATATTTATCACAACGTTTCGGCCGTTGTATGCTCCGGCCTTCTTCAGGTGGTTGGAATGCCGAACTGAACCCTTTATTTCGCTCACTGGGGTAGACTGTTCTAGTTCCACGTGCCATGTTTTAATGGGTGTCAATCATCTCCTGTTAATTCCCCTCTGCAAGTTCTCCACTGCCTTAACCAGGTATTGAACTGACACTCTTTGCGTCCTGTCACTGGATTTAACCAACGCTTTTATCCACTGTGCCATGTGTCCTCAAGGATAAAGCAATTTACATGCTGGTCTCTAAAGACAGAACGTCGGTCCTTTACTATAACTACTCAAGATCTGCTTCCTAGGACCTTGAAATTCCTGGCGTCGGCCTACGAACTCTCAAACAAAAATGGAATATTGCTAACATATCTGGACTGGAGCTACCAATCCTCATCTATCTAGATAAAATTTTAAAGTGTCTACGCTGCCTTGTGGGTGATGAATTACTTTCCATCATACAACCCCTTTCCCACAAATAAAACGTTGCAAGATCCCATCGCTATTTCTGGCGGGCTATATTCCTTAGTTCAACTTGATTTTTTTGTTTTTTTTTTGCATACAGGTTTTTAGACATCAACCAAAGACACGATATCAACCAATGAAACTCCAAGTCCACTACTTGACTAATTTAATCTACTCCTTAACGCAATAGAAGATTCCATTCTGCCTTAACCTTCCCAGCATCTTTTCTTCTTTACTATTTTCACTCAATAAAAGGCCGAAGAGTCACTCAAAGTAGAGGGTTACTAAGGAGTAAATAGGTTCGCCTATCGTCCGGTTCACAACCGTCCTCAGTCATTTTGCACAGAAGTAGAGGTTTAACCCTTGTTTCCTGTTTAGAATTGGGTTTCCGGTTCCTTTATTAAAATTTAATTTGAGAACCACTGTTGCATTGTTATTATTTAGTTGTGCCTTTACTTCCTGTTATTAAGTGTGGGGTAGTCGATTCTGGTGTAGAAGTTATCCACTCCTTGGGTAGGCATTAACTCGCGGCAAAAAGCCTACATCTCTATTGCTTGAAGTACTAACCAATCTCATCCTAACTGATAACTAATTATATAACTGAATCTATCCCTGCCAACAACCACTATTACAATGTTTTATAAGTTGACGTTCTAGCATCTTTTCTGATCTTTGCCCCGACTTTCAATCCGGCCCCCAAAGTCTTGATCCGTCAAAAATATATTCTTATCTCTGATGAGATAAGAATATATTTTCTGACGAAGAAAGAAGAGGGCAGGGAAAGTGTATAGCAATTTTGGAGGGTATTTCTGAGCCTTCTTGTCTCGATAAATACGGACAATATACGCCTTTTTGGCAGTGAGTATTTGACATCGTCTGTGATAACATCAGGCCAGCAACAGCAATACCAATCATCTTCGGAAGCTGTTTCAAGAAGAAATCTACATGCTGGTCTCTAAAGACAGAACGTCGTTCCTTTACTATAACTACTCGAGATCTACTTCCTAGCACCTTGAAATTCCTGTCGTCGGCCTACGAACTCATTCAACTACAAACTACGAATCTTCCGATTGTTTCCCCCTCAATCAGAGCTCTGAAGAAATCTTAACTCTTAAATATTAACCCCTTAAGAACAATTTACTTGCTTAAAGAACTTTTAGGCGCCCAGAGAAATATTTTTATAGTAAGCCTTTATAGGAACACCTTTTCTTCCTTTAAGTTAAAGGAATTTTCTTCTCCCTCCCTTTCTCTCATATTTTGTATATATTCCTTTACCTTTTTTACCTGTATTTTTGTGTACATTTTCTTCTTCTATTGTTACACTCCGAGCAGAAGTTTGAGTCTTTATTCTTCCTTCAAAAAGAGAGAAATGTCCGCGCTAAACTTTCAAGCCATTATTGCTTTTATCGATTCTGCCACATTTAAGCATAACCCTTCTATGTAGGAAAGCCGGAACAAATTCCACACATCTTCTAAAGCAGGGGTTCTTAACCTTTTGATGATTCCAGACCCACAATGGATTGTCCAATATGGTGCCATACCCTCTTCACTTGACTGTCGAAATAATTATCACCAATCCTATTATTTGCCAGTATGTCTTCCAAATATTTCAATCGCTTGAATTTACTGTATTTTAGATATGGATTGCTAGGAATAGAACATGAAAAAACCCATAAGCATTGATAACTTTATTATATTTTTTTAATGAAAGCAAAATAAAGTTGTAATTCAGTTTTATTACACAAGACAAAGGAAGAGAACATAAATGTGCAAGTTTTTTTAGTATCTCGACTACATTAAACAGACTTTTACCATACCCCCAGCATTTGGTTCCCATGCCCCTACGGGGTATGGATACCCCCGGTTAAGAACCCCTGTTCTAAAGTCTACTTCATCTCTATACTTCTAACATTTCCGTCTAAACTCTGAAATTTTATTTACTATTTATTTCCATTTTTTCCTCAATATGAGGAGATAGGTTTACCTATCGTCCAGTTCACACTTCTCCCTAGTCTTTTGAACAGGAGTAGCGGTTTTATCCCTTGATTCTTGTTTGGGATTGGGTTTTTAGTTCCTTCTAAATTTTTTCATTCTTTTTCACTCCAAGTCGCCCTTAAAATCTTGGTGGCATTATCGTCTTGCTTGAAGTGAATTGATTAAAAAAAATTATACTTTACGATACAGGTGCTTATATTCAGAATCTCAAAAGCTGGAGAACATTAGATTTCTAAAGTTAATATTCACATGAGTTGATAAAAAAACAACGCTGAAATAAAATAAATAAAAAAATAGCATAAAAAATATCTTCTGATGAGATGTGTTTTAATTTAAGTGTTGATATAAATAATCATTGTTAACTGTTGAGTATCAATTAATTGAAATTAATATTATTAAATTTGCACTGAGACTTCAGACCAAGTGTAAAAAACAACTGATATGGCGCGAGGGATTAAGTTGAGTAACTTGAGATTTTAATAAGTGTAATATCTGAGGATGAATCCACATTACTAGAAAACCAAGAAAAATATTAAATTTAATAGTTGAAAATGGGTGTGGTCTACCACAGTTTCCATCATCAACGTTATGAAATAACCTTCAGCGTGCTACTTTAGAATGCAGCCTACCAGGTCATTTACAGTTTAGCATACAATCTACCCGCATTTTTACACTTCAATGTGCAGCCTACCTCTACTACAAGATCTTTTAGCAGTATTGTAGTCGGTAAAATGTGTTATTTTATTTTGACCGGTCAGGAGCACTTAGATCAAAAGGGTAAAAAAAAAAGTTAAACACCTGTAATAAATTCATACCATGAAATGTAGACCACATGCTAACGGCCATTTCACAGCTTAGACTACGGAAACCTCAGTAGACCGTATGCTAAAGTAGTACCTAAAATGATATTGTGGTGATTCAAATGAAATAAAACAAGCTTTTAAGGAGACAATACGAAAATACTTTAAATTAAATGATTTAATAAGAGAGAAAATAAAAAAAGATAAAACTGAAAAGGTGAAGAAGCGGATGATTTAAAATTCTCTACAAAAGACAGTAAAATAAATAAATACACACACAATACGACGGTAAAATGCATTTGTATGAGGAAGCCCGACGCCATTGTAATATTTTCACCTTCTCACACTGATTGTGGTTTGTGTTCAGATCCTTTTTTTCTCCATAATAAAGGTTATAATGTTGTCATATCTTCCAATACAGGTAGTTCCATACCCTATCTATATTTAAATTCACTTGGGATGGGTACAACAGATATTAAAATGTCAATGGTTTTGTCAACGTTTGCACAAAAGTAAAATTTTGGACCTGTCAAATTTATTAACATATGTATTCGACAGGATCTGGTTGGCAGATTCTAATCTTGAGTAGCTAGGATTCATTTCTCTGTTTCTATTTTTAACTCAGAACTCCTCAATCACTTGCCAGCAAGGTAGCAGCAGAGGTAACACATAGCAAGGAAGAGGCAAGGTTTAAGGTTCCAAGTTGTAGCTTCAGGATTGTCCTATGGATTGCGGATTAAATCTTTGATTCGTGAATTTGGTGACACGGTAATTGTGAGTTCAATCCCTGGTTCACGTAGTATAAACCCAGCCTCAGTGAAATCAGAACTGTGTAGTAATAAAAAGAACAACATAAGATGGAAAACGGAACAAGAACAACCCACTCGTGTAGATTAAATAAAAGATTTGGTTCAAAATTCCCATAAAGTTACAGAGGACACAATGGCTGAAAATGATGTGATTAACAAAAATGCAGACATGAGTCCGAGTGTAAATAAAATAAATAATAATACATTCTCATCCCAGAAATCTCCAAAATTTAACTACGAAGCATTACTTGTTCCCTCTTTCGAGAACATCATTCCAAAGAATTGCCAGAAGAATTGTTTACAGGTTCTCTATTTTCTTCGTTGATGACTGCTAGTTGATATGTCCTCTCAATTTATATTTAACGCAAAATACCACCAAATATGAAACAAGAAAAAAAAACACAAAAAGATGTTTTTTTATAACAACAACGTGATTTATATTGTCGCAGTTAGCTCCTCCTCAGTCCTTTAATCCTTCAACAGGGGTCTCTCCCCTGGCTATAAATACTGACTGACCCTTCTCTCTCTCTCTCTTTTTCGACTCAGGCCTTGGGCCGCTACCTCGCGCGGAGACGAGGTAAAATCTTTCTTTTTCCACTTACACCAATATGTGACCTCTTACAGATACAGCGTTTCCCAAATTCTGGGAACGCGCTAAGAACAATACACGTACGTACGAACACTTACAACACACACATAATTTCTCCATACAAACACTATGTAACAGTCCATGTCTTTGTTTAACTTGTTTTGTTATTAATATATAGTTGTTTACCCATGTATATCGGTCTTGTTTGTTTTCTTTGTCTTCTTTGGACTTAATTAAAGTCCAATATTCTCATGTAGCTGGACCGGCCAGCAGGAAAGTTTAACCGTAAGATATCTCTTCACGTCTTCACCCCCACAGTCCGCTACAATATCTATATTTGTATAATGATCTATAAGCATAGGGGTTACTATTTTTGTTGGTGTTATGCCCCTTTGGCCGAATTAAAGTTTTTACCAATAAATTTTTTTATCTGAGCTCACAAAAGTTGAATGAACTTGCCGCTCAAAATGTTCACTGTGGAGAGTTGAAAGAATTATAAAACTGAGAGTATGCTGAGTAAACTTTTAGCTTCAAAAGAGTTGAATGTTCCGTAATGCTTGTAATTAAATTTCTATTGCTTGTAGTTGAATATTCGCAGTTTGAAATGGAGTTTGAAAAGTTTCGTGTGTTTGCAATCTAGGTTGTAAAATTTCGTACGTACGTGCATGTGTGCGTGTGTGAATGATATGTTTTCAGCGTCCGCCTGAACTGGGATCGGAACGCAGTTTCCTTTCAGGCTACATTTGGCGAATTTGTGTCTGATATTTATAATCAACGTAATTACGTGACAGGATCGAAAAAGGCATTGACAGATTTGGGCGGAATTATTTTTTTGTCAGGTCAAGAACTATGTCGATGTTATTCGGACAAGATTTAAATATTAAGTGACCAATCAGAAGCTGAGGTTTTCGGAACCTATGTATGAGGCTTGATAAGCTCTGTGATCCACTTTTTGCACAGATTTGCACAAAATTCAACATTGACAAGAAAGTGGTAGCGGGATGATAAACTATACTACTAATCTAAATTAGTGCAGTACAACTAATGAAAGAACTCAATTAAAATATTTTTTGTAGTCGTTAATTAATTTGAGTTTTTTGTTCAGGTCATATGGGGTCGTGTATTTCTTTATGATATTTCTAAGTGAAATTCATCTTGTTTGTAGTTGACGTGTATTTGGCTTTTGTAGAAAATATTTATGTTATTTTTGACTGTGTCTTCGCTATCATTATTATTTACTTTAGAAAGAAATAGTCTAATTTAGTGGTCGATGAGGTGGTTAGGGAAGCCATTGTTAACTAGTGTCTGTTTTGCGTTATTGAGTTCTTTAAGGAAGAGTTGACGAGAGGATGAATTCTGGTTTGTTCTTTTTAGGAAGTTTAATTAATCAAATTAATTATTTACTACAGAAAATTGAAAACAGCTAACCTTATCCTAAAAATTAACAACACACCAGCAAAATCAAAATTGCAAATGTCCCTTAAAGAACCGTGTTCCCGATCAAACCGAATTCATAGATAATTACATCGATCACACTACTACATGCCTATCCAGACGCCTTACCACAACAGCTCCATCAGAACCCATTTAAACACATACAAAATTACCAGACTCTATCCGAAACATACTAGTAGAAAATACAAACATAATAACCTCATTCACATGTAAAAAAAAGATTAAAAATAATAGAAGCCTTAATAATAGAAAAGAAAAAGCCAACATTCTATAATATTAACTACGAACACGGCCACAATGTGCTAACCGTGTTCGGAAAATAAAACATCTCTATAACACTAAAAACATACACACAACGCACACAGCCAATTAAATTGAAAAAATAAAATCATCCTTGATAATGGATAAAAGTATATCTGAAAGCGCTCGGAATTACAGAATATTTGGACAGTTTCTATGCATTTTTTGTCCAGAAAAGAAGACACTTGTTGTGAATGGGAAACCTGAGATTATTGTTGCGATGAAAAACTGATTTATTTGGAAATTCTTTCAAATACCCTGAAAAGTTTTGTAACATCATAGCAATTTGATTGTGAAAACATTGATTTTTCTTTTTATTAATGTTCACTCTATACAAGGCCCGATAGCCAGTTGAGGTAGAGGGATACCAAAGGAATTTGTTGTATGAGCAGTA
The DNA here is from genome assembly GCA_964036315.1 of Acanthosepion esculentum. Lineage (NCBI taxonomy): Eukaryota > Metazoa > Mollusca > Cephalopoda > Sepiida > Sepiidae > Acanthosepion > Acanthosepion esculentum. The sequence goes on along the minus strand of OZ038487.1, from coordinate 10,286,232 downwards.
ACAGTAAGAGGCGCAATTTATAATGGTAAGATAACTGTTAACGCTAGAATTGAAGAAGTTAAGGTTGCAGTCGTTGGGAAAGCATCCCCTTGGGAGTCAATTCCACAAAGTAACAGCAGTTCGTGGGAATAAGTTGTTTGGGTGGAATTTAGATTTCATCAAAGGAATACGAGGGTGGCTCGGTACAGTGTACGTAGCATGGCGGGCCCGAACCGTGAAGGTTAGAACTGGTGGAACTAATGTATACAGATTGTCTGAACATTTTTTTTCATGGAAATAGCGACGGAATAGCAAGAGGCTTCTAACGTTTCGTCTGTGGGAAAGGGGCTGTAGGGTGAAAAATATTTCATCACCCAAAAGGCAGTGTAGAGGCTTTTGGGCTCTCTAAAGACTGTAAAGTTAAGATTGGGCAGCAACAGCCCAGATGTGGTAGCAATACTCCGTTGCATAATAAAACCTGACACAATATATGTAAATATATCATGCATTTTCTTTACTATTTTTTTGTGTATTCCTCACTTCTGTCTTTCTGTCGTATAGGAATGACTTAACGTTTAGAAAATGAAATACGAACGAACAGTGAAGACTGAAAAGGATAAGGTAAACATTGGGAAGATACAGTGAAAAGGTAAGAGAAGCGTAGGTACATTAGATACTGAATAATTCTATAGTCAACCGTTATGGAATTTGCAAGGTTCCACCCGGTTTTGTAGAAAAAATGAAATAAAACCAATAAATAAAATAATAATAACGAATAAAAATAAATAAATGAATAAATAAATAAATTCACTTTCCCATGATGAAAGTTATAAAGAAACAGGAAGTGTTCCAGGTCACATGTTCGGTTTTATGACCCCACTTCCGGAAAGGAGAGAATCTTTCTGTTTCTCCTCTTGGCTTCAAAATGTGAACCACGCGGTAATAGCCTTCCCACTGAAGGGATGTTAGTTTCTCCAGTCCACTGACGACTGGAGTTTATTCACCTACGAACGACATCGTCGGACGTGTTTTAGCAGCCCTACTCATGCAGTAGAGGTTCGGTCTTTCCAACTCAGCGCAAGGCTGACTTGAGCTCGACCATCTTTACCCTTTCTTATCCTTACTTCCCATAAATTATTTCTGAACCAAACAGAAAAACAGATATACTCAAGCAAGAGACATTTAACTCTGTTTTAGTACAGTCAATATAAAAGAAATAAACGTCCGTAGCAGAAAACTCAAGTTTTTTGTATGCTTCTTCTATCTTCTTTGTTTATATATGGAACATGCACCACCACTTAAAAAATACGCACAAAACCCACGAGCTTGTTAACATCTACAATTTATTACTTCTTTGGTAATTCCTTGTTTTTCTTTATTTCCAAACACAAAATTATGTCTAAAGTGGAACACGTATTTGTATTTAATTGATGACAAAAAAATCATGGGAAAAAGAAAAAGGAAATCGGGAAGTGTTAGTTTTCTTTTTGTTTGTATAAGCAACACAGAAATGAACGGAATGTAGCGGCTCTTCTCTTCGAAAATAAGGTTGACCTAAAAACTGGAAAGGCTTAGATTCCAAGAGCATTGGAAAGAACGGAAGAAGGAATTAAGTAAGGAAAGGATAAAGAAAGGGAAGAAGAAAAATGGAAAGAAAGAACGGGAGAAGCAAAGAAGTAAGGAAACAATGGAAAAAGAAGACAAAGAAAGAAAGAACAGAAGGAGCAAAGGAAAGAGAGAAAGCGCAGAAGAAGGAAATAAAAAAGAAAGAAGAAAAGAAAGAACAGAAGAACTAAAGAAAGAAGATGGAAAGAAAGAAAGGAAAATGAAGAAAAGAAATAATGGAACAACGAAGGAAGGAAAGAAAGAAAGAGAGGAATAAAGAAGGAAAAGAAGACAGAGAGAAAGAAGAAAAGAAACTAGGAACAAAAAAACAAAGAAAAAATAAAGAAAGAAAGAAAGAAAAAATAAGGAATGAAAGAAAAAAGTAGAAAATAAAGGAAAGAATGTAATCAAGAAAGAAAAGAGAAATATATAAGAAGGAAAGAAAAATGTAAAGAAAGAAGACAAAAGGAAAAGAAGAAAGGAAAAACGAAAGCAGGGCAACGGATATAAAGAAAAGAAAGTAGGGAAAGAAAGAGAGGAGAATATAGCGAGAGAAAGAGAAGAGCAGATAATCCAGAAATAGAAGTGGGAGAAATGGATGTAGAAATGAAGTGAATTTTGGAAATAACTAAAAGCGAATAAGACATACAAAGTTAGGAGGAAAACAGAAAATAGTTTAAAAAGGAGAGAAACAAGGAAAGAATGAAGAAGAGACGAAAGAAGGGGGAGATAAGGAGGGAAAGAAGAAGGAAGAGGCACAGAATAAGAAGGGAGGAGGGGAAGGGAAGGGGAGGAAAGAGAATGAACAGGAGGGAAAAAAAAGAAGGAAGCAGAAAGAAGAGTAGAAGTAGAGGGAGAAGAAGGAATAGGAGAAGAAGAAGTAAAATAAGAAGAAAGAAAAAGCGCAGAAGAAGAGAAGAGGGAGAAAAGGGAGAAAAATCAAGAAAAAGGACAAGAAAAAATGAAACAAATTCTGAAAAAAGTGTAAGTTGAAAAGTGCGTATTAACGAAACGGAAATAAGAGAGGACAAAGAAGAACAAGAACAACAAGAAAGGAAAAAAAGAAAAAGACGAGGAGGAAAGTGATAAGGAGTTGAAACAGGAGGATGAAAGGATGAAAATGCATAGACAAGAAGAAATAGGAAGAGGAGGAAAACAATGAGAAAAAGAAAGAAAGAGAGAAAGAAGAAGAAGAAAGTGGGGCGAAGTAGAAAGAGAACATGAAGAATCTTTAAAAATATACACGCATTTCAGAAAGTCTCATAAAAAGGTGCGTATATGAATATATACATGTCTTACATACTGCCACATAATGACGTCCCCCATATATTGATACAAAGAAGGATACGTACACTATGCATAACACAAAACTACCAGACGGATGAGATAGTTGCATATTTCTCACTGTTGCCAATGGTCGATGTTCGATCCAAGGAAAAAGCTAAAGTTTTAAATGTTGATTATTAAGGTAGATACTTCAGTCACATTGCTCATGGAAATTTAGCGCAACATAATAACTCGTACTTATTTCTCCATATTTAGCCTTGTACCAGATTTAGATATGCTTTATACCACGTATACTGCCCCCCACACAAAAATACTCCAAAATTTAATTTATTTAAAAAAAATTGTTTATAGTTACGTTGTTCTGGAATTGTCATCATTGGCCGATCAAAATACTTGTATTTAAACTCAAATTTAAACTGATTGGGATCATCTTTTCTGTCTGATTATCAGTTAAATATATAAAATTGTCCGTATTGACAAATCTGTCAACACAATATAATTCTTTTTATTTATTTGTTCATTAGTCTCGATTTGATCCGATTAGCCTCAGGTTCAAGCCCAGCGTTTTTATAATCATCACTTACAGATTCTATACTCACCATTAAGATAATATTATTTGCAATCGTAAATCTTTTGGGGTCAGGAATACGCCGACTGCATCCTCGTGGAGTAAATAGGTGACGAAAAAGAGCTACCTGTTTACTGTACGTATGCTTACTTTTTTACTCTTGTGTAAGCCAAACCTCTCTGCCTCTTTGACACTCGTGTAAATCTGACCTATGTCTACATATTTGACTCAAGTGTATAGGGTGCGATAGATAAATTATCGTCTAAATTACGCAAAAATGAAAATAACACTGACATCTCATTTTAACAGATATATTTAGCAAAATTACACAAAATATCTTGAAATACTAACGAGTAAATTTACCAAATAAAATCGCCATTGGTTTCAACTACGGCTTCCTGACGACTTAGCAATCTCTTGCACCTCTTCTGGACAGTCGAAGTCGTCCGGAGGCCTTGGTTGAAACCAATGGCGATTCAATGAATAAATTTACTCTTTAGTATTTCAAAATATTTTTGTGGAATTTTGCTTATTATATGAATTATATAATTATATAATTTTGCTTATTATGAATTATAATTGAACAGGAACATAAGGTATTTGTTAAGGTTAGGGGCAGAATAAAGGGAGCACAATAGAAGTGGGTAATGCAGGGTTTCTCCGGGGCTCTACCCTTGGACCTACGTTGTTTCTGATCTTCATCAACGACCTTCGCGATGTAATCAATTTTCAAATAGGTATTTATGAGATGACGCAACCATTCAATCATGCCAGTAGCAAGTCTGAGACATCTGACAAAGGAACGACTTGTCCATTTTAACGCCTCCAAAATAAGATTGCTTTCATTTAATCACCACGATCTCAAGATTCTTGACACGGTTCAAAGAAGGGTCTGTAATGTAATCGATCCTGACCCAACATCTTGACTTCAGTCACTTTCTCAACGACTTGACGTGACTTCTCTCTTTCTTTTCTACAGATATTTCCGTGGTAATTGTTCTGATGAGCTTTACTCCTTAGTGCTTCGAGTGCATGAATTTAAGTATGTTACTAGATTCTGGCAACTAGGCCACACTGTTTTACTGATGAACTAGTTAGATGCAACCGTATATTCTATCCTAATAGTTTCTTTTCTTACATTTTCTCGCCAATGGAAATCCCTTCCGATTTCTTGCTTCCCTGATAACTACAATCTTCAAAAATTTAAATGCAACGTCAATCGCTATCTTCTATCTTCCTGAATCCTGTTCCTTTATTGTCCTTTTCCTCACTTCTCCGCACTAAAGTCTTCTCATTCTCTTTTCTAGTGGCATTATCGCCTTGCTCGGGGCGAAATAATTTTAAAAAATCGGAAACTTAATAGGAATAAGAATAAGTACAGGGTGATGCCAGGTGTGTGGGACCTAGTATAAGGCACAAATCAAGCAAGGAAAACTGGACCAGAGATGGAGACCCCACTTCAAGAGAAGTAAAGCAGACAGGGCCAGACACCTTTGTAATTTGGGATTAACTCGCAGAGAATGTCAAGCGAATGCTAATGATTTGATATTATCCGAAATAAAAGAATCAGAGATTCCCACCCAGCCCTCTCGATCGTTCAAGAAAACCGGTTCAAAAGACAATATTCAACTGGGATTAGAAAGGTTTGTGACAATTTGGAATTGATCCAACAGGAGCTGAAGAGAAGAAGGATTAATGGTTCTGGAGCGATAAATGAGTCACCTCGATACTGCTCGGGTAAAAATAGAACTCGCGCAACCAAGTTCCATTAGCGGAATTGATGAGGAGCGATGCAAAAGCCTGAAGAAGTTGAGATACGCGTACCATTGAAAGATGAATTAAGAAATGACATAAGAAAAATAAAAGGAATGGTCCTCGGTGAGTAGGAACAGGTACCAAAGTTTGATTCCTCGACTGATTAATTAATAAACCTGTTTAAAGGGGAAAGTAAAGTGGAAGGGAGAGATTTCTGATGTCTAGATGACAGGTGCGTGGTGGCTTTGGGTAGTGTTGATGTTCGGGTTGGTGTATACAGTAGACTCCCTGTGTTATGCTATTCTGCATTTACGCAGCCGTTAAAGCCTCTCAGTACCCTCCCCTGTTTTCTCATTCTGGCCCGATGAAGGAAGACAGGAATGCTCGGTGAGAACGGAGAAATAAAGAAAAATAGAAAGGCTTAGAGCTACGCGAGAATTAAGAAGGTCAAAAATAGAAGGAAAGATAGACCGATGACAGTAGAAGATATAAAGACGGATAGACTAAGAGTGGACGGGATACAGGAGAGAAGAAAAAAGATAGGTCAGAAGAGAAATTATAAACTCTTCTCAATCAGACTCAGTAGGATAGGGCTCTGGGGATGGGTCCGATTGAAAATGAAAAGATTAGAAGAGAAGTGTATGGAGATGTATCCTCGAAGTACAGGCTCAGGGAACTGAAGGGGGTAAAAAAGAAAAAAAGCTTCTGATAAGAAGGGACAAAAGTGGATAGAGGGAAATGGATCTGGTTGCCAGTTGCTTAAGCAGTAGAATTGTTTTAATCAGTTCACTCCAAGCAAAGCAAAATGCCACTAAGATACAAGGGGCTACTGGAAGTGAAAGATAATGAAAAGATTTTAAAGGGAATCGGAAACCCGATCCTAAACAGAGAACAAGGGATAAAACTATACTCTTGTTCAAAAGACCAGGGAGGAGTGTGAACCGGACGATCGACAAACCTATCTACTCCTATCGAAGAGAAAAATAAATAAATAGATAATTAGTCAGTAAAATTTTAGGGTTCAAATTGAGGTATTAGAAGCATAGAGTTGAAGTAAACTTTAGAAGGAATTAGAAACACAATCCCAAACAGGAAACAAGGGATAAACTTCTACTCCTGTACAAAAGACAAAGGAGGCGTGTGAACCAGACGATAGACAAACCTATCTACTCCTATTGAGGAGAAAAATAAATGAATAGTAAATAAAATTTCAGAGTTCAGACTGAGATGTTAGAAGTATAGAACTGAAGTAGACTTTAAAAGGAACCAGAAACCCAGCCCTAAACAGGAAACAAGTGATAAACCTTCTACTCCTGTTCAAAAGACCGGGAGGAGTGTGAAAGGGTTAAATATAAAAATAGAAAATTGAAAGACTACAACAATTATGAAATGAATAATAATAACAGAACAAAAATTAAATTTTCTCGACTGGCTGATTATATAATTGTTTTAATTTCATCATCTGATCTTAGGAAACAATGATTGGTCTTCCATTACAGAACTGGACACAGGGGCTGCTGCGTACTATCCCCGAACCCTCAACCGGCCTGATTGGAGGATTTGTGACCCTCGCTATCTTATCAACATTTGCTTTTTTCTACTTACATTTATATACGTTACAAATTAAATTTAGACTAAGCACAACTATTAAATGGTGAAAGATTTTTGCTGATTTTGACTTCATACTGGGGGGAGGGCTTTCTTTTGTTCAAATCTGGGAATTTGTTTTGCTCATGCTACGTCTGGAAAAACACGATATAAAATTCACTATTTTTATGCATAATGTTGAATGTGTCAAAATTATACAACTTTTTAATAAGAAAAATCTCAAGTTGATGTTAATTTTCGCAAAACATTATTTTATTTAAGATGGAATGAGCTATTATGACATGTCTCTAATTTGTTTTTAGATACATTATATTTATTTTCAAAATTTTTTAGTTGAATTGTTCACCTATATCACTCATATTCCATTATGGAACATAATTAAGTTACAATAAAATTTGTATTTTATATGAATACGACCTTATGAAGAGATATCGTAGAGTGGGATCCGCGTCTTATAGATTGGGGTGCGTATCATAGATTGTGGGTGGGACGAGACCCTTGTACCGGCCCTGACTGCACATATACATCTACTATGAAGGGCGGCAGCAGAAAGTAAAGTACTGACTATGACTGACCCCGTTAAATGAAACATGGAAAATAAGATATTTATTATAACCTACTTTTTAAAAATTTTATCCCAAGCAACTCTATACTTCTAATCTCTCCGCCTAACCTCTGACATTTTATTTACTATATATCTCTTCATTTTTTCCCTCAATGGGAGTAGATAGGTTTGTCTGTTGTCCCGTTTACACCCCTGGTCCTTTGAGTAGGAGGAGAGGCTTATCCCTTGTTTCCTGTTTACAATTGGCTTGGCTTTGCTTTGGTTCGTTTTGTTTTACGGCATATCAACCTCAATGGGTTATTTAATGCCGACAAAATTTTTATTGATGGTAATATTTTTTCCAAAATGGTAATATTTTTTTTCTTTCAAAAATGTATTGCTGGTAATATTTATTTCTTCAAAAATGCTGGTAATAATTACTTACAAAAATGTATTGCTGGTAATATTTATATTCTTCAAAAAAGTATTGCTGGTATTGAAACCTATTTTTACACTTTCATAGTGTTTTGACCCCTGTTTGTGGGTTAACTATTTGCCCATAGTTGTGACCCTAACAGGTGCCACCACCCCAGGTCAGGGTGAACCTGGGAACACTAGCAATTAAGAGGTGGTTCCACGCTCCTCAAAATCTCCTGATCAGAAGCCTTGCTGTTGGACATAGTTTATCGTCTTACATAAGACGCGGATGTACTTTATCGTCTTACCCAGGTCGGTACGATTTGATTTCCGGTTCCTTCTGAAAAGTATTTCCGTTCTCTTTCACTCCCAGTAACCCCTTGCATTTAAGAAAAAACAAAAAACAAAACAAAAAAAAAAACAAGTGGCAGTCGTATTTCAACTATATGAACAAAAATCTATTGGATTTGTCTTCTCTTTCCGTTATGTGAGATATGTTTCAAGACCGTCATCGAAAACTTGAAATAGCAAATAATATTGAACCTTATCTTTCCTATTTTTCATCGGAAAAATTAATTGGAAGTTGACGCCTACGAGATCTCGAACGTTTACGGGAGGATAATACTAGAAACAACAAAATAAAGGCAGGGGGCAACTTGGTAGTGTATTATCGTGAAATGTTTCCCGTTACACTCCCTTCTGCCTAATGGCATTCTTCTAAGCCTGTTGACCGCTGCTAAAAAAAAAAACTTCCCGAAAGGCGCAAACTCGCTCTTTTATGAACATCTCCAAGGCGTTATATTATTTCCATGTGGGCTATTGTCCTCATCTCTCTTGTTTTTATCACAACGTTTCGCTCGTTGTGCCTTCATCGATCTTTCGAACGGAACTCCTTATTTATTCTATGGGAGTCAATTGTTCTCGTTCCGTTGATCGTGTCTCGTTTAGGTCTTATTTAGTATTGTTCAATTATTGCTCGGCCCGTTTCCACTGAGTCTAAATACACACTGCCCGGCCCAAGGATCGAACTCACAATTACTATATCACTAAATTCACGAACCAACACTTTAACCCACTTGGTTTATTGTCCCGTGATCCTTATGCACCTAGGAACCTGCTACTTAAAATTTCAGTCTAGGTTACGACATCGCCTCAGCTTACCTGCCAACTCTTTGGGCAGAATATAGTACGATTACAACTCATTAGTATCTAGTAAAACAAAATAGTATGTTGGTGTCACTACTAGACAGAGAATGTAGCTTTAAAGTATTTAACTCGATAAATCTGCTGGTCCTCTTTCTCAAATCATTTAGAAAGGAGGGTTGATTGCTCGATACATTTTGGAATCTGAGAAATTTGGCAATGACTAGCTTCATGCTACTGACCCTTGACGGACTTCTCGATGGCAGGACTAATACACTTTTCTCGTTGGGAAGCCCGATATATGCGAATGGCATTCACCGACTGTGTTTATTAGGACTATATAAAAGGTATAGTCGATTAATTATTGTCAAGTTGAAATACTGACAAAAGATCTGATTTCACAGGCTGTGAGTTTATCAGATGATATTAGAATTTAATGTGAGAACCACTAATATAATGTTTTACGAGTTCCCGTTCTAGCCTCTTTTCCGATCTTTACCCGACTTTCACTCCTGCTTTCAAATCCGGCTCCCAAAGCCTTGATCCTTATCAGAGATAAGAATATATTTTCTGACGAACGAGAGTTGGAAAATATAAAAAGGAATTTGATCACCCCTGCCCTGACCATGGTACCATAAAGTCGAGGGGTCAGACGCTTGCTTCCAACAACCAGCGGCCAAACATTTGATTCTTATCAGAGATAAGAATATATTTTCTGACGAAGGAGAGGGCAGGGAAAGTGTATAGCAATTTTGGAGGGAAAAGTTCCTGATATTTTTAAGCCTTCTCGTCTCGATAAATACGGAGAATATACACCTCATTGGCAGTGAGTATTTGACATCGTCTGTGATAACACCAGGTCAGCAACACCAACACCAGTCATCTTCGGAAGCTGTTTCAAGAAGAAATTTACATGCTGGTCTCTAAAGACAGAACGTCGTTCCTTTACTATAACTACTCGAGATCTGCTTCCTAGCACCTTGAAATTCCTGTCGTCGGCCTATGAACTCATTCAACTACAAACTACGAATCTTCCGATTGTTTCCCCCTCAATCAGAGTTCTGAAGAAATCTTATGTGAGCATTAACTCCTTAAGAACATTTTATTTGCTTAAAGAACTTTTAGGCGCCCAGAGAAATATTTTTGAGTAAGCCTTTACATGAACACCTTTTCTTCCTTTAAGTTGAAGGAATTTTTTTCTCCTTTTCTTTCTCTCATATTTTGTATATATTCCTTTGCCTTTTTTGTGTATGTAAATAAACATTTTCTTCTATTGTTACACTCCAAGCAGGAGTTTGAGTCTTTATTCTTCCGCCTGAAAGAGAGAATTATCTGCTCTAAACTTTCAAGCCGTTGTTGCTGTTATTGATTCTGTAACCTTTAACCTTAACCCTTTCATGTGGGAAAGCCTGGATAAATTTCCCACAATGGGGCTTGATCAATAGGTATAGCAAAAAAGCAGAACTATCTAAGGTTAGCAAGAGGGAACTAACCGAGATAATGAAAAATCATTTTTAAAAACTCAAATTAAAAGAAAGCATTTGCTTTCCTTTAAAAACCGTATCTCTTTTCTCTCTCTTTCCCTCTCTACCCCCTCTCTCTCTCTCTATGCTTCTCTCTCAACTAATGAGAAGGAAACCCTCAAATAAAAAAGAGGAAGAAGAAAAGACTGAACAACGAAAACGTAAGTGCGTTGGGCTAGGTTTTAGTTATTGTGACTAGAAGCTACTAAAATAAGAGCGGTTCCATGCATTATTTCCGCTATAAAAAATGAAGAAGAAAGAAACGCTGGAAAAAAAAAAGAATTTTGCTCCAATCAAAAGAACAAAGAGATTTTTAATGTTTGCCGAAACCAAGCTTCACGCCAAGTAGTTTGGAGGCTTTCTTAAGTGTATATAAAGAGACAACCGGCAGAGAGCAGTAGAGAGGAGTCAGTCAGAGAAACCAGCCAAGACCGTCCCGTGAAGAAACTAAGCAGTCATATGCTTTAAGACATTTTCCCCACTTGGTTATTGAGAAAACACAGCATTTGATGCCCACAACATGTTTCCAAAGTAAACACATTCCTGACTACTACCAAAGTCTTACACGTAAACTACCCAATCAACAAACTTTTGCCAATCCGAGTTACAAAGGACTTGCTCCAATCGAAGTCAAATAAATAAACATATTATTTGTTTATAACTTTGATTGCTGAGACCGTCTGGCGCTTCTCCACATAGTTACCTATAAGAATAAGACTCTCCAATTAGTGAACAGCCACTCTCCTATTACCAAACTCGTTAAATGTGATGAATTGGACACTCTGTGGTTTTATGTTAGACTAAGCTAAACTTAGTAAATAAACGCATTATAATATTTTAATTAACCCATGCCACCTTTTTGGCCTTCTGCCACAATTGATGTATTTTCGAGCAATAAATCTCGAGTCTCGTTTGGGAAGGTAGACAAACCCGACCCTGTGTATACGGGGTCTACGGGCAATTTTTTTCTCCCCTGACTATAAATACTGGCTGACCCTTCTCTCTATCTCTCTTTTCGACCCAGGCCTCGGGCCGCAACCTCGCGCGTGAGGCGAGGTATAAAAAAAAACTTTCTCTTTTTTTCACTTACACCAATATGTGACCTCTCACACTTACAGTGTTTCCCATATTCTGGGAACACGCTCAGGACAATACGCGTACGTACGGACACTCAACACACACACATAACTTCTCCATACAAAACACTCTGTAACCCGTCATGTCATTGTAATTTGTTATTAATATATATTTGTTTGCATACATGTATATCGGTCTTGTTTGGTTCTTTATCTTCTTTGGACTCCATTATAGTCCAACATTCTTATGTAGCTGGACCGGCCAGCAGGAAATCTTAACCCAGAGATATCTCCTCATCTCTCACACATTCACACGCACGGTCCACTACAAATGGTAACCCCGACGTGATATGAACATGCACACGGGACGATATATATGTACAAACAAATTCTTATACAGACCACCAAACGGAGAACGCAACGCCATTTTTAAATAAATTCAACTTTCTTCTGAACTGAAATAGATCAAGAGTGAACCACATCTCAAACAAAGGCGACTCATTGCCCTTTATCTTACTTTGCAATGATGCAATTCGAATTATCTAAGGATTTGCGAGAAAGATATTTTACCGTCAATAATAGCAAATTCTCCCAACTTTCATTCGACACTCGGTAGAAATTCTACATCAGCCACCAACTTCACCACAACGCTGCTTAAATCTTGGGCGCCAATTTTATCCTCGCATCCCCAAAACAACCTCATCTTTCAAGCAAAAGTACGACGAGGACAGCAAACAGGTTGACGGGACGACAAACCCAACTCTACGTGGAGCATTGAAAAAAAAGCCGAACACTACCGACGTTTCTCGAAACCTCCCGTAATAATTACAACTGGTGTTTCCGGGAAAGGTTGCGAACGACGTGCGGGCAGCCAGTAGGAGTGGCATGCCGAGAGTAGAACATGGGCCAGGAGTGTATATATATATATATATATATATATATATATATATATATAGAGAGAGAGAGAGAGAGAGAGAGAGAGAGAGAGAGAGAGAGGTTCAACTCGCGTCCAGTTGGCAGACAAAAAAAAATGGGAGCGTAACTTAATACACAGACCGGGACGGCATCCTGGTCTCAAGGGCCAGGAGCCTGTGCACCGACCGTATCAGAGCCGACCGGTCAGTACCGACCTCGAATTCGGCGAGGAGTCGCTGTGTTATGTTGAAGGGGACATACCGCAGAAATGGCATCACTAAAATGTCAAAAATCTCTCTAAAAAATGAGTAGAGATTTGCTATGAGAAAGTTACGGTGTAAAACGCTTAGAGGCGTATTACGACTAGGTTCATAATAACAGCGAACTAAAAAGGGAATTAGTTTAATCTCTAAACGAAATTTCAAGTGTGTAGGGATCACGATTGAAAGGTCAAGGTTGAGAAATGCCCTGTTCTCTTCAGCTTTAGTGAGCAGCTGCGATATCTCTTGTGACTCATTGGGGCGCACAGGCCCTTTTATATCGCGCCCCCTCCAGGGAGTTCACTACACATTTGTTACTGTTCAGTGTTAGTGTTACTGTTATCGAATTAGACTGTGCGCGTACACAAACACTATTTTTATGTTCAACTGTCCAATAATAATAATAATAATAATAATAATAATAATAAAAGAAGTTATTTAATTTAAGTGTGTTTTTTCGTTTTTTTTTGTTGCTTAACCCTGCCTTCCTGAACAATTTTAACCTTTCTGCCTGAGCTCCTGAGTCAAAATTCGTAATTAATTGGTGTGTAAATGTTTCACGGTAAAAATAGTTACAAGTGTTTTTACCCAACGGTGGCTGGGCATTAAGTCATTTTTCTCTACCACGAGTAAAGCGGTCAGGGCTCAAAGAGTTGAATTATTAAATGTAAACGACAAAAAAGCTCGCATCCTTCGCTTTTTACCCTAGGTCATGGGTTATGACCTGGCCTAGAATTATGAAGCAAATGCAGGTCAAAGAGAATTTTTTGAAATAATGTAATGATAATAATAATTAAAAACACCTAATGTCTCACTTCTCTAAGTGAAAATAAATAAAAATCTTATTTTTGTACGAACACAAAAAAATTTTGTTAACTTTCGTGTCAAACAGTCACACATATGAATTACTGATTTGTTTTCATCGTTTATTAAATTTGCCCTTTGATAAAAAAACGAAAAAATTGACCTTTGATAAAAAAAATAAAATGAAATAGAAGTATCTTTTCTATAATGGGAACATTGCATAAACGTGTAATGTTATGTAGAGGTGACAACCGATGATGTATAAAATCGAGAGTTGCTTCCCTTGGCATTTTCCTGCGAACAAAGTGACCGTATAATCATTTTTATTTACAGATCCGAATAAAATTTTCAAAATATACAATTTGTATTCATAAGAAAGAGAATAAACCTTCTAAAACAACGTTCGCTCAGCGTTCATTTAATTTGAATGTAAAAGCCAACATTCTGCGCCAACTTTCACAAGATATTTGGCGATGCTTCAGTTGTAAAAATCGTCTTAAAGATGAAAATAAAAAGCTAATACTTGCAAATATGCCCAGATAACTGATTACTGATGTTGTATAAATATTTTAAGAAAATTTTGCAATCACTATAAAAAGGAAGATGGGAAAATGAGGAAATCAGTTATGCTGCGTCTGCGTCATCTCAAATAGAGACAAACCAACTACTAATAAATTAAATTATGACTATTTTAATTTGTGAATACAGGTTAGCTCTAAACAATTTGTTGATGGGACAGTAATATTTTTTTTCTGATTTGTTAGAAAAGATCACTGATGAAATACAAGTAAAGAAATTCCTTGGTTATCCATATAACCTGGGTGGTGGACTTATAGACTCGTCCACGACAGTCAGTCTACCCTCCGCTGGAAATAAACTCTTCTTACATCCATCGGTCAATCACCGTAAATCCGGCTCGCTGATTGGTCAGTTTCGACCAATCAGATCGCTCCCACGCGCACGATTATTCTTCGCGCCATTCTTCCTGGAGCCTCTTTGACTGTATATAAACCGGAGTAACACGTGTCACCTTGAGCATTCCAAGAGAGCATTCCAAAGGAGCATTCCGAAGCAGAGCCCAGCAAAGCAGATAGCAAAACAATTTTGACCGCTCAACACAATTACCAAAATGTAATCTTTGACTAACGCAGTCAGACGTAAAAGAACTTTCGCTACTAATAAGTAAAGTCAGCAATTCACTTTCAGAGAGATCTCTAGAGATTCGTCAACACCTGACTCAACCATCAACCCCTCTCTCTCTCTCTCTCTCTCTCTCTCTCTCTCTCTGAAACCTTTATACGTTTCTAAAAAGTGTTATCCACACTAGCAAACAGAAATTACAACTTAAGCAAATATATAAAAAAATACAGTCCAAGGTGGATAACTCTGCCAAAACAAGGACATACAAATTTCAGCAAAAAATCTCACAACTACATTACTTTAAAATTTATCTCTCGATAAATTTTCCTTAGATTTTTATGTGAACACTTTTCCTAAACAAAGGAACATTCATAAACTTTGAGTTCATCAAATACTTAATTCAACTTTTCTTCAAACAATCAAGTATTCAACTGAAACACAACCTTTTCCAAAATTGTATTATAATTTATTTGTACATAAATATTCATTGTTTGTTTCTAATTGAATTCACGACTACCTTTGTTTCTTTGTTCAAAATTGCCTTTGAGATTTATTCAATTTGTATTGTCTACGCTTAAATTGTTGTGATTAATATGAAGAACATGCTTTTCACGTTTATTATCACAAAACCCAAAAACCCTTCTGATTACACACTAATTCATAGAAATCCCAACAGACTCAATGGAAACAGTGAGTTATTCAAAAATAGAACGAGATATCTTGAGACAGTGAAAATGAAACAAGAACACTCTAGCCCCCTGTTTAAATAAAAGGTTCAATTTGAAATTCATTGAAAGTTACCCAAGGGTAAATAATAGTAACTCCTTATGGCAGAAATTTGGTTACTTTTGTTTAAAAATCTTATTAGATTTTTTGAAAAATAATGTCCTATTTTAGAACCAAGTTTTATTTCTGAATTAATGTATTTAAACACTAAACAATATTTAACTCAGTCAAAATAGGAATCCTGAACATTTATGCATTTTAACCCTCGAGTTCCAAGGTTATTTATGCCTTTACGATATAACTCTAAAGGTTTGGTTGCCAAGAAATCTTTCAATGCAGTTTCTGCATCTTCTGTGTAATGGAGTGCCTTTTGACTTAAAAGTTGTCAAGCTGCTTGAAAATGTGTTCATCAGTAGGTGAGCGATTAGAGAAATATGGTGAATGTGGCAAAATCTTGTATCCCAGTGAGCTTCTGCACTGTCATCTTTGAAACATGTGGTTGAGCATTGTCATGAAGCAGAATTGGAACTCGTTGGTTAACCAGTGACGGTCACACTTAACTGAATATCCATTCATTTCTTTCATTTTCTGGCAGTAAGCTTCAACAGTGATGCACTGGTTAGATTTTAGAAAGCAGTAATGAAAAACCACCAGACATTCCCCATAATCTTTTTGCAATTTTGGTTTTGTGAAGTTTAGATGCTTCATCAGAATCAAGCCATTCTGCTGATCATTTATGATTGACTTAAAGGATCTGTAGTGATAGCACTAAACAAATTACTAAATAACCCCCAACTCTTATTACTAGACTATGTAACAGTCTTGAATCCAAATAATCAATAATAAAAGAAAAATTAAAAGTTAAGCAATAAAAATATTTTAACATACAGATAAGGATGGTAAATAAAAATAAATAAATAAAAAATTAGATCATAAAAATAGTTAAATAAAATACAGAATACTCCCATGATGGATCAGAACAAGTGTTTTACTACCAAAAGAAACAAAAATAAACATTTTCTCTTTCTTCATTTTTTAATGGCTGAAGGAGGCAGACATCCTGGACAGTTTTCTGATAAAACATGTTGCCACCTACAGATAAGCAAAACTTCTTTATTTCTGTATACTTATATGTTCTTTAAAAAATACAATCATTTCTCTGAAATGTATACTAAACCATTTTATCATTTTTGTCTAGGCTTACTTCATTGTATCTCATATATGATTTTGTTTGTAATTATATAACCCCATTGTGGTCTGATGACGCTCTTTTAACCCAAAAGAAAAATACATATATACAAAATAATTACATTCAAACAAGGCCAACGCATCACCAGAACACCAACAATAATAATGACTCCAATGTTATGAATATATATATATATATTTTTTTGTCATCCACAGACAGACTGTTTTGCTGTTTCACAGCTCATCAGTGTGGCTAGACGTCCGCTTGCCTCTAGCTAGGATCAAAACCCGACTGAATTTGCGGCAGTCAGAACTTCTCCCACTAAGCTGTCGGCGCACCGGCAGGGATGAAGGTGAATTTTAGCGTGTTTATTTTTAGATTTAGATAAACACAGTGACTGACAGTGACTCAATTCTGCCGAAGAGTCGTGCAATATTAGCTTAAATAGTCACTGTTTACAAATTCACACCTCAAACCAGAGAGCTCAACCGAAATTAATATATATATATATATATATATATATATATATATATATATATATGTATTAAGACATTTTTATGTTTATACATTCTTTTTATAGATACAAATATTTAAATAAACACTCTGTTTATAATAAACAGTATTAATAACATTTACCAGCCTGAATGTTTATTATAAAACAGAGCATTTACTTAAATATTTGTATCTATAAAAAGAATGTATAAACATAAAAATGTCTTAAAATAATTGTCGAACTTTGTCCATTTCATAATATGTGATGTCATTTGTTTACATTTGGATATGCTTTGAGCAGATATGAATGTACGTGAGAGATTCATGGAAGATTGTAGTTTAGAAGCAGTTAAATCGACCTTGCTAATCCAACGATCCTCTGTGGCTCAATCGGTTAAGGCACATCAGGCTATATGGTGGTTCCGTCTAGGATACAGGTTCGATTCCTGTTGGAGGACAAATATTTTCTATGAAAATTTCTCAGACATTCAGGCCAGTAAATGTTATTAATACTGTTTATTATAAACAGAGCAATTACTTAAATATTTGTATCTATAAAAAGAATGTATAAACATGAAAATGTCTTAAAATAATTGTCAGACTTTGTCCATTTCATAATATATATATATATATATATATATATATATATATATATATATATATATACACCCAAGTCTAGGATTGGTGTATACGGAATAAATTCCAATAACCATCAATTACTATTCTTAAAAGAGTGCTCAATACAGAGTAGAGCATATATAATTGTTTATTTAAAAATTATAACATAAATATGTTATAAAATCACTACAAAAATAGCCATTTTGTTTCAACACCTCAAGTGTCTTATCAAGTGATGGTGTTGAATGATTCAACATCATCACTTGATAACACACCGGAGGTGTTGAAACAAAATGGCTATTTTTGTAGTGATTTTATAACATATCTATGTTATAATTTTTAAATAAACAATTATATATATATATATATATATATATATATATATTGATAATATTAGTGGTCACTATATATATATATATATATATATATATATATATATATATATATATATATATATATATAAATTCCCAAGAGGATAGAATCCAGGTAGAACTCAATGTCCAGGACAGAGTAAGAATATAATTTAAAAGGCGCAAACACTAATATTCTAATATTCCATGGATATAATTTATTACATTGGAATCATAATCACGATCCAATTCATCAGACCTACAAATTCAAAAAGAAATTGTAAAATATAACTCCGAGTATAAAAAACAAAATTTTAGTGAGAGTGTATGTGCTGGAGTGGGAAACAAGTGTGAGAGGAAAATGTATGAAAGCTCTAGAGAGAGGTGTAATAGTAGAAAGAAGAACAGGAAGGCCTAAAGGTGAAGGTGGGGATTAAAATCTAACAGAGTGAAGTTTTAAAGAGAGGAGTTAAATAACGGTTTAAATGAGTGAGATACAGATGAATATCAATTAATTTCAGATGCATAAATCACTACCGATTCGCTGACCTAAAATTAAAATTAAAAAACAAACACCGGAAACGTGTGGATACATTTGTGGTGACACTACACACAATAAAAAACAATATGATATATATATATCCACATACAAGCCTGTTTCACTGTATCACAGCTCATCAGTGTGGCTAGACATTTGATTGCTTCAAGCTGGGACCAAATCTTGATCAATTTGCCATCAGTCAGAGATTCTACCCCTAGGCTATTGGGACATGGCAGAGAAAGGGGAATTTTTAACATATTATATATGTGTTGTATACAAACGCCAGTAGCCAATAGCGAAACCACAGAATCTAACAATAAAGAGCATGATACACAGATATCTGTGGATTTGAAGCCCTATGGAAGTGCTCAAAAACTGAAAATATATCATGCACATATTTACTTTGTGGAAAGGGTCAGAACTTGTATGCCTTTTGGTGCCAGAGGCCATGAAAGCAAGGCATACAATTTCTCCTCAGTTCAAGATGCTCAAGGCCAGTAAACAGTGACGTGAGAAACTAATTGGGTGAACTTTGACCTCTCTGATAAGATCGCTGTTACTAGAAATGGATGCAAAAATAGGGGCAGCAAGAATGAAAAATTAACAGTGGACATGGGTGCAAGTTCATCAATACTGCCTTTGTCAAATGTGTACCTGAATTACGATAAACCCAATGCCAGTATTATTCACAACCTCTAATGGAAATAAAATAAAATGTTATGGTCAAGCCGACATATAAATTAGAATCCCCAGCCTTAGGAAATTATTATAAAAATTTGAGGTTTATTTCAATTTTGAATCTTTCTAATGATAGTGTTAAAGCCAGTGCTAAGAGACTTGTTGAGGTAAATGACTTTCATCCATCGAACGACTCTAAAAGGATTCCTTGGAATGGCCAATTTCTATAGGGAGTTTGTCTCAAGTTTTACTGATATGGTTTTCCTGCTCACTGATTGCATACGTGTGAACCCCAAGTCGAAAGACTTTGTAGGGACATTATTATTATAAATAAATAAAAATAAATTATAAAGTAATAATAATAATGAAAATTATAAATAAAATAAAATAAAGCAATAAATTAAATTAAAAATAAAAAAATAATAAAAATACTCTCATGCAACAAAAACTGTTCCTGCTGGAAATATGGACCTCCCACCAAGACTTTAAATTCAATCCTTCCACCACAAACCTTCTTATGGCCAACAGATGTCTAACTTCTCCTTGTAACGTGATGTGTAATAATACAATGTAACTTCTTCCTCTCATTACATGTACCATGAAACATTTATAATAAAAAATAAACACACCGGTGCACATAAAAAATAAATAAATTGCATGAAATTAATGTACAATTTACAATGTCTTTATTGTTATTTCTGTATGTTTCATTTCTTGCCAAGTATGTTTTTATCTCGGTGAACACAATGCTAATTTCTGCTGTCATGATGTGGATAATCACCTACATCATCATGGAGACTTCCCATGTGCATAACAATAACAACCTATTCACCCACATCAAAAAAAACAACTACATAATTCATTTTGGTGACCGACATTAAAAAAATACTATTCTGCATATCATTTTGGTAACCCAACGTGTACAAGAAAAACCTTCCTATTCACCACATCATTTGGTGACCACTGACATACAAAAAAAATCTTATTCACCATACCATTTAAAAAAAAAATGATGTGAGAAGAAACCATTCCATGTGGTGACATCAAAAACAACTACCATCCACACACGGCTGATAACCAAAGTGTCTGCCCATAAAAAAAACAGGTGAAGGAACAAAAACAGGTAAGCGTTTCTCTTTTTATCCACATTCTTTTTATTTGCATACACTCTCGACATGAACAAGACAACATAGTTTCCGTTAAAATTCCAGAACTAATGAAAATACTTTCAACTGGCTAGTTAAAAAAATATGAAACATTTGCCAGTCTGTATAATCTTATACCCCCGCCCACAAACAAACAGAAATGCTCTTCTAATTGAAATGTGAAATGTACATATTGCTGTCACTGGGGCCCAACTACAACCTCCAAAAACCACGAATAGAACCTAACAGTTCTACCGTTACCAAAAGAAAAAACATTATGCTATTTTCTGAAGGATGACAAAGCTGGACATATCACTCCTTTATGAAGGACTGTTACACCCAGCTAAGAAATCCTCCATACTCTGGACACTATATCAGACATGAAAATACCTAATAACACAAAAAAAAACCTTGCAGTTGTTACTGAGAAAGAAAAAAAAATCTGTGACATAACAAAATGATAGCAACGTCACCTTTTTTTTTATAAGTGAATGTGTTAATGATATTTCATATATAAAAGATATATTTCATATATAAAAGATACTCAAAATATAATAGCTAATTGCTTATCACGGCCTTAACATTTTCAGACAAATCAATTTCTGTGGTTTTCGTTGAGACATGGATATCCAGATTTGAAGTTCCCCTCCATATTGTTACAGACAGGGACAGTCAATTTGAATCGGAATTGTTTTCAGACCTGTCGAAGATAACAGATTTCGACAAACTGCAAACAGCCTACTATCAACAAACAAATGGATTAATTGAATGGGCACATTGAACTATAAAAATGGCAATCATTGTCAGAAAAGAACCATGGTGGTCAGATCTATCTATAATGAGAGAGAGTCATGGAAGAAAGTTTTATTCTGCCATTTACATTTCCCCCATTATGGGCATTATTGTATCCATGATATAATAACACTGTAGTTCATGGACGGAACAGAATGGCTGAAAAGAAAAGGAATGACAAACATACTTTGTGCTTAGA
Organism: Acanthosepion esculentum; assembly: GCA_964036315.1. Lineage (NCBI taxonomy): Eukaryota > Metazoa > Mollusca > Cephalopoda > Sepiida > Sepiidae > Acanthosepion > Acanthosepion esculentum. Next base: position 10,264,878 of record OZ038487.1, on the reverse strand, counting down.
GAGACTTTTATAATGCTACGCCATACACAAAATTATATATATATATATATATATATATATATATATATATATATATATATATTCCACACAGAGAATAATATTTCTGGAGAAGCTGTGTTTCTGGAGAAGCTGTGTTTAGGACTACAGATTTGAAATGGATTCATCTACTATATCTCAAGGGAGGACATATTCCACAAACTGGAAATGGTGAGTCTTGGATTTTCCAAAATTGAAGACTGCAAACCAGAGTTTTCTATATTTGGGTTAAGATATATTCCCAAAGGGAAATGGAACCATGGACTTGTAAGCTGTAGAATTTGGCAGCTGGCTGCCCCAGGCAGGATGAACAACATGTGTGTCTTGATGCCAATAAGCATACTGACTGAATGAATGACTGACCACTTTCATCATTGTATGAAGTGATGTCACTAGGCGGCCGTCATGTGACTATCTTGACTAAAGGGAGACAATTGCTTTTTGTATCCTTACATATCTGTTGTCCTTCTCGGAATCACGGAGTAACACATAATGAGTTGAATTACTCCCCATTTACTGTTGTAACAGGAGGCAACGCATAGGTTCCCTGAATATTAATTGACACAGACAAAGACGAGTACATTGGAATAACAAATTCAAAAATAAAGAATTTAGCTAAGGAAATGCAGAAATGTGAGAGAGATGAACTGTCCAGCAAATGTTTTCATTATTTACCCAATTCATATATCCCCAAAGATTTAAATACTTGTAAATATATTTGGTTATGGACAGAATTAAGAGACCCATGTAGACAACAACATACACATGTCCATTTGTGGTATTACACTGTAATCAGAAATACTTTACCATAAAAATTTCTGACGAGATGAACAATATTGTCTCAATTGATAGACTAAAGCCTGTATTAATTTCTCACTCAGAATCAAACAACTCTATGTCTAATTCTGAAAGATTTAATACAGACAAAAATACAACATCCAGATCTAAATCTGGAAGAATGATGAAATAGAAAAAAATACATTTACTATAAAAAATTATGCATAACACACACACACACTCACACACACACAAATATAAATAATTTTATATAAATATGTTCACTAGTAAGGAAAATGCATGATTATGGAGAAATAAATAAATAAAAATAAATGACTAGAAGATCAAAATTTCACCAGCTCTAAAAATAATATTAAAATCACCAGGAGATAATAAAAATCACCAGGAGAACAAATCCATAGTTTGACCAACTAATCACAAAGCTTTCATAACAAGGATGTAAGAAAAGGCATAAACAAATAATAACAAGGAGACCAAAATTTCACCATCTCTAAAAATAGATAGTTAGTCCAACCAATCAGAAATCTTTCACACCCAGGATATAAGGTTGCAAGCTAGTGAAAAGCAAATGGCCTTTTCAAAGTGGATCTATAGATAGGTATATAAACACATTGAAAATCAACCAAAATCAGACTTGATAAATTAATTTAGTTCCGATACTGTGATTATCATAGCGTAGCCATAAAGGTGAAGTACATTTGTATGACCAACTGGCAACCTTAGATGGCTAACCCATCCTTGCTACATCGAAAACTTAAATACCTTCCTTCACCACCTGGTCAAGCGGCAGCTACTACATTTGGATATATACATACATATACTTGTTTACTTATGCCCAGACTGTTTCTTTGTCTCCCTGTCTCTCTTGTATGCGCCAGGAATGTTATACTTGAACTCTTGAAACTTCATCTTTCATCTCATCCTCTTCCGTGTATGGTGTTATGTTGTGCATTTTCTATTAATCATTACACAAAGCCAATATACATCTAAATCAGTTATACTGATATTTGATGAAATGAACGCCGTCGTAAGATAAGCAACTCATCCATAATTGATAACCTTTGTACCTACCATAGTGAATAGTGAATCCTATGGCTTCTTGTGACTTTCCTTTGGTTTCCTCCCTACCCAACAATTAGCTCGGCAAGGTTGGGCACGTCAAGAGTAATACTCAACCCCGACCACCACATTAAAATAGAGGTAGAGTAGATTTGGGAGGACTTAACTATATAGATACATAAATCCTTTCATTATTCAGTCGATATTAATTTTGCTTTTTTAAAAAATGTTAATATTTTACTTACAGTATTGGAATTTTTCATTCCTAGACTTGTTTTTCCACAATTTCATTTTGGTACATTTTTCTCTACTGTAAAATTACTGTTGTCAGTACTGTAAGAATTTTTTAGTAGAAGTGGCTTTCTTAAAAGTAAGAACTCTTTTCATTGAAGTCTTGTTCTTTATTTTTTATGGCACTGTTTACTAATGACGATGTAATGGATTTGACTGGAATTCAAATCGGAGAGCTGAGTTTCAATTCCAGTCAAATCCATTATATTCACTTACGTGCTAAAAGCCTTGGGAAAGGTATGAATCTTCTTCTTCTCCCCCCACCTATGGGTAAATAGCAGGACAAACTGGGTTCTATAGTGTCGGAGTTAGCTCCTCCTCAGTTCTTTAATCCTTCAACAGGGGTCTCTCTCTCCTGGCTATAAATACTGGCTGACAATTTGCCTCTCTCTCTTTTTCGACTCAGGTTTTGGGCCGCTACCTCGCGCGGAAGTGAGGTAAAATCTCTCTCTTTTTCACTTAGGCCAATATGTGACCTCTCACAGATACAGCGTTACACACAAAACAAATACTGAGAGCTTATATTATTCGGACAGGCAAATATATATTTTTTATTTACATGTATTTGTAGTGCCTTAATAAACATATCACCAGCAGCGGCCCAGAGGATATAAAAACAGGCCCTCTATTAAGTAACTCTCTTTTCCTGTTTTTCCTCCTTTCAAAGTGTTTGCCATCAACTTTTCACACTGAAAAAAAGGGCTGTGGAAGCTTCACACACAAACATCCTTACACAGGCAAGTCATGTCCAAATACATTAACAATTTTTATTGTGTATCCCATAAATTCTAGATAAAGAAACTCTTAAACTTTCCTTTTGTTATTTTTGTTAAAAAAATTATCTTGCTTTGAAGATCAATTGGTCTCTGTTATTTTGTGCATGTACTATTTCACCACCATTATTTCATGTAAAATTTCCTCACAGAGACCTTATACATTAATCATAGAAGTAGCTAACATGCTAAATATTTGATTATTTTCACACATGTACACAAATGATCTATTGACTGATGAATAGATTGAGACAAAGTGGAATGAAAATTGAAAAGAAACCTTCAAGAATTCTAAAAATTGAGTTTTTAGTTGAGGATGTTTATTTTTTCTGTTAATAATGTATGTCATTAATTCAAACTAACTAACGCATTCATTTCAATTACTGTGTACTACAGCAATCATCTTGGAGGTTCCACTCATGATGTGAATATATAGGTCTCTAAATTAAAAATACCACTTCACTTTATGTGCTTGACTTGACTACACTCCCTATCCTTTGTAGATCTTAACAATGATTGTTTGTTTTATTCTTTTGCTATCTTTTCCATTCCCTGTTCTGCTGTTTATTTACACAAGATCATTAGGTAGATTACTGTCTCCCTCTTGCCTTCAATATTTTCAGTAAGTGTTAAATTTTCCAAGCCCTCTTTTCTCATTATGTGTCCCAGAAATTTCAACTGCCTCTTTCTGCTTCTAAATATAAGCGCCCTGTTTGTTTTAGCTTTCTTTAAAACTTTCTCATTGTTCTGTGGTGAGCCCAAATGTAAATAAAATAAAATAAAATATGAAAATAGAATATTAAAAAAAAGAATTAAAATTAAAATTGCTTACCTTTAAAACACAGTATCTTTTTCTACCATTCTCTCTCGATACTTCTCTTTCAACTAATGAGAAGACAACCCTCAAATAATAAAAGGAGGAAGAAAAAGAAAAGACTTAACAATGGTTGCAAAATGAAACTTTGTTGGTCCAGGGTCTAGTAATGTGACTAGAAATTTACCAAAATAAGAGAGGCGGCATGCATAACTTTCATTATAAACTAAAAAAGAAAGGAATGCCAGAAAATAAAAGATTTTTGGTCAATCAAAAAAACAAAGAAACTTTTGATGTTAGCCGAAACAAAGTTTTGCGCCAAGTAGTCTGGAGACTTTCTTAAGTGTATATAAAGTGACAGCCAACAGACAACAGCAAGGGAAGGGACAGCCTGAGAAACCCACCAAGTATGTCGCATGAAGAAACTAGCAGTCAGAATTTTTCTGCCTTTCTGAGGGCCGAGAATACACATGTTGCACATATTTCCAAAGTAACCACACTCCTGACAGTTAAATACAAGATGACTATTACTAAAGTCTAACTTGTAAACTATCAACTACCCAGCCAAAAAAAACCTTTATCAACCTGAATTACAAAGGACTTGCTCCAATTGAAGTCAAATAAATAATATATATTACTTGTTTTTACTTTTGATTCTGTTCATTTATTCCAAAGTTTCCAATAAATAATAAAAAGAACTCCTGGCATTTCTCTACAGTTCAGATGCTCCATCCATGGAGCCTTACTGTTCTTGTTTTTCTTCTGAATAAAACTATATACAATGATAAATCCTTACTAACTTTTATTCTAATATGTTCTTCGTTAACTCCAATCTATGGATATAGATTAACCGTGAATTTAATTTCCAAGTTATAATTTAATAATAACATTAATTAATGCAAAATATTATTTGTAAAAATATATACATATATAAACAAGATGGAAAGTGCTGCATTGTTAACAGATGGTGTTGTTTAAGAATTGTGACAAAGAAGTTTCAAATTCAATACTGGGAGGAATTTCCCATATACTTATAAAGAATAGTCGCCAAAAGAAGAAAGTGTTTATGTATTTAGTGACAGTGTGCATGCGGTAATGAAGTCTCCTCCTGCAATGTAGTGAAAACCTCAGGGAGACAATCCCTGAGGTTTTCACTACATTGCTGTGAGAGAGAGAGAGAGAGAGAGAGAGAGAGAGAGAGAGAGAGAGAGAGAGAGAGAGAGAGAGAGAGAGACCTACCTACCTTCCTTCCTTCCTTCCTTCCTTTTATTATTGTCCTGAATAGAGCACCATCTAGCAGGCATACTGGCAGGGTAATTCCTACAAGCCTTTTTTTAAAGAGTCTGATATGAGTTTGATCTAAACTCATTTTAAACTTGATAAAAAATGTTTATCCTCTCTAAGTAATCTACAAAGAAAGCAAAAATAAAAACAACATTAGAATGCAAAAAATATTGGTTAGTTTATAAACTGTAAATATTGAAAAAGTACCCTCAAAATGTCAGGACTTTACAATTGATAGTTGGTTAATTTCTTTTAGGCAGTTACTTGTTATATGCAGATGATGTAAAGAATAGCAACACAGAATGAGAAAATCGAGAGCCAGGTTTGAATTCCAGTTGAGTATGCTACATTCACTTATGCATCAATAAGTATGGTAAATATATAGATCTATCTCTTCCCCCCACAGCTATGAGTTAAATAGTAGGATGTTTATCTGAAATAATCATTAATATCAGCCCACAAAAATTGTTAATGCAATAATCACTTGCTAAAGCAAAACAAGAAAATGAATTATTCTTACAATCTAATATCTGTCTATGTCTCAAGGACACATGGCCCAGTGGATAAAGATGTTGGAGCCAAAGAGTTGTGAGTTCAATACCAGGCCACAGCAGTGGTGAACCAAACCTTGGGGAGTTGAGTTAAGGAGACATCCGGAAGAGGCATGGCACGTGGAACTAGAACAATCTGCCCTGGTGGACGAAATAAAGGTTTTGGTTTGAAATTCCACTCAACTGAAGTGGGCCCGGAGCATACAACACCCAACACGTTGTGAATATGGCAAGGAAGATGAGGATAACAGTCTGTGTAATATAAATAATGCAAGTAATCTTACAATCCAATATATGTTTTGGCTTTAAATAACCTGCAAATGGTTGATAAGCCATAAAAAAACAAATCACTCAATCAATTTGGCAATTACTGTGAAAGAAACTATATTAGGGTTTTCCGTAATAATTCATATAGTTGTGTTCATCTTGTTTGGTTTTCGCATATTCACATATTGAGAGTGCCTTTCTCAACTGAGAAAAAAATGGTGTTACATAGCTCTCTCAGTCCCAGACTCACGCTGACTATTGGCTAATACCTGCCCAGTATCATTCATATGCAAATAGTGCCACATACTCTAAGTAGAAGGTCTCTTCTCTCAACAGTGGAAGGGGTCACAACTCCTGGTGCTTACAGGATCACATACAACAAACTCAGAGTCTTTTATCGGGCTGATCTGATTCTCTGTTACAATAGTGTTAAATTTTACATGCAATGCTGTCATAATGATGTAGTTATTTTTCCTTTTCAATAACAGCTTTATCCACTTAACATAATGGGGTTTATCAAAATTACATTTGCTTTTGTTTTGTAATATATTTTTATATAATGTTTATGTAATATATTTTTATATAATGTTTATGTAATATATTTTTATATAATGTTTATGTAATATATTTTTATATAATGTTTATTTAATGCCTTACATATGCAACTTTAATTAAAACAAGCTCTTCTGAAATATTTTGAGTGTTGGTAATTAGGTTCTTGCTACCTTGAATTTAAAAAATTGACAACTGATGATCATCTAATTCTACACAAAGCAAAGCAAATAATAATAATAATAACAATAATGTAGATAATAGAAGCAGATAAGTTTGCCTATAGCCCGGTTCATACACCTCCCCAGTCTTTTGAGCAGGAGTAGAGATTTATCTCTTGATTCCTGTTTAGGATTGGGTTTCCAGTTCCTTCTAAAATCTGCTTCAGCTCTATATTCTTAATGCTTGTCCTTTCGTAAACTAATCTTATGCAAATCCACACAGTAACCGTCTACCTTGAGAGGCTCTTGGGCCTTGTATTGGGTAAAGATTATCAAAAAAAGAAAATATGCTAACATAGCAATGCTGTTCTCAGAATACCCTAGGAAGTCTTCAGGAAGTATGGTCTTGAGTGTGCAGAGAAGTGGTATGAGCATTCATCACTGTCAGTAGCTAAGAATGAACATGCAGGATATGGCCACCTTGACTGACAAGCACTTGGAGTACAATTGTTCTGACATCATACTTGTGCATGAGAGCAACCATAACTAGATTTTGACAGACATTGTGGTACCTTGGGATAAGAACAGTGTAAAGATGGGACAAGAAAAAATAGAGAAGTACCAAGACCTGGCAGGACAAATCAGAGAACTGTAACAGCTCAAGATTCTTGGAGATAATCCTTCTCCAAGAATCTCTCTACTTCACAAGACTTCTTGGGATACCTGACATCACTGAGTGTGGCAGAACTGCTTGGAACAAAGCTAAAGAAAGTGTTGTCACTAAGTTGTGAGTAGGAGCTGAGATCTAACCATCATCACATGGCCAAAACATCTAAGAGCATCTCAAATAATAATAATATATTTGAGATATATATGTATATCGATTGAATTTTCTATGACTTATCAACCCTTTGAAGGTTATTTAAATCCAGAAATTATTTTAGATTTAAGATTTTGTGGGACAAGATAATAATGATTTAATGATGCAAGTTTTACTAATTAATCCATAGCTGGGGGAAAGAGGTAGATTCATACCTTTCCCAAGGGTATTTGCATGTAAGGAAATATAATGAAAGCAACTGGTATTGGAACTCAGTCCTCTGATCATCAATTCTGAGCTGATCATCAGCACCAATTGAGTATATGTTGCATAGCCCCCTCTGGTGGAGTAGCCTTGGGTGATGGCTTCAATTCACTCATATGTTCTATCTTCTCTCTCTTGTCTTCCCCAGCCAGTGATCACTAGTCATTTTGGTTTGGAGATAAAAGAACTTCAACACAGGGAATTTTAACTTAACTAGTTTATTAACCTCAATGTATACATCTCTAACTAGACAGTTGGGTTGCTCTCTCACTGGGAAGCCATTTCCAGACACAAAGCAAACATGTCTACATTGTATGATAGTTTAGACTTGACTCACTGAAAGCCCTTTCTATATCTCTATCAATTCCACACTTGTTCAGACAATCAAAATCAACTTCCTTTATTTTGTCTTAGAATTGTAGTGATTGGGGAAGCATCCTCTCAGGAGTCTGTTCCACAAAGTAACAGTTCTGGGGAAGAAGCTGTGTGATTGGAACTTCCTCCTTACCAACAGAATACAAAGGGAATGAGGATGAGTTGACCCTGTGTACATAGTATGATGTATCTTAGTTGTGAAGGTCCTAACTGGTGAAACTAAGGAATACAGCTTGTCTTAACATTTGCTATGGAAATAGCGATAGAGTAGTGAGAGGCTAGAAGTATTTCTTGCCCACGAAGCCCCTTAAATGCTTTTGAACTTTGTTAAGGCTGGAAAATGAGAACTGGGTAGCTCCAGCCTAGAAAATAATTTCTTGCCCACGAAGCCCCTTAAATGCTTTTGAACTTTGTTATGGCTGGAAAATGAGAACTGGGCAGTTCCAGCCTAGAAAATAATTTCTTTTCCACGAAGCCCCTTAAATGCCTTTGAACTTTGTTATGGCTGGAAAATGAGAATTGTGCAGTCCCAGCCTAGAAAATAATTCCTTGTCCACGAAGACCCGTAAATGCTTTTGAACTTTGTTAAGGCTGGAAAATGAGATCTGGGCAGTTCCAGCCTAGAAAATAATTCCTTGTCCACAAAGACCCTTAAATGCTTTTGAACTTTGTTAAGGCTGGAAAATGACAACAGGGCAGTTCCAGCCTAGATAATAATTCCTTGTCCACGAAGATCCTTAAATGCTTTTGAACTTTGTTAAGGCTGCAAAATGAGAACTGGACAGTTCCAGCCTAGAAAATAATTCCTTGTCCACGAAGTCCATTAAATGCTTTTGAACTTTGTTAAGGCTGTAAAAGCTTAACTGGGCAGTTCCAGCCTAAAAAATTAATTTCTTGTCCACGAAGCCCCTTTAAATGCTTTTGAATTTTGTTAAGGCTGGAAAATGAGAACTGGGCAGTTCCAGCCTAGAAAATAATTTCTTGCCCATGAAGCCCCTTAAATGCTTCTAAACTTTGTTAAGGCTGGAAAGTGAGAACTGGGCAGTTCCAGCTTAGATATAATCTTTTTCTAGTGAAACTGAAATAAGTCTTGCCTTGTTTACGTATGACTTCATAGATTTGTATGTATAGACGTTCTACTATCGCCCACTGGGCATTTATTATGAGTTGTTGAAACACACACATCACATCATCATTATTATTATTATTGTTTATATTCACCAGTTTGTAATTGAATGACAAAATGGGAAAAATGTCCTGTTTTCATTTTGAACTTCAAAATATTGATTTATTCATTTTTTACAGTTTATCAACCCTCTGTAGGTTATTTAAAGCCAGAAAATATTTTTAGATTGTAAGCATTTTTATTTTTTGTTAGGCTCACATAATTAAATCATCATTATCTTAAGTAATATTGACTTTGTGATATGAGTCTTACTAATTAACCCATAGTTGGGGGGTAAGAGGTGGATTCATACCTAATCAGAATTTGATAAACAAACTAGAAATTATAAGTGTATATAAAGTGGGAGCTCAATTCTCTACTACAATAAATATATAAACTGATCTCTTACTTTATGGCCATGGTAGATCCTGGATTTTTATTGATTGATTCCTTTTCTTATCAACATTTTGCAGGTTATTTAAAGCCAGAAAATGTTTTTAGATTGTAAGAATCTTTGGTGGGGAGATAATAATAGTTTAGTGATAGAAATCTTTCTAATTAAGTCCATTGCTGGAGAGAGAAGAGGTAGATTCATGCCTTTTTCCCAAATGTATTTGCATGCAGCAAAAGTGAATATAAGAAACCCAATGGAAATTGGGACTCAATTCTCTGATTAACATTCCTCAGCCATTATCCATGAAATCACCCGCACATGCAAGCTTACGTCACCTCTGTGTTAGCTTTTGTGCATCACCGCATTGAGAGCTGCTATTTGAGAATAATAGAGAAAATACCAGAGATCTACTCAGAAGAGGATAATTTCAAATCCAACAGACATTTTAATGGTTTTAATAAATAAAACACAATTTTATCTTTCATTCTCAGATGAAGACATAAACCTTAGCACATGGAGATGAAACATGTTATAATTAAAAAAAGCTTTTCCACTTTGTACACATGATCCTGGATGTGAATTTACTATGGAAAACTCAGAAATTAGTGCACTTTCTATAAATTTTTCACCTTAATAAATTACTTTATCTTATAATTAAAATTGCACTCTTTAAGTTAAAATTACAGCCAGACTTACTATGATGTATGACTAATGTTCTGAGTGTATTATGAATGTGGGATAATAATGTGTATTGGGTGCATTATCAAGGTGGGATAATAATGTATATTGGGTGTATTATCAATGTGAGATAATAATGTATTGGGTGTATTAGCAATCTGGGATAATAATGTGTATTGAATGTATTATTGATGTGGGATAATAATGTGTATTGGGTGCATTATCAAGGTGGGATAATAATGTGTATTGGGTGTATTATCAATGTGGGGTAATAATGTGTATTGGGTGTATTATCAATGTGAGATAATAATGTATTGGGTGTATTAGCAATCTGGGATAATAATGTGTATTGAATGTATTATTGATGTGGGATAATAATGTGTGTTGGGTGTATTATGAATGTGGGATAATAATGTGTATTGGGTGCATTATCAAGGTGGGATAATAATGTGTATTGGGTGTATTAGCAATGTGGGATAATAATGTGTATTGGGTGCATTATCAATCTGGGATAATATCAGATATTTAAAATAAATAGTGAAAAGAACAAAAGCAAAAGCCATAAAAAGTTGAATGAAGCCAGCTAGGTTATGCATCTAGATACATTAGACATCAGTAATTACAAATTTCAACCTAAATTTAAGCCTATAGGTTATTGTATCTTCAGGATTTTCTATTGGCTATTGTATCTTTAGGATTTTCTTGGTGTAGATTCTAACCAATTTGTCCCCTCCCCTACATATACAGATTTTTTTCCATTTTGACACTCAATTACCCACTATTAGTCTGATATATAGAGTTGTATATCATATTCTTCCATACACTAATATATAATATAAAAAAAAATGATAACATCAAAATCATGGGACTAAGTGTTTTAAAGCTGATCTTATATCTCACTTGGTAAGAGCAGGTGCCATACTAATGAAGTACTATGTGTATGGAGGTATCTATATCACTAAAAATGTTTTCTACAAATTGATACAGAAGGAAAGCAAATACATGACAAGTTGAAATTTTATGAAGTAATTATTTCATTGAATAGGAATAAAATGATAAAAGTCACCCTGTGGAAATGCTTATGTCTTTTGTTAACAGAGTCCAAGTCCCGAAATCTATGTTTCTGAACAAAGAAAAGTACTGCTTAATAATTTGCGAAAGAGAAGCGTTTCTCATTAGGCCTGTGACTCTATGCATTAGGTGAAAGAAAAGTGCAGAGAATTTCTTTTTGAAAGCATGAATTTTTAAAGGTGCCAGTCAGCTGTTGCTAGTAGACTCCTGGCTGTTGCTACTTTGTATCTTCTCTACAGCCAATCATTTGTGTCATGGTCTAAACTAACTATAGTAAGATAGGCTTTCTGAGACAAAAGTGATATGAATTTGAGTTACACTGAAAGCTTTATTTTCAGTCTGTACTTGTTTACGCATGGTCAGAAAATGACCTGTCTGAGTAAGTTGCAATAAAAAGCAACTGAAATTAAAATGAAATAAATGCTAATCAAAAATTAATAATACTTGACAAAATGTTTCATCTAATAAGCATTCATTTGATATTAATATTTCATATATTTTATCAATCCCAAAATCTTTGAATTCTTTTGGGAGCTTCACAAAGAACGATGTTTGTAATTACTCCACCACTACTGCAATGAGTTTGATCCTCACAGGGTGTCCCGTATATGTGGTTCTTTACTCAGATCATTTTAGACATCTTGCAGTAAGTGCAATCTTGTCTCTCTGATCATTATTACTTTCAAAAAGAGTTAGTTTACCACTGAGTGCACTACATTTCTGGCCTTGTGTCATACTAAGCTAGGTAAGTAAATAAATGGCGAGATCTGTCAATCTCTAGACCGCAACATTAACCATTAAGCCGTTTCCACAGCGCAGCAGGTGCGAGGTAGTAGCAGCAGCCACAAATAAATTCCTACTAATTTCACGAAATATTCGTATTTTTTGGGTGAGCGAAAAAAAAAAATTGTGCTGATAAAATAAATTTACTGAATAAAAATAGAAATAATTATAATTTTTAATTATTTTTTTTTACTTTAGATGACCTAATAGTCAATGAACAAGACCGGAGAATATTTGATGAATTACTTAAATTTGGAACAAATGAATAGTGCTGAAAACAAGAGGCGGATGCAAGCCGCCATAGTTAAATTCTTTGCCTGTTCACAGTCAGCCGCTGTTGCCTGCTTCGGACGCAATTTTTAGCTTTATTCAGTTGTACGCAGCGACGTGGACGGCACGACATGTTTCCGATGACACCTCCAGGTAGAATTCTCATCAATTTGTAAAGTCTTATCTTTGCCGTTATGGTTTTAAAAAATCCACACAAAAAAATCAAACAATAAACAACGACACAATGTGGTGCGATCGCAAAATTCCCTCTCCTTTTTCTTTCGCTTTTCGTGTGTTGTTGGTGAGAAGGTCGCCTTTTCTCGTAGATTGGTTGTTTTCATATTTTTTAAGGGGTTATTTCAAAAAGTCATCTCTTAAATAGTTATACTTAGTACTGCGTGTATAGATTTTGTGGGGTTTCGGAAATCAGAATTAGAAAGCGTGATAAAAATGTGATCAAAATATTGAGAGCTTAGAAGAGAACAACAGACAAGAAAAAAAGACGATTCTTTAAAATTAAGGGTTTGAAAATGATGATCAGGTGTCTTGATTTATTTTAATACATTTTCCTTTTCTTTCCGATTTTTTTGTTTTATAATTTTAGAAAAAATGACTAGATAAGTCCCTTTTGTTTTAAAGAATTGTTATTAAAAATAAGTTCTTGGATCGCGACCTCGTTTGGGTACACGACTCCTTTCTTAAGAATAGGAACAATTTTTTCCTTTTCTTGTTCTAAAAACAGCTTTATTTATTATTGTTACCTATTTTTCAATTTATTATTTACGTTTTTAATATTTGCCAAGTTTGTTCGGAAACTTAATTGAGGAATTAAAAAGAAAAATATTTGAAAAATTGTGTTGTATCTGAGAGAAAAGTTAAAACATATCTTTCATTTGTTTTTTCTAATTAAGTTTTAAAATTAGAAAAAGAAAGTTATATTTAATGAGAAGAATTGGGGGATCAGTTTTGTAGAGCTATAAAATTAGAAAATGATCCCCCAATTTCAGAACAATGACTTGATTTTTGACAACACTCCTTATTCAGGCTTTCCCTTTTTTTTCCTTCCTGAAGGTTTTTTTTTTTTTTTTTTTTTTTTTTTTTTTTGAAAATTTAAAATTTGTAAATAACTGCATCTGTGATGTTTTTTTTTATTATTTTAAATTTGATGTTAAGTTAGATTTTAGCAAATTTTCATCCTGTGTTTATCTGTTATTTTTCTCAATCTTTCCTGGCAAAAATATAACAGATGTGGATTTTACTAACTTTTCTTAAAAATATTTGTCTTCAGTTTTTAGAAAAAAGCTTTTTTATTTATTTATTTTTTTTGTAAAGAAAAAAAAATGAGGATATTGTTTTTTGAAACCTGACATCAGATGTTCATTACATGAGTTTGTAAACGTTTACAATAATGTCATATTTCAACAGAAATAAAATAAAAATTTAAGACAAAGAAAGTAACCCGGGGTGGGGTGGGTGAAGAAGAGCAAAACTGCGGAAAAAATATCGAGCGAATCTAGTTAGTTAATTTTGTTTCGAAATTTATATTTCGATGTGTGTTTCCATCTTCAGATTATTGCTAAAAAAAAGTAACTTTAATTTTGGATGCCTGTCTTTCGCTATGAAGTTAGTTACTCGCTGATACAATGTTTATAGTCATAAATTTGTTAGCAATAAGCATAAAAAGGGGGGATTGTGGTAATAAAACAAAAATTAAATTAAAAAACTGGAAGGCAAAAGTTAAATATGCTATCAATATCAATATTGCAAAAGAAAAAAAACATCTTGATGAAGTAGGTTGAATGATTTATTTGTTTTTTTTTTTCACAATTTTTCGAATATGGGTTATTTAAAGCCAAATTTTGGATTGTATGAATAATAGTTTTTTTTGACGTGTAAATATTGCATAAACTTTTTTGGACAAAATCTTATAAGCTAGCCGGAGAAAGAAGAGAGATAGTTACCACCAACCTTTACCAATCCAATGGTATTTTTGTGCGTAAGTGAATATATATCGATCTCTACTGGAATTCGAACTCGGCTCTGCGATTTCTCATTCAGAACTAACGAAGCGGGAAATTTTTAAAAAAGAAATCTTCCTAATGATCAAAAACAAACAAACAACAAATTAGCTTTAAGAGCGTAATCTTAATTTTTTCATTTTCTTTTACTTTTGTACGCATTGTCGTTTTTTATGAAAAATATCCTCGGCTATATTTCATAATAATTTGATAATTTTTTCTGCAACATCAGAAAAAAAAAATTAAAAAAATGTATGTTTCTTCGTTTCCTCAGAGACACTAAGTATCAAAAAAATATTTCAAACTAGGTAAAAAAAAAGTTATAAAGATAAATATATACATATCATGCAATGTAAACCTAGCAGTACAGAGTTTTTGTTGATGAGGGAACTTCAGCGACTAAATGAAATACTCCTTATGTGCATATACATGTGTGTGTGAGAGAGAAAGAGAATACTGTCTTTCTGTCTTTACTGATGCTCTGATGAAGAAAAAAGATGTTTGTTAAAATATCTAGTGTTATTTACTGTGAAATAAATGACATTGAAAACATTTGGTCTGAACTGCTTCATTCGAAGTTTGATGTACAATTATAAATTGTATTTTTTTTAAAAGATTCTTAAAAATATATTTAGCTTTTTATGAATTTCATTTTCCTATGTCACAAATCTACAATTGTGTGTGTGTGTGTGTGTGTGTAATTTTAATATGGTTCCAGTCTTTTATCTTGCAATAACATTCAGATCTTTTATTTACCACAATAACAAATATTATCTGCATAGAATAACTATTTTGCACTCTCAACTGACAGTGTTGTGTGTTATGTTTCCAAATGATTCTTTTTTATTTTATTTTTTTTATTCATGTTATGGCACTATTTTACTTTTGTACCTCCCACCACAGATTGTGTGGGAGTTCTATGGCAAAGATGCAAATCAAAGTAATACATGTACCAACAAATCATGATATGATATATGATTAAAGCATTGGTTCATGAATTTGGTAACATTGTAATTGTGAGTTCAATCCCCAGGCCTTGTAGTGTAGACTTAGACTCAGTGGAGATAGGGTGAGCAATAAATAAGCAGTCCTAAATAAGAACAAAATGACATATCCATCGACATAGACAGTGGAACAAGTATAATCTACTCTAGTAGATTAGATAAAGGGTTCAGTGCAAAATTCTGTGATGATTAACTGGGTTTGACAATCACCTGAAGAAGGCTGGAGAGTGCAATGGCCAAAATGTTGTAATGATAACAACAAAGATGAGGACAATAATGTAAATAAGTCAGACTATTAATCATTTTTGGTCTCAAATCACCATGAATATATATATATATATATATATATATATATATATATATATAATTTTTTTTTTTTTTCTTTTTTAATCATTTCATTCCAAGCAAGGCACTAATGCCACTAAAGTGCAAGAGGTTACTGTGAGTGGAAGAGAAAGAGAAGACTTTAGTGAGGAGAAAGGACAATAAAAGAACGGGATTCAAGAGGGCAGAAGATTGCAATTGACATTACATTTAAATTTTTGAAGATTGTATGTGGTAGGGAAGCAAGAAATTGAATGAGTTCCATAGGCGAGAAGTGCGAGAAAATAAACTACTAGAATAGAACTTATGATTACATTTAGCTATTTCAACAGTAAAATGATGAGACCTAATAGCCAATTCAGTAATACATTTGAAGTTGTGGTACCAAGAAGGAGAGCTCATTAGAACAACTGCCATGAAAATATTTATAGAAAAGACAGAAGGAAATCATCATAGTTGTGGGAAAGTGATTGATGCCAGGTCAGGACCAATAACATTACAGATCCTTCTTTGGATTTTGTACAGAATGTCGAGATATATAACCAGATCAGATATGGCAGCAATATTCAATGCATGGACAAATGGTAGATTTATAAACATACAGGATAAATTTGAATAAGAAAAATTGTTTAGCACAACCCAGTGGACCAACCTTCTTAGCAGCAGACCTAGCAATTGATTCACTATAATCGCTCCACTTCATGTTGGTAGAAAATGTGAGCGCAAGAAAATGCACTGAATTGCTCTCCTCGAGGTTAGCATCAGCCATATTGATGCAGAGCAAAATGGTTCTCTATGATGATTAAAGGATAGCAATTTTGTTTTGGAGGTGTTGAAATTTACAAGCCAAACCTTGTCCCAGTTAACTGATTAGAAGTTGTATTTGAGATCAGCTGCCAGTTTTACATTATCCGATCTATTCGGCTTACTATTAAGACAGGAGGAAATAGTTGTCATCAGCATAGATAACTAGTTGGGGACTGATAACATTGAGAAGGTCATGATGAAAATAAGAAAGGAAGTAGGTCCAAGGATAGAGCTCTGAACCCTCGCCCCCCCAACATTAATATGAAATGATCTAGAAGAATGAACTTTCAACACAATCTTCATTACCCTATAAGATTAAGTCAAATATCTGATCCGAGACACCATATCCCTTGAACTTATGGAGAAGACTCTTGTTTAATATTATTGGTTCTTCAATTTGTATTAAAATGAAAACATTTTTATTGAGGTTGATCTTCTTGGTTGAAAACAATAGTTTCTAGACTTTCAATCTAAATCTCATAATGCAAATTTTCATGTGCAGGATTCTAAGACTAATGTTTTCAACTGACGTGAAATGGAAAGATCATATTGAAACCATTGCTAAGTTGGCACCTAGGAAAGTTGGTTCACTATGATGTGCTAGACAATTTTTCTGGACAGAATCTATCTTATATATTTCTAAGTCTACCATTCATTCTTGCTTTGAATATTGCTGCCACATCTGGTCTGGTACTCCCACTATATATTTAGAGATTCTTGATAAAATCCAAAGAAGAATCTGCAATGTTATTGGTTTTGATCTGGTATCTTGCTTTCAGTCCCTTTCCTGCCGCTGTAATGTAACTTCCCTTTGCCTTTTCTATAAATACTTTCATGTTAATTGTTCTGATCACCTTTCCTCTGTAGTACCTAGAATTTATGAATTTAAGTGCAGTACTAGTTTGGCAGCAAGGTCTCATAATTTTATAGTCAAAATGGCAAGATGTAAGCATAAGTTCTATGTTAATAGTTCCTTCTATTGCATTTCTCACTTGTGGAACTCACTTCCAGCTTTTTGCTTCCCAGTCAACTTTGAGCTTCAAAAATTTAAATATAACATCAATTATTTTCTTCTGTAATCTTAATTCTTATTCTTTTATTGTTCTCTTTCCTTAATCGTTTTTCTCATATTCTCCAACAATCCGTAACCTCCCGTGTCCTAGTGGCTTTATTGCTTTGCTTGGGGTGAAATGATTTAAAAAAAAAAATAAAAGTAAATCTATGGTGTTTTTAAAGTTGGAGGTGGCCAATACTATTGTACTTGGTATAAACATAGAAATCAAACTTTGGTACTGAAAAATTATTTAGAAAGAAAAATTATTTAGAAAGAAAATGTTATATTTTAAAGAGGGCTCCTGAAGAGATAAACATATTTTGCTGTATTAAAATTGGAATTTTACCTTTCTCATTGAAAATGTTATACCACCATTGTTGTATTTTCACTTAAACCATCATATTTCATATACCAACATTTAATAAACATCAATTGATGACAATTAGTTTTATTTTATTTTGTTTTTACATTAATGTTGAACTATTAAAATTATAAAGAAATTTTTTTTTCTGGTAAAAGTTTGTAATATTTAAAATTTTAACAAATCACTTTTTACTATTCCCAGAATATATATATATATATATATATATATATATATATATATATATATAAGCTGAAACCATGTTTGAATTTCAATTTCATAACTTTGCACTGTATTTTAATGTACCTATCTTATGACTCTATTTCCTCATTTACTTAAGCTTTTAGTATTTCCTTATCTGCTCTGCTATTGATGTTTGTCTCAGAGACAATCTATTAACTTATTCTATGCTTTGTCCTTCTGCTATATTTCACATTACATTTATATAATTTGTAGAGAGTAAGCATTACTTTATTTTTCTTATTGAGTATCCTTTGTTGACCAATTCATAAAATAAACTGTTTTTATTGTCTACAAATCATAAATATATTTTAATATACTATTCTTCTCATGATTATCACTTGCAGATCTAGTAGTTGTTTTAATTTCTCATCTCAAACATCTGTTAATATATTTGTTAATCTTTAATAAAGGAAGAAGATAAAATTCTTGTATGTTTTATATATATATATATATATATATATATATATATATATATATATATATATATATATATATATATATATATATATGTGTGAGAGAGAGTCATCCACATACAAGCCTGTTTCGGTCATCAGGATGGCTAGGCGTCTGATTGCTTCAAGCCGGGAGCAAAACTTGACCGATTTGGTATCAGTCAGAGATCTTACTCCTAAGCTATTGGTGCACGGCAGACAAAGGGAAATTTTAACATATTGTATATGGAATGTATACAAATGCCAGTGGTCAAGAGGGTTCAGTTTACAACAGGACTCTTTAACTACTAGAGTAAATAATGAAATTGGGGGGGGGGGACTAAAAAAATTATCCACTAATGTGCCATGAACTTGCATCTATCACCTTAAGGGCCTTTTTCATAGATATCACTTTAACCACATCACAGCTGCCTTGATGAAACACAATCTGTAGTTGTTCTGTTACACCAATTTCTCCACACCATTTTTGTTTACTATCAAATAGTAAGTTATTTACTTGGAAGCTTTTAGATGAAGAGCTTCCTCTTATTTCATTATTAGCTTGACTCCATCTTGTTATTGTTACATACCAAAATTAATAGTGAAAATACTTTATGTAAAAATTAAAAAAAAATAATAATAAAATATATAAAAGCGTTCCCAGTTATAATGTTATTTTGTTTTATTTACTATTAGTCAATTTGTTTTATTATTTATCTTACAACTATTTTAAAAACAACAACAACAACAGCAGCAGCAACAACAGTAATAATTATAATAATAAAAAATATTCTCATATATTTGATAATAATTTTATACTTTTTTTTATTATTTAAAAAATATAGCAATACATTTGATAGACTATTTACTCCGACATCCAATGTAAAATATGTTTTATGTATGTAGCGAGTAGTGGGTAGAAGTAGTACCTTTGTTGCTCGGCTGCTGCATCTTATTATTAAGGTGGACAAGCAATGCTGGTCTTCATCCATCCCCTAAATCTCCATGTGCCACACCCTGTAACCCGCTTCGACAGGCAGGCTGAATCATGTGACATTACCATCGAAAGGCTCTGCACTCTTCTTTGCACTGGTAGTACCGGAGTGGTATAACTCCATGATAATAAAACCTGAGGGGTGTTGTTCCTTGTGTTCGTGGCAAATATTTGCATCAACTCCTTGTTATCAGCACTTCCAATAAGTGTGGCTGGTTCTACACAATCCTTTGCCACTGTAAACAAATCTTTTGTGTGGATAGTCTGCAGTTCATTTCTGTGTTCCTTCTTTGTTATTCCATCTGAGCAACAAGTCCACTGGCGAGAGAGTTAAGGTGATGGGAACAGGTACATGATAGTACTGGAAGTCTCTAGCTGGCGCTTCCACAGTGGCGACCATCAGGTGGTGGCTGTTCTTGCACAAAATCCTGAGCAATTGTGTTTTCGTGTCTCCTGATGGTGACAAAGTAGGTCTATTTAGACATAGCACTGCTTTTCCTAATCTGAGGAGGGTGTCTAGAAAAAGTGCCCTAAACATTGCTTGCTCTTAATCAACTTGGCAGCCTGCTGCAGTTGTCTAGTCATCCAATAATGCAGTCACAATAATCAATTTAGTAGAAATATAACTCTTAAACATGTTAACCTCAGGTTTTGGAATGTAAGAACCTTCCAAGACAACGATTCTTCCCCAGAGCGTGAAACGGCCCTCATTGCTGGTGCATTAAGCAAACACAATATTGACATTGCTGCTCTCGGTGAGGCTCGTTTTGCAGGCACCTCTCAACTTGAGGAATTCAGTGCAGGATATACCTTTTTCTGGATAGGCAAAAGCGAAGAAGATCCCCGCCTATCAGGTGTAGGCTTTGCCATAAAATCAGACATTGCTAAATCCTCTTCATCTCTTCCAAAAGGAATAAATGATCGCATTATGACTCTAGTCTTAGAACTCGACAACATCTCTTCAGCCACTCTTGTGAGCTGCTATGCCCCAACCATGAACACCCCTATGTCGGAAATTGATGGCTTTTATGATCAACTATGTTCAGTCATTTCCAAAGTTCCACATAGAGACAAATTTGTCCTTATGGGAGACTTTAATGCACAAAGTGGTTTTGACCATCAGACATGACCTGGTGTCCTTGGCACTCACAGTGTCGGGTGTATGAATTCTAATGGGCTACAACTTCTTTCTCTCTGCTAAGAATTCAATCTCACCATCACCAACACACGTTATCAGCAGTCCAATCATCACAAAATGACTTGGATGCATCCCAGACCCAAAGATTGGCATGAAACGTGAAAGACTTCAATATCACCTGCTCTTTCCACAACACTTGCTATCTTTCAGACCATGCTCTAGTACTACGCAGCAAAGTATCCTTTCAACTCTTATACAAGAAACCTCTCATTAGCACTATGGTTCCTAAACGAATCAACATCTCACCCCTGAATTCTGATGTTAAGAAGAACTCTCTGACACACTGGATTCAACGCTTGATTCAGTCGTGATCTCAGAAGACATTGAATCCTCCTGGAGATGCTATTTATTCCAGTTCCCTTGAAGTTCTAAGACTTCCCATAAGGAAGCATCAGGACTGGTTTGATGTAAATGATTCGCACGTTCAACGTTTCATTGATGATGCACGATTTGTACAAAATATACGTAAACAAGAAAAATTGTCCATCAAAAAAGCACATATGTAAACAGGAAGTAGCAAATGCTCTCCAAAAAATGAAATAGTCCTGGTGGTCTGTGAAGGCTGTGAAACTCCAGGTGACAGAAAAGATCCCAAAACATTCTATAAAGGCCTTAAAAAGGTGTACAGCCCACAAGGAAATGGAATTTCACCTGTTTTGTTGTCTGACAGTAACACATTACAAACAGACAAGAAGGAAATTGGACTTTGAAAGTGTCCTTAACTCCACCTCTGCCATCAATGACAACATCATTGCTTCAATTCATCAGTGACCAGAAATTCCCCAGTTGTCTCTTGAGCCATGCCTAAAGGAAATCCAGGTTTTTGTCAAGCAATTGTCCTCGAACAAAGCCCCTGTGATAGAAGCTATTCCCCCCAAATTTTTAAATATCATGGCAAGACGCTGGTTAAAAAACTCCTTGAGCTTTTTAAAGTCATATGGAAGGTTGGTTCTGTTCCACAGGACTACAAAGATGCTTTTATAAAACATTTGTTCAAGAACAAAGGTGAAAAAGTTGTATGTGATAATTCCTGTGGCATTTCACTTCTAAGTATTACAGCCGAAATTCTTGCTCATATTCTCACCAGAAAAATCAAATATCTCATTGACGACATCTATCCCGAATTTCAGTGTGGCTTTTGTTCAGGTCGTGGAACTATTGATGTGATTTTTTTTCACTTTGTTAGGTTGCTGAGAAAGTTTGCGAGAAGAAGAACGTTATTGTCTTTATCGATCTGACCAAAGTGTTTGACACTGTAAACAGGGGTGTCCTCAGGAAAGTAATCAAAAAGCTTGGAATACTTGTCATCATCTCATTTCACAAAGGAATGAAAGCATCTGTTTTATCTAATGGAGAATTTTCAGAAGCCTTTGGTGTAACAAATGGCATAAAACAAGGTTGTGTCATGGCTCCTGTGCTTTTCGCTCATGCTACACCATGCTTTTAGTGATCTTGGGTGTGAAATTTGAATTCCGCACAAGTGGCAACCTCTTTAACCATCAACGTTTTAAAGCAAAATAGCTGTCTCTAGCAAGCATTACAAATGATCTTTTGTTTCCTGATGACTATGAGATTGTAGCCACCTCAATCAAAGAAGCTCAAGCACTTGTCAATCATTTTTCCATAACTTGCAACACATTTGGATTAACTATAAGCATAAAGAAAACTGAAGTTGTCCATCAATCAAGGCTTACACCTAAGCAGGTCAAGGGTGTAAAACAAAAGCCACCTTCTAATACCTTCCACCTTCCAACAACCTGAAGTATGTGAAATCATTCACATATTTAAGAAGTAAAGTCAATTCAAGTGCCTCTTTGGATGAAGAGATAGTTAACCAAATATCAAAGGCAACCAATGCCTTTGGGAAGCTTAAGCATTGCCTATGGGATATTCGTGGGATTTCACTGAAAACGAAAATCAGTGTCTATCAAGCAGTCATTCTCACCGCATTTCTTTATGGGTCGAATCCTGGACACCATACAGGACACACATCACTCAACTTGATGCTTTTCTAAAATGCTGTGTTCGTTCAGTATGCAGTTATACATGGCAGGACAAAATCTCTAACCCTGATATTTTCATCAAATGTGGCGTTAGTGGTATTGAATTCTTTCTGATGCAATCACAGTTCAGATGGTCTGGTCATGTCATCAGAATGAGTGATGATCAGATGCTGAAAATCCTCATGTATAGCCAACTCTTTCATGGTAAGCGTAACATAGGCCGTCCTTGGTTACGCTTCGAGGACAAACTTAATTACAATTTAAATGCTGCAAGCATCCCTATAGAGTAGTTCGAACTTGCTGTTGAAAACTGTAAACTGGAGAAACACCTGTACCGAGGTATAACTAACTTTGAAAAGAATAGTCTCAACCATCTGAGAGAATTAAGAACCAACACTAAATCTCTGGCTAATACATCAGCCCATATGACAGTCAACACTTCGGCAGGTCCCTTGTGTGGACTTGTTTGAAAATCCTGTGCTGGATTGTTTATTTTACATAAACATAAAAACTGAACTGAAAGACACTCGGACTCTCCTGTTGTTTTCAATGTATATCATATCTATATATATCTATATATATCTATATATATCTATATATATCTATATATATATATATATATATATATATATATATATATATATGTAAAATAAAAAAAACCAGAACCAATAAAGGCAGGCAGTAGTCTGTATGCTCAATCAGGTGATTGTTATTTTCCGTTTCTCTTGGCAATAATTAATTGAATTCCTTTTTTAGTAAAACTTGGCTAAACAAAAATGATTTAATTGCTTAGGCACAGCTGATGCATATTTTGATTAACTTGGCTTGAGTCAAGTCTGGATAAAAGTCATTTGTGGATCAGACAGTGAGGATTAAATTCTTTCTGAGTCTGCTGAGGTGAATGGGCCATAAACATTACCAAAACACAAATGCTTAAGATTTTTGTCATAACTTTGATGTGTGATGATGTTTACTTGAGTCTATCGAGCATACATCGATTGATAAAAATTAAATATAAAACCCATTGTTGTAGCTGTTGTTCCTATAATTATTCATGTCTTATCAATTTTGTTGGATTTGTTTAGAAACAGCCTAAGTTTCTGTTGTGTCCTTAAAGAGGTTACAAACAGACAAAGGTAGTACTCGAGTGAAAGGAACAGCAACACGGGTATAGATGAAAGAAAGAAGGGTTTATTGTAAAAGAGAATACACTACTGAAAGACAGGGAATTGGGTAGCAGGCTAGTAATTCCCGAAGCAAGGTTATTTACCTTACCTCCCCCGCAAGACAGGATGTGGCACAAGGCTGTTTTTTAATGCGGGTCAAAACTGAGCCTGTATGCTCGGACAAAAATTCCCCGTAGACCCCATAAAAAATGGGGTCAGTTAGCTGTCTACACCCCAGACGAGACTCTGCCCTTTGGCATAGCCTCATCTGGGTTCCTCTCTGCCCAAAGGCAGAGAGTTTGACTAGATCAGCTGGAGATGAATCTCCAACTAATTCCCAAAGCAAGGATATTTGCCAACTGCCCCACACTGTCAGATGTGGCACAAGGCCGAATTTAACGTGGGGTATCCGAGCCTGTAGGCTCAGACAAAAATTCCCTGTAGACCCTGTGAAAAACAGGGTCGGGTAGCTGTCTACCATCCCAAACGAGACTCTGCCCTTCGGCAAAGCCTTGTCTGGGTTCCTCTCCGCCTGAAGGCAGAGAGTTTGACCAGCTGAGCTGGAGACGAATCTCTAACTAATTCCTGAAGCAAGCCCCCAGGTATATCCTGTGCCCACCATATATAGCTACTGATATAGTCAGTCCACATGGGCGATAGGGAGTGTGGGACTTTCTATTACAACAGTTTCATAATCTTTGATTAAATTTTTTTTGTGTTTAGAAATACATTCATTTTCAAGTTTTTCTCCATTGTGGAAATGCTTTTTTTTTCTTTCTTTTTTTTTTTAAAATACTAAATATCACCCAATACGAGGTTCGAGAGCTACTCAGTGTAGTTGTAGTCAAAAGGTATTGATGAATAAGGTGTGTAATAAGGTATGAATTAAAATAGAATGTGGTAGGAATTGGAGATTATTGGCATAAGGAGGATAAGTGGACAAGATTAATGTATTCAGGGAAGCATCCACGTGAGAGTCTGTTCCACAAAGTGGCAGTTCTTAGAGAAAAAAAGTTGTCTGAGTGGAACTTCCTTCTTACATTTGGAGCATGAATGAAAAGACAAGAACAGTTTTAAATTTTTATTTTACTTTTTAAGATCAATTACTGTTGAGATGTAGTTTATTAAAACCTGTATTTTGTTTTTATATAAAAAAGTAAATATTGTATTTTGATGGCCTCAAAAATGTAGAATTTCTAAAAGGTTTAAATTTAATTTAATTTTGAACTGATGTTTTTTTTACCAGTTTAGATTTTGATAATTTCATATTTTTAACATTGGTGATGTGACCTTTCTTTATATGACATCACTCAGGCATTACTAACTTAGAACCTTTGTAAGGATAGAAAAAAATTCTAGAAATTTTTATAACTTAATTTTTTTTTTAACCAAATATTTGTTGTATGATGTCATCACTATCAGTATTGCATTTTTGTGGTATTTCAAACCATTAATTTTTTTTTTTTTAAAGTAATAGTTTAAATGAAAATTACATAAACTTTTAAATGTTTTCTTTTTAATTTTTTCTTTATTCAAGCTGTACTTTGTGTTCTTTTGCAATATTATTTTAATAAGAATGTTATAATTAATAAGTAAAGATTACAATCTGGTACAAGAGTAAAAATGTCAGCAATTGCAGTAATAGTGTAACCTGACTGACATGATATTGCTTTTGCCATAATTGTAGTTGCTTTTAAAGACTCTTACAAACAATTTTCCTTTAAAATTTTTTTTTCTTGTTCAAAAATAACAAGATCAGACTCACAATTGATGATTATCCTTGATTATACAAACTTAAAAATTTTGAACTGACACAAAGTTTGCAGTTATGAAAATGTTAACTTTGTGTATTTTTTTTTTTTGTTAGTTTTGGGGGTTTAAGTATCACTTTTCTTATGTAGCATCCAAATATTTCCTAATAATTTAAATGCAATTTTATATTTGGGTAACTAGAAAAAAAGCTCAATAAGCTCAATAAGGAACCTTTTACCTTTTTTTTTTTTTATCATTTCATCCCAAGCAAAGTTATAATGCTACTAAAACACAAAAGTTTACTGTGAACGTGTTTACTAGTTAAAGAGAATGAGAAGACTTTAGGAGAAGGAACTGGAAACCCAATGCTAAACACATTAAACCTCTACTCCTGTTCAAAAGACTGGGAAGGTGCGTAAACCGGGCCATAAGCGACCTGATCAAAATGCAATTAATAAAAAAATTATTCACCTTAGAAAATGTTATTTCTCTCTTGGTTTTTATCCAGTCTTTGCCTTTCATTAAATAATCGTTTACTTTATACACAAAATAAATTCAGTTCATTTTTTTTACAGATAAGTTGGGTTGTTTTTCTTTCATTCTTCTTAAGTGGAGAATTGTTCTCTATCTTTTATCCTCCTCCATTACACTTTCCTTACTTCCTTTCATAGGATTGAAACCTTATATCTAGATATGTGGACAATTATACACATTTTCTTCAGCTAGAATTCCCTTACAACCTAAAAAATAATTATTGGTTTTCTAACTTTGATGAATTTAATGAAGTTTTTTTAATTGAATATTCAAGGAATTTGAAAATTATCTTGATCCCTTTTATTACCATCTCTTTCTTTTTTTCTTTTTCTTTCTTTCTTTTTTTTTTTTCCAGAAAACTGATCAGTTGTTAATGGTGTATTTAAATCTCTCTCTTTGTCACTGAACACCATCCTGTTTATCTATCACTTGTATATTCAATTTTTTTCAATTGTATGATCTTAATTTTGTTTTTTTGATAATGGAAGCAAAGCCTTAAAAAATTTATTTACACTATTTTACGGTCTTGTGTTTATGTTTAGTGTTTAGTTCATTTTATAAGTGAATCTCATATTAAGTGTATACTTTTCTTAAGTAAACAGCAGATTTGGGTATTTTCACTTAAAAAGGGGTGTGGAGTTCTAAAAAATGATTGATGAAATTTGAACAAAATTTGCATGTAAAGAATAGCTTTCAGCAGATTCAAAATTACATGATGTGAGGCTAGTGAAAAAAAATCTAAGTATGAATTACTAAGTGAGAGAAATGTCACCTTTTGTACTATGAAAAGTGCAATCAAAAAGATTATAGCTTTAACAGATAAGAGCCAATGTTGAGAATTTGAACTTTAACCATTGATTTAAAAAAAATTAAAAATTCACTTTATTTTAATACAAGGTATACAAATAGGTTAATCTGAAATAATATGTGGCCTGCGAGTTGCTAACGTGAAATAATTTAAAGTACAGAGACCTAAGTTATGGCATCGGATGTTAATGAATTGACTTCTTGAAATGTAAGATATTGATTATTGTTTTATAATTTAAAAGTTCCATTAACATTTGTTCTGGTAAGAGAAAGCAGAGATTTGTTTCTATGATGTCAAATTTTTCATCACTTTCAAATTGAATCCTTTTGTATACATTGGATTAGTATAACAAGAAAGCTTTTCCAGTTCATCTCTGTTCCTTGTCTTCCATTCTATTATGGGAATGAAAACATCAGTTTGAATAATCTAAGTTTTCCATAAAGCCATTAAGTGACAGTGACTACAATTCTTAGCTAAAACCTGTCACTAAGAATGAATTGGCATTTTTCGTAGATTATGAACTATTTTAATTAATGTATTCTAAAATAATAACTATACAATTTATAAATAAGCACAACTGGAAGATCATCAGTCATTTGAACTTTTGGTCGCCTAGTACATCACAAAGAACTGTTGGAACTTTTAGGTAACCTTGACATATTTGGGAAGGATATTAGAATAATCCAGAACTGGCAGCAAACCACCTCCATATGGTTAGAAAATGTGTTCAGTAAATATACAAAAGCAGTATAAGACAAGGATGTATCTTCTTACCGGACTTATTCAACCATTATACAGTGAGGCAATTTAGAGAGAAATCCTACCAGGATTCATTATTGGTGGCCACAATCTTAACAACATAAGATATGAAGATGACACAGTGTTAATAGCAGATATAGAAAGGGAACTACAAAAACTCCTATAGAAGCTAATGAAGGAAAGCATGAAGAAAGGACTAAGCATCAATTGAAAGAAGATAGAATGCATGGTTGTTAGCAAAAGCAAGAGCCCAGCATGCAAATTACAAATTGGAGATACGAAAATCAAAGAAGTGCAACAACTTAAATATCTGGGAAGTGTTTTAACAGAGGACAGAAAGTGGGACACTGAAATTCAAAGGCACATTGGGATCATTAAAGATGCCTTGCAAAATTTAAATAGCAACCTACTGCAGGAAAAAATCTGCCTCATCAGTCATGTATCAAAAGATACATGATCACCTAAGCATGTATCACGCATGGCACATAACTGATTAAGAAATAGGAAAATTTTGTTAGAAACATAGAAAAGAGTACTAAACTGTTATGTAATATCTGTTCTTCTATATAGCAATGAATGCGGGACAATCTCCTTGCAGATGAAGACTGGAAGCAACAGAAATGTGATTCTACAGAAGGATGCTGAGAATGTCATGGAACAAAATTGTGAGCAATGGCGTGGAGTTTTAGAGAAAATGGAAACGACAAGAACACTTATACTTAACATCAGGAAGATAAGGTTGAAATTTTTAAGGCACATAATGAGGAAAGTAAGCTTGGAAAATTTGATACTCAAGGCAAGAGGGAGAGAGAAAAACAATTCATAACCTACCAAGTGAGCTTGAGGAGAGCCATGATTGCCAACATCCTGAAGGGACATGGTGCATAAAAGAAAAGCATCCTTTATATATAAGTTGTCTGTTACAAAAAAAAATCACTTCATGACTTTATAGTGGCCCTTGAAAAAAAAAACACAAACTTAGAGGTATAATCATTTGCTAAGATAAAATTTTAACATTTTTTATTTTTTTTATTTTTTTTATTTTTTTTTTTTTGAAGTGTTATCTTGTCCATTATCCTGCACATCATTTTATATCTACTGTCATGGTCAGGATCATATTTTAGAACATTTTATTTACATTATTGTTCACTGAGCAATCTTTTGACATTGTTATTCTATCCACAAAGGTCTTATTAGGAAATTTCATTTATCTTCCTAAATTCACATAATTATAGTGTTTTTTGTTTTGTTTTTTATAGTGTTTCAAATCAATGCATGATAATTTAATGACTATGATTTAGCATAGAATTTTCTGTTCTTGAAATGACTTTATGGTTTTGGTATCAGTATTGTTGTTTTGTTGTTACATCTTTGCTATAGAACAAGGGTTAGCAACTCGGTTTTACCAGCAAGTTTGATCTTAACTTTGTATCCTCTTAAGCTAAACTGAAAATATAATCTACAAGTTTAGGTATAAGAAATATGTGAGAAGTTGGACTTGAATCCTTAATAGAAGCAGCTGTAAATAAAAATTTTAAAAGTAAAAAGAATAGGAGTAGATAAGTTCACACACCTTCCCTGTCTTTTGCACAGGAGTATAGGTTTATCCCTTGTTTCCTGTTTAGGATTGGTGTTCCAGTTCCTTCTAAATTATTCTCTTTCATACCAATTAACCTTTTGCATTTTAGTGGCATCATCATTTTGCTTTGGGTGAAATGATTAAAAAATTCTTTTAATGTTAAAACTTTTTGAACTCTGTATTTGTTCATCATCATCATCATCAGGTGGAAAGGATTGTTCAAAATTAAAAAAAACAAAATTTTAGAATTTTCTCAGTAGTATAGAAACCCAAGATCAGCATATGAATCAGGATGGACATTTCATACACTTGCTCACTATGTCTGTAATGCCTAGTTGTATATAATGGGAATTTTTGTTGAAATCAATTAAGGAAACTACAAATAGTTACTTGAACAATATTCTTTTGAATTGATTTTAGTTTTATGTAATGGAAATGAATGGTTTAGGTTTTTTTCTCTAACAATCTGAGACACAATTTACTAAAGTTTTTATTTTGATTTAGTTTCTTCTCTCAGCAGATATTAAAGAATTTATTAAAAATATATAAAAAATAAAGCGTGTTAATTTTAGAATATTCAACAATCTTCATGTTAAAGAAAAAATGCCTTTGTACAGGTTTATTCAAAAAGAATAAACTGATTTCATTACGTACTCTTTTAATAAAAGAAACGCAATAAAAAAAACTGCAGCCAAGTGACAAGTATTCTACTCACAATCAACTTTATGTCCTGTCTTACAAGTGTTCAATGTGGCCACCACCTGCAGCACGGGCAACATCAATGCAATAAGAGGATTCTTCCCAAATGTGTATCAGCATATCATGATCCATTGAGTTGATTGTTGTTGTTATTCGATATTTAAGGTCATCGAGGTTACAGGGTAGCAGTGGGACATAAACACAATTTTTTATGTATCCTTCCAATAAAAAAATCACACACAGTGTGGTCTGTGGATCTTGCAGGCCACGCACAAAGAGCAAAGTCTTGCTAAGTGCCTGAATGAGGCATAGTCTCTAAGGTTTCAAATGTAGATGTTTTCTTAGCATTCACCAAATAGTGGATTGAGAGCTCGCAAGCTCACGGCTAGCTTGATTTGTGGACTGTCCTCAAATGTGGCACAGATTCTCACCATTTGCTCCTCTGAAACTCGTGGTTGTCTTGGATTTTTTTTCTTTACACAGACAACCACTCTCTCAAAACTTTTTAAACCACTGTCAAATGTTCTTAGGAGATGGAGGATTAATGTCAAATGCCTTCAAAAAGCACATTGCACAGTGACAACTGTATTTGTTTTCACGAACTCGAGAATGCAGAACACCTTTTGCTGAGGACTTGCCATTCCGTAGGTAAACAAAAAAACTGAACATTGACGAAGATACAACACGACTACAGCCTCCCCGTGGCAGCCATTCAAAACTTAGAAAACTCCTCTTTCAAATGGTCACAGACTCATTCCATGACGATGCTTGAGAACTGAAGAAATGCATCATGAAATCGGTTCGTTCTTTTGGAATGACCCTGTACATTCCAGTATTAGTGATGCTATTTTTATTCTCTATGTTCTAATTGTTTATTTCCCAATTTAAATTTTTGTTCTTTTTAATGTTCTGATTGCTCTTCCCCAGGCCAATAGTGCATTCAGGAGTTGTTTAGAAATCTCTTTCTTCTCTGTGCTTTTCTCCTTGTCTCACCAAGAATATCACAAGTTCACAAAATCAATTATTAAATCTCATCAGAAGAAAGAACTTTTAAGACAAAACTAGGAAATGTATTTGTCCTTCTTAGGGGATTTTGTCCCGTTGTTAGCACCCTCTCCACCAATTTCCTAGTTTTACCTGAAAAGTTTTTCTCAAATGAGATTTTCCACTTGTTTCTGTGAAACTCATGTTCTAGTTGAAATGAAATAAGTAGTCTAATAAAACTTAATCTTGGAACTTTACAAAATGGTAATTGCTTTCAGTTTTTTAATTTTATGAATCTATTGTTATTGGATTAGTAAAAAATATTTTATGAAATTATTTAGTTTTGTCTGTGAACTTCTTGTCTTTGATAATTTTCCATTTGTGCTTCCTTTTTGCTGTAAAGTGTATTTTCTGTATACTTTTAATTACTAGTTTCTGGGCTCCACTGTTACTGGAGTCTGCTTGTCACAGTTTGTAACCACTGTCAAGAAGAGAAAGCTGAAATGGTATGGACAAGTCATAAGAACTAACAATCTTTCCACTATCATCCTAGAAGGTACCACTTTAGGTAACAGAAGAAAAGTGCAGGCAGAGGTAAAAATGAGGCTAACTCAATCCAAATTTAATGCTCAAATGATTTGATGATTTAGAAACTGAAAATGTATACTAGCTCAATCAATACTTGTTAAGATCTATTTAATTGTTTCAAGATTACTAGAATAAAATTATTTTTTTTTCATTATCAAGTTTTGGCTGATTTAAAAAATATGTATATATGGCTAAAATATTTAATGTTGTTTTTTGTTGGGAAGTTAATGTTTTACTTCCTGAAGAGAAAAAAAATGAATAGAAATAAAATAGCCATTTAAATTTTTTTTTTTTTGCATGTAAGTTCAGTTTACTTTTGCAGTTTATTTTTACCAATGTTTTATTCTTATTTTTAATTTTTAAATGTCATGCCCCTTTAGTATGTAGGTGATCATGATTCTCCACACATTCCTTTTCTTTCTTATCTGTGAATTGCCATGCATTCTTTGGAAAGATAATAGAGTAGTTTCCTTTTGTCTCTTCCATGGTTTTGAATTCAGATTAGTGTTTCTCCTAAACAGGTGCTATCCAAAGGTAGATATCCCAGTTTTCCAAAAGGCATTAGTGCAAAAGTAATTTACTGATTCCATTTTCTTTGGCAATATCTATTACGCTACCTGCATATCCAACATTTATTATTATTATCCTTAAATAAATCCTTATGTCCTTAAATAAATTACATGAAGAGTGCATTTTTGCTTTCTTTGATTTGAGAATAGTAATAGAAAATACTGCAATTTCTTTTTGTATAGTTTGTTCAGTAGCTGCTAACCCAATTGCAAATATTAGTCTGCAAAGAAATGGCATCATACAGCAGTTTCTTTTACTGTGTTTTATTTACCATTTTCCTTCCTATTCCATGCCTTTGTGAGAGTCTCGATTCCAAAGGACTTAACCATAATGTTAAAAGTTTCTGCTTAAATGCAGTACCTTGCTTTTTTTAATACTCTCTTAACTGTTACTTACGATAATTATGTTTTTTTTATAATAATTTTAGAACAGACACCATAAAGTACGCATAAGAAAATAATGGCTACTTAAATCTAAGTTAATGATACAATGGGAATAAAAAGAAATTTGGAAAAGAATATAGTGAATTTATAACATAAAAAAAAATGAAAATCCCACTAATTGTTGAGATTTTTCTTTCAATGTTATTTTGTCATATCAGCTTTCATTAGACTCATTTTTGCAGGAGGTAAATTCCTTTTACAAATCTTGAACTTTGTTCATGTCCTTTTCGTTTGCCAAAGACAAGCAAGTATTTTTTTCTAGTAGTGAATAATCTTCAGAATATTAACGCATTTTATCTTTATTTATATAGAAATGCTTTTAAAGTAATAAAATGGGCCTGCCTTACAAAAAATGAATGCATGCGCATAAGTTTGGGAGAATTTTGATTAATTAAGTAAAAATAAGACAGTCTTTTAGTTTTGACATTCATATTTTATTGAACAACATATTTATCTTTTTACTGTTTGTGCAGCACTTGAAATTATTTCTATTCTGGAGCCAATAATCAAGCCAAGATATTTGAATTGTTTCACTAAGTTCCTGACCACCAGTTTATCACAAGCACTAACTGTTGCTGCAAAACTAAAAAAAAAATCTGGAAAAACAAGAAATCTGCCTGAAATCAAAGATCAAACTGTTGCATGCAATGACCTTCTTGATCTTTCTCTACAACTGCAAATCTTTAATATTATCAGCAGAAATACAGTGAATAATCCATGCATTAGAAATGAGATGCTACAGAACTATCTTCTTTATAGACTGTATCACAAATGATGCAGTTTGAGACACTATCAAACAACAAAACAGCTCCATTGAAAGGTCTCATAACCACTGTCAAGAAGAGAAAGCTGGAATGGTATGGACAGGTCATAAGAACTAACAATCTTTCCACTATCATCCTAGAAGGTACCACTTTAGGTAACAGAAGAAAAGTGCAGGCAGAGGTAAAAATGTGATTACAACATCACTGAGTGAATTGAGATCATTCAGAGACTCAAACATTGGCATGCAACTGAGACATATAGAGGGAACTGGTCAATTGCTTACCTGCACAATGACACTACAACCACACCTGATCATCTGACTGATGATGATTTATTGTTCTGTTAAATTCATAATTCTATCCTTCAAGAATGTTTTCTCTTTCTGAGTTAAAAATAAAATGGCTCTAGGAGACTATTGTAGTCTTGAGGAAATTAATTTTCTTTATTAAAAGAATTCTTTAAAGGCCTAAATCTGAATGTGCAATATCTAGTAAAGGTGACAGATGACTGAACACTTCCCAGACAAATTGTGACAATTTTTAGCTCAGTCACCAAATAAACATACAATTTTTGTGTTATTCAAATAGAATATTATGTCCTTTTTCTTAACTAATTCTAGATACTTTTTATTGATTTCTGCTTCAGTTGGTCTAATTTGGAGCAGTACTTATTTGAAGGAATCATTTGGTTTTCTGGAAGGAGCTCATAGAGGACTAGGATCCCTTCCTATCATATATAAAATATCAGCTTGTTTCCAATTTACAAATTAAACTTTGTCAGAAATGTGTATGTATAAGAAAAAAAATAATGGTTTGATAATTTTTTGTTTCAGGTCTTCACAGAGTTTCTGGGGATGATTGGTGACTACTGTATCAATTTTTCATCACCTGTCATAATTTATTTCAAAAATGGTATTTTTCTTAGGTTAGTGAATTGTCTATGGAATTATGATCCTGTTGGGTGTATGTTTTTTTTTTGTTTTTTTTTCTAAAATAATTTAGAAGCTATACATCAAAGCAACTAACATACCCCAGCTGGTGCAGATGATTTTCACTGTGTCAGTTGGCTATTTTGATTATGTTAGCTATCTCTTGTATATCATTCTGAAGTAATGTTTGATTTAATCACTATCAACTTCAACTGATCTACTTGATTGGTCAGAGAGAAATTTCTTGCACAGAACTTCACAAACCACTTTTGGCACATTGTCATTTGCAGTACCTTCTCCATAAATTGGACAAATCTCTTTTTTTGTGTCTGAGTCACATTTTTACTTTTTTTTTTTTTTTTTTTTTTTTTTAAATAAAATGGTATAACATACTGAAAATATTGGTTATTTTTTAATGTTAGAATCAATAAACCTGAGATGACAACTGTCACATTAATGTGTTGGAAAAAAATGGTTGCTTTTATGTTGCATTAATTTAGTTGGCATTTTTGCATTATTGTTTACTTGTTTTTTTTATTTTATTTATTTAAAGGATCAGTTTAAAGTTCTGCACACTTAAAGTTTAAAGTTTTATTTTTTTTATACAAAATGTTGAACCAAAGACGAGTAAATTCAATTTTTGTGTCCTTCTACTCCTTGTGTTCAAAATCAGTCATTGCAATGCAGAAAGCACTTGCAACATCAACAATGCTTGGGGGCTGGAGTCAGCTTCAGAACTGACTGTACGTCGTTGGTTCTAAAAATTAATTTCTGATGATTGGGGTCTTTAAAAGGAGTCTGGTTTTGATTGCAAATTGCCACTTGACAATGAAAAGCTAAGGGCAGCACTGGAGGCTCAATTAGAAACTTGGATGTTGGGAGCACAGCTGGAGATACCTGTTACAAGTTGAAAGATATCTGGCAAAAATTGAAAAGTAGAAATAAGTTGCCCATGATTTGATTGATGATCAGCAGTTTGTCTGTTTTGACAGTTGCTCCAAATTGCTTATTCATTTAAAAAACAAAATATGACACTTTGACTGACTGTGTGCTTACTGTTGATGAAAAATATGTTTGTGTATAATAATCAAAAATAACTATCTTTGAGTCGGCAAACTTCCTCACTTCTCGACCCTTTTCAAAACCAAATCTTTACTCCTCCAAAATTTGTCTGTCTGCTGTTGTCCTTAGTTACCTATTAATGCCTGTTTTAATTTGGTCAGACCATGTCAGCAGAGTTCTATTATGATTTGGAGCTGATGCATCAAAAGTTGCAAACATTTTGGCTAGCAGTAGTGAATAGAAATGGGGGGGGGGCATCTTGTATGACAATGTAAGATGGAATATTTCAGAAAACACCTGACAATAACTGATTTAGTTTACTAAAGCCTGTCCTCTACTGATTACCACTTTATCCAAGTATTAGATGTGTGTATAATGTGCCAGCAGGTGTATGCCAATGTAGCTCAAGTTGAAAATACTTTCCACCAGTTTGTCGACTCCCATAACTTCAGTTTTTGTGTTGATAGAATAAATTCACTGCTGGAGTATTGGTAAAATTGTGTCACTTCAAATAATAAACTTCTATTCAAGCCAAGTTATAAAGTTTGTAGTTCAAAACAGGGCCATTTATTGTGTTCTGTGATAGAATCGTAAGTGATCATTTTGAATGAATTTAGTTAAAATTAAACATGTTTAATTTTGTTTAATACAAAAAACAGAACAAACCTTTTTGGTCAACCAAATATTATATAGGCTTTAAAACTAGTAAGTTACGGTAAAAAAATTTTTTTTTTTTTTTTTTTTTTTTTTTTTTTTTTCATATGACTTAGCCTTTTAAAAAGTCAAAAGCTGTTGTAATTCAAAGAAACATTTTGATGTGTTGCTAAGAGGTCTGTTTATTTTTCTAGGGAAATGATAAAAAAAATTCTATCAACTTGTTTGTTTTGCTGAAATAAAAATAGTATCTAAATGTGATAGAGGTGACTTTCATTTTTTTTTTTTTCTCTCTCAATGAAACATACTGGCCTGTAAAATCAAACTCCTTAACAGAAGTTTGATTAGATTTTTACAATACATTTGGCCTCATTTCTTTTCAATTTCAAATGTTTGTCAATATTTACTAATAAGAGTTAAATCCAGGTCACAACAAATGGTATGGCAAGCAGAATTTTGGAATGGATTCTTAGCTGGAACAAAAGACGTTTTCAGCTTTTAATCATAAATTTTTGCAGTAACTAAAAATATTTAAAAAGTGAAAGAAAAGAAATAACAAAAAGAAAAAAAAATTTTCATTTTCATTTTCATTTTTATTTATTCTTTTAAGTTTTCATTATAAAGATTACTGGGTAGAAATCAAAGCAAAATTAAAAATACAAACAAGATATAAACAATAATATAAAAAAAAAAGACCCCCAAGCCACCCTGCAAGAAAAACAGCAAAAAAAAAAAAAAAAAAAAATAGACCCATCTACTGATGGTAATACTTATGCTAAATGGGATCAAAAGTTCAGTAAAATTATGATTTTAAATTCCTACAGGGATTAATTTAAGTCCAAGACAAATGTTTTATTTTATATAGTTGCTTGTAAGGTGAAGTTCTGTTCAGATCAGTTAAAGAAACAGCATTCACTTGTGAACTTTTTTGAGTAAATTGTTTTTTATGGAACATGAGGAATGCTTTTGTTTGTTTTTATTTTTTAGGATCTAGCAGAATAGATTTGATATTTATAGTACATAGGAAACAGCAGGTGCTGTATATCTTAAATTCAATAGATTGAATTATGTAGATATTGACTTGTTTTGTAAATTTATCAGTGCAGTTGACTTTTTTAAATTCATTTCAAGACTATAAACTTAGAATATATGAAAGAATTAATGTAATCAGATATTTGTTTGCCAGTTTCTAAATACAATTTTCATTTCAAATTATCAACAAAAGATGTAACATTGAAACTCAACTTATTGTTTTTCAATTTTGACTATATGTAGATATATTTTAATGGTGTAGCAGTTGTAGTCACTGATTGGCTATAAACAGCCATGCCAATGAAATTGCAATAAACAGTATTCTAATTTTGTAGAATTACTATTCTTTATAAATGCACTTTCTTCCATAAATTAAAGACACAATAACTCTGTTTATTGTTGTTTTTTTTTTTTTTTAAATTTGATGTATATTGAGAAGATAAGCTTAAGAACTTTTTAAAACTGCGTGATTGCTCTTAGATATAATTTTATTAACATAAGAATTTTCAAAATATAGAATGAGAATTTAAAAGATGAAAGTAAATATGAAAAGACTCTTTATATGTAATTGTTTCAATTAACAAAAAAGTGACAGTTTTATTAATATTTCAATGTTTATTTGCATCATCATCAACCTCAAAATATTGAGTGATTTACATTATTTAGATTGATTGGACTGTTGTCTTCATCTTTATTGTTCATCATTGTGTTTCAGCCATTGTATGATCTGACCTTCTTCAGGTGTGGAATTTTGAACTGAACCCTTTATTTCGTTGATCGAGAAAAGCAATAATAACAACAAATTGTAATATGAGGTCTGTTAAAAAAAAATTACTGAGACATTAGGTTTACAAGTTCCAAAAATTCATACACTGATGTTCCCAAGGACACATGGCTCAGTGGATAAAAGCATTGGTTGAAGTAATCCAGTGACTTGACTCAATGAGTTGTGAGTTCAGTACCTGACCAAAAATACCTAACTTACAAAAAAAGGAAATAACTGAAAGAAAAGTATAGCATGTGGAACTAGAACAATCTACCCAGTGGACGAAATAAAGGGTTTGGTTCAAAATT
The DNA here is from genome assembly GCA_964036315.1 of Acanthosepion esculentum. Taxonomy (NCBI): domain Eukaryota; kingdom Metazoa; phylum Mollusca; class Cephalopoda; order Sepiida; family Sepiidae; genus Acanthosepion; species Acanthosepion esculentum. The sequence continues at coordinate 10,226,638 of OZ038487.1, read as the reverse complement.
CCAACATATATCACCTGAAGAAGGCTGAAAAGTACAACAGCAAGCATATGGCAATGAAGATGAGGACAATAGTCTGAATTAGTGTAAATATTCTCATCTCAGAAATACAGACATATATTGAGTGATTTATCTGAAAATGATGCTGGTTAAATATGACGAATTGTTAAGTGAAAATTGATTGCTGACAATGTTTCCTTCTTAAAATGGGTTTATAGAGCATCTTCTCTTTTGTAAAATATTTCTGCCATACTGAAAAGAACTTTATAATAGCTCAATCTGTTTTTTTTTTTATAGATCAATTATAGGATTCAAAGTTAAATAAAAAAATTTTTTTCTTTTTACTTGTTCCCAATGAACATTCAGGTTCCAATCTAACTTAAGGTAATAAGTTCCAATCTAACTTATTACATTATCAGAATTATATTTTTGGGGTTAGTGATTCTTTTAAATAAGATTTAAAATTCTGTTTTTATTTTTTTTTTTTTTTAAGGTAGTCTATTGTTCCTTAAAAAATTTCTTAAAAGAGTGTAATCTAAAAGAAAAATAACTTGTTTCTAAGACTTTGCATATTAATTTAAGCTATAACCCTTACAACCTTGCAAGTGTGTGCAATCACATGAATATCTTGTCTGACTGCATAGAGCCTGTTAGTTTTTGCCTCTATAGTGGAAGTGTTACAATTTTTGTCATCTAATATTCTTTTCATCTTTATTTTTAGGTGTCTCTGGTATAAATCCGCAACCTGCTGGTAAGCAGAATAAACTATATGCTAACCATCTTACCCTTTATAATTGTGTTTTTGAACTTGACCGTTCTACTAACATCTAATACTAAAGATCTCTTAACACTATTTGAAATCTTAAAATAGTGCTAAAGAAAAAAAAATTGATCAAAAGATACTTTGTGGATTGAAAAGAAAGTTTCAAAAATTAACAAGGAAATTCTTGTGTTGCACAAAAAAAAAATGTGCAACTTACTTTTAATTAACCACTCAATTTGGCTGTTTTTAACATAGGAATCATTTTGCCTTTTATTGGCTTCTGATTTTCTTATAATGCCAAAAAATAAAATTTAATTTATACTAAATTTATTATATTTCTAAATCTCTTGTTACTAAAAATTCAAATAGGAAACTAAAAGCCTTTTTCAAAACTCGACACTGCATGCCTTTAACACCATTTATTGTTGGTGTCATTAAAAACTCTTTTTACCTGTTTTATTTTTTGTAATGGAATATTTGATTTTGCTCAAAGTATTATGATGTTAAGAAAGCTCAAGTATTTCTGATACTTATTCCTTTTGTTTTCGGAGCAAATGAAAGTTTTTCAATTTTTTCTTTCTTCTTTTAAAAATTAATCTATTAAAGGAAACTATAATTAAAATTGGTATTTTTATATATTTATCAATTTATCTAATATATAAACTTTCATAGCTTGGTATACATTTCTAGCTGCATGTAAATCAAATTGAATTATTAAGCCATCAAAAATATGACAAGCCATTTTTGAAAAATTGTCATTTACAGTGAATATTATCATTTGAGCTGTCACAAGGCCATTACTTGTATCAATAAAAGCTTAATTTTGAAGATCTATAGAGCCTTTCTTTTTAATTCAATAAAAGAGTGGAAGCAAAGTAATTTTTCTGCAGTTAATAATTTACTTCTAAAGGCTTTTCTTTGAAGAAGATATACTTTGTGGCCTTGTATGTCTTAAACTTGTATGTGACATACTAAACATTTCTAGACAATTGGTGGCTTTTTTTTTTATCAATTACTATTTAATAATATAACTTTTAACCATTTATTTATATATTAAATATATTTATCTTAGTGCTAGAAGTTTGTCTATTTTTTATCCTAAATAAAAGAACTGTGCATATTTGATCTCTGAAAATGATCTATGTATGTTCTTACTTAGTGTCTTAGTTATATGTTCTTACTGTTGTCCTTAAAAAAAAATAATACAAAGGACATTAAGGTTTCTCACTATGTGTTTTGTGTTTAGTTTAGCAATTATGCACACATCTTGCATGTGTTTATGTAAAAACCAATAGAAAGATTTTATTAACCTTCTACCCAGTCTCCTGATTGTACTTCTGAGAAATCCCTTGGAACCAAGAAGTGTTTCAAGCTGCACATTGCATTTATTCATCTATATTTTGTTTGCAGAGATTGGGCATTGTCATATTTTTAAAAAAAATATTTTCCTTTTTGCACATTTCTTCAAATTATTTTAAAGGGAAAGTCATGCCTAGAACTCTGTTTTAAGGAATGTTTTTTTATTTATTTACTGAAAAGAATTGGCCTATTGGGAAGTGCTTAGGCCTGGGAACTTTTCAGCATTCTCTCTTATTTTTAATAAAAATTCATTTATTACGATGTAATTGTACTGTTACTTTAAACATTGCAAAATGTTTATGAAGATAAATTTAAAATTTACAATGAACTATTACTACTACTACTACTATTATTGCTCTTATTGGAATTAAACTCTGAAAATAATATCATGTTTCCCTTCATTGGGCAAATGAGACCCTTTACTCATGGTTGGTTTCTGCATTCTACAGGATTTACTGTAAAAATTTACTTGCTATAATTATATTATTAAGTTAAGATTTCCTACTGTAAAACATTGAACCCTTTAGCATTCAACATGCTCAAACCTGCCTTGTAAATATCAACTCTCAAATGCTCGCTGTTTATGTGACTTCCTGAATTATTTGTGATGATGTCGTCATATATTATGTCAGAGTATACATGAGGTAGGTTACGGTGGGTTGAACATTGAGTCGATATTTACGTGGTGGGTTTGGGTGGGTTGAATGCTTAAGAGTTAAACCTCTGTCAGCATAAATAGGGGAATATTTGTAACTATTCTTAGCTGATTGACTTCAAATCCTGTAAGAATCGGAAGGTAAATTGGCTTATGAATAAAAAAAACAAAACAAACTTTCCTTTTTGTATTAGATATCATAAAATTATCACTTTGCCTTTCTAGACAGTTGTTAACATTTAAAGAGATATAATTTTTAAATATTGTTGCATTTAACCATTAAACATTTGTAATTAATTTAAATTAGATTATTATTTATTTATTTTTGCTTACTATTGTACAGATAGATGTAAAGCAAACAAAACATTCTTTGATTCTGGATGTTTGTATCTTAGTTTAAGTTTATATTTAAATAATAAACATTATTGGGATTATCTCTGAGTAAACTAGGTTTCACTCTTATGCTTGAAAACCACCATTTTCCATTTGTATAAATTGAATACTCTGTTTTTGATGATGATGATCACCATCATCATTACAGTACAAATGCAAAAGGCAAGCAGATTTTAGTCTTAAGAAATTTCAAGTTTATCCTTCATTTCAAAATCTTCTCTTTTAGATACAAACCATTCTATCATTGCTAATAACAAAGAGACAAAAATTTAAACTGCATTTGTGTGTAGTGGGGGGGGGGGGTAGTATAAGCCTGGGTGTGATTCTTTCAGTAGAAAAAGGTAGGTTTATAAAACTATACTTAATACAAAAATGACTAATTTAAATAACTTAGTGTATTTGCTCATTGATCTCTCTCTTGCACACATACACACACACAGGAGTATACAAATACTCTTCATTCAATTTTGGATGTCAGACTGAATATCAAAGCTGTTGGGTAATTGGTTGGAAGAAGTTACAACAAACTATACTTGTAAAATCTATATAGACTGTCCTATATAAAATATTTCTTTTTATTAAATTAAGGATTTTATTTAGTTTTCCTGAAATAATTCAGCCAGTCTTGAGTTTTGACTACTAGGAAATTCATTCATTGGCAATATGTAAATCATTAATTTTAATTTTATATTATGTTTGCTATTTTGACAATGTTTACTCAGAAATCATTCTTCATCAAAATTTTATGAAAACTTGAAATATTTCAGAAATTATATTTTTTTTTATTCAAACATATTGCATCTTTTTTAAACTTGAAATTGCAGTTAAAAATTGGTTTTGTAAAAGCTTAAACTATTCCTATTGGCCTCTCATCCAGATGAAACTGCAGAGATTATATTTTTTCAGTAAAGTCCTTGGAAAGAGATTTTCTAATTCACATGAAAATGTTTTTCCTTAATTTTGACAATTGATATCTTTATATGTAGTGCAAAACATTATTTTCACTTCAAAATTAAGTGAAGAACCAAACAAAGCCATATGATACAGTTGTATAACATTTACCTTTGAATGTGTACAAAAGAAAAATTATGGGATAAATCTTTTTTATTTTTTTCAATCTGTAAAATCATTTCAAAATATCTGACAAGCTAATACATTCATTCATTATGAACATTATGAGCAACAGATGAAATAGTGTTTTCTTAGTTTAATCTTATATATAATGTATCAAAATAGTTTATACAAATACTCCTCCCTAAACATTGATCTTAGTACATAATTATATTCATATTGATGGATAGATTTGTTCTGTATCACTCTTACTTACCTCTTTTCCATATCTCATGTGTTTTTTTTTTTTATCTCAGCAGATATCATTTCTTATAAATATGTCAGTCTTTTTCCAGCTTGTAAAATTTAGTTTTTGAGAAAACACAATATATTTGTCAAAATGATTTTTATTGGTTAATTTCATTTGAACATCCCCTTGACTTTTTTTCCCCAGTTAGAAATTGTATTGCTCTTATTGAAATGGCCATATCTGCTATCTTTAGACTGACAAACATCAAATATGAAGTGATAGAAAGCATTTTTTTTTTTTCATAACTTAGAATTGAGATTTTTTAATTTCATTACTATCATTTTGATCAGTTTTCTTTTGTTAAAGAAAAAATTTCATAGAAAATATTGAATTTGACATTTTGTCAGCTATGTTCCCAATAAATTTGTAAAATTAAATATGTAGAGATTTTGCTCTGAAAATTGATACCATCAGTTTTCAGAATTAAATATTTAAGTAACATATCCATGTTATAAATATTATTTAAATATTTTTACAGGCTAGGACTGTGCAATAACCCCCCCCCCCCCATAAAGTATTTGCTCATTTTCAACTGTGATTTGTCTTTTTCTACTAATTTAAAGATAACACTGGGCAGCAACTTTTTTGCTACTGGGATAAAAGTGAATCTGTTCAAATCAGTGTTTCTCAACCTTTTTCACTTCAGGGTGCACCTGTTGAATAACTAAAACTCTGGAATGCATTTTAGATTTTAGTAAGGAAAAAATAAGTTCTGAAATTTGAAAATAGAAAATATAGAAGTTTCTTGAAATAAGCATTTATTTTTAAGACCATACATTGTTTGGTCTCTGACACTTTTTTAAATTAAAGATTTTTTTTTTTAATTATAAAAATAATTCATAAATTACTCTTCTGTTAACTTGGGGTGCACCTGGCTACCTTTCAGTGTGCATTAGTGCGCCCAGGTGCATCGGTTGAGAAATGCTGGACTAAATTGAAGATGCTGATTCCAAATCTGTAGTTGGAATTGTTCGAGCATGTCACAATTTTATATGAAACACGAGATTAATGACACTAAGCAAAAATAAAAAATAAATAAAAACTGGTACTCAGAAAAATGTACTAGACTAAATAGAGTACACTGATTTTAATTCTGTACTCAGAATTGTTGTCACATGTCAGGTTTTGAGATGAGTGAGAATATTTCTATTTAAGCTAATTATTAATAGTATACTAGTATCCTCTGGTATGAACTGATAGAATGGGATTCTTTGATGTTTGTTGTACAGAACTTTCTTGGATCACATAAAGCTGAACATTATGCCGAGATTTAATAAGCAACCTGTTAACAGCCTATCAAAGGGGATGATTTCTTTTGCGACAGATCGGAATCATAATTTATAAGCATGGTGAAAAGTTCCACCAGAAAATATCAAATGAAAAACCAGTTGAACTTGAACATTATAGCTGACTACTGCTGGTTCCTACAATGCAAGATCAACTTGATGTACATGCCTTGAATTATCTTCTGAAGATATTTCTCATTCCTTGAATTTTTACAATGAATGTAAATATACTGTTTACACTACTAATATACTATTAATATGATTACCTTTAACATAAATATACTATGTGTATATCTAAAACAGCAAAAAAAAAAACCCTGACATTATAGGACAATTTTGTTTACTGATTGGGAATAAAACATGCTTGATTTAATCTATTTCAACTTTATTTATCTGGGTAGTAGGTTAAATTTATTTTGTAGCCTATTGTAATGTAAAAAAGAAGAAAAGCTTGTTCAAGATTAGTCAACATTCATTTTTTTTATTATTTACATTTGGACTAATGTCCTTATCTTTATTGTTGTTAGAACAATGTTTCGACTGTTGAAGCCTCTTGTCTTCTGGTCTCTGGGTAACCTTTTATAGAATTTTGAACTGAACACTTTATTTAGTCTATTGAGTTAGATTTTTTTTCTTTTTCTACTATTGTCCTGTTTCCACTTTGTCTAAGTCTGTACTATTCAGTCACTAGATATAAAGTGTTGGTTTATGAATTTGATAACATAGTAATTGTTGAGTTTAATCCCTGGGCTGGGCAGTGCAGTCTTGGACTCACTGGAAACACGGTGAGCAATAACTGAGCAGTACTAAGAACAAGAACAAGATGAGATACCCTTAGACATGGGCAGAAGAATGAGAACAGTCTACCTCTGTAGATTAAATAAAGGGTTTAGTTTAAAATTCTCTGAAGGTTACCTGAGTCAACAGACTTCGGAAGAAGGCTGAAGAGCATGACAGCTGAAATGTTATGATAAAAACAATAAAGATGAGGACATTAGTCTGAATACAGATAATAACTCTTCATTCCAGAAATTACTTTTTTAGCAGAGAATTCTCTTTGAGTTTAAATGTGTCATGTTAACAATGTTCATTTGTCTCTGTGGTAATCTATGAAATCTAGAATTCTTTTAATCTAAGCTCACTTTAGCAAATTCATTGTATTGTTGGTATTATTACAAGGTTTTTTAAAGTATATTCAAATTTAGCTTTTCTTATAGCTGAAACTCAATAAGTCCTTGTCAGCTAAACCAAACTTTTTAAATACTTTATCTCTTTCCTATTAAACTAACATTGAATTATTTCTTATGACCTGTTTATTACTGACTTTGTTCAGTTTAACAAATTCATTGTATTGTTGGTATTAATACAATTTCTTATTTTTATCACTGTATTTGCATATTTAAAATTAATTGCTTACCTCCAGATAGAAGAAAACGTTTTAAATGACAGTCTCAAAATTTATCATTAAAATTTATGTAAGCATTAATTTGATTCTTTCTTAGTTAATTCCAGGGAGCTAATTTATAATATGGATTAAACTTTAATCCTTTGAAAATGGTATATATTTCTGAAGCATTTTGGAAATAGATAGAACCACTGATCTGCAGAGTAGGCTCATAGGTGCTCTATCAAGTCCTAAAATGCTTTGGAATTTTATATTATTTTCAAAGATTGAAACGTTAATTCACTACCAACTCTCAACAGATCAAAATCATGTACTAAGAAAAATAAAAAGCCCCCAAAACATGAAAACCTCTTTTTATTTCAAAACTGATAATGGATTTAAATCATATATTGTATATTGATTATATATTAGTTGGCATGCCATTTAAACATATCAATTCCAATTGATTTGTTAGTAGAAAATATAATGGTTTCTCTTGTTACTAAAATCTTTGCTGCAAACTTGTATATTAAGCCATCGTAGTTCTGATTCGACTGTTAGAGAAAAAGTAGTATACTCCTAAAAAGGGCTGTAATAATATCCTGGGGCCAGAATAGTCACATTATCACAAACTTATTTAAGAAGAAAATTTTAAAAAGCATAGTTTAATAATGTTTACTCTCTTGAAAAAAATCTGTTGTATATTGTCTATACAAGTTCATTGTTATGAATTTGTAGTTGTTTTAAATAAGTCAGTTATGTGCTATGCATGTTACACGCTTAGGTGATCATGTATCTTTTGATACATGACTGACAAAGCAGATTTTTTTTCCCACAGCAGGTTGTCATTTCTTTCTGTGGTATAACATTTGCCATCCAAGGCTATAGAACCCGGTCTGTCCTGCTATTTACCCATAGCTGGGGGGAGAAGAAGAGAATTCATACCTTTCCCAAGTGTATTAGCACATAATTGAATGTAATGGATTTGACTGGAATTCGAACTCTGCTCTCTGATTTCTCAATCTGAGCCGCTATCCATTACTCCACAGTGCCTCCTTTTAATAAGTAATAATGCATAATTGAATTAAAAATCTAAGTAATGAATTAAGTAATATTTTTTAAAGAGAAATTTTGTGATTGCTAGTCACAATTCAAAAGGCAATATTTTTTTTTTTTTTATATAAGAAAAAATATCATTGTGTATTTAAGAAAAATTTATTATTTATTATGTAGTTTTTGCTTCACTTTCATCTGTTAGTCATGTATATGTATCATAAATTTGAATACACACACACACACACACACACACACACACACATTAGCTGAACAGACATATTGTATAGATATAATTGAAACCTGAAGGTATCACCCCCCTCCCCTCTGATCCTCCCCAGAATTTGTTTTATGATGTTCCATGATAAAGTGTTTTCATTAGTCTATTTGGATGATTGCCTTTGTTTTTTTCTAAATGAAAACATCTTAAATATATGGAATAAGAGAATTTATTAATATGCAATTTGAAAATAACAGGAAGCAAATTCAGTTTGTATTGCAGTCCACACACACACACTATATATATATATATATATATATATATATATATATATATATATATAATGTGTGTGTAAAATGTCATATTTTGCACAAACTGTGCACATAAAATAGCAAAAATGCTCTATATAATACAGAGCTTTAAAGGTAATTATAAATATTTTGTAAATTCTGATATCTTTTCCTTTTGCAATTATCAACTTCATATAATTATATTTAAATTTCTGTATTATACAGGGCTACATATGATGAAACTAATAGCTGCATCAGATTAATAAATCAGAATTTATAATATATATATAAGGCCATGGAACATCATTTTGTATCTTGCATGTATGTGATCCTAGGCAGAAGTGTAAATCTATATGCAAATATGATCTCATTATTTTTGATAGGTACTATATTAGTACTTATATTTGAGTAATGGTATAAACTTGCTTAAATAACTGAAATATTAGTATTTTTCATTTTTAATAATATATTCATCCATATAAAGTTTCACTATGAAAATAGTAAAATATAATTAATAATTTTTTTTTTAAGCTGTATACCATTGATCTTAAATTTTTGTCAAATTTTATCTGCTTTGACTAAAACTGATTTTTTTATATCTTTGTCGGTGAAACTAATTGAAATCTAGTCTTACTATTTGTTTAAAACTAGAAGTGATTGAATGCTCATAGAGAGTAATGATATGATTGATAAATAAATTGCTGTTGAGTATCTCTCTCTTCTTTTTTAGTGATTTGCTCTGTCATGTCTACTTAGAAGTTTGACTTTCCAATGCTTCTTATTGAGTGAGCTGCAAATGGCTTGTTTAGTGATGTTTAGCGACTTAGTTATTGCGTTAGATGTAATCTTTCTATATTGCATTAGCTGGCGGATACTTGTACCTTGTGATATTTGTTAATCTTCTTACAAATGTCAGCATTGCTATGGCCTAAGGTTCCATAATGGTAAGGCTTTTCAAGCTCATTACAATAACAGTTGTAAGTAATAAGCCCAACCCACCACTTGTCTGACAGATTTACTGCAAAAAAAACCCTGTAGCTTATGCAAATGAAGTGTACAAAGCTTAACCTGCCTGTTTATTGTCATCACTGAACACAGTAGCTTCTTCTCTGCCTATGGACTTTGAAACAAATAAACAAAAAAAAAATTGTTGTCAGATCAAGGACCCACACTGTAATGCCCACCTTTTTTTTTTTTTTCATTAAAAAGTTAAAGGTTTGGGGCATGTAGTTTGACTGAAGTATCTGCTTTGAATTAAAATTACTTTTTATTTTCAATTAGTTTTATTTTTTTAAGTCAAAATTTATGGCAGTAAATGATTTTGTTATATTTTGTATCATGTGTTAATGCAGAATAAAATCACTAAACAGAAAAGATGAGTTTATATGGAATATTTTTTCTGCTCTAGTTACAAGCTCTTTTTATTGTTTCATTAAAATGCTCTTTAAAGATTATAAAAATAAAGCCTAAATCTATTATTAATTTTTTGGCTAGTATTGTTTCATCTTAATTTCAGTTGCCTTTTATTGCAGTTTACAGACTCATTCTATGGCCATTATAAGCAATACAGATTAGAAATAAAGAATAGCCTCAAGCAAGAGTTGAACTTGCATCTTTTTATTGGGAAGCCTGTTTCAGTGTGACACCTGCCTTACTAATGGAGATGGAGACCTTTTAATCAAACCATATAGTGAAATCCATTTTTTTTCTCCTGACAAGAAAAGTAAAAGAATTACTATTAATACAAATAGTGTATGGATTGGTTATGACTGAAATGGCTTGCTACAAGGGTTGATCATCAAAAATTTAATTTTAAAAGTATTTATTTATTTAAAGGTATAAAACAATATCTAGAAGTCTTTTTTTTAAAACTTTTGAGTAACCTCTTAAAAATAATCCTTTTTCAAAATGTCTGCCCCCACCCCCACCCCTGTGCACATGGAGAGAGCAAAAAGCTATCATTGAATTTCTGTTTTTGGAAGGAAAAAAATGCTGATAACTTTCATAGGATGTTAGTAAATGTTTATAGAGAAACTGTATTTAATACAAGATCAATAAGAGGATGGATCAGAATAGTTAATGACAACCCTAGAGAGAAGAGATACTGATCTTAATGACAGGCCTTATAGTAGCAGGCCATCTGCTGCTATGAATGAGAAGGCCAAACAAGCTGATACTCTCATTATAGAAGACTCACTATTGTGAAATTGTGAAACCCTTTGGGTGAGCCATGGCAATGCCTGTAGTTTATTGCTCTTTCTTGGCTATTCAAAGATCTGTGCAAAGTGGGACTCCAGCGTGCTGATGAAACCTGGAGGAGAGAGAGAGAGTGGTTGCTGCTCAAGAACTTTGGAGCAGCACAACATAGATAGTGCTCAGAGGAGATGAGGAAGTGAAAGAATCGACTCACACATGGCTAAGAAAGCAGCCAAGAAACTTTTACAAGGCAAGTATACATTCCCTCATTCAAAGGTGGAATGCTGCAATTGAAAACGAAGGAGATTATGCGGAAGACTAAATTTTGATTCCTGCAACATTTGTGCATTTCTACTATTAAATTTATTGCAATTAAAAAAACTGGAATTATTTTTTGACCAACCCTTGTATAGCAGAAGAAACATTGCACTAAAGGTAATAACTTGTGGAAAAACATTTCTTGATTTTTCTTTTAATCAGTTTATATTTTGAAATTTATTGAAAATGAATGATGAGTACTTGTTTTTAGCTAAAACATTAGTTTATATATTGAATGGTGGACTGATGGTGTGAAACTGCCAGTCACCATGCAGTGTTTATTTCTCTGTACACACTGCTTTTATCCACACACGCACACAAGGGGTTTCTGAAAATTCTTTGTTGGACCCACATCTCAAAATCTAATCAAATATTAAAATTTATTATTGAATCTCTTCTTGAGATGAGAACTTTCAGCATCCCTTCATATATACATATATGGACAGAAATCTTTTTTAAAACATCCAACTGGTTTTCATGTATTCCATCCTAAAATATTTTCTATAAGGAGCTTCCCCGTATGCTTAATCATATTTAACGTGATATGTTATGGGGGCACTGTTGTTTTTTTTTTTTTTTTTTTTTTTTTAATATTTGGACACTATACTTATAATATTGATTCTTAATTAGCAACCATTTTTCTCAAAGACAATCTTGTTACACTGTAGTAATTTATAATGCTTGATTATTTTACAGAAGTTTGACTAGATTAATTAAGCACAAAGAAGATTTGTTTTAATGAAACCAAAAGGAGATAGTGAGGCAAATCTCGAAAGCTATTGTTAGGGAATACATTGCTTAATGAGTTCTTCTCAATTTTACCACTTGTCCAAGTTGCTTTAATCCAACATGTATTCTTTTTGCTGATGGGAGTAGATACCTATTTCCAAACAGTGTACCAATGAATCTGGATTCAAGGCAGGCCAAGCTTTAAAAAAAAACTCAGAAAAATTAGGATTTTGAAAATTGTTTTTTCAAGGCAAACTGAGTTACTTGGAGGGTTTATTCAGCACAATCTTCCTCCTTGCATTTGGCTTTGTGCCAGACAAAGTTGAGCTTAATAAATCTGTATCATCTTTACTTAAATTCAAGCTTTTTTTATTAAATGAATAGCATTATGCATTCAATTTGATTACACAATTAGATTATAAAATTCTTAATTCTATTTTTTTTTTTGTTATTTATGTTATAAGCTATCTTTAAAAATAATTCACAATGCAACATTTCAATTGTATTTTATTTTTATTTTTTACGGCTGTTTCTAAAGATACCAAATTTGCCAAATAGAAATATAGTACACTTGAAATTGAAATGTTTTCTAATTTGCTTATATATCTGTAAATTGAGATAAAATAATACTACATTAAAGAAACTTATAAAAGAATTTAATTAGAAATCATTTGATTTGGACAAAGATGTCATAGAACTTTTGTATATATCTTTTAGGATTTTATTTTTGAGAAGCTTTACCATTTCATTTCAATTTTTTTTTCTTTTTTTGTTTATGTATTTGGCCAAAAGTTAATGTAAGATCACTGAGATCAAAGATTGCTTTAACAAAATCCTTGAAAATTCTGTATTTATGGATTTTGTTATTTTAGTATCAATCAAATATAATAACTTCCTTCATCGCATCAAGTGTAATACTCTACAAGTTTGAATTCAGAAGTTTGTAAGTGACCTGCAGAGTATCTGCACAAAGCTTCAAGACCTATTTGTTTTCCAATTTTACAGGTTATATAATCTAAGTGATACTTTACTATCTGTGAAAGCACATTTTTTTTCTTCAGCTTCCAGGTTTTGTTAACCATTCTTTAGAGCAAATTTATGCCAATTAGTATTCATGCATCTAAACATACACATACAAGGTTATGTAGGAAAGACATTCCAGTTTTTAATGTTCATTAAAGCATAAAGTGAAATTTTTAACAAATTTGGAAACTTTCTACTTTGAAGGAAGGAATTGTTTTTCAAAGAATTAAAGAGGTCAAGCGTGACAACAGGAGCATCAATAACAGGCAGGCAAGAAGAACTTTTAAGGCTCCAAGTTCTAGATATCAGTATTTGTCCCACTGGATAATAAGCCTAGTGGATTAAAGTGTTGGTTTGTGAATTTGGTGATTTTGGTAATTGTGAACCAGGTAGACACTTAGATTTAATGGAAATAGGGTGAGCAATAACTGAGTTTTTGCATTACGTTCCATATTACATTAGGTTTCTTCTGTAGATTAAATAAAGGGTTCAGTTTCAAATTTCCTGAAAGTGACCTTGATTGACAGACATTTTTTAAACAGCTTTTCTTTTGTAATTTCTTTAAGTTTTTTATTTTTATTTATTTGGATTTTTTTTATTATAATTACTATTAATCATTATTTCCATATATGACCAAGTTATATAAAATGTGCATTTAATATTTTTAGGGAACCTATCTAATCTCTGGTGTTAATTAATAAATGTAATATAAAAAAAACAGTAAATATTTTATACCTATGGTGTTTATATCAGAAATTGATATTGTATCACAGTTTGGTAGGAGTTGGTCAAAAGTCTGAATTTAGTTTCTTATCTTGTGTTGCAAAATTTTGAATCTTTTTTTTTTTTCCTGTGATAATCTAACATTACCATTTATTAAACATTGAAACCTTATTCAACTACCAGTTTTAAATCATGTTCATTAAAAGCTGCAGATATAAAATTAACTTTGATTTATTATAAAGGAGATTGATTATTTAATTTTTGGTACTTTGATTATAATAAAAACGTTTGGTTATAATATCCTTTTTTATTTTTGTTTATTTGTTTTTTAATATAAAAAGAGAATTTTTTCATGGTTCTTTCAGTTGATTGTTTGCTCACATTTTAATATGCAAAAATTTTTATTTCATTATAAAATGGAAAAAAATGATATTTATGGGCACATTTTGTTATTAATTTAAAACTGCTTTATCTGTTTTGATTGCTAACAATTGTCTATTTTGTAAAGATAAACAATTTTTTCTGTTAATAATCAACTTATTAACACTATAACTAGTTTTAACTAAATATACTAATGATATTTGTTGTACATGTTGTCTTGATGTTAATTGTTGCATGACTGATCAAAAAAAGTTGCTTATTCCTTTAGTTACTAATAACATGTAAACTTTGTTAATTAAATCTTTAACCTTTTCAATGCATTTCTGTACTTTTGATTACTAACATAATGAGAATACAAATCTGTTCTAGTAACCAATTTAAATCTTTTAACAGAAATGTGTTCAAGAAAGTGAATCTGTAAATAATAAAGTTGTTTGAAGATCAAATGACATCATTGTAACAAGAATTCTAAAATTACATTGTCTGAAGAAGAAGAAAAAATTCCAGTTACTAGCAATCAATTTGGCCTTTATTTTTTTCTGGTGCACTTGTAATATGTGAACAAGAATATATTTTTGTTTTAACTTGCAAATTCACAATGTTATAATTATAGTGTACAAAAAGAAAGTAATGATTGATATTGTTGCCTATGTTTAAATATTCATGTATTTGATAACGGATTCCCCTGCCCCTATTTTACAGAGGAGCCCTAGGTTTCTTTTTCTAATCTGACTTTGGATTGGCTGTTCTGAAGCGAAAAGTGTTTTGCTCAAATTATCTAGTATTTGAACATGGCTCCTTCTTTAAAGAGTGGCTAAATTTAAACTTTGTTGATCAGACAAGTCATTTCTAACTAGAGTGGGTGTGGCTTTGGCATATCTTGAAGGCCTTCATGAAAGTGCTTTATTTTTAATTTTTATAAATTTATAAAACGTCATTTTAACTTTTAAATTCTTACATTTCTTTGAGAAATCTTAAATTCCATTTTATTTATTTTTTTTTTTTAATGGAAAGTCATAATAGGAACTATTTTTTTTTTTTAATGGAACGTCATAATAGGAACTATTTTTTTTTTTTAATGGAACGTCATAATAGGAACTATTTTTTTTTTTTAATGGAACGTCATAATAGGAACCCTGAGGAGACACTCTAGTTCTTGGGTGGCAAAAAAGAAAGGGCTGTCTGTTATCTCTGTTTTTCTTATCTTAGTTTTATTTATTAATTCATTGTTTTATTTTATTAAAATCTTCCCCCCCCCACACATAACTTGCTTCTTTCCTTCCAAATTGACAGCGATCTCTTCTACTTTAGATCTGAGTCGTGTTGAGTGATTGAAAGCCTCTGCTCTCTGCTTCTCTCTCTTCCTCTCTCTCTTATTATGTCTCATTCCAACTTGTTTTATTCACTAGCTGCTTGGGATGATTCCACCTCACAACAGCCTCAGCCACAGCAGCCACAACAGCCATCGCAACAGCAGCCACAACAGTCTCAGCAGCCAACACCTCCACCGTCAGGTACAGAAACACCATATTCTAAGAAACACTTTCTCAGTGATTCAATAAACTCTGCCCCATTCTGCATCTTCTTACTGTCGGACTTCTTCATCCTACTCTGCTGTAAAAATTGAGCATTTACAAGGAGAGAAATAGCAATTTAAGAAAAAAAAAAAATTCTCATTTTAGCTGTGAAATTGCAACTGGGCACTCGGATATATTTCCCTAGATAGCACTTCCCCATTGCACTGGTAAATGCCAAGTTACCATTGGTGTTTTTTTTTTTTTTCTCTCCTTTTTTAAAAATTTATTTTCACCCTGTTTTTGTATTGTATCCCATATTACATTAGGCTACAAAAACTACCCACATTAAGTAAATGATGCTATGTTAGTGGAGATACAAATACATGACTACGACGAAATAGCTTTTATGCTTTGTTTTCATTTCTTTTTTGTCTCCCTTTCATATAATGTTAAGCAATTATAGAAAGACATAGGAAGGAGAAAAAAAAATTAGTAATTTTTACTTTTGGGGGATTTTCTGTATTTAAATATCATTTTAAATTGTCTGGTTTTAATAATTTTTTATATTTCATTCAAATTCAATCTTTTATCACTCCTATCACCTTGCCAACTAAATTTGTATCTTCACTTTTACAAAGTCTTTTGAAAATCATATCTGTTTGCATGACTTTGTAGTAAGGTGAGCTTTTTAAAACCAGCTGCATTGTCTCAATCAGTTCCAGTTATTTAGAAAAAAATCATCGTATCTGTCTATATTTCTGAGATGAGGTATTATGTACATTATTTACATTATTCGGACTATTGTCCTCATCTTTGTTGCCATATTTATTACAACGTTTCGGCTGTTGTACGCTCTGGCCTTCTTCAGGTGGTTGGAATAAAAAGTTCAGTTCGACATTCCAACCACCTGAAGAAGGCTGGAGCGTACAATGGCTGAAACATTGTAATAAATATGGCGACAAAGATGAGGACAATAGTCCGAATAATGCAAATAAAATCATTGTAGTTTTAGAGTTCATGTTAATTTTATTAGTATCTCTGCTTAGGCTATAAGTATGTAAATTATTTGCTTTTTTTTTTTTTTCTTGAGTAGTGCCCAGTAGTTACTTATATTTTCTGAAGTAGAGTTAGTATTTTTAGTTGAACATGTGTCATCATATCACTCGGTTTGCCATGTTTAAGATGTGAAGAATTTTGGGTAGTTGAATGTTTCAGTTTCTTGCTCAATTTCAGGTTACCTTGGAGCCAGGTTTATCCTCTGCCAATTATTTTCTGGTTTGACCTGAAGTCACATAATTTACCTTGAGTCTCTGAAAGATAAATTCTTTACTTTAAATGTTTAACCTTTAGCACACTGCATTATTCACTACTTTCCTTTCCACTGCATTTTTTTTCAAGGCTCCTCTACTGCACTACTTAATTTCAGTCATGATCATTTTATGTTGCCATAGCAGGATATGGCAACACAACTGCACAATTCAAACAAGCTATCATTCATTCATCTGAGTCACTTGCAGTGGCAGGATAAAATTTTTTCTTTGTAAACAAAATCACGTCCAGGGTGTTAAAGATTAAGTAAACATTATATAAGAATCGGTGTTATAAAAATTATAATATTTTAAGATTTATGGCTACAGAAGTGGCATCTTAGACAACCATTTAGACTTGAAGACATTTATTAATCATTTTGTTTATATATTAAAAAAATGTTCTTTTAGAGATTATTTTAGAAATGTCACAATATCCATTGAAAAAAAACAAAACCTATTGCATTTTAGGAATGTAATGAATTTAAAATAGATCATTGGTATAAAAAAAAATTAATTCCCTGAATTGATAACTGTTTAGTGTTCATTTTTTTTTTCTTCTGATGTTGCTGCAAGTTCAGGTGATGCAAAGGTAGTTGTGTTCAGCACTCTAAAAAAGCAATTTGAACATTCTTAGTTTCTTTGAAAGGTAAAAACTGTTTCTGTATTCTTGAATATTGTGATTTTATTTATTTATTGAAAAGATTAATTACAATGAAACTTTGAATATTAGATAGATTTCTCTTTTGGAAAATTATTGTAAAAATTCTTTAGCTTTCCAGAATACTGACCAAAAGCTGGTTTTAGTTGGAAATCTATGTACATTTACTTCTCTTAAGATGATTTACAAAGGTAGTATTTGTTGATTTTTATTATATTTTTAATGAGTAATATATTTCATGATTGTCATTCAAATTTTTCAAGACTGGGTTACTTTCTTTTAATCAGAATTACATCTCAAACATAAAAGCTTGATGGTAATTGCTAAAATTTTGATAAGTTTTTATTTATCTATTATTAATATATTTAAAAAAAAAAAAATAATCTAAATGACATTTTCTTCATTGATGGGAGATCAAACAATGATAGTTTGATCTGGGTAATCAGAATAAGTTCAAAATATGCTCTTGTAAAACATAAGCTGACAAATGTGGCAGTTGGAGTTAATTTTTTTTTTTTTTAAATTTAATAGGAAAAATCAATTCTCTTCAAGCAAGGCAATAATGCCACTAAGACGCAAGGGGATACTGGAAGTGAAAGAGAAAGGAAAGACTTTAGAAGAAACTGGAAATTGGAAATTTCAGACTGAGATGTTAGAAGTATAGAGTTAGAAGGAACGAGAATCCCAATCCTAAACACGAAACAAGTAGATAAACATCTACTCCTGTTCAAAAGACTGGGGAGGAGAGTGGCAAGCCTGTCTACTCCAGGATTTAAAAAAAATTTTATTTATATTATAATGATTCATTAGGTAGCCTCTCAACTTCTTTAAGTGTTATTTCTATAGAGTATTGTTAATTGATCCTTTTTAGTTAAAATGTGAGCTTTTAATGAAATACATCTGTTTGATGCCTTGGCACACATCATCAGTGATACTTTTAGCTGAGGTTCATTAGGGGTTTTGGGTCTTTCAACATCGTACCCCCCCCCTCCGCGGTGACCCATCAGCTACAGCTTTCCTCATTTTATAAATATAATGAGTAAATAATAATGGAAAGGAATAAAGAAGTGAAAGGTAATCAGCAGTAGTTAATTGTGAAGAACAATTTGGTTCTGGCAAATTTTAATCTTTGTATAATTTCTGATAGAACCACTTTCAACATCTCAAAGAAGTAATTTATACTTTCTCTTTTTGTTTTCTTAAAAGCCTCTGTGTGTATTTGTATAATGAGACTGGATAAAAAAAATGTTTGCTTTGACTATTCAACAAGCACTTAAAAGATGATGGCTACTCTTCGTTACATTGACGAAAGTAGAAAATACTGGAGGATAGGGAGATTTTCTATTTGGAGATTGACAGGATTTTCTTTTGACAAGGAAATCACATGCATGTGTGAAGGCTTTAGTATTTATAGTGCCAATGGGAATCATTTGGAAAGATTAATTTTATTGGTGGTATTATTTTATACAAATGTTTATTGGAAAGACTTTTCTGGGTTTTCTTTATAAAATGTTTTTTTGTCACTCACTAGCATATCTCAATAGGAAGAGTCGGCAATGTTGATCAGGTTTATTCCTATAGAAATGCATTGAATTTTCCAAGTAGTCTGAGACTAGCTTTCTATATGGGAGGTGTAAATATATAACTAAACTTCTACTCTCAGAGAGGATTGACATCATGCTTTAATAGGTGTGATGTACTGACTTGTAAAATGACCATCAAACATGATTATGAATTTAATTTGTATATTGAGTGTATTTTGAGTAATATTTTGATTTTTGACTAATAAAAACTACTTGAATTTTTCCTAATTTCAGAATGAACATTTATATAATTCATATCACCACATGTCAGGTGTCAGTATCTGTATTCCCTCCCACTCTCTCTCTCATCTATCTATCTATCTATCTATCTATCTATCTATCTATCTATCTATCTATATATATATATATATATATATACATTTCCAACTATTAACACTTATAAAAAAAAACTACATTACATCACCATTTTTCTACAGATCCATTATTCATGAATCTAACTTACCTCTTCTGAATACATAAAAATCCATAGATATACTCTAATGAAAACTTGTTGAAAATATCCTGCAGTGTCTGACTAACCATTACATACTTTAACATCCAGAATGTTTTCTTACACTTATTTGAATATCATCTGTTACTCCAATACATGTGACACGTATCTAAGCAATGAAACAGCCTAACACAACATATAATTAATCTGCGTCTCTTTGCTTTTAATCATTTTTATCATTTCTATCTTGATCTCTGACAAAGATTTAATAAAGTGAAACATGTTAGATTAACATCTGTTTTCTACTTGTTCATTTTTGTTCTTTTTCTTACCATATATATATATATATATATATATATATATATATGATTATTTATTAAAAAGCCCTTTAAGGTCAATGAATTTAAAGGAAAATTCTTAAAGTAAGAGATGTGATTTTCAAGTTTTCCTGATTTTAATGAATTTGGAATACATATAAATTAGAAATATATCCTTCAGTAAATGTATGAGATTTTTTTCTCAAAGTATGTGCAAAACAGTTAATAATTGATATTGAAGAACTTTACATTGTCATATATATATATATATATAAAATTGGACACCAAAATATGGTTTTATGGAGCAGCCGTTTTGACCCCACTGTTGTATGGCTCAGAATCATGGACCCATATAGGTCCATATCAATCAGCTGGATGTCTTCCACAAAAGTTGTCTCCGCATTATCTGTGGCTATACTTTTGCCGATAAGGTGTCCAATGCTGATCTTCTCAGAGAAACCAACATTGGTGGAATTGAGACTTTCCTGATGCAATCACAATTTTGCCAGGTTGGTCATTTTGCAAGAATGAGTGATAACAGAATATTTAAGGCCCTCATGTATAGCTAACTTGACAGATTGTTGGATGGCTGTGGCTCAGATATAAAGACAAGCTAAAGGGTAACCTCTCAGTTGTCAATGTGCCTTATACTAACTTGGAGCAAGTTACCTTGGATAGAAATAACTGGAGATATATTTGTGCCAGAGTGGTATCAGAAATTTCAAAATCAGTCATATTAACTGGCTGTGAAATGAAAGACAACGGCGGAAATGGTCAGCAAATATTCCTATTACTATGTCCCGAGATATTGCACAATATGCGGACTTGTATGCAGGTCACTAGCGAGACTGAAGTGTAACATATGACACAAAGATGAAAACTGAATGTCGGATCCTCATATGTGAAAATGAATGGGAGAGTCCATTATTATTGATTGATCAAATGCAGATCGGAATCCAACAGAATGATTGAATAAAGAACAAATAGGAAATGATTAAAAATTTAATGTTTCTCTTTTATTAATGTTTCATCTGAGAAAATGATATATACACGCACATTATCATCTGAATCCCATAAAGATAAATTACAATAATACATTTACATAAATTATATACACAAATGCTGCTTGACTGGTCCAATGAACATAAAGTCTGCTTAACCAATGAAAATCAAACAAAAATAAAAATACCATAAAAAGTTTTCCTATATCTTCTTCTCTTATTTTGCTTTACTAACATTTTCTATTTCTTCTTTATCCTATTATATATATATATATATATATATATATATATATATATATATATATATATATATATATATACATATACAGGGTGTCCATAAAGTTTGTGTGCACTTAAAAAAATTTATAACTTTATTTGTATTTGCGATAGAAATAATTTGTAAAAAGGATTAGAAAGAAGTAAATCTATATTTTTTTAAGGTTTTATTGAAATTTTATTTAAGTTTACACATGTCCTCCATCATTAGCAATACAAAGGGTAATACAATTTTGCAGTTTACGAAAAACATTTGCCAACTGATTTACAGAAATCACATTAGTTATTTTAGCTATACTTAAAACTAGGTACATTAAACTTTATAACATTTTTTACAGATTATTTCTATCGCAAATACAAATAAAGTTATAAATTTTTTTAAAGTGCACATGAACTTTATGGACACCCTGTATATATAAAGTTTGTCACTACTTAACTGATTGATGATACCTTCAACATCTGGACTCCAGAGTTTTATAGGCAGACATGTCCATCCACTCTTCAATGGTTATCAGCAATTTTATTTTCTATTTACATCTGTAGCATTATTTTACTTTTTTATTCATTTGTTCATTGCATTAGATGAAGCATTGGCAATTATTAATTTTTGACTAGCATATAATTTCTGTGTGTTTTTTAGTTGCACCTAAAGATGAAAGTAATTAAAAGTCAAAAATTATATATTGTCTGCATCTCTTGATTTATTTAAAGTACATTTTGTGTTTTGGTTTATCACAACAAAAATGAGTTATTGTAATCCTTTTTAGTCTAAGATTAACACAACCACACACTTGTCTTGATAAAATGCAGCAGACTACTACTTTCATTAATGAATATCAAATAATAAAATAAAAAATTTATTTTTAAATGCGTGTATTGGTTGCTATATAGAAAGAAATGTAAAATAGTTTCTTCATTGCTAAATATTCTGAACAAATTTGATAGGTTGTCATTTTTTTTAGAATTGTTATATTTCTGGCGCAAGCTTCTTAAGATATAATTAAATAATGTGATGAGTTTTTAATGTATAATGAGGTATGGGTGTAATGTCACTTTTGTGTTGCTTTCCATTCTTCTCTTAACCAAAGGATTTTTCTTTTAAAAGACAAATCTGTGTTATATATTTTGGTTAAACAAAACAAAACAAAAAAACCTTTAATATTCCTTCATTTATTTCATTGGTTCAACTTCAATTCTGTCTTAATATCTAAGATTTTGCAAAGACTAAACCACAGTTATATTATTTTACAATTAAAACAAAAAATCAATTAAAATATGACCAAACTGAATTTTATGTTTTTCAAAAATAAAAGAATAAATAAAGTATGGGAAAAGATAAAGGAAAACTTTAATGTTTTGGTTGAAGTGTTCCAGTTTTTTAAAATTTTAATTATTAAAAGTAGTTTTTATATTTTTTGCCTAGATTGTATATTAATTATTGTTGTTTATTTCACTTATTTTATGTAGTTAAAATAAAAAAGTCGTAAAAGAGATCTATTAAATGTGGAATAATAAATTTGAATGAGACAGGTTAAAATAGGTTCTGAAAATATATT
Organism: Acanthosepion esculentum; assembly: GCA_964036315.1. NCBI lineage: Eukaryota > Metazoa > Mollusca > Cephalopoda > Sepiida > Sepiidae > Acanthosepion > Acanthosepion esculentum. The sequence goes on along the minus strand of OZ038487.1, from coordinate 10,203,839 downwards.
GATAACTTTTGTTTCAAAATGAATTCCTTTAATTTTATGAGCCATGTTATAATTTTATTTTGTTATATTGCTGTTAGGCCAATACATATTTTTTTTTTATATTCTTTATTCTAGAGTATTTAAAAGAGACTGGTTAACTTTTTTGCTATTTTAAAAGGAATTAAAAAAACAAAACATTTTTTCTGAAATATTTAGAAAATAGGCATTTAAAACTAATTTTCATCTTTGTATAATTGTTTATGAATAACTCTGTTTCTATGAAGATATAAAACTATGGACAACAGAGTTAGATTTCTTGAATGATATGAAATTAAGACATGGAGACTATTGATTATTATTTGGTCCTTGTAATATCAAGACCATATTGTTTCTGTACATTCCTCTCATCTGTGCACCAAGCTTTTGGTTCTCATAACTTTGCAGTCGCTGTTAACCAGCCTGCTAGTTCTGTGTCACTGCTTTCCGATTTTAAAATGTATTTTTTTTTTCCACTTGTTACTTCAGCAGCAGGTAGCTGGGATCCTCAGGTAGCAGCTTCTTCAGGTAGGCTGTACTTGCAAGAGGGTTTCCCGGGTGTGTGTATGTATATATATATGCGCGTGCACACACACACACACACACACACACACACACACACACATACACACACACACACACACACACACACACACACACTTTAAAAATTAGGAGATCCAATGATTTTGCTACCTTGGTTTTAACCTTACTGTATCCTCAGGCAATTTTTATCACTTGACCTCACCTGAGGATGGCGTGAGGTGGAAACCAAAGTAGCGGAATGAAATTGGTCTCTGAATTTTTAGCTAAGCTCTACATGTAATTTTTTATATTTATTTTTTTACACATGTATTCATCACATTTTAATATTACTGTTCCCTGGTCCAATTCAACCCTGACCATTAACCTTTTATGTATTTTATATATATATATATATATATATATATATATATATATATTCTGTTTATATGTATTTTTTTCCATTTCTTATAAATATTTGTCAGATTTAATCTATATTATATGACTGACTTTTGCATATGAATTGAGAGCAGATATGATAGATAAAGAAAGCAAAAGTGTGTGTTTAAAAGCATTAATTCAAGATTTTCTAACGCAGAAGTTTTCTGTGGCTGAATGGTTAGAGCATATGAGGCTTAATGGTGGTTCCTCATAGGATGCCAGTTCGATTTCTGTCGGAGAAGACATTTTCTACGAAATTTCTCAAACATTCAGGCAGATAACTGTAATTAATACTGTTTAATTAAAGAATAGAATATTTACTTAAATAAATATATCCATAAAAAAAATAACGTATAAATAAAAAATATATTAAAAATATTTCTCGGGTTTAATCTGTTTCCTATGATACACACACACACACATTGCGTATTTTTGTTAGCATGTTTTCATTAAGATGTGTTTTATTGAATAATTTAGACAAGTTTTGTCTATTTTCAATTAGATCCCTTCATATTCATGGACAAGCTTTTTGGTGACATTAAAGGAAGAGAGAAAATTACAGTGCTGTACATTTTATTTATTTTGATACTTTCAACATTAGCACAATGTCATCATCAGGGTGTTGTTTTTTTCAAGAAAAATATTGTAGTGTTCATTTACAATGACAAAATTACTGTGTTCATCTGATCTCCGATTTATATGATTATATATCTAAATTCCGTATAGACAAATTAGTTATAATACACTTAGATGCATAAATTATGCAAATGATGTCTGCTTAACCAATGAAAATAAAGATAAATATTCTGAACAAATTGGATAGGCTAATATTTTGGTTGTCATTTTTTTTTTAGAATTGTTACATTTTTGGTGCAAGATTCTTAAGATTTGATATAATTAAATAATGTGATGAGTTTTTAATGTGTAATGAGGTATGGTTGCAGTGTCACTTTTGTGTTGCTTTCCATTCTTCTCTTAACCAAAGGATTTTTCTTTTAAAAGACAAATCTGTTATGTATTTTGGTTTAAAACAAAACTAAAAAAAACCCTTTAATATTCCTTCATTTATTTCATTGGTTCAACTTCAATTCTGTCTTAATATCTAAGATTTTGCAAAGACTAAACCACAGTTATATTATTTTACAATTAAAACAAAAAATCAATTAAAATATGACCAAACTGAATTTTATGTTTTTCAAAAATAAAAGAATAAATAAAGTATGGGAAAAGATAAAGGAAAACTTTAATGTTTTGGTTGAAGTGTTCCAGTTTTTAAAAATTTTTAATTATTAAAAGTAGTTTTTATATTTTTTGCCTAGATTGTATATTAATTATTGTTGTTTATTTCACTTATTTTATATAGTTAAAATAAAAAAAAAAGTCGTAAAAGAGATCTATTAAATGTGGAATAATAAATTTGAATGAGACAGGTTAAAATAGGTTCTGAAAATATATTGATAACTTTTGTTTCAAAATGAATTCCTTTAATTTTATGTGCCATGTTATAATTTTATTTTGTTATATTGCTGTTAGGCCAATACATATTTTTTTTTTATACTCTTTATTCTAGAGTATTTCAAAGAGACGGGTTAACTTTTTTGCTATTTTAAAAGGAATTAAAAAAACAAAAACCATTTTTTCTGAAATATTTAGAAAATAGGCATTTAAAACTAATTTTCATCTTTGTATAATTGTTTATGAATAACTCTGTTTCTATGAAGATATAAAACTATGGACAACAGAGTTAGATTTCTTGAATGATATGAAATTAAGACATGGAGACTATTGATTATTATTTGGTCCTTGTAATATCAAGACCATATTGTTTCTGTACATTCCTCTCATCTGTGCACAGACCCACCAAGCTTTTGGTTCTCATAACTTTGCAGTCGCTTTTAACCAGCCTGGTAGTTCTGTGTCACTGCTTTCCAACTTTAAAATGTTTTTTTTTTTTTGTTTTTTTTTTCACTTGTTATTTCAGCAGCAGGTAGCTGGGATCCTCAGGTAGCAGCTTCTTCAGGTAGGCTATACTTACAAGAGGGTTTCCAATGCACTATGAAAATCCCTCTTTCTCTTTTGTTGCATTTTTCATTTTGTTGTAAACACACACACACACACACACACAAAGAAAAAAAATAATAAAAAAAAACAAACCCTTCAATAATAATTTCTCTCTCCTTTCCAGTTGTAGACTAACACTTAGTAGTATATACCTCTTTAGCACTGTAATTTTTCAATCCTTTATAAAATCCTTATATTTCATCTATTCGTTAGAAGACATCAGAATTTACATGTGTTTTGCTTACTTTTAAAATCTTATTTGAATTTGTCTTAATTGTAAAATTTTTATTGTTAGGACATTTCTTGAACTTTCTAATGCTAAAAATAAACATCTGGGTACATGGGCCAAAATTGAAGAATTGTAAATTTCTATGTAACTCTCCAGTAATCAGATGTATTAGGTTCTACTTTTTGCATTCATTACTTGTTTCTTGAACTACTATAAAAAGGCAAATGCTATGCTTAACTTGAGTTTTGTACAAATTTATAAAGCATAAACGAAACTGTAAAGAAGGTATTTTGGGGATTTGTTTGCATTCAAGTAGTTAGTTTTCCTTTATGATTCAGAGAATTTTTAATAGGATAAAAATAACTTGCAGATTATGATGGTTGTTTTATCTCAGTAATTATTACAAATAATTATATTAAAAATAACTTAAATTACTTAAAATCAGACAGATGACCTCATTTTTTTTGTTATCACATTTTGGCCATTGTGCTCTTTAGCCTTCCTCAGGTGTTTGTTGTCCAGTTAGGTTTGTTACATTCATATCTATAAATATCTTTTGGAATGGTATGAATCCTCCTCCTTTCCCTAGCTATGGGTTAAATAATAAGACTTGTATATGGAAAAATCATTGTTTTCAAAAAATTGTTCATGCAGTACTCTCTTACCAAAAAAAAAGAAGATATTTTTGCTTTAAATAACCCACAAAGGGTTACACTGTTAAAAAAAAAAAAAAAAGAAGAAATCAATCAATCAATCAGGTATTGATAACCATCATGGAATTTCAAACTGTACCCGTTATTTAATCTACAGAAATTAGTTTGGTTCTGCTCTCCATGTTTTAGGTGCATATCTCTTGTTCTTTTTTTGTACATGAAGATGGACAACAGACTAAGAACACTATCACTGTAGATTAAATAAAGGGTTCAGTAAAGTTATCACAACAATGTTTCAGATTTTATTCAATTTATTATGAACATTTATTGATTTATTTCTAACAGGAATGTTGCAAAACAATTTTATGATGGTTTGTGTTGCTTGAACAAAACACTTTTTTATAAAAAATATTAAACGCTGATTATTGTTTGAATTTTCAAATAAAGCATTAAAGAAATTACATTCTTTTTAAATACAAGTTATAAGGATCTGACATAGCACAGTGGTTAACATCTTGAACTTTCAAGCCATTTCTATTACTTTTCGGTCCTTAGAGTGCATCACTCTTGTAACTTTGGGGCCAACTAAACTGAGCTTAAATATTTGGGCCAAAATGTTGTAAAATTGTTAGCCAACATGTTCTGAAAGTTGTTGCTAGTTTGATCTTTGCAGGGTGGTCCAGTATTGTGACCTTTGACATAACTAAGCTGTGATCTATCCAGTTAATCTTTACTTTGTAAAAAGCTAAAGTTGTTTTTCTTTGAATTTAAGGTGTTAATAGAATTTTTTTTCCTTTTTTTTTTTTAAATGAAAAAAAAAATTAATTTATTTTGTAGAGCATTTTAACACAAGTGTCATTAAATAACATTAATAGAATTCTGAAATGATTTTATGTGAAAATCTTAATTACTATATGAATTTAAATAGTCCACAAGTAAGATGACACTGAAGTCATAATTTCCACTTGTGACTTTTTGATTTTCAGTATAAACATTTTTTATTTTTATTTTATCAAAATATAAAACAATATTTGTTTATTCTTTTACATTAATTTACTTCCTTTTTATTATATATATATATATATATATATATATATATATATATATATATATATATATATACTGCAGACAAACATCAAACTAAACTTTAAACTCTGCTTTTTTTTCATATTTGTTATATTTTCAGGAAATTTTCATTCTGTTATGATTGACAATGTAACATCCATATGTTATTTCCTGGGGGAAAAGCAATTATACACAATGAATTGCTTAAATATTTATTCTTATCTCTTTGCCATTGTGGCATGCCGGTTATGGAAACCTTAGTTGCAATTACTGGTAATAAAATATAGGGAGGGTTGAATTCATGTTTCTCCACAAAAAATAAACACCACTTGCTATTATGAATGAACTTTTGGCATATAGCACTGAAAAACATTGTAGTGTAATAATTTTGTATTAAGCTGGCACAAGAGTTGTTATTGGTTTTATAATTGTTTTATAGAAATAGTTACTGTTAATAGAAAAAAATTAATTATAAGAACAAATCCATTCTTTTCTTTACTCCCTGCCCCTGCTCACCATAAAAAAGCAAAAAAAACTCTACTAAATGCAGGAGTCCTTTATGATAAATGAAGATACCTGGCATTTGGTGTTTGAACCTAGTTGAAGTCAAACCATATCCTAAAGTCAACCCTCTAGTCTCTATCGAAAGGAAAATTGTAATCTTTGTGTTGTAAACAAAATAGAGAGATTGATCTGTATATGTTAATGAGTTGCTTTAATGAAATTTTTAATAACGCAATAAAAAGGGTTGGTTTTTGTATTACATTCTTTGACCAGCCTTAGTAGCTATTAGTTTCAATGTGTCATCCTCAGTTTCTGTTATAAGAGAAATATTTCTAACTGAATCGACTTAGTTTTTCAAGGATTCATAATTTACTTTTTAAATGTTGAATTAGAAAAAGTTCTTAATGGAAGCTATGAAAAAAAAAAACTAATGCTGTCTATTTTCATCCAATCAAATGTCTTCAAAGCTAATTTTATTTTAATTTATTTTTTTTATTGATTAGAAATTTGTAATTAAAAATAAGAAAATTACAAATAATGACATTTATTTTTAGAGGATAGAAAACTGAATATTTTATAATTTTTAGAACTTGTTTCATAAAAGTTCTTTTTTTTTTACTTGTTTTTCTTGAAATAGTTTTTATATTTAAAGTCTATTTGTTTATTATTTACAAAATCTAAAAGTTTTTTCTTAAAATGTTTGCTGCATTCCAATATACTTTAAAGAAATTTTTGTAAAACCATATTACTTTATTAAATGTTGACTTAGTTAATACATTGATTTTAAGTTTATTTCTAATGGTATTAATGGTTTCATCCAGATAAAATAGGTTTCAAGCAGTTTTATCACAAGTAAATTGAGGATATCAAACTTAAATTTTATATAGATAGATGACTATCTGAATTGGCTTAGACAAGTAAATACTTTTTGTGCATCTTCTGTGGTTCACTTAAAACACACTACATTACTTTGTACATTTATGGCTATTATGTAAATGAGACTTGTGCCATAAATTAAGATTATTAAAAAAAATAATATAGAATAATTTAGTCTTGAAAGTAATTCACAATTGAGCCTACCAGGTATGGCATATATATAGAGGGTGTATCAAAAATACTTTTACAAACTTTGGGAGCAGATTCCTCACACCAAAACAAGGACAATAGGCTATATAAATATATGTATGCAAATCCTTTGTTTTTGAGTTATTAAGTTTAAAGTAAGGCTCTGTGTTGTCATGTAGACTAGGTTACATTTGTCACTTGTGGTTAGTCTATCCTCAACATTTAGTGTGTGTAGTAATGAGTTAACTGAGAAGTGTTCTGTTTAAGAATATATCGTGAGCTGGCAGATATGACACTGAAGAAGGTGCTGGTTAGGTCTAAAATTACATTTTCCTTGCTTACAGTGAAGCAATATTGTTGATTACTAGAAGTAAATAGGTTCGCTTATTGCCCTGTTCACACTCCTTTCCCATTTATTGAACAGATGTAGACATTTATCACTTGTCCCTTGCTTAGGATTGGATTTCCAGTTCTTTCTAAAGTCTTCTCATTCTCTTTCACTCAGTATGTTTAGATGGACTTTTGTCCTTGTTTTGGTGTGAGGAACTCACTCCCAAAGTTTTAAAAAGTATTTTTGACACACCGTGTGTGTGTGTGTGTGTGTGTGTGTGTGTGTGTGTGTGTGTGTGTGTGTGTGTGTGTAATATCTGCCATTGGTAGCACGGCTCAGAGCTTCATGCAATCTTCAGATGCTGAGTATATTTTGACCATTATAGTAGAACTCTATAACAGAATAAACTCACCACCTGCAGATTTCAAGACTGCATGAAAATCCGAGCGGTGCTACCGATTTTGGATATTATGTATATTCACTAATAGCTCTGTTACATAACATTGAGCAATGTATTTATAACACCTGAGGAAGAAATATATATATATATATATATATATATATATACACACACACACACGTTTTGGTATGTGACTTAAATTTCGCTGGTTTTCCAGTTAATCAGGTACAAAGTATATCCTATGTTTTTATAAAAATACACAAATGTCACATGGGAGGAATTTTGCTTCATAGACCAAAAATAAAATAGTGCAAAAGGTGCAAGAACTGAGGTGCAAGTAGGATTCATTTAAAAAAAAAAAATAGAAATTTTAAATTATTACTGGAGACGCTACTCTGGGTCTGATATAGTAACGCTTGCCAGCTTAAAGGGAGATAAAGCATGAAACCTAAAGCATAATAAAAGAAAAATATAATAAAAAGAGTAAAAAAAAATAAATTAAGTAGACTTACATTGTAATTTGGGAATTCGTAGCCCAAATCAAACCATTTTCAGGGTGGGGGGAGCGATGCAACCTATGTCTATTAGAAAAAAAATTAATCCTTAAAAATATTAACAATGTAAGTCTACTTAATAAGCGGAACGAACTCATATTTGCCTGTAGGCACAGAACATCATTTCTCTTAAAATACTGGAAGCCATATTAAATTCCTCTTTTTTATTATATTTTTCTTTTTTAAGCTTTAGGTTTCATACCCGCTTATCTCCCTTTAACCTGGCAAGCGTTACTATATTGGACACAGAGCAGCGTCTCCAATAATAATTTTGAATTTTAAATTTCTATTTTTGTCCATTAATTATTTTTTATTTAAAAAAAAAAATGAACCCTACCTGCACTTCATTTCCTGCTTCTTTTGTACTATTTTATTTTTGGTCTATGAAGCAGCGTTCCTCCCATGTGACATCTATGTATTTTTACAAAAACATTAGATATACTTTGTGCTTGATGAGCTGGAAAACCAGTGAAACTTGTCACACACCAAAACATAGGTGTATATATATATATATATATATATATATATATATATATATATATATATATATATATATATTTATTTATTAATATATATCTTTGCTCTGTCTAACCATATTGAGCACTGTTATGTTAACACCTCATGAATAAATTTTATGATATTATATTACAAAGTACATAGGATTAATATCTGGGCTTGCTGGAGGTGAAATTGACTTGTCAAAAAAGTCATGGAAATATCTCTTGCACCAGTTCTATGTTAAATTGGCCATGTGTGAAGAAGCTCAGTCATGTGTGGAGACAGCAACTTCCAAATGTGAATAGCAACCAGAGCAACACACATCTCCCCCCCCCCCCCCAAATTTTCTGGTAAACTCTGCTCTTCACTTTCACTTCTTCAATGAACACCAAGGGGTGATTATGGAAGATCAGAAGCCATAGCAAACCCAAACCATGACACCAGTTAATTTCTGTCGTTTGAAATGCGTTTTTTCTTCAGGAATATTTCTTGGTGAAGTGGTTTAAACCCTATTTTGGTAGTTACCCACAGCTCTTCCACAGTGAAAAACTTCTTGTCCAACCTACCAAAGATTTTGTCTACAGCATACTCTATCTTCTCCAATATTTTCTTTTCTCTGACAAAGCCGTTTTCGCTTGGAGGCACTTGAGATCATCTATTGCTGTTGATGATATAGTTGTTTGGTTTTAGCCCTAAATTCTTTTTCACAATCCTTGTTAGTAACCTATCCGAAACATCCAGCTCTTTTTCTATTTTCCTCATGCTTCTTTGTGCATTTCTCGTCACCCTCTTGACAACTTCAATGACTTTTCTTTTCTGGAATTGGATTTAGTGAGATTAGTTGATCCCTCTGCAAACATTCAACTGTTTTATCACCTCACAATTTTTATACCAGCCATTTTTAATGTGACAATTTAATCACATTTTGTTTGATCTACCATATTTAATTAAACTGTAAACAATAAAACAAAAGAATCTTTGGAAGCCTTTTGCCAAACTTGAAACTATTTTTATAAATAGGTATGTTTCCATTTGTTTATGCCACATGGTAAAATGTATTTCTGCCCACATAAAAATTGAATTTCCAAATGGCTTTAATGGGTAAATACTTGTGTTTCTCGGTAGTTGTTGTCATTTAAGTAATAATATTATAAGTGTTACTTTTTGTGTCTAATGTTGTTTTCCCCTGGAAAAAAAGAACTAGTTTGAGCAAATACATTTCTAATAAAAACAAAAATACTTTAATCTCATTGAGAAAAGAAATAAATATTCAATGTAACAGATTTGTGTGTGTGTGTGTGTGTGTGTGTGTGTGTGTGTGTGTGTGTGTGTGTGTGTGTGTGTGTGTGTGTGTGTGTGTGTGTGTATATATATGTGTGTGTGTTTCTTTAGTTTTATATTTTGCATGTTTGTCTCGGTGACCAGCGATATGAACATATTTTGGGCATCATTTCTTCATTTGGTCAGAAATTGTTAAATATTTTCTTTAGCAACATTCAACACAAAAAGTAACACTTGTAAAATTATTATTTAGATGATAACAACTACACAAAAACCCCGTTCTGACATTCCTATATTTTTTGTATGAAGCACATGCTTTTTTCATACATTTTTGTCCCTTTTTTTTTTTTTTTTTTTTTTTTTTTTTTTTTTTTTGGGCATTAATTTCAGTGCTTCTTTGCATTTGCCACAATTCACGTCTAGTTTTAACAATCTTCTTTGCATACAATACCTTATAAATTTAAACTTGTATATTAGCAGCAATTATGCATTTCTGTTCAATAGAACACTTAACTCATATTTAATTCATATTTGCTTGATTCCTTGGGGTTATTTAATATATTTTTTAAATAGATTTTTTGGGTGAAAATTCTGATCCTGATGACACTGGGGGTGGGGGTGATTTTGAATCTGATCCAAATTTCTTAACTTTTTATACATTTTAGTTAACACCATAAGTGTGAGTTTTAAACTTCAAAGATCTTTTAAATGGGTGTTACTGAGGAGGAAGATAAACAAAAGGGGATCTCTGGTTGAAAAACTTTGACTACCCTTGGTATAAACCAAGAAATGTTTATCAAATTTTCAGGATATATTTATACAATAAATGTAAATTTCAGCTTATATCTGTTTTATTAGAAATATTTACAATAAATTATTTCGGGGTAGGAAATTTTATTATGCAACTCAAGCATTGTTTGTCATATTGTAAAATATTATAGTTGTTGGTATTTTTTATTTTAGCTATATAAAGATTTCTATGGGTAATAAAAAAGATATAATCTCAAAAGAGAAACAAGATATTGTCAAATTATTCTGTGATGTGAACACAACCTAGGAAACAGAAAAATATTGAACAGTGATTATCAAATAAATGAATATTTTGGGCTAGTATTGGCAACAAAATTATAGATCCTTTTAAAGTTGATGATGGTATCAAGGTAAATACATAGAATTATTGTAAGTTTGGATAAAATGTTTTTGATCGGTACAGATCATGACCAAAAAAGATTTAAACTAAATAGCATATTCATGTAAAACAATATTCCTTTACATTTTACAAGCATGATTCTTGCCTACTTTACCAAAAAAGTTTTTAAAGACACTAAATTAATGAAATGGCTTCCAGTTGCTCTAGTTATAGATTCAGTAGAAAATGGTTCATCTGTAAAAGAGATTTATATGAGAATTGGAAATAATATTCAAGTGAAAGTCGTCTTTGGTAAGCAAATTGCTACAAATGTTACAGAATGTGGGGGCTGAGCCGGGATGTTGAGCGATTGATCAGAATACCTTGTGGGCATAATATTATGACAATGAGGGATTGCCTTTATCTAAATTTTTGATATAAGATCAAAACTGTGCAAGTCAACAGTGGGATGCAAGAATTTTAAAGAGTTGACATGCTTTCAATACCCAGATTCCTTAGAGAAGCTAACCCACACTTACTGGAGTGTTATGCCAGCATGTGGGCATGTGTTCTTTTGAAGATCTTCCTCCTGCTATCTCCTAGAAAAGAAACTACTATGTCTGCCCATTTCAAATAATAAAGCAAATGAGAAAACAAAAAAGCTGTCTTTCATTGATACAGTTTATGAAGTGGTGTTGGAGTTTGGATGGAATCCACTGGCAACATGGCAATAAAAATGCTAGAAAAAATTAACAAAATCAGAGAATTATAGAATGTTAATAAACCTATATTAACATGTAAAATAAATCATTCATTTATGTATATGAGATATTTATTTTATGAAATATGATTCTATGGTATATATCTTTTGGATTAAGTTATAATAAATTAAAATTTGTTGCACTATATTTGCTGAATAAAGTTTGACATTCTCAAAATAAGTTATCCATATTTTTACTCATGATAGCTATATATATATATATATATATATATATATATATATATATATATATATATATATATATATATATATATACTGAAACTCATATGATATATTTACTGATATAAATATTTTCAGAGAATTTTATCCATATGATTGGTTAATATTAATTTTATTGTGTAAACATTGACTTGCATAATAAAATCAGACATAGTGTCTTAATAATGATGTTGTGAGTGATAAAATTACAAACTCCCATATTCGACATTTTAACTTGATAATTTAAAAAAAATTCCCAGATTAAAATGATTTAATTTGAATAAATGCATATTGTTCAAATATTAGGCTGAGTTATAATTCCCATTTTTATTTATCAACTTTACTCTTTAAAAAATAAAGTATAATTGCATTTCATTCAATTATATATTCTCCATTATTTGCAACAACATATCAGGCATCTGTTCGATATCTTTTGAGTAAATTTCTACAGGTTTTGATGTGAAAAGGTTTTAGACGCACTCTTGAATTTCGTTTTTGTTAGAGAAATTTTTCCCTGTCAAAGCATTTTGCAATGATAATAAAAGTAATGATCAGTTAGTGTAACGTCAGGTGAATATGGTGGGTGGGGTAGAATGAACCAACTTACACCATTTTTTCCATTATTTTTGCTGTATGCAAACTTGCACTGTCATGAACAATATTTTTTTCATATTGACAAATGTAGGGTGCTTTTAGGGGCATGTTGCAGCTGCTGGATGTATAAAAGTGCATTTAGTGTTTCATCGTGTTTTAAGGACTCTAAATAAATAATATCCCAATGATCCTAACATATGCACAATGTTACCTTTCTTCCATGGAACTTGCTTTTTAGGGTTGGTTGGTTAAGATTTATTCTTGTCAGTTCACTTCTTGTATTGAACTTTGTCAAATGTAACCTGTTTTCCATCACCTGTTATGATGTAATTGAGGAACGGTTAGTTAGGATATTACATTCATCATTACAATTGGTTCATAAAAACGGAAATTATTTATGACTCACCTCAAGAGAATATGAATTAGTACGTGTATATAATTACAAACATTTTTATTCATTTTAATTGTACAAGTTTGTTAATAAAATTCTTAATTTTTAAAAGTAAATTTTTATTTTTCACTAATTTTAAAACTATTTTAAGCTCTAAAATGTTTGATAAGCACCCAAAGGATAAATCCCCCCCCCTCCTAGGAAAATGGTTAAGAGCTTTTCAATTTTCAAATGAACACCCTTTGCTGATTTTGATTTAATTTTTCTTAATTCCAGCCAGTCAACAAAGCTCATCATCTACACAATTGGCAGAATTCACCAGCCCACCTCGCCCAAATGTTGGTCTGCTTGGGAGAACAATCCAGCTTCGTGCTAATTATTTTAAAATATCTATTCCTAAAGGCTACATACATCATTATGATGTGTGTATTACGCCGGACAAATGTCCTCGACGTGTTAACAGGTGAGTACAGTCTTGGTGTCATTGATTTTTATGTAATGAGTAACCAAACAATAAATGCAACAAATGAAATCTAAGATGCTCATGGACTGGACAAGTGTATGTATAATATATATATATATATATATATATATATATATATATATATATATATATTGCTGTGAAAACAGTAGTAGTGTTTTCAACAAAGCTTTTATCAGATGATTACCTTGGAGTCAGGGTCATGATTTTGGGGCAGGCACATTAGCCCATGGTACTCCAGGCATGATCTTATGATACCACCAGGCTTTCTTGGTTTTCAGTCAGTGTGGTAATGTCAGATTCATTGTGACATCACCATAATTCATAATGGTCAATGTTGACTTTAAAAGTATTTGAATAGATGAAAAACTGGACATGTCCCCAAAATCTCAACTCTGGATAATAAACAGAAATATAGTTGAAAGTCTTCAATCACAAACATTTTCATAATATTTACATTCATTGGGCACAAACATGTTCTCTTGCCCATAAAGTTCAATCAGGACTACCTAGAACAATTTGGCATTAAAAACTTGGTATCCAAATTAGATAGGAAATAAATTGGTTGTCCAGCCGTTTACATAAATCTCATTTATGTTCTATTTTATTATTGCAGAGAAATTATAGAAACTATGGTACAAGCATATAGCAAAAAAATATTCAATGAGGAAAAACCAGTGTTTGATGGACGAAAGAACCTGTACAGTAGAGCATATCTCCCCTTTAACAGAGATCGGGTAAATTTTCTACAATTTTATTTCAACTTATTTTAGTGCATTCACATCTTACTTTTTTGTTTTGTGAAAAAAAAAAAAAATGAGTTGATTTAAAAAATAAATAGTGTAAAAATGTTTTACAATTTTAAATATTTGTGTAGTATATAATTTTAATTGTTTATTATATTATAGATACTTGATTTTCCTTTGTTCTTAATTCTTAAAGGGCTCTAGCATTTTTATGATGAAATTTAGAGATGGAGCATAATTTTTGACAAAGTATATATTTCTCTAAAACGGTTTTTAACATTAATAAATAATAATCAATAAAAACTAAGAAAACGATTATTATTAAAAGATACCAAAGTTTTAAATTTTTAATGTTTCAATTTAGTCTTTTAATCTTCAAATTATTGACAGAAAGCTCCCCTAAAATCTGTTAGATATTAAGCTTCAGATACTAGCTGAAAACCTGTAGGTGGGCTTTTAAACAAATTCTTGCAGAAGACCTCTGTCTGTCTTTTGATCCCAGCAAGTTATCATGCATTTGAAATGGAATCTTATTTGAAAATCATTGCCATCATCAACTCTTAGATCATGTTTAAACTTAAATAACTGTGGAGATTTTGCAAAAGAGTACAATTAAGCAAAAAGATGATAAAGATTTATTCTTTAGCTAACTTGATGTGCACATAGTAAGGGTCCAGATTTTAAATCAAACCCTTTAGGAATTTTCAAAAACTAATATGCAAAACAGAAAAAAAAACCAACTGCTCCAGAGTACCCTTAGTAACCACAGAAAAATTGGTTGCCATAGCTCTTGCTGAACAAAATGACAGATAAGATATTTGTCGAATTAAAGTATGACTGAAGTTTTCTAAAATGAAGGAACAAAGCCACATAATATGAACATGATAATCTTTTTTTGATATTTATTAAGCTTTGCTTACATTAGTATATTGTCATTCACCAATTTGGTCATAAGGAAAATATATATATTTTATATAACTTTTTTTGAATAGTGCTGTTAAAATGATTTTGCCTTCTTTCTCCTCCCAATGTTTTTAGGTTGAGCTTGAAGTCACATTACCAGGAGAAGGCAAAGACAGAATATTTAAAGTTGGTATCAAATGGATTGCACAGGTCAATCTTTTCGCTTTGGAAGAGGCACTCACAGGACGAACACAACAAATTCCATTTGATGCTATTCAGGCTCTTGATGTAGTCATGAGACATCGACCCAGTATGACGTAAGTGTGTGATATTAAAATTGGTTTTATATTTATGCTATATATTTATTTATTTTTTTATTTACTTAATACTTTTGCTGAAATACTTTCACAGATTTACCTAGGTGCATATTGCTGCATCTAGTTGTCTTTAGGAATCACTTATCAAAGTTTTCATTTTCAACCAGAATACCACAGTCTAACAGTCACGGGATTGAGTATATTAAGATCTCATGACAGATGAGATTGGTACTCAAGAAATTCTGTATATTTTATTGGCCTTTGTTATGGAAGACATTTTGTTCATAATGCTATAAAGTTTTTTTCA
Source organism: Acanthosepion esculentum (assembly GCA_964036315.1). NCBI lineage: Eukaryota > Metazoa > Mollusca > Cephalopoda > Sepiida > Sepiidae > Acanthosepion > Acanthosepion esculentum. The sequence continues at coordinate 10,188,376 of OZ038487.1, read as the reverse complement.
AATAGCCTTACATTTTATATCTGATATGGGAGGCTAGAAATAGTTTTACAAGCATTAATCTCCATATGATATTAATTTTTTTTTTTTTTTTTAAACTAAAAAGTGATCTGCCTCTATTTCTGAGATGAGGTATTGTAATTATTTACATTATTTATTTATTTGTTTGGACGGTTGTCCTCATCTTTGCTGTCACATTCGCAACGTTTCAGCCGTTGTATGCTTGGGCCTTCTTCAGCTGATAACAGTCTGAAGAATGTAATTAGAGTAAATATTAAAAGGTGATTACTGCCACTTTATGGAATTTACATTTTTAATTATTTTTTTTTTTTTTTCAGTGATGTTCACTCTGTACATGGCTTAAGAGCCACTCGAAGTAGAGGGTTACAGAGTAAGAGGCACAGTTTATGGGGATATGTAGGGAAGATAATGGTTGACCCTAGACTTGAACAGATTAAGATTGTAGTATCCTCTTGGGAGTCGGTTCTATAATTTCCATTTACTTCTTCATATGCTCTGATAAGTCTGATTAAATAGTCTTGCTTTTGGTAACTACTTTTACTGTTTTCCAATTCTGATTTTTAGAGGTCAGATGGTTTCTCTATCAATCTTTATTACAACTGCATAGGATATTTTGAATGTAACCTTTGGTCATATTTTTATCTCACTTTTGTGAATCAGTTACTTATCGATTGATTTTTTTTTTTTTTTTCATTATATAAGTGTGAAGAAATTGGAATTATTGATTCTGTTTTTCTTACTAACTGAAGAAATTAATTGCTGTTGAAATTTATTTTAACAGTTATTATTTTACTATTATATTTTTTGTCTTTAATTTTGTATGAATATGTTTTGATTTATTTAGACTTGGTCTGAAGCTATATACATAAAACAATTGTAGCAAAGAAAATGGCGACTTACCTCGTCAAACCAAGCGACAGCACGTCGAGTGTATCCTACATCAGAAAAGAAAGCGCACACATGACACAGCAAATTGGCTCTGTGTTGTTACTCTGTGTGAAGGAGAATTTTGTGAAACAAGTAGCTGTTGTATTGAAGTTTATCCCCTCAAAATTCTACAATCTATTTTGGACAAGCAGTTACTGAATGGCTTGAAAAAGCAGAACTTGTTTGCGATCTGTGTGGAATCAAGAAGGTTGAACATGTTCTCCCCTTGAGATTGACTGGAGGGGCATTTACTATCTACCACCAGCTAAGTACAGAGCAAAAAGCAGATGCAGAGTGACAGATGCTAATCTTAAGAACATGATTGGGGACATAGCAACAAGAATATGACAGAATGACCCTGCACATGGCAAGTGGTGCACAAATGGACACACTTATGATGTGTGGGTCAATGCAATTCTCTCACCACATGTAGAGGATGCATGTTGACTGCAGCCTGTGAATAGTGCACAACATATTAATTTAGCATAATTGGATGCTATCCTAGAGAGTGTCAATTTAGCACTACTCTGTGGTGCAATGGGGCTGCATCTCTTCATGGACTCCACATGTATGCACTGGTTGGTATTGGACATGCTCACTGACAAAGCAACAATATGAACTAAGCTGGCAAGTGAGATGAGGTGTTTGAGTACTCTTGAAAAGCTGGTCCAAGATTACAAGTTATTGGTCACCATTACTTTAGTGACATCAAGTCAGAATCAAGCAGATAAGCTCACAAAAGTACCGCAATGATGGTATGATGTGATCAAGAAGAAGGTTGAGCCAGCATGACCTATATGCACTTCAATGATGAATGACATTTCTCCAGATCAGATAAGTGCCATACATTGCCAATGTGGACATCCTAGGGTCAGGTGGATGCTATATTTTTAAGAGATGAGTTCACCTTATGACATCTAAGGCGACCATCAGGGCAGTGGTCGGAAAATGTAAAGAATGTCATTTGATTGACCCAGCCTCAAGTCGTTGGTCATGAGGCAACTTAAGTGTGACTAGAATCTGGACCTGCTTGGGAATGGATATTATCCATTATGGTGGACAACACTACCTTACATAAGTTTACTGAGGCCTCTGTTGATTTGCGATATGGCAATTTCTGCTTCAACAAGACTCAAGAAGTGTCACTTGACTGCTGGAAACTTCTTTTTTTTTAATGAGACCCACCATCAGAAATCCTAGACACTAGTAAGTCCTTTAAAGATTTCTTGGATGATTGGGGAGTCCAACTTTGTTTCTGTTGTGCATATGTTCCTGCAGGAAACAGCATAGTGGAAAGATCTCATCGGAGCATAAAGAGAATAGCAGCAAGAAAGCATAGTTCAATAATGGAGGCAGAGTACTTGCATAGTATCATACCAAAGAATGACATATGATTCACTGTCACCAACTTAGTGTGAAGAGAATTAGTACAACATTACCATCTGATCATTGTAAGAATCACTTCATGTACAGATTTGGGAACAGGGTGTGAGTGAAAGCTCCCCATGGCTGGTGTACCTCCAGATATCAAATGGGTCATGTGACAGACCTTGTAAGTCCACAAAAGATAATAGTTTACAGGTGCCTTTACGTATAAAAGATCATTGCCATTTTATAGTCTCTGGTACATTGACGTGCGACTCTGATGACAATTTATCATCTGAAAGTGATTGGGTAATTGAGCTCTGTGAATCTGATGCTTCCACAGATGCAGACATTCTCGAAACTCTGGATATGCCTGATGACTCTCCAACACACATAATGAAGATGCTCCCATTACAATGAAGAACCAGGGTAAAGAGATCACTCCAGGCTGTCTGATTTGTGATCATGAGATCAGGTGGGGGGGGATATCTCGTCAAACCAAGTGATAATGTGTTGCAGGTATCCTATGTCAGAAAAGAAAGAAAGCGCACATGTGACTCTTGTTTATATATGAGAATGTCACACAAATTTTGGGTTGCACCTCAATCAATCATTGACTTCTTGACCTAGATATAAACAGGTGCTGCGACCAGTTGTGAATTGGCTCCGAGTCATTACCCAACATGAACGAGAATTTGGTGAGACTAGCAGCTGCTGTATCAAAGTTTATCCCCTCAAAATTCTACAAATATCTTGGTAAAAGAAGAATTGCCATCAACTGTGAGACTCATACAGTTTTCTTTTTTAATCTTTTCCCCCCACAAGCATGGCAATAAAGCCACTAAGACACAAGGGGGGTTACCTATTGTGAAATAATGAGAAAGAAAAACTTTATTAGGAAGAGGGAACAGTAAATGAGCTGGAATTAGAGACAAAAGATAACTATTAACATTGCATTTAAATTTTTGAAGATCAAAGTTGACTGGAGAGCATGAAACTGGAGGAGAGTTCAACAAGCGAGAAGTGTTAGAGAAGAAAATTCTCCCTATACATGAACAGGGAAATGAGAAAAATCTACCTATATAGATTAAATGAAGGTTTTAGTATGAAATTTCTTTGAAAGTTACTCAGACCGACATAGATCTGAAGGAGGCCATAATGGCAGGAACATAATGCTTACAACAAAGATGAGGACATTAGTCCGAATGTAAGTAATGTCAATAATCATCCAAAGTATCTTTGCTCCTGATACGCAGACATGATGGTGTGGATTGCCATAAGTTATAACTCTCACTTGCCTTCAGCGTTTGTAAATGGAATTTTGAAGGGTGTCATGTTATTCAACTCATTCTACTACCATTCCTGCCCAAGCAAGATAATGCCTGCCCACTTGATACTTGTGTTAGTCAACATGCACGTATTTATCTGTATATGCTATCATTAACTCTCATCCAGCTATAAATGAGCTGTAGGTTTAATCTTGTGTAAATTGAAATATATGTTCAGGGGATTGCAATTTTATTTTTAAATATTTTCACAACATTTTATTATTGCAGTAAAAATGGAAATTTAAAATTGTAAGAAGAAATGAAAAGCGAGGACAAATAGAAAAAAATATAATTATTTTAAAGAGGTAAATCGAAAAAAAAAATGTATTATCTTGTTGGGATTCCCCCACCCACTATTTTAATCATTGTGAACAGCTTTGTTATTCCCCATAGTAGAGCTCTGATTGATTGATTTGTTTTTTGTTTTTAATGGTTTTTTTTGTGGCTTATTAAGGGTATTTGCATGTAAGTGAACATAACGAACCCAACTGGAATTTGAACTCTGCTCTCCGATTAACAATTCTGAGCTATTATCAATTACACCACCTGCACATCCAAGCTTACAGTACTGGGTATACCCAAGGGGTCACTCATCTAGGTACTGACCAGGCTCAATGTGGCTTAACTTTGGTGATCATACAGGTTCAGGTGTTACAATGTGATATGCCCAATAAGCCTCAGTAGAACTCTGCAGAGTGAGGTATGATAACTAGTCACCTCCTTTTTATTCATTTTCTTTTTTTATTTACCTTTTTATATCATTATGTATTTTCTATCCTCCTTGTTCTTCATTTCCTCGTACATTTTTAATATGTCCAGTTTTACTGCAATGGTAAAATCTTTATTTTTTTTTTTTCTTTCATATTTAACTATAAAACAGATAGCTAGTAAATATAAACTTTGTTCTTTTATGTTAAATAACATTTTAAAATTTTAATGAAATTCTTCAATTATCCTTTTCAAATTGGTTAAAATTTATTGCTATAAATTTTCATGTGCAATGTCTTTCAGATATACACCAGTGGGTCGTTCTTTTTTTTCACAACCAAAAGATTATGAACATCCCTTAGGAGGAGGTCGAGAAGTATGGTTTGGTTTCCACCAGAGTGTCAGACCATCAAATTGGAAAATGATGTTAAATATTGATGGTAAATTCATTTCTGCCATGTTTATTCATTCATTTTGTTATATTGTTTGCTTATTATATAATTTTGGGTTTTATTTTAATCGTTTTGTGCTGATCTATATCGCACACACACACACATACATACATACACTAATACAAATCACATACAACGCCAAGCATTCATTGGTTAATTAATCACCACTATGTTATTATAGACAATTTACAAATCGCAGCAATGCGACAATTTTGTAATCACTCTATTTTCATGTAGTCAATTTTGTGCACTTTTGGGAGAAATTTTCTTAAGTCTCCTCAAAACTTGTTCACTGATTGGTCAATGCCAACCAATCAGATTGTCTGCACATAAAGAGTAACTTTTCCCGCGCAGCGATCTGGAGCCTATAGTCACCTATATAAGCAAGAATTTTTCTTAGCTAATTAGTGAGAATTCAGCTGCCAAATGAATGCATGACAGTTGAAACCATGCGCCAAACTTCTCACTCACACACACCACTCACATACTGAACATTCCTTGTACACACACATAATCTTTTCTTACACAGCAAAATCTTCTGAGAACAGTCATTATAAGAAACTCTCATAAACATTCTTCCAGTGAACTTTGAAATACTAAAATTACAGTTAAATAGAGACAATTCTTGTTTTATTCAACCTTTTCTTACTTAAATGCATGTTTTCTTTCACATTTTTTATTTTTGATATTGTACATCTTGTTAAATACATATTTTATGTGTAACAAGAAACCAGATTAGTGTTCCACAAGTGAGAGGTGCAAGAGAAGAAACTTTTAGAATAGAATTTATGGTTACATCTAGCCATTTCAACTGTAAAATGATGAGACCTTGATGCCAATCTAGTACTGCGCTTAAATTTATAAAGTCTAGGTACCATAGAGGAAAGTTCATCTGAACAATTGCCATGAAAATATTTATAGAAAAGGCACAGGGAAGCTATGTTACAGTGGTGGGAAAGTGATTGGAGCCAAGATGCCAGGTCATGACCAATAACACTGAAGATTCTTCTTTGAATCTTATCAAGAATATATATATATATATATATATATATATATACACACACACACATATATGAATCCTGCCAGAGGGCACTTTTTTTTTATCTAGGCCTTCTCAAATATGAAGGTCAGTAGATGAAATAACAGACTGTTTAAAATAAAATGAAGTGTCTGCTTAAATATGGGTATCCAATAAAAATAATATTTGAAGTAAAAAAAATTATGCCAGATTAAAAAAAATAAAACCCTTTGATTCTTTAGAAATTGCATTGTTTACATTTAGATATTCCTTTTGAGAATATCTGAATTTAGTGAGTGTGCTTTAAAAGGCAAATATAACCTTGTTTTATTGTGAAGCTGTTTGTATCTGAGTGGTTAAAGTATGCCTGATCAGAAGGTGGTTCCTTCTGCAAAGGGGGATGCAGGTTCAAATCCAGCTAGGGAGCACATTTTCTTTATAAAGTCATCTTGAGTGTGTAGGCTAGCAGTCAAAATAAATACAGTTTAAAATAAAACTGTGTCTTCTCAGATATTGGGGCATCCCCTGAAAATAACATCTGAAATTTATATATATATATATATATATAGTATATATCTCTAAAAGGACAATATGAATAAAGACAAATTGTCTTGACAATATAAATAAGGAAAACTTAGCAAACACATTTTTTCCTCTGAGGAACTTTATCAAGCTCTCTTGGGAATTTTTCTGTCTAACTTTGGTCTAAAGAATGCCAAACTTATTAAAAGAGAAAGTAACTTAGATGAAAATCTTT